>OU343117.1:25518330-26718330 GCA_910594885.2 Bibio marci | reverse complement strand
GCGCACTATAAATATAAAAACTATATATATATATATATACCCCATATAATTCTAACCATAAATTATATTATATAAACTATACAAACTATACAAAATATATATATATATATAGTACGATACGGAATATGGTGTATGTTGTGTACATATGTATGTAACCGTTTTTCTTTTATTATTATTTTATTATTATTTTATAAGTAGGTATTCATTTACATATAAAATAAACATGTTTCATATATTTATTTAAACAAAGCATACAGTAGCTTTATATTGATATATATATATATACTTACAATATATGGTATATGAAATAAAGAAATGCAAATTTTGGACAAGAAATTTTCATATTATAACATAATTACAATTACATTACAATGACTTAAATATTTTAACTATATATATATATATATATATATATAAGGATAACTATATAATTATATTTATTGTTTGTTTATTATGGTGAAAAAAAAAAAAAATAACAAAAAAATACGATCGTGTTGTATTTAATTTTGTATGCGTAAAATAATACAATTGTTTTAATATTAATGATGGAAAATTATGATATGAAATGTTGGAACTTTATTCTTTAAATTATTGTATGATTTCTTTTAATATTATAATAAATATACATACAATAATTATATATACATACAATAAAATGAAAATATTTAATGTATACATAAATTTAATAATTTTTTGTTGGTAATTTATCATTATTATTACATATATTATAATATTGTAATATTTCATTATGTGCTCTGTATATGTTGTTATATGTTATATGACTGAGTTGACGTTGTAAAAAAAACATTCTATATATATATACAATGTATAATTATGTGATAGTCATCCAGAGGTGTTATTTATTGTTTGTTCAAATTTATTACTATTTATGTATGTTTTTAGTTTAACTCTTTTGTTGATGTTTTTTTGTTTTCTCTGTTTTTATGAATATTCAAAGTAAAAAATTAAGTTTTTTTTTTTTTTTTATTATAACTATAAATTAATTATTTTAAAGATTAGGTAAAAAATTTACCCAATATTGTTGTTCACATTAAATATGGCAGCTCATTTTAACTGTATACTTCTTCTCTAACGACATATATTATATAAAATTATTTTTTTCTACTTTATATAGAAATTAATGAATAACCTTAATATAGTTTTTCCTATTCAAAAGCCAATTGTGAAACTATATATACAGTGATTTGAACCATATAGATTCGATACGACGTTATATAAGCTACATCCTACAATATATATGGATCAGGTATTTAAATACGTATGATCCTGTAATATTAATGTGCAAAGTATTCTAAAAAATTCATTTTCTTTCCTTTATCAATAACATGTACAATTTTCAAATTATTATAATTATTATATATCCTAGTAACACTGTCCATGATTTGTCCGTAAAATGTCCGCATTATATTTAGTAGTCCATAGTTTCAATTCGAGGAAATATCTATGGATTTCTTACAGATGTCCGCTGGAATTTTATATGATGGGTGCAACCCTGTCCATGGATTTTTCTGAAAAAAATGTCATTGGATTATACGTATATTTCCGATGATAATTTCTATGGATTCTCCGTAGAAGTATATCTCGTTGCTATTATTCCAACATCCATAGAATTTATATTCATATTTTTTGTGAGCTGATCCACGGATTTTAACAAAAACATCTTTAGATCGTTCATGTATTTATTTTAGCAAGTAATACCCGTGAATTGTCCGTATTAGCAGAATAAATTTTTTTTATGACGATGATGTCAAATCACAATTTGATTCAGTTTTTTACCGATAGACCAGAAGTTCTATGAGCACGGAATGAAGATGCTAAACGATGGCAAAAATTAATCGATTGTGCTTTTTTTTTTGTTATAAACAAGAACAAAAAACCTCCGATAAAATCCATGAAAAGTTTTACAAAATTTCTCTGAAATACAATATATAGATTTGAGTGGCTGGTTGTTTTAAATATTATGAAAATAAATTAAAAAGATTGAAGATTATTATATATCTATAGATAAACGAAATATATAAAATTTTAACCCACCTGTGTTGGATAATTGGTGAAATAAAATATGAATATATAATACCGCGGATATACCGTTGGACTTATTACCCAGACAATCCAAAGATTTCAATTGACCTAAATAAAATACTATTTTATTAAGTGGAAAATCTATGGACACATTCTTTGGACAAATTCCAATTGATCTTTTCCATGGAAGATATGTGGATTTGTTCCACGGAAATTTACCTCATTTCTCAAAGTACGGACAAATTGTTACTATAGTGTATGAAAAAATACTACCTACCTATTTGTTTGACCAATATAAACTGCCGCAGGATACGAATTAAAATCAATTATTTATATTTTAAATTATTCTTGTTGTGTTTAATATGCTTTAATATGAACTACCATAACATTATACACAAATTATTTTGGCATCGGTTTTATTTTATGTTTAATTAATACATTACTTTTTTTTTTTGATACATTACCATAGTACGATATTTTCTTCCAATTTTGCCGTGGTTCTAAATAGAATTCTTCTAGTGCTTGTTTACTAAAGCCTATAGAAGGATGTGAACTATATTAAAATATGATACATATATTTTTCGAATGTTGTTGATAGGCTAGGTAAACTGAAATGCATGAATGCGAAACAACAACGATTTAATATTATTAAAAACAATATGTTGGAAATTCATATTTCCATAATTGCACAAAAATCATTATAATATGAAAAGAACTGAATTATAATGTATAATAATTTCGCGTATAAATTTTATTTAATTTGTATTTATCTCAAAATTTATATACTTCGTTCGTTTACTATTTGTTTGTATACAATTTCAATAAAAACGAAAAACTAAACGCTTCGTCACCTATGTCAAATTTAATCAATATTATAAATTGAATTGTCATATGATTTATTTTACATTTGATATATAACAGCATCATGAACATGCATTATGAGATGCATTTTATATTATTTATATAATATAAAAATTTCAAAAATTATAATATATTTTTATTAGTTTTTATGTACGAGTATATCTACCTAATTCTAAATATTTATGTGGTAGCTGAATTTTATAATTCTTATATATTATAATATTTATGGTACATATGTATTCATTATATTTTTATTATTGTATATATTAGATAAATATATATGTTTTTTATAACTTTTTAGATTGCATTGTGTATAAATAAACATACAAATAAATATATAATAGAAAAACATCTGCTTTATAATCATAACATAACATTAAACATATAGATGCGTATTCTTTGGCTATATGTCCTTCCATTATTAACAATAATATTATGAAAAAATCATAATGTTTAATAATTCATCAATAATATTATAATATATAGATATATATGTGCGTGAAAATACAATATATATATAAATTTTTGTGGTGTGCCTTTTTGTTATAAATATATCTATTGTATTTTCTATATACGTTATATGGTTTTTCTCCGTATATATATATATATATATCATTCTTTTAATGAAAATATAAAGATTACCCTATTTGATGTTTGTAAGTATAAACCAAATAAAAAAAACACCAAACCAAATAATGCTCTGCTATATATTTAATATTATATTTATATATTGTATATAAATATATGGCTAATCATTATTCTATAATTCATATATATATCCATGTTTTTATATATTATATAAATGTGTGTATGTTTTAAAGAGGTGTCAAATGAACTATAGAAAAACAACAACACAATTGTATATATATAGAATTGAATAAAGGAATAGGATTATATTTCATAAATTTTATTTTCAAGATTATAATATGCTTATAGAGATGTATCTTTTATAATGATTAGTGTTGACATCAATTGTTGATGTGATAATTTGTATTTGATAATATTTTATAAATATTTAATAATTATTTAAAACAAAAATTTCATGCAATTGCATATATAAAATTAATAATGAGAGACCTATGTATATATTAATTAAAAAAAAAAAATTAAATTAATTACTTTGGCGAGCCGGAAAACGTTGTTATATAAATTCATTATAAATATATTGATTCATGCGGATATTATATATAAATTTGTATATATGTATAACACAAAATATATGTAAACTGTAGAGTGTCATATTTAAAAATAATCCTATTAAGTCCTATTAAAGGGTAATCTGACACCCTTATTTATATTTTTGTGGTGGTATAAATAAAAACCACATTTTACGTAATACGTATATAGTTGCACTTATTTATTTATATTTATGTGTATATGTTATATTTATTTATCTATAGTAAAAGTATATCTTATACTAAACTAAATATTCTACCTCAATATTGGCAAATCTTTTATTACCGTAATACATATCAAAGAGATTTATAGTTCGGTGAAAGGGCAATTTAATTTTTTCTTAATTTAGTCTACTTATTCAACTCGACACTATATATATATACCACAATTTGATCAATTGATTTTAAGTTTAAAAAAACATTATTTCATTATCATGAATTGTAATGCAATGTGCCACACAAAAAATGGATCGTGAGCTGAAACAAGACCATCCGCGGAATAGCATTATTAATATAATAGGTACGGAATCATTGGTATACACTCAATATACAATATATATATATATATAATGCATGTTTTGTTGTCTTAATATTTTAGTATGCGTATATGTAGCAATAAACGCTCAGGTATATCCATATATAATATACAAAATAATATGATGTGTATAATTCGGAAGCAGAAATGGTCGAATATTATTAAAAAAATTTATATATATAAATAAATAAGAGTATTGAATAAACAACAAAGATAAAACTAAATAAATATCGAATTTATAGTATATACTTACATGCCATAATAAGCAAAAGAATTACTATATATGAACAATGAAAAGATAGTTATCAAATAACAAGATTTATATTTAAGTATATATACCAATATACAATACAAGTTAGATAAAATGATGATTATATATAGATGGTAAATTAATATATTTGTATATAGCCATATATTGAAACAAAATATATTATATATATTGTAACTTTATTTTTATACATATGCTATTTATATAAATAAAAAGGTATTAAGTGGTATATAATCATAAATTATATATATATATATATAGACCTTTATTTATTCTATACATTGTTATGTATCTATTAACTATATTTATATACACATATATTCGCATCTTATTCAATAGCCAAGAAAATACATTTGGAATATTAGGTATTTTGAAATTGATTGCAAACATTGATGTAATTTGAGTTTTGTTTTGTAATATGATAATATGAATAATAATATAATTCGCATAATATTATGGGAGGAAAGGTATATGCATATAGGTAAACGTATTTGTAGAATTCAAATGGATGTGGGAAATATATTTGTTTATCCATATATTTAATAATTAAATAATTCACACACCAATTTAATTGAATTTAAAAATCAACTCTTATGTATATAAATGGTATTTAGAAGATAAGGTAAAATGTGTAAATCTTTTAAATTTAACTATATATATACAGTATTTATTCTAGTATTTTGGAAGGCATCGAAAATTATAGTATATTTTCCATTTTACAATAAAACACATACATACACATAACAACTTTACGCGTTACAGTTTTTATTTTTTATTATCATTTTTAAAGTTAAAATATTAATTTTTGAAAATCCATCATAATATACAGTATTTATTTATTCATTCATATTTATAACGAACGATCTGTCACATATTTTTCAGAAAATCTTCTTCTTTTTTGTTTGTTTTTTATGTCATACAGTTTCCTACAAAAACTCATGAAATGTGAAAAAAAAACATAACCAATTTATTCCCATTTTTTGGTTCTAATTAATCGATTACAAAAACTACATTGAATTGACACTGTATATATTGTTTGTATAAGAAATTTAATGTTCCAATGTAGAATAAAATTTCCAATAAAATTTGAAATCGAAAAGATTTTTCTACACAATTTATAGAATATTGTTCCAAAATAGATATCCACTATGCGGGTACCATAAATTATATAATAAATATAATAAAAGGACCAAATTTTATAGTCCCACATTTAAATCGACACAAATAAAAAATATGACGAAGTTATATGAACTATATTTTTTATCCATTTTATTTATTATACAATATTATAAATTTTTACCCGAAATTAAAATGGCAAATAATACATATTAATATTAATAAATATTTTTATTATTATTGTTAACAACCACCACAGCAGAAACCACAATTTTTATGTGAAATATAATTTGTTATACGCAAATATATTTGTCTAATAAAAAATATGGTAAAACCAATGGTTTTTAAAATATAATATATTTTTATAGTATAATAAAAATAAATGTTATAAGCGTATGTGTGCTGTTGTATTTTGTATATATATATATATATAATGTGAATGGAAAAAATATTATTTTGTATCACATGAGACGTGACACTGCGTCCTTATCGCTTCATTTGAATTGAATAAAAGAGCATTTATTTATTTATAATAATATTATATGTCAATGGCAAATGATACACGTTTAACTGTAGCCTTTCGATTACATTATATACATTTTATATATAAATATATATATATAAAATTACATTCGTGTAATACTATACCGGTACTACTCTGTACCGAAAATTTAGAACTATCTTTCGACACAATTATTCAGTTCTTAAAAATTTGGTACATATTTAGTATAAAAATTTAAATTTTAAATAAACTTTAACACTTTTTTACACCCCATAAATCCCAACATCCTTTGCAAAAATCTCTAGGTTCATTAACTTTATACATTATTACATGAATTAGTTCACAATATTTATATATATCTATATTTATATTTATATATTTTCTTTTAAGAGCGTCATAATACTTTATTATTCCATATACAATATTTACTAAATATAAATTTCTAAATTTTTTGATTTCTAAAATTTTTACATAGTATAAAATGTGTACGCAATAATGTGAGCGGTAACCCTTATATAAATAACCAACTATTTAATCTATTATTGTTATATTTTATTTATACCATATATATATATATATATTTATAAATATTAATAATATCATAATATCATTTTAATAAATATGTTGACTGAATATGAACTCTGAGTTTTGATTATTGAACAACAACAACAAAAATGCAAAAAAAAAAAAAAAAAAACCTATTTGTATATATTTCTCCTCACCCTTTCATAAACATACATTGCCCATGTACTATGTTTTATTTTATATGAACATATATTTGCTATAATATTTACGTGTTCCATAAATTTATATCTATATAAACATGGAATTACTCTCTTCATAATTTTATCATATAATATTAATGGTAAACCATTCCCATATTTAGTCAAATGTAAATATATAAAATAAAATAAGAAAAATACATTGTTAATAAATATGGTAAAAAAAAAAAAACACACAGATTTCTCACCCTAATAGAAGATAAACGAGCAAATATGCACACATAGAACAGACACTCCTCTATTTAACACGGTTATAAAATTGTTTTCATATGTTTTAATTTTACTGTCTATCTATCTATTGATATATATATATTGTATATTGTATATTGTATATTGTGTGTTAAATAAACTAACGACATAGACTAGTATATAAGGACTAACAAGGGTAATTTTATGTTTTTGAAATTTATAAAAGGGGTACTGCAAATTTATTTTATCATGTGTTACATAATGGAGGGTATATGTATAAATTTCAAATAAAATCCTTTTCATATATATATATATATATATGTACACATAAAATAATTCCATATATTCATACATGTGTATGTTTATGTACTCATGTAATGTATAATTGTGTATAATAAAAGGCACATCAAAATGAATGGAAATGTATATGTGGTGCAAATGTATATACAACATATTTATTTATGTTTATTATTTTAAATCAGTTATGCTACTTTTTTTTATGCAAAACATTAAAATTTTATTATTATTTATTATTATTTTCATATATCATGTCATGTTGTTATATTATTATGTTTATATATATATACTGTTTCGTTATATATATATATATAATATATATATTTTATATAATGTCTTAATTTAATTTTATTGTTGTTTGTTTGCATTATATACATATAAATTATATAGAAAAATGTATACCTGAAATTATGGTTTCAATTTTCACATATTTAATGGATTTTCGAACGAAACGTCAACGGGTTGTGTATTAAATAGATCACTTTTATACATATATATTTAACAATTACGTATACTTGAAGATAATTTAATTAATTAATTAATTAATTAATTTGTTTTGTTATTATTCAATATATAGTAAAATCGTACTAATAAAAATGTTTACCTTTTTTTTTTTTATATATATATGTAAAATTCAATTCAATAATAGTTTGACTTGATAAGTTTGTTTTTGCATAATCGTATTTAGGCCCGTACCGAGCAAATTATGTGCCCTGTCCATAATTTTGAAAATACACCCTTAAATAAAAAATGTATCAACATTGTTTAATATATACATAGATTTTTCTTCGAAAAAAAAGACTTGAAAAATTGTTGATTTTTTTGTTCTATTTTAACAATTTAATTATATTTTTGTTGAATCTTGTTTTTGTTCCTTGCTGTGTGTAATAGAACCGTTTCCACATCACCCCAGAGATAGATTTTCGATGCGTTTTTATGAGGTTTCGCTCTTACAGGCCTAATCTCCTACAGAATATAATTTTTTTCTAAATTATGTAATTATTATACACCCTCTGTGGTTTAATTTCCGGCAAAAATCGAATAATTTTTCATGAAGTAAAAAATTAACGATATTAACTAATATAGGGGTTTTCTATCTTCGTTAAACCCATCCTACGGTTTTAGATTGTCTCGGGGGTAAGTTGTTTACGCCTAATTGATTCTAAATAAATCTTGGGATAACGTTTTTAGTAATATATCGAATTGTAATTAAATGGTAAAAATAACAATCAATTTTAAATTAATATTAATAATTGACAAAACAATATATACATTCAAAATAATATATACATTCTTTTCTCGATTCATTCATCTTTCATTTGCTTTTTATTTTATGTAAAAATATTAACTACAAGCCGAGATATTACTAAAAACGTTACCCCGAGACAGTCGTAGGAAAGTAATATTAATTTTAAATTGAGTTGTGAGATGATTTTATCGTTTTTCTATGGTATACTAAAATATCATTTCACACAAAGTATTTAACCGCCGGCGCTATATGAATCAAACGCCATATTACCCAATATACTTCATATTTTTTAAAGTATATTTTATTAAGCTTTAAATTTTAAAAAGGAAATTTAATTAATGTGTAATTTTGTTTGAACATTATTATTATTTAATTTAACTAATCCATATGTATTTACTTAACAATGATAAATTACAATTTATAACTGATCGATATGGCAATATATTAATATATAACATGAACATAAAAACTTACAATTAGTATGTGATAATTCTATAGTTTCACATTATGACAAATGATTTCTCTCAATTATATAGCAAATCATTCATTGTTAATACATATAATTCCGGGAAAACCGGATTTAACAAAATTAATGCTCAATCGTATTCAAAATACAAATTTCTATAAGACTATGAATTCAGACAGATGTAGATGAATTTGTTGTTTTAACAATCCATATATGGACGTGAAAATTTACCTAAACGCAAAATACTGCATTCTGCATTCTTGAACGATCATACTATTCATCTGTCACTTGTGTGGTCGACGATGTGACATTTTATTTTTGAAAACTTTGTCTGTTATTTATTATGCGATGAAAATTATATTTTTCTGCATATTCTAACAAAGGAATATTTATCAATGTGTATAAATGAATATTTATTTATATATTTATATAGAAATACTATACAAAATGCGTATAATGGGCAATTTATATGAATGGTCAATGAATGGTATATTGATACTATCATAGTAAAAGTAAACAAATAATATATATTATTTTAGGGGATAGTTGGGTTCGGTTGTTCTGTTATTGTTTTTTTTTTTTCTTTCATATCTTTCATATTTTTTTCTGAATGACGAAGAAATTTCTATATATAAATTATAGGGTCGTCAAAATTGAGCCAATTATTATATTGTATGTTTTTAATTTTAATTGTATATATTCACATTTTGGTTACTAAATGAATGTGTTGAGTTGTCAAAAAATATATATACTATTTCATTTTATTTATGGAAAAAAAAAATACCAACAACAGGACTCAATTTTTATATACCATTTTAAATTGAATGTGATTGGCTTTTGTTCATAAAATCGGTTCGTTTGAACTCTTATAAATAGAAACTGCAAGATTTTTATATTATTGTATTAATACATAGCTGTATAGATTTTAAAATGTGTATTGCAAAAGATTTTGAAATGTTTTGAAACTGTTTTGATCGAAATAGAAAGAAATAAAAATAATAAATATATAAAAAAAAAAATTTTTATAATTTTGTTTCATCAATTTATTATAATAATAATAATATCTAACGTTTCGGAAATTTACACGTACTTTTTATTTTCAATTCATTGAAATTGTATACATCTATCCATGCACATTTAGTGGTGTGTATTCTTTTATTTATTTATATATTTATATAATATAATATTATTTCTATTATAAATATTTTACAATTCATAAAAGAAATTTTTTAATTTTTCTAATTTTTAATAATAAAAATAATTATAATAATACAATATAAAATAATATAAATAAATAAACCAATTAATTGCCACATGGATTTTATATTATAAAATCATATTAATTTTTAAAATTAAAAATCGGTTGGTCTCATAGTGAAAGTCGACGGTCGTCGTTATGAACATTCTTCACTATTAGATTTCTTTGTGGTGAGAATTTTTCGCTATGACCCCCACTAAATTTCGGATTATTGATTCTTCGTATGCGAGCTATGATCTTCGTGATGATTCTGATTATACATTCATTGCTATGCAACGTTCTACCTTATGACAATTCGTCACTATGGCTATTGTAGGAATTCTTCGCTATGTAACCCGCTCAAAAAAATTATGCATTATATAATACACGAACATTTATATATATTTATTGTCTGTAGACAATTTCTAATATATTAATTACCAATAAGATATATGTTACATCTATTTCTGGTTAAGGATTCTTTGCGAATAGCTCGGATCATTGACAAAACAATAGAATCAATCTGTTTGTTAAATAATCCTGCATAGTGGATGTGAATACGTCACAATATACTAAATTAGTTCCATGCAGAAATTTTGAAACCGTATCCTGACACCAGCAATCTTTCAAAAAAACTTATTCATTTTTTAAATTAATCACTGTATATATATTTTGAATATATATTATATATCAATGATATATGTCACTCTCGTATAGCACTAATCATATATTTACCAAACATAATAATTAATTATTGAATTGAACAGAACATGAAGTTTTAAATTTAATTAAATGCCATATTTCAAGGATCTTTCAAGAATGGTTTTTTAACATATGTAGAAGTGCAATTATCCTAAATATCCTAAATGAAATGTTGAAAAATATTTTTAAATTACAAATATTATTTATTTAAATTTATTTTTATTCCATATAAATGCTATATTATAAAAATTTTAAATAAAAGGTAATTACAGTATATATGGTATAGTAATGGAAATTATAAATAAATTGCATGTTTTTATACAACTATACCTTAACTTTTTTATTATCTAACTTATAATTTTATTTATTATTTTTTATTTATTGTTAATTTTGCACATTCACAATTTAATTTCATAAACTATTTTTGTTAATTTGATTTTATTTATTTTTATAATACTAAATATGTAAATGTTTACTATATAATAGTATATATATATACACACCAAATCCAGACACCGATGAGATACTCTTGAGATACTGAAGCCGTTAAAATTATGAGTTTCTTAAATATTAAATTAATTAAAATTATGTTTATAGGTTTTATCTGTGAATAATTAGGGATTTCCTTACCCATATATTGATACAAGAAAAATAATATTAAATAATTTTATATAATATTTAGATATTGTGTAAATAATAATTAAATTTTAAATTGTATGTACATAGGTTTATGTAAAATGCTTAGTACTTAAATCAGATAAGTTTTGCAAAATATTTTAGTATTTTAAACTATGTGTGTCTTATATGAAATATATTCTGTTACCTCTGTTATTTTTTTAACATTAAAAAAACATTTAGAAAAATATTGAGATTGATTGTAATTTCATATAATTGTATAGTTAGTTTAAGGAACACAAGAATATAGAGTAATTTTTGGTACATATTGTAACTATGTATATAATCAAGTATAAATGATATATAATAGTTAATAAATTTATATAATAATATAAATATCGTTTTAAATAAATTCGTTGTATACATACGTTTTTTTTTTGTCATTTGTTTTTAATTATCTCAAATATTGTATAATTGTTTTAAAATATAAATTATATGTAGGTATTATGTATTTGTCAAAATATAGGCCTTTAAATAAATAAATAATATATATAGTGTCTTTTTCAATAATAATAATAATAATAATAACAACGACAGTAACTGCAACAATAGTTACAATAATAGCAGCAACAATAATTACAGCAGGTATAATAATAGTGCGGTGTACTGCAGTATATTGGAACATTATAAGTATATCGAATGCGTATCGGTATTGTTCCTACATACGTACTATTGTTAATATTGTCATTATTATTATAGCATATAGTATATTGATTTTGATTTTCTGTAATTGTAGTTGATGCAATTTCCTCATAACGTGATAACATTTCATCTGTGGTTGCTTCATTTTCATATATTCGGTCACATTCTGCGCACGACATTGTTTCATTCCATTAATGTTTGAATTGCCGGTTTGCAGACGATAATTTTGACTGTAATTAACCGTTAAATAATTAATTTATTATTTTATTTTCATAATTTAGTGTAATGAAAAAATAATTAATTAATGGTACTAATAAAAATCCATATATTGTACTATTTACATTATTTTTTTATTTTCAAATTTTCGATACAGTGGCAAATATTTTTCTGATTGACATTTGTTAAAATAAAAACAAATCTGAGTATTAAGTGCTGTGTTGTCATATATATATATATATATGTCATCATATGTGTAAATATATGTGTAACGTTGTAATATTTTTATATTATGATATGAATATATTATGTGAATAGCTAATATATATTTATATATATAATTATCTGAATTACTATAAATACGTTAGATTGTTAGGAATATTTTATCTATTTTATTTTACTTACTCCAAAATTCTGTATGAAAACAAAAATTATGTTTTATTGTTTACACACATCAAAATATAGATTGATTTATAGATAAAGATAAATTTTGTAAGATTTTGCGCAAAATCAAAGATAATTTTATAAGATAGAATTTTTCATTGATGTTTTAAAATTGCGCTTTTTCACTATCTTTATGTTTTAACATATATAGAATTTTACGATGTTAAGATACAACAACATGAAAAAAAATATTGATTTTTCCATTGATAATATGATATTAAATATAAATGAAATAAATATATATCGTATTTTTAGAATAATAATTTTGCAATAATTAAATACAATATAATTATGATGATAAAGTTTTAACTTATACGTACTTATTCTATCCGTATTATTACAAAATAAATAAAATTCGTAAATAAATATTTTTAGAATACACTATATACGCATCACAAAGACTTAACATGAAAATTTTGCATAACAAATGATAAATCAAACCCATAAGAATATTGATTTTTTTTTGTTTTGTTATCTGTATAAGATGCATTACATTACCATTTACAAAATACATTTGTTATTTCAAAAAAATATTGTAATAAATAAATGTATACCATTTATTTGTACTTACTATTATTTATTATTATAAATATATAGTTAAAAACTAAAATATATACTATTTAGCACTATTTCTTTTATAAGGTGGATCGTGAGTTGTCACACCATATCGCGTCGTGTATACACCACAATAAAAATGTTAAGATAATAGTAACTGCGAGATTTTTCTATATAATAGACGCGCGTAACATACCGCCGGAATATAGTAATTCATTTATTAGTAAACAGGACAGGTGAGATTTCGCGCATGATTTATAAAGTATATGTTAGTATCATTCTGGAGAATTTTTATAAGAAAAAAAAACAAAAAAAACATTAAAAATAATCTCTGAAATAACAAAAAAAATAATTAATTAAATTGTATTTGACTATTTTAAGTCATTTTTTATAAAACAATATATTTTCCGTTTAGTATTTGTACAGTAGTAGACAACTTTCTATATAATATAATTATTTTTATTATTATATAGCTCATGTATAGCTCGAAGTGGAATCTTATAAACATTTAGCACAGGCAAGTTGGTAGATTACTCCGCATGAGAGTATATAACAATATATTGTACTGCATTTAACGAAAGATAGATGTTTTCATAATTCTATTATTTTTTGATGGGTGAGATTAGTCCATAGTGGCTATAATTATTTTATAGAATTTTTATATTATATAATTTTCTTTCATCAACAATTATAAATTTCGCGTATACACCTCAGACACATACTCGTATATCTGAAATCTGTTGATATTAAATGCAAGCAAGGTCGTTATTTCCTATATACTTTACATACACATACATATGCATATATTGATTTTCTTGAATTTTATATTATATTATTATATATATTTATATATTGTGTAAGTATGTTGTACATATTGTACCGAACCACATAAGTCATATATACAAAATGGTTTGATGGTTTGATGGTTAAATGGCAATAAAATGTCGTATAAAATTTATAATAATCCATAAATCCATTAAACTTTTTGTCATCGAATAATGTAAATATCGATTTTGTTAATATTCGTTAGAATGTGATATTAACATGCGATAATTAATTATCGTGTTTAATACTTTTTATATTGTGGTAATCGCAATCTGGTGGCACCTCTTGTCTTGCAACACTGCGTATATATGTCACTTGCATATATAACATTTTGAGTAACGTAATCCGACAGTAACTTATTGACAATTTTAAAAACAATTACAATTGTATTAAGACATATACGTTGTTCAACGAATTTTCACTACACTGTATCAATAGCTGCCTGTCTTTCATACCTATTCGCTTAAGCTTTCTATAATTAATAGCATCGGTTGAATTGTTTCAAATGCTCTTTTAAAATCTAAAAATATTAGAATAATAACTTTATCCTGTTGTTTGCTATTCTTCCAGTTTAGTTTATTACTATAAATTTAACGCACATGAGTATTACTTTTGAAACCCCCAACTGTATAGATATTAATAAGTTGTTTCTGTACAATTGTAATGATACAATATTATGTACTACTGTTTCTAACACTTTTTCATATACATACATTTATTGGTCTAATTGTGATACACTAATACAACAATTCAATATCTAATAATATTACTAAATTGTTACTACGGTGTACTATTTCAATTAATTTATTTACATTTATTATACAATATTTAAGATAACGTAATTAAATTTATATTTGACATCTTATTTGTATCACTCCAAATTTTAACTTCAAAATCAATTTCATAACATAAACTTAACTTTTAAATTTGGTATAACTAATTTTTCAAATTATTTCTTTGGTTCATTATATTTTTAAAATAATGTTGTTATGTTGTTCAATTATTTATGTGAAATTGAAAAAGTTATTCATGTTGCCGTTTTTATGCTGTTTTCGATATTCATAAATTATTATAATAAATAATATAATAATATAATAATACAAATTATTGTGTTATAATAATTGTATAATAAAAACATAACTGATAATGCTGGCGTGGTTGAACTACAATAAAAAATGTTGATAAAAATTTTGTTTATCTATATAATTATATAAACTGTATATGACTCATCCTTTATAGTTTATTGTCATTGGGTAAAATGTACGTATTGAATTATTAAAACATTCTTCTCGGCGCTAAACAAAACATAAATATTATGTGTAGTCTCCTAATCGCAAAAATTTATGATTTATACTTAAAATTTTAACATTCCATAGTATAAAATAAATATCTAAATTTATATATTATTTTTATAAATACAACAGGATAAAATTATTAAATAATTATTTCTACATAATATTTTTTTTTTTGGCAGGCAATAAGTACAAAAATCTCAAATAAATATATAAGGTTGTCAAATATCTCCCTTCCGCCTTTTTGTCTTTTTAATTTCGCGGCTATGTACAAAGCGCTACAGAGCTCGTATCTGGCAACACTGTACATAATTTGAAAGCTCTTGACATAACAAACAAAACGACGCTATGTATGATTAGTTTGGATATTGCGTTCAACAGTTATAGACGTGTAAACATGGAGTTCACTAACGCCGAAATTCGCGCTATTTTAAAGTTTTCCTTCGTTAAAGGCAAATCCGCTAGAGAAACGTTCCGTGAGATTAATGGTGTTTTGGGGGATGGTACTCTATCACTTCGAACCGCGGAGGAATGGTTTCGACGATTCAGAGCCGGTGAAAACGACACCATGGATAAGCCAGCCGGCGGAAGACCTGTGACGACAAATACCGATCAAATCATGGAATACATCGAGTTAGACCGGCATGTGGCATCTCGTGACATCGCCCAGGAGATGGGAGTTAGTCACCAAACCATTTTAAACCATCTGCAGAAGGCTGGATACAAAAAAAAGCTTGATGTTTGGGTGCCACATGAATTAACAGTGAAAAATCTAATGGACCGAATTTCCATTTGCGAAATGCTGCTGAAACGGAACGAACTCGACCCATTCTTGAAGCGGATGGTGACTGGCGACGAAAAATGGATCACATACGACAATATCAAGCGAAAACGGTCGTGGTCGCAGGCCGGTGAATCGTCCCAAACAGTGGCCAAGCCGGGATTGACGGCCAGGAAGGTTTTGCTGTGTGTTTGGTGGGATTGGAAGGGAATCATCCACTATGAGCTGCTCCCATATGGCCAGACGCTTAATTCTACCATCTACTGCGAACAACTGGACCGCTTGAAGCAGGCGATCGACCAGAAGCGTCCAGAATTGGCCAAAAGGAAGGGTGTAGTGTTCCACCAGGACAACGCCAGACCACACACTTCGTTGATGACTCGTCAGAAGCTACGGGAGCTCGGATGGGAGGTTTTATCGCATCCACCATATAGCCCGGACATAGCGCCAAGTGATTACCACCTGTTCCTGTCCATGGCGAACGCCCTTGGTGGTGTAAAGTTGATCTCAAAAGAGGCTTGTGAAAAGTGGCTGTCCGAGTTCTTCGCAAATAAGGAGGGGGGCTTCTACGAGGGAGGTATTATGAAGTTGCAGTCTAGATGGAAACAGATTATCGAACAAAACGGCGCATATTTGAACTAAATCCGATTACTGTAACACTTTTTATAAAGCATTGAATAAAGAGCAAAAAGGCGGAAGGGAGATAGTTGACAACCTAATATATATAATCTTATAACTATAATACAGATAAATGTATAGTTATAGCTATAGAATAGTACAATATACTATACAAATATTTACCTAGTAAATAGTATTTTGCTATATTTTGAAAACACTTTCTTTTATAAATGTGTATTTTTATGAACTCTTCACTACCACACAAAATCTCGACCTTTTTCAATTGAATAAATTTTGACTATAAAGAAATGGGAAGAAAAAAAAATATTCTATTAAATCGTTTTATATATTTATATATAATATTCATATTCATCGGTGTTGTTAACGCGTAACAAATTGATGTTTTATATCTTAATTTATGGGATACAGTAGGCACTCAAATTATTCGGGACAGTATCCTAAGATTTTTGTGCTTTCTAGTTTAACTGAATTTTTCAAACAAAATAATATAATTTGTAGGTCTCGTACAGATACTTTTTTATTTATAAGAGTGAATTATAGAGATCATAAAAACAATAAGTTACTTAGGCAAAATTATTTATTTTTTTCATATATATATTAATAAAAATGTAATCAAAAAATTAATCTTAGTATTTAGTGATGCCATCGTTTGCTGCAATTACAGCTTTTATGCGTCCGAGCATGCTCTCTATACTGAATTTTGCAATTTTTTTAAGTTCGGTGTTGTGATGCATGATTCTTTGCTGAGAGTTTCAATCAACTGGCTTGGTTGGTGGTGATCGCTTCCTTAGCGATCGCCCGTTTCATGAATTCTCGCATGTTCTCTATGGGATTCATATCTGGTGAGTTTGCTGGCCAGTGCAAAATAATAATGTTATTTTCACCCAGAAATACTATTTCTAATAATTTGAACACCTACTGCATATATACAGATGAGTCAACTTTTGAATTTCAATTGTACTTTAAATGGTGATTGGTGGTCACAAAAATATATTATCAATTTTTTTGATATTGTTAAATTATATATGGCATACAATAAAATATTTTTAAAATACGTTCATTCAATTTTTCCTTATATATACTATTGAATATTTTATTTATTCTATAGTATTGTATCCTATTTATTTATATAAATTGTATAAACTATTTCAATGCAAATATTATACAATGCTTTGACGCATCACTATATTTATATATACGACCCTACTGTATATAATTATATAAAATATTGACTATGTAAAATTAATATCATTCAATACTTTTTATATGTATACAAAATTAATGGTATAGTGAGTACATTTTTGAAATACTACAGTTTTTATTGAGAAATATTTCATGGACAATTCTCTTGTTACATATAAAAAATACCACGGATGAATGATATTAAATAATATATTCTCTACGAATTAAAATTTCACTATTGAATTAACTATTGGTTAAATATTTTTATATTTTTATATTTTTTTATTGCCATAAAATATATCCATGTAATAAATAAATAAAAAGAAATTTTTTTTATTAATATACCATCCATATATAAAGTCACACATTAATATTTGTATAATCCTTTTATGACGTACATATAACGTTAAACAACAACTATTCTAAAAACATATCAATTTTATAAATATAGCTATAGGAGAATTATAAAAAAAAATAACAAAAATGTCCCGCTGATAACCGCTCACAACGTACCGTCGTATATATAGTATAATTTAAATAACAACAAACTAATAATCATAATAATATAGTTATTATTATAATATTATTATAATATTAAAAAAAAAAAGAAACAAAACAAAAACAAATGGAACATTTCAACAATCGAATATTTATTATAGAAAAATATAAAAATTTAATTATAATACACTTTTGCTGCTTTTGAGGTGTCAAAGAATATTCTTATAAGAAATAAAAAAAGATGAGTGAAAGAAATTGTATAGATAATAATAAATTATCGGTTTTTATTCTATTTAATTCAAATATTACGAATCTATTTATTATATTATTAGGTTTTTTTTCTTTTTTTTCTCTTTTTAATAATAAACCGAACCAATAAATTAATTGGTCAGGTGTATTATATGAAACACTTCAATTTATTTTAGTGTAAAAAAAAATTTAAATATTCATCCAATTAAAAAATAGTATTTAAAGCTACATATATTATATTCCTTTTTTTTTACAAACCAGTATTTATTATATCGATATTATTATTATATTTAATATATTAAATAACCATAAACACATAATAATATATCTTTATATTTATATATATATATTATCTAAAAACTATCTATATTTTGACATTTTTACATATGTCTTGTGTCATATATACAACATTTCCTTTTTCAAGTATCCTTATTTTTTATAATTATTGTTTCTACATTATGTACAACATAGTAGATAACAACTATATAGCCATCTAACCGTATATGTATATATAAGTGTACCCATATATATAGATAAATGTTTATTAAAATAACTATTCGTTTGTGTACTCGCGATATACATTGTTCTAAACTGTGATATAAGGATCGTTAAAATTCGGGATTGGAAGACAATAGACCATATATAATGTGAATTTTATAGAATTTCATAAAAGTATATAATCGTTTTATAATCACATATTAAATTTCATCGAAATCTGATATAGTGGAATTATTAAATAATAAAGTTCATGATGGATATATAGTTTTTAGGTAAACAGATTAGAAAAAAGAAATGAAGAAGTGTTCAGAGTGTCTGCAGAATATTTCTAAGAACCACCAAATACAGAGCATAAACTTATTTTGCTGTTGTGTTTTGGCAAGCTTTTTTAAGCTTTAAGGATGCTCATAGTATGCAGTAACAAATTAAGCAGCGAATTTTTTTTTAAATGAAAACAAAATAATAATACATCTCACTATAATATCGTTTATTTAGTACAACACCTTCCATTTATTTTCGAAAAAAAAAATCAATTTGTTTAGATACTTACTTACTTACTTACTTACTTACTTACTTACTTACTTACTTACTCCGTGGCGTTACAACCCGGATGCGGTTTTAGCCTTCTCTAACACGCTTTTCCAACCTGACCTTTCCGCAGTTAATGTCTTCCAGTCCCCAATTTTTAGGATCTTTATACCACAGTTTACTGCATCTAGCCATCTCGCCTTAGGTCTTCCGGCTCTCCTTCTACCCTCTGGTTTACTATTTAACAGTTTTTTCGGCACACGCTTCTCCTCCATGCGTTCTACGTGTCCGAGCCATCTCAATCTATTGATCTTGATTGTTTTGACAATATTTGGTTGACCGTACAACTTGTCTAATTCAAAATTGTATCTTCGCCTCCAACCATTCTGTTCTTTGACGGGACCAAATATGCCACGGAGTACCTTTCGTTCGAAAATCCGAAGTAGTTGTTCCTGGTTCGGTGTCATGCACCAAGCCTCCGACCCATACGTTAATATTGGACGTTTGTTTAGATACCTTACCCAAATTGTCATACAATACGTTTCGAAGGTTATATGGAGACTTTTCAAATACGCACCATTACCAATTCACACGCAGTACATACATTATGAGTTACATTATTTATAATAAAAACGGGTATTTTTAATTCATATAGGTAGAATTTTGCATTTTAAATGTAATCACTATATATGGAGAGTTTCACTGTATGTGTTGTGTATATATTTATGATAATATCTTTTTATATACATATACATGTAATCTCATAATGTTGATACGTTTAAAAAAAAAAAACAATCTTTATACACATTGGTGCATACGCAATTTAGTGCGTAACAGTTTTGTTTCCCTTCAGTTGAGTAGAAAAAAAAACATTATGTTTTGTGTAAATATAGGACAAAAGTGAATCAATTTGTTTTCGAGTAATAAAAATATATTTATTTATTTTTGACAACTCACACACACACATAGGGTGGCACGTAAATGAAATATAATGTTCTGCTTAATAATTTATATTTTTAAAAATCATTTTCAATTGTAAAATAAACATAAAGTGTAGTGCGTAGATAGATTCAATAGATTATTGAATTGAAATGTTGTATAATTTTATTTAGTATATTTTTTTTTAAATATATAACTTATATATAATACACCCAGCCTCCGGCCGACTTAACATTCTTATCAGGCTCAGGCCGACTTAGCATTCTTATTAGCCTCAGGCCGACTTAGCAATCTTTTCGATTTAATAATCTATTGGTCAAAAGCCTCTGGCTAACTTAACATTCTTGTCGGCCCTAGGCTAACTTAACATTCTTGTCGGCGTTCGTCCAACTTAACATCCTATCGTCCTCTTGCCGATTTAACGATCTATTGCCAGCGGCGGATAGATTGCTAAATTGCCCAGAGGAGGGACGATAGGCCAGAGCATATATTTCTTAATAACATGAAATCATTTTACACAAATTTACAATTATTTGGTTGGCTCATATATGCGAAGACAACATATTTGTTGGTTTTTGTTTTTGATATACATAAATAATACGCTTCTCTTTGCATTATTGCTATCGATACCATATACTACATATGTATAAAATGTATAAAACAATACGATAAGTTTATTTAAATATTGAAATTAAAATTACGTACAATTACAATGGACTTGTAAAAATAAGCATGAGCAGTAACAAATGATGAGCAAAATAATAATTAAAATATTTAAAATTATATCGAAACTAATTTTATTTGTGTGTGAAAGTAAATATGCATTTTCTCTATATAATACAAATAAAGTATAAAATAAATGTAAAATTGTATAACGATATTGTTTCCTCGTCCGCACTAAACTTTATGTAATCCCTAATAAATTAAATAACAAATAAACATTAAATATTTATAATTTTTATAATATTTTTAAATAAAATATTTATAAACAAAAATATGTGTATAGTTAACAGCACACGACGGCATATAAACAATCGTTTTTAAAATGGATTCCTCTATATTTATTTATATGGCATAAAAATAAATCCTATATCTATTGTATATGAAATGAATCGTTTTATTAAATCATATACCGAAAAACAATATTTAAAAACTATCGGAAGCGGTTCGTTGCATCTGCCATCATTTAATATTATATATATACAATATATAGAGGGAAGGGATATATAAAATAGTTTATATAAATTTGAAATCTCGCATAAATCAAGATATTTCTACATATCCATATTATCATATTATACAATTTTTATATAGTATATTTATAAATTGGATATTGGATACCATGGATTATAACGTTGTGTGTGTGTGTGTGTGTGTGTATTGTATACAAAGTTAAAGTTTATTTTAATATGGTAAACGTGAATGCAAGGTATTAAGAATTTACCTATAAATATAACAAGTTAATGACTATGCCATTTTTCGTTCACCTAATAAATTATATAATACATATTATTGAATATACATTTTTATAAATTTCACGAGATTTAATATAATTTCATTAAGAACAGCAAAATACGAATCATGAATTACAAAATTTTGTAACTATATATGTATATACCCGATATGGAATAACGTACCCATATCTCCCAAATACAACATATACATTATAGAAATATAATATAAATTTGTGTACGTTGTTGTTAACTCACCAAAACGAAGAAATAACAAAAGCATTAATAAATATAAAAATAAATAAATAAAAATAAAGGTGCTATCTGAGGCGGAGTTTGATGGTTTTTTATAAATATGTATATATGGAGCTCTGGCAATATTATGTATATGCACACTGTGTAACCAAAATGAGTATATACAAATATTAAAAATATGTATATATGAAATGAAATGATATTTATAACACATCTATCTATATGATATTTCAGTTTTATATTTATATTTATATAAAAAGGCGTTTTTTCACTGCATTTTTTTGTTCTTTCTTTACACAATTTATAGAAATTTTATTATTTAATTTCTCTTCTGTGTTAAATGTACCGACTGTATATATTACAATATATATGGCTATAAATATTTATCTTCACACTTTATTTATAGTGTTATAGCACCATATAAATTTATATACATACTTATTTATTCCATTATTATCAATATAAGTATGCAGCTTTTAATTCAATATGACTCAAACGTTAGATATTGCGGTGTCGATTGAAAACCTTACCTGTCATATTTATTAACGATGCGCGTCATCACAAAAGTCGGATGTAATGCATAGGATTTCAATTACCAATGTAATTTGAGACCAAACAGGCTCCATTTAAAATTCAAATCAAAAACATCGCTTTCGTATTCAAGTATATGCTGTAACAAATCAATCTACTATATAGTTATTAAAAAAAAAATGCATACCGTAAACGATATACAAGAAGGATCAGAAAGGGAGACATTTTAATACTTATCTATAATACAAATGCGAAATTTCGATATTCAAATAACAGCTTGGACTTGGGTTCGATATGAACTAAAATGGGAAATTATTTGCAGACTTGTGGTACTGTATTTTCATATAACAAGTATAAATGTGAATCTTCAGATGGGTGAAACGAAAAGTAAAAAAGGAGATCATATACTGGATGTCCGTAATCGACGCGGCGCTATAACGTATACATAGTAAATATTATCTTTTAGCTGAACTAAAGATTGGTGCCATTAAAAATAGCAATTGATTCACATAAACTATGTGATCCAACAATTTTGCATGAATATGCAGCTAAACATGTAACGCTTCGGAACGCAATTAAATAATAAACTCATAGCATATACATTTTACATCAACGAATCTAAAATTGAATCGAAACGGTGTTTCCTATATGGATTGGACTATTTATTTGGAACAAAAATGTATGTACTGATCTAATAAACATTTTGTGCATAATTATCGGAGAACCTGTGTAATTACGATCTCCACTCTATTCATTCCAATTTCGCTTTACCTACGTTCTTAATATATAATAATCCTTAATACATTACGAGTTTAACTCAAATATTTGCATATAGTAATTAATCTATATATTCTCTTATTGTAACTTATAACATCAATTTTTAATTAATCTATACGCGCATATATAATATGGTAAATAAAATATAAGAAAATATCAACTACTTTTCGTATTTCACTAAAATCGGTTAATTTATTTTTTGTATATTATAAATAATAAAAGGTGAAATGTGTTTTCTCTAATATTTAAAAATATTATGATTGAAATAAAAGCACGGGGGAGTTTTTAATGTATATTATTATATATTATTTATATGATAAGAGAAAAACGCAAATGTTATTCATGCACAACGGCAGAAGATATATAAACCACATAACATATACGGCGGTAGATTGATAAGTACGCAATGTTTTATGTAAATTAAAACAATACCGTGAATTTTTTCCATCAATTAATCAATGTTGTCACTGCCATTTGGATGGCGAAATTCTGCACTCGGTTTTCCTATCGTACAAACGTTTGTACAACTATATACAGTTAAATTCATTACACCAATATATTTTACACGAATTATGAATATATAATATATATATATATATAAAACAATTAAATATAGTCACATGAAAATATTAGTTTCGACCTTGCCACAAATGCATCGATACTTATTATTCTACCCTCTTAATATATATTGTATGTGTTATGTGTGTATTTACGCCAAGCACATCGGCATTTATTTGAAAATAAAATAAAAAGAGTTTACAAAATATTGAATAGAGAAGTGTCAAATTTACAAAAGCAGGCCGCCTTTATAAAACAGCACAGCATATTTACGTATATATACAATTCACGTATAAATATATATAATATAATCTTTTATGTCGATTTCTTCCTAAGTATATTTTATTAATCAACTTCATTATTCAATATATGTATTTCAACTTCTTTTCATTATACTCTTTTTTTCCTTTCCACAATGCTTTTAATATAATCCTTTATTAAATAACATTTACCATTTACCCCATAATATGTAATATTATTATATGTGGAATTTGATTTGAATGATGTGTGTCTGAATATCCTACCACATTTTTTAGGTTCTGATAGTTGTGAATCTGAATGTATACCTACGTAAAAATATAGCCAACAATTATGTTTATGTATACGCATATAGTAAAAGTATTGTTCTGTTTATAATTTTTTATGTATGCGATTCGTCTTCTTATTCTTATTATTATATTATTATTGTGATGAAATTTTTTTAAATAGTATATAATAAAATTATATTAATAAAAAAGACGAAAATATGTACAATTATATAAGAAAATTTGCCCGCCTTCATTCTTTTAATTTATACTATTTATACATACGATGCTACCACTTCTGTTTATTATTTCTCTTTAACCGTCTATCACCATCACCAAATTATTCCGTTTTTCCCTCTATCACATTTTTGCTGATTATTAAAATGTAGCTATTGAGACACGGAATACATATATTTACTATTATATTTTTGTTCGTTTTGTTCGTTTTGTTCGTTTTCTTTATTATTTGTATTTTTTTTTTTTTTAAATACGAAGAAGATAAATTATACAGATCGAACAAAAATAAAGTGATCATAGAATTATTATTAAATATTGTAACGTGTGTATGATGCACAAGAAGAAGCATATTTACATGATTCTTCTTTTTTGCATACATACATTCATACAAAATTATACAATCGTATGAAAAATGTAACAAAATAAAGCATGAATGAAATATTCAAAAACAATAAATAATTGATCTAATAATAATTAACTAAATAAATACAAATTAAATTTAAGCAAAAAAATAAATTAAAATGGTTATGTCATCATTGAAATGAGAAATATTAATGGATGTTTTCTATTAAAATTCACAGACGACCAGTAAAATGATTTCAATGTTAACACAAAATTTAGAATTGGATTTATAATTAATAATGTTCATATTATTTAAAAAAATTTAAATAAAAGAACAGTAGAAGGTAAAGTTTTTATAGGAAAAAAAAAAGGATGATGGTAAAATTTGTATACCACGAGTCCACAATCCTCAACATCAACAATTCGTAAACTTAAAAGCACCTGGATATAGAATAAATCTTTTCACATATAGGTGGCACAATCATACGGTGAAGGCGAGCTATAAACACGGACAAATTCATACTCTGAGAATAATGTGTGTTGTGTCAAATATTTATGTGCCATTGAGTTGAGCTGAATAATGCGAACGCACACATATAGGCAATTTTTTTTTCTCTCACACGCACGCATTTCTTTTTCTTTTTTGTATTTTGTTTTCTCGATCGCGTCTTGTAAATTTGGTAAAGTTTAATTTTATTTTCTAGTTTATAGTTTCTAAAAAAATAAATTAATTTTTTTTTATATCTAAAGAGTTTAAGAATTTTATTATTTAAAAAATAACTTAGGCATTCGCATTGCTATTATTTTATTTAACATAAAAACATGGCTGTAAGATTTCCTTGTTAAATTTTTTGTTTTTTTTTTTCTGACATTGAGCTGTTTACCAATTGCCATATTCCAAATACGGTTTTTTTTGCGTTCACGAATAATACGATAATCACATTTTGGTGGGTAATTTTTTTTTTTAAATAGAAAATTATCAATAAAAATTTTAAAATTTATTTAATTCAATTCTATTTTAATTGAATTTAATCATCTGTAAATATATTTTTTGGTAAGTTTGTTAATATATTTATTTATATTATTAGTTTTATACGTTTCTTTTTTAAACTACAGAAAAAAAAAGTTAGACATTCTTTCACATGTGTGTAAATATAAATTTTATATTATAATTTAAGGTTAGGTTTGTTATGTGGTAGTAATTTTTGTATTGAAAGAATTGCAAAAAATAGATATTTTAAAAGAAATGTAATTATGCTAGCTAATAAAGCTACTAATGCTGAAGTTGAGGTTTTGATTTTCTATGTTACCATAATTATATACGAATTGTATATAAATACTTTGATAAGTCAGTAAAGTAAAAATGTGATCATTGTGACCAATAAATGAAAAAGTTTTTAGATAAGCATAAGATCGGGATTGGAAAAATGTGTAAAAAACATTGTCTTTATTTTATTTCGCTGCTATTGATTTATATAGAAATAGATATATAAAAGCCTATAAAAGATTTCTGTAAAACTCCCCTCAAATTAATCTATATAAATATACATATTGTTTATAAAAAAAAAATAAATATGCGGTCGGTAGCGGTGTACAAAGTACAGTGACACTACACAGACACACTACTAAAACTATACTCATATATAACTAAAAAATAATAAGATGAAAATACAAATTATTAAAATATTTCTTTATTTGAACATGTTTATTAACTTTTATTTGTATTCAAAAGACTCTTGTTAGTATTAATTTTTTTTTATTATATTCTATTTTATTATAATGATAACAAAAAACGAAAAAAAAAATTCTGTTTTATATGATTAAAATTTGGTTGTATTTCTTATAGTTACTATGATATTGCAGATTAAATAATATGCGAAAGAATTTGCCTAGAAACAAAGTATTTATACATACAAATTCGTATAGGTAAGATAAGATCAGTAGTCAATGTACCAAAAAAGCACAATATACATTGACAATATGATATTACTCTAGTTAATTAGTTGTGAATAAATAAATATCTTGATATCAGTCGTAACGAGTCAACACTCAATTTTTGTGCTTTATCAATGAAGTAACTTTTAGTGATCTGATAATTTGATTTTTCATAAACCAAAAATTATGAACCATTGCAATTCATATATCATATGTAACTAATAATATTTTATTGATCGTAATGTTTATTGTCAAGTCGTTTTACTCTAAGTGGATTATAATTTCACCTATCAAATATTTATTTCAGTCTTCTTGTTAAAATACTCAGCATCGTAGAGCAAAAGAGATCACCAATTGGTCTAAAATTACGTAAAGATAGACGTTTCTTTAGTTTTTTTATATAAGTAATTAGCACAAAATGGTAAAAAAGATCTATCTTAATAAGCTGTTTACTCAATTGAATACAAAATTAAAATCAACGAAATGGGTTTTTCCTTATGACGTGAACGCAAAACCATCAACAAAGAAACATATTAGGATGACATGCTTAACATTTTTGATTTTATATATTTCAATAATCAAAAATTAACATTTTTCAGCATCAAATGGTATGAACGCGATTATCAAATTTAAAACTTAAGTAAGAAAAATAATGGCAATGGCAAAAGGCACAACAATTTTGGGCTAAAAACTAAGTCAGCAAACTCAACATCGAGTAGTATTTTTTGGGCACACACTCACATTAAACTAAGTGTAGTGCTTATACCATATTTTGAAAATCCTGTAATTTAATATCGTTTTCCAGAAACTTTCAATATCACCTATACGTTTGTAAAAGTATGGAAGATACCCAGATAACCAGACCCATCGATGATACATCAATGAAAATTGATTTTTTAAATCGAAACATGTGGACATGATGAAAACATGGTTGTATTGAATATTTCATTTTCGTTTTTATGTCGTAACATCAATTTTATTATTATTGTGTGGATTATATATTTTCTTTTTCTAGTTTATAATTTTTTCACAATTAAAATTCTAATTCAAGTTACATTCAGATTAAATGCTAATATATTGTTTATTAGCCTACCTTAATTAATAGGTTGAGTACGTTCATATCGTTTGTAGCTATTTACGTATATAGCAAACATTTCGTAACACAAACATGCCTTAACGAAAATAGTTAAAATGTTTATAACCAAATATTTTAATTGTATTTAAAATACTAGTTTATTACATTTTCTTGATTCATCAATGATTCAAAGAATTTTTAATTTATTTTATTAAATAAATTCAATATTTTTTTTGTAATAATAATTTTATTGTCCACAAATTTGCGCTTTATAAAAATATACTGCGATGTTATATATTTAACTTAGCTCGACATAGCTCTTACGAGTTACGTAGCATGGATTGTTCATATTGAAAAATTTAGCACAAATGCTACGTTTAGTTAGTTTCTTTAGCGTATTTCTTAATATAGTCGATTTCAAGGCACCAGAAATTAATTGATTAGTATTTTAACAGAAATTTGAATTCAAAAGATATAAAATCGACATTTGAATCGATATTACTTACATTTTGTTACTACTTTCCATTAAAGTAATTTAAGAAAGGTATTTAGATGTAATGGATTGGCTTGGTCTATATAAACATAAACTTAATATCAATTTCATCAATAGTATTTTATGTTGTTAACATATTCGATGTCTTTTGGTTATCTGGGTATTTAAAACACATGCCTTATTTTTTTGCAGTAAAACTTTTTCTAATTGAATTTATTTTATTTTCTTGTATTTTATATTGTTGTTGAAAGATTACAAACGATTTGATAAAATATTTGCAAATTAATTGTCAAATATCATTATCAACTAAATAATTAAGACCAATAAACTAGAAAATTATTTATTTGTATACGAAAATGAACTATCAACATTCGTTTAGAATGACAAATTTTACAAATTTGAAAACTTAAACTTGTGTACATGCCACCCAAAATATATAAGTTATATGATTTTATTTTAAGAATGAATAACACACTTTTTATGTTATATTTTTAATTTATAACAATAAAATTAAATATTAATGCGTCCGTTTGAGTGTACATTCGTTTTCGTCATCCTCTTATGATATTATGAATATTTTTTGTGTGAGCTCATTTTTTGTGTGGAAAACCACTAAAAAAAAAAAAAAAGATTTTCTTTTATAATCTCTTATATTTTTATTTTTTATATTTTCCGTCCGATGATATATATTTTTTTTTTTTAAATGTATAATGTATAATTATAAAATTTTTGTGTTTTTAATGATATATGTAAATTCCGTTTTTGTTATCCTATTATTATATTTTAATATAATACTAAATGATCATTATGTTAGGTAGTTCATTGCCAGTTTAATTTTGTTAAGTGAAGTGGTTAAATGAATTAACATTTAAATGAAAATGTATGTATAGAAAAGTGTGTGTAAAGTAAAAGATTAAGAAATAGTTTAATATTTAAAATAAAATTTTAAAATGTGTAATCAAAATTAATGAATGAAAATTGTAATTGTGTTTTAGATTACTTTAATTAATTTTTTTTTCTCGTATTTATAACATATTAGAATTTAATAGCGGTGAAGAAAAGACAATCAACTATATATATAATTTTTTGAGGTACACATTATAACAAATATTAGTAGAGTTTAATTTGAAAATTTGTTGCTATTTTTAATTCATTACTAATCGATTCTATACAAATACAAGATTAAAGAAAACTAAAATAAAATTAATATTTTCTATGATCTGTTTATAAGAAAATAAATAAAAAACTTTACTTAATTGATGATAGATCAAAAATTACCACATTTTGATTTTGTGTTGTTATGTTGATATTATTAACCTTTAAATTGAATTACTAAAATATTAATTTTTTTTTGCATTTTAAAAATGTATAGGTTTTAAAATGTAATATAAATGTTATTCATTTACATATAATTTTATGCAAATGAATCATTTACATGTGTAAAATAATACATAATTTATAAATATGCAATACCGCATCAAATCAAAAATCGAAATAAACAATTTCAATACGTTGGATTTCACAAAAAAAAAATAAGAAAAATTAAAATGAGCTCACACAAGATGATAATTATATTATTTTGGCTGATTAAATTAGAACGAAATTAAATATAATTTAATTAATAAATAAATTGTAAATAGAGGAAAAACAAACAGAAAAATAAATATTTAAAAATAACTGTGGGAATGTATTTATATATGCAATGCACTCTTAATTTGCAATTTTATAAATTATATTTATAATATATATGAATCATAAAATTCATCGTAAAAATACACTTCCAAAAGAAATGTTATTATGTATGGACCGCTTTTCCGCCTATACACACCACACAAACACACACACACACACCCACAAAATTTCATTATTTGCTGAAAAATGTACCGAATTTTATAATTATAAAATTAATATTTTTCTTAATTAATGATGTGTATATACGATAGATAATGTGTAGCAACTGTCTGTGACACGAACAAATTTTAAAGTATTTTTTTTTTTGTCATCAAAAGAATAAATAAGAAAAATAAGTCATCATCTTAAAAATATAATTGTATGGTTTGTGTGTGTGTGTGTGTGAAGAAATAAATATGGAAAATTTGTTAGTTTTCTTATGAAGGTTTTATTTTAATTTTTTTTTTGCTAATTATATGTTTTTCATTTAACCAGGTGTCTCATTTAATTTAGGTCAATTTAACCGACTTGTTTTTTTTTTTTGCATTCACATTGACCTTCTAAACTATTTTAAATATGTACCAAACATTAACATTTTTACTGGTTATATATACAGAAATATTTAAATTTTACTCACTGTAACAGCTAATTATTATTCTGTTATCACATTTTATTGAAATTGAAAGTGTTGAAATTTTGTGATGATAATAGATAACAAGAACTATTAAATTTTGCAAATCATCCATTGATTTTTTTTTTTAAATGTGTTATATTCTTATATTATATTTTCTATTAATACCAAGTTGTGTGTCTATTGATCCATTGTTGATTATATTTATGGTGACTTCTAAATGGGTCGATATGTATGTAGCATACTTAATATTTTCCATTAATATGACGGACGACTCCCGATTATTTAATATATTTTTATCTTTAAATTCGTTCATAGCTTATCTGTATTTATTAGTATTAATATTAGGAATATATAGTATTGAGCACAAAATCATATAATCATATACAAAACACATTTGGTTTATATTTACCAATTTTAGTAAACACACTAATTATGGTTGCAGTTAGTAAAATCGTTATTTATGTATATAGTGAAATGGTAAAAATGAACCAACGCATTTATTTTGTCTATATGGTTTAACTTATGTGCTTGATACTGTATTACAGATATCAAACATTCTCAGCAGTCAGCAAGTTGGTAATTATTCGGCCTCCTCGATTAACCGATCATTCAATATATTTGAAAACCTTTGAAAGAAAAAAACACGGATTTCGTTATTATTTACACTAAAACTGTGCATGCACGTCGTACAATTCCGAGTCCAAATATATTAAATCTAAATGATTTAACTTAACTAAATATTAAGATGGTTTTTGCTGAAAAAAATTTCTCGCTTTCATGTTATTTTACCAAAATAAAAAGTCACGTATTAACTTTTGAAACATCGGTTGGCAAATTTGTCTGGTTCTTTTGGATAGTCAATAATTATGATGATGATTAATAATTTATTATTATTGTTATTTTATTATTGTAATTATTATGGCTTTTCTTTCTTTTATTGTAACGTAACTATCGAGGTATTGAATTTGTATTGGTAAAATTTACAATCAATAACATATATTTTTACGGATTTGCATTTATACTAGAAAATTATAATAATAATACTGTGAATATAGTTTTTATTAATGGAATAGTCTTCTTTTTTTTACATACATTTCACTTGCATATCAAATTTATAATATTTCACGTTTTTTTTCCTTCTATACTTTTATTTCATAAATTAAATATAAATCAATTTATATGCAAAGAGTTTTTTTCTTTGTATATATTTTTTCTGTTATTACATCGCATGAATTAAAGTAATATTTAAAATTTTATATACCATTGTTTTTCTTCCTATTATTTATTATTCATAAAGGTGGATATTTATTTTTGTATAAATATTTTCTAATCATATTTCGAACTTATAGCAATATAATATCCTTAAATGAAGATAGAAATTTAAAATATATATAAACAATAATTGTGTCTGTTGTATGTGTGTGTGTGTTTGTAGTTTGTATGCATATCATTAGCTCTAAAGATTAGATGAAATTGTCCATGGAGTAAATTCTTAAAGCAAATTTTTTTGTATTGTCAATTCTGTATTTATATAGTGTGTATATTAAATTTTAGAAAAAATGAAGTTGCTAAATTAAATTTTAATTAACAGATAACTTAAAAAAAAAAAAAAAAATTCTTTTTTTTTTTTTGAATTTAAATGGATTTACAAAATAATCGTATTTTTACAAATGAATTAATTATAACACATTCATCATCATCAAAATCAAAATCACCAATACCATCATCAACCATTTCTTCAACATCAACCACTTTAAAATACATTCCATCAAAAAGATTATTAAGACGTCGTTGCCACAGTGAATGTTTGTCAATGTCACCACCACCACCATCGTATAAATGTGAATATGAACAACTAGAAAATAATGGTCAACCATCTTCATCAATGTCATCATCAGCATCACCACCAGTCTTCCAAAATAATAAAATGCAAAATTTATATTCATCGCCAATTGGTTCACTACAAAATCAACAAGATAAAAAAATGTATCCTATTAATAATAACAATAATATAAATAACATTATTCCACATTCTATTATTAATAATAAAACAACTGATGTTATTGAAACTGCTACAGATTCAATTCCAACGATAACTATAAATAAGCCTATGACTAGTAGTCATCAAAATAACCATAATAGTAATAATAATAGTAGACAATTTTTATCAGATAGTATAAAAGAAAATATTATAAATGATAGATGTTTGATAGAAGAATCATCATCTGATCGTATAAAATCTGATGATTATACAAATTATAATGATTTAGAATTTCAAAATATAACTCAAAAGTATTATCATTATCATCAACAACAACATCAACAACAACAACAACAACAACAACAACAACAACAACAACAATATCCACAGCAGCAAACTCAAGAACAATTATTACACAGACGGATAGGAAATCGACTAAACAAATATAGTGAATATTCAAAAGATGATAATAGCCATAATAATAATAATAATAATTATTATAATAAATTTAATAATTATAATCATGATTGTTATAATAATAATAATAATAATAATAATAATAATAATAATAATAATGGTTATTATTATCAAAATAATGGCAATAACAATAATAAACGTAGAGCTAGAACAAGAAGTGAATCTGAACCACATGAAATATATCAATCGAAAAATGATTATTATAATAATAACAGTAACAATAACATTAATTATAATAATGGAGATGTAAGTTAATTCATTTTAATTAATTGATTAATTTTAATTTGATTGATTTGTTTTTTTTGTTTGCTTGTGTTTTTTCTAATTTTTTAATAATTTTATTTTATATTTTAATAAACTATTTTATTTTTTTTTTTAACACTATTTTTGAAACTTACTAATTTATTGTTTAATAATAAATATTTTCTACCTGTACCAAAAATTAAATACACATTAATTATACCATAATAATTTTAGAATTCATCAAGAAAAGCGTAAATTAGATTTTAATACATGTTTTGTCGTTTAATGTATCAATTACATTTAGACATTAAAATTTGTTTTTTAATAAAATTGAAATTGAATTTTCACAATCACTGATCAAACTAATTTTAACGAATAAATGCAGCAGCATTTTTCCCATTTGATTTGTTGCCAGAAATATCCAGAATTATCAAAAATTCATATATAATATACGCATTTAAATTCATTGCAATGTATATCAATTGCAATTGCAAATCGCACTTAGACAAATCTAAAATCAGACAATCAAATTTCAACTAGATAAAACATTTTAATGCTAATCATTTATTTATTTATAGATCAGTTATTTGTTGTCTTGTTGTTTTTTTTTTTTTTTTTTGATTCTTGTTCGTAAGTTTTTCTTATTAGTATCAAATCTTTATTTATAGATTATATAGACAAGTGTACAGAGAACAAGAAAGAGAGAGTTCAATATCTATCTATAATATTGATATTGATCAATATTCATTTGTTTTTATTTCTTATAACATAGCGATATATTTGCACTCTATAAATTAATTAAAAAAACAAATCTATTGAATTTTCTGTATGTGTTCATAAATAGAATAAGGGCAAAATTAAAAAAAAAAAAAAAAAAAATCAAAAAAAAAAAAGAAGAAAAACAAACTATATCACAAATCTATCATCATTTTTCAGTTAGTATTTCTAAAACGTCCTCGTGGTGATAAATCTCATTTTTATTATGGTCATCAAAAAGATGTGTTATTAACTGAATTTATATATAAATCATCACAGTTTTCACCATTTACAATACCACCAAGTACGCTAACATCTTTATCATCACCATCATTATCAATTGAATCAACGTCACCATTATCGCCAACATCTCCATCGTTGATAGCAACAACAACAACAACAACAACTACAACAACAACAACAAAAACGACAGCAGCTGCAGCAGAAGCGGTAGCAGCAACAGCGACAACAGAAACAGCCGATGCAATAACATCAACAACAACAAGAGCGACAGCAAAAATAGTAAACCCACATCATACAAAATTGGTTACAAATCATATACAACAAAGTGGTAGCAATAGACCGTGTACTCCACGTTATCAAATTAAAGCATATAACTTTAATAAACGATTAAGAGCATGCCGTAGTAATATTAATAATACGCATTTAATTCATAGTAAAAAAATTCAAAAATCTTTAGTTTCTAATTCACTAAACGATACAACAATGCCAGTAGCAACAACAACAACAACAACAACAATATGCAATACACCAGCAAGTACTTCGGCGTATATAAATGGAGATGGATTACCATCAGACAAAAATAAAAAAATAAATGGTTGTATTAATAATGATAATAATAATATTACAAATGATGATGTAGATCAAGATGCGATTAGTAATAAAGGTAATAATGATGATGATCAATCAGATACAGAATACAGTAGTGTTGAAGATGATGATGACATTGGAGGTAATTAAATATTTAATTAACATTAATTTAAATAAATTAGTAGCATAATTTAATTTATTTAATGTATTTTTAACATACGCACGTAGATATCGGTGATATTAATTATCATGATTCAATGTCCGATGTAGAAGAAATTTCGTCATCATTAAATAAAAGAAATTATCCATTAACAACGATATTAACAGATTGTGTAGAAGGACGTTATTCTCAATCGGCACCATTATCAGCTAGTTTATTTCCGAATGTACCACCATATATAACATTTGCATCACACATTGAAAAAGGACCAAAAATGCCACCAAATATATATAAAATATTAAAATGGAAATTAACATCAATAACACCACTTGTGATACGTAAAGTTTTAATTAATACAGGATTTCGATTGCTTAGAAGTATGTTTATTATTTCTTTTTATTTTATTTATTTTATAAGTATATTATTAATATTATTTAATTTGATGACAAATATTTGACATTAATGTATATAGAAACAAGTGATTGGGTTGGCGTTTGGGGTAAACATATGAAATCGCCATGTTTTAAAGCAATACGTTCATATCAAAAAATTAATCATATACCTGGTACATTTCAAATTGGTCGTAAAGATCGTATATGGCGTAATTTACAATCACAAATATCATTACATGGTAAAAAAGAATTTGGTTTCATGCCACGCACATATATTTTTCCACATGATAAAAATAAATTACGTGAAAATTGGCATAATTATAGGCAACGTAAATTTAAATGGATAATAAAACCGCCGGCATCAGCTCGTGGTACGGGTATAAAAGTAGTTGATCGTTGGTCACAAATACCAAAACAAAAACCATTAATTGTGCAAAGGTTTGTTCACTCAACATATTTATTAAGATATAATTACGTAGTAATAGTACGCGCAAGTCATGTTACTCTAAGAAACCTATGGCATCTACCAAACATTTATTACAGTCAAGTTGGTAAATTACCCTGCATGGAACTAGATAATAATTCACTAATTGGTGATCTGCAATTATCGAAAGGTAGATACTTTTTTAATGGCATTATTTTTATATGACTAATTAAACCATAATGGTGTGCGTCGAACAATCTATTCTCAAAGATATACCATTTTTTTTTGTTCCATAATGGTAATCCAACTAAAAAATGTCAGTATTAAAATGAATAACGCAAAATTTCAAATGTAAATTGAATAAAGTAATTATTAATTATAATTATTTAATTTAAATATATTAAACAATTTTAAAATTATGTTTATCTGCCGACAGCTTTAAGAATTAATTCTTTCATTTAAAACTATGTATTTTTTTTTAAATATTTGCATGTGCTACTTATGCGTATTTATATCTGATAAAATAATTATATGTAATATTAATTTATTAATTTAATTTCGAAAATATTTCTCCTATAGGTATATTGAACGTCCATTATTAATAAATGGTAGTAAATTTGATTTAAGACTTTATGTATTAGTAACATCAATTAATCCATTACGAGTTTATATGCATACCGATGGTTTAGCTAGATTTGCATCAGGTAATAATTTATTTTTATTTATTTATTTACTTTTTTTTCATATCTTCAATATTAACACAAAATAAAACTGAGATTCGTTTTATTGCAAATAGACGGGTCTTCTGTTGAACAAATTTTTGTAGACAAATTGGACAAAGATACGTTGTTGTGATATAATAGTTTGTTCTGGTTTGACACCATTTTTTTTATTCACTTTAAATTGTTAAACGAATATATAAAAATTAAATTAAAAACTAATAATTAAATCTCGCAGTCATGAAATCAAACGCACCAATTTGAAGTGGTTTTTCTTTTCACAGGTGTAGAACATTTTTTTTTATAACAACAAATTTGAATTTAATTGTTCGGACTGTCGTGTAAAAATTTAATGTAAATTTAGTTTTTTTATACCTGCTGATAAAACGCTCGCAAGTAGTTATATTTTGCATACAAAATTAAATGTTCACTTCTCCGACGCCTTCTTATGTAGATGTTGTGAAACTCTCCTCAGATATCAGTATTCATCACTCATTTTTTTTATTTTTATTTTTCCCTAATATGTAGTTAGTTTATATTCACATTCAAGGTGTTTTAACATACGAGCATACGAGCATCCGAATCCATGAAGGGTATTGTGTCATACAAACTATATAACACATCATAATCTATTATCATAAAACTGTTGTGTATATACATGTTTATTAATTATTGTATTCAATTAATGTAGCTATATATTTTTATTACATATGTCATATGACATGATGATAAATATGTGACATTGACATCTATCTAATGTTATTTACATATTTACATATAACACTTATGGCGCACTGTTGTTAAACTATTAATTATCGATTATTTTATTATTTTAAAATTGGCAAATTTTCAAAGGAGTTCATTCAATAGAGACGATTGACCTATTTGTTTATTGTATTGTAGACTGTGTTATTAAATAAAAGTAAAATAAATAAATAAAATTATACATGCATAAGTAGTCGATTGCGCAACCTATCGCATTATGACATGAATATATAAATGTGTTTCATAAGGAAGGATATATTTAAAAATTATAAAAATTATATTTGTACAGTAAAAACTTTAAAATTTATTAAACTATATCACTTTTTAATTTTACACAAAAAAATTAACTTGTTATATTATGCCGCATCATCAAAAAATGTGTCTCCTAGTGTGTACATGTTGTTGATAAATTACAATTATCCCCATATTATCAAAAATATAAATTTATGATTCTATGCACTAATAAATGTGGTAATTCAGTTGAGTAAATTTTTATTGTAAAAACGATACATAATCCACTCTATTTATTTTTTTTTTTTTCAGTAAAATATAGTGAAAAATCAAAAACGTTAAATGATCGTTATATGCATTTAACAAATTATAGTATTAATAAATTATCAGCAAATTATGCTAAAAACGAAGATGCAAATGCATGTTTGGGACATAAATGGACAGTAAAATCATTATGGACATATTTGTCGGATCAAGGTTATAATGTAACTGGTTTATGGAGTGCATTACGTAATTTAGTATTACGTACAATATTAGCTGGTGAAAATTCAATAAATCAAATGACAAAATTAAATATGTGCAGTAAATACAATTGCTATGAATTGTTTGGTATTGATGTAATATTAGATTCAGAATTAATACCATGGTTATTAGAAGTTAATATATCACCATCATTACATTCAGCATCACCATTAGATTTACATGTTAAAGGACCATTAGTAACAGCATTATTAAATACAGCATTATATCAGGTATATATATATATTACAATAGGTTAATAGATTTATATATTTTTTTAAAATGCCATAACGTATAGCAAAGTCATGTTACTCCAAGTGGAACATCTACCAAACATTTATTACAGCCAAATTGGTAAATTACTCCGCATGGGAGCATATAGCAATTCACCAATTGTATTGCAATAAACGATGTTTTCCTAATTTCATTACTTTTATATGGGTGATTAGCACCCATAATGATGGCAGACATTGTTAAACTTTGTGTAGCGTCGAACACCATATTTTCAATGATAGCCGTTTTTGTTTTTAATTCCATAAAGAAACAAAAAATTAAATACCGAAAAATTTACCATGTAAACAGGGGGAATTGAACACGTTATATTTCACCATTGATTAACATTAACGCTATACCACTGAGTGATTCTACTATTTAATAATAAATAATTATATTACATTTATTTTTTTAATTTTCTTATTTTAGGTACCACCAAAATTACAATTATCTGAACAAAATGAAATAATGAAACAATTTGGTTTAACGGGTAAGCTATGTTATGATAAACGTATGTTTATTACAAATTTGACAAAAGATGAGCGTATTAAACACAATCAATTTGTACATCAAAGTACCGCAAATAGAGAAGATGTAATAATAGCTGTTTAATTTAATTGTTTTTTTTTTTTTTTGATTTAAAATTGATTAAATATTTTATTTTTTTTAATTTAGTACTTAGATTCAATATTAGAAAATTTAACATCAGATGATTTAAGATGTTTAATCATTACCGAAGATGAATTAGCACGTTGTGCACCATTAGAACGAATTTTTCCAACACAAACAACTCGTAAATATTTACGTTTTACGGAACATCCGCGTTATTATAATACATTGTTAGATGCCTGGGAACATCGTTACGGTGGTGATGAACGTAAAAATGGTATTTCATTATTAATATCACATTGTCAATTGGAAACACATTTAGTGATACCACCGCAAACTGTTAAAATGGTAATTATATGAAATTAATATTGTAATTTTTATGCATTTATCTATCGAATCCATTATTGATCTTAATATTTTTTATTAATATATTATCTATCGTCAACCTTTATATAAGTATTATTTTATTTAATTCCTTTTTTTTTTTTTGATTGATTTTGATTTTGGTTTTTTATTTATATTTATTTTGATTTGATTTTTGTTTAAATATATATAATATATATTGATAACAATATATAATTAAAAAAAGTTACGAAAACAAAATATACCAATTATAAACAATTTATATAAAATATCTAAAAAAAAAATTTAATTTTAACTAAAAATCTCATATAATTATTATAAATTTAATATATATTATATTATTGGAGGGATTTTGGGAAGCATTTCAAACAATATACTGGCGATGTCGAGCTATTCATTGTCGTAAGTCGGTCAAAACAAAACAAAAAAAATAAAAATACTATCACGAAATTTGAGATAATTAATAAATTTTAAAGTTATTCATACTTTATTACATTGTTATTATTTTCTTTAGTATTTAATTTTTCAATGAAATTAATTAATTGTGAATAATTGTTTTTATTTTAGAAGTGAAAAACAAAGAAAAAAAATAATAATAATAATAATTAGGAATAAATTCGATAAATTAAAAAACTAAAAATATAGGCTAGTGTATAATAATATTAAATTATATTTTACTGTAATTCTATGAGCTTCATTCTATTAGAGAACTTAATTAACAATGATTGGGAATTTTGCGACATGAATATAAAAAATTGAAGCGATGACAATTGAAAATTGAATAGTTTAAAAATATATAATTTTTCTTTATTTGTTATATTTGATTCAAAGTTATTATTAATTTATTATGTGTGTGATAAAATTTTTAGATGTTGCGCTAGGATTTTTAGAATTTATTAAATTGAAATTAAATTAGAATCAGTGTAAATGGAGTAGGCATAATTTTTACATCTTAATTCTATTTGTGGATTAATATTGTCATCGCATTATTATGAAAATGAATATTTAAAAATAAAACGGGATTGATAATATACTCGTCAATGAAAATAGATCTTTTATAGTAATTCAGTTAGTATGATATTACGAGTATTACTAGTCATTATTTGGGAAATGTTATAATTTATATATTTAATCAACCTTACTAATTATTAGTAAAAAATACTATTTATGTGTTTTTTTTTTTTTTACTTATTTTTTTACATTAATTTACAATTATATTAGAATAACATGCGTTGCGTGATTATATAATAAAATACAACATATAACAACATAATTTTAACATCTAACAACACAATATTTTATTTTCAGAAAAAATAACATCACAAAAATAAACATTAATCAATACAATAAAAAAAAATTGCTATATAATTTTTAAATGGATGAAATTCATACATTTAAAAAAAAAAATAACAAAAATGCAAACAAGTAATAAATAAATTATTTTTACAATGAAAAAGATACAAAGCAAAAACTTTCCAACATTCATTTATATATATATTTTTTTTAATTTTATATTTTACACGTACCTATTAGAATTGCGTCCACACACAGTTTTACACATTTTTTGTTTTTAGTTAGCACTACACAAAAAACATTACCGGTGGGTAACATTAATTTTTCTTTTAACTCAAAATGACTATGGAAACTTATTTAGTACTAACTTAACTGGCTTAACATATGGTCATTTTAAATTAAAATAAATAATATATAACCGATGTAGTCCGGTTAATAAATTTATGATATCTGTTAATCATTTTATAAAATAGCATTTATATTAAAAATTTAAATATAAATTCTAATTATATAAATATGCAATTTCCATACGTAGTGTTTCCGTTGTAAAATATATATAAATTATATAAATAAAGTTAGAATAAGATGAACACACGACGCATTTCACTACTGAAAATTGAAGGCATTGAAGAAATATTATATAAAAATGTGGTATAAATTGTTGATAATGTATGTATGGTACTACTACCAAATGGCCTATAAAATGACAATAGCTCACAAACTATAAATTAATATTACTTCAATTGTAGTCAATCGCATAGCTACCAAATTTTCATTACATACAATCCAAGATAAATTTTTCCTAAAATTCTGTTATTTTTATATAATAGATTAGTTCTTCATAATGCTGGGTGCACTTGTGCTGACCAGTGTTTTTGTTTTTTTAGTCTCTGAATAGCGTAGACACTCTAAATGTAAAATTGAATCAAAATACTTACATTACACATAAAATAATAATTTTTTTTAGTTTGTTTTAACAAATAATATTTATAAATTTATATTTATATATTAGTGGAATAAAGTGATAGGGAAAACGGAATATTTATAATATATTTCATTCCGGTTTCTTGCTTTTTTAAATGAATAGAAACAATTTATCTATCATATTTTATTAAAACAATAAATAACGAATTATACTTTTTAAAATATTATACCCATAGTTAGTTTGTATTTTATTATTATTTATTTATTACTTCTTTATTTTTTATTTTCTCATTTTTTAAATAGATTTCGATATATTTTTTTTATTGTTTTTATTTTAATTTAAACAATATATTAATAATATGTGTGTGTTTATTTTTATGTAGAAATATTTAATTTTTTCTTTTTTTTTTGTTCCATTGTTTTAATATTTATTTTTTTTGTGTTCATTATTAATATAGGATTGCAAGAATGATTCAATAAATGAATTATCCGATGCTGACGAAGATGAAACAACTGAAGATGATGATTCATTAAATGAATTAAATACAAGCATTGTCAATGAACCAAAAATTCAAAATTTAACACAACCAATTGTAATCGATAATAATATTGATGAAAAATCATCAACATTGACAAATGGAATTATATTAAATGGAAATCATGATCATCAGCAACCACAACAACAACAGCAACAGCATTCAAGTATTAATTCTAAATTAACATCATTAAATTTATGTAATGGTCATGCCACCATTGATATTATTTCAAATGATCATCACATTAACCGGGTTTAGTATTTATATTTATATTATTTATAATAATTGAAGAAGAAAGAAGATAAAAAAAAAAAATTGTATAAAATTATTTGAAATTAATTAAAAAAAAAATAATAATAATAATTAAATTATAAATTTTAGTTTAATAATTTTATTATATTTATGGTAAATAATTTTTCAATTCTAACAATTAATAAACTGGCATAGAAGAAATAAAGACTGAAATTTTTATGCATGATTAAATTAAAAGATAAAATAAAACAATTTTCTCTTTTATTGATATTTAATTAATTAGTAATAATTATATTGAATTGTTTGTGTTAATTTGCTGCCAGTACTTTATATTTTATATTTATTATTATTATTATTTTTTTTTTTTTTTATGACAAAATACAATAAATTAATTATTGTTAGATAAAATTTATTTGTTCCGATGGTATGTTGGGTATAGCATATTTGCAAAATCAGTTGCAATTGAACGCGTCAACAGGTTGCGGATAGTAGAACGGTCTGTAACGGGATAGTTACGAATAATAAATAAGTAGCCGCGGACAATCTGGCGGCTATTTACGAGAATTACTAACGGTTAAAGTGTTTGTGTGAAAGCCGTATCCACTGAAAACTTAGTTAATGTATTATTGATTATACAGTCAAGGCTCGTCAGCAGCGCCATTATAACTGCTTTCGGTAGAGGTAGACTATACATCTGTAAATGCCCTACGAATTTACAGAATGATGAAGTAGGTTGCACGTATGGTTAACTTCGGAAAAGCAAGAAGTTTAAACAAAACAGGTTTGGATGGGACAGGATAAATTGCAACGACTCAAGCAACAGAAAAAGGATAACTTGCATCATGGTATCACAGAACTTTGTTGTGACAAAGTGCTTTAAGATCATTTACTGCATTACTAAAATAAGTCAAACTGGATATAACAGCAATCCAAGAAACTAAGTGGCCCGAAAACAATTATTTCTGGTAGTATTACGAAGCAGAGTTTCAGCCATTAAAAACACATAACCAGTAATGACGAAATGGAGAAACGAAAGACTTGAACATACAGCGATAAAACAATTGAATATAGATGCAATGGAAAAACGGATTATTAAGATTTGGAGGAAAGCAATATAAATAGTATGTGGTACAATTGAAAAACAATGCGTTGAAGGTGCCGCAACAGAGGTTATTGATACCTTGCAGTGAGTAAAATTTACGTTTTTTATTTGTTATTTTGTAGAATTTAAATATTTTACCTTTTCTTTTACGCAATCTCGAAAACTGTCTGAAACACTATTGTGTCGGCAATACTGAATTCAAAGTTCTTAAATATAATAAATAAATTAGGAAAGGCTATTTCCATATAAAAATAAACGTACTATTTGTATTTATTATATTTGCATATCAATTCGGAAGATATTGGAAAAATATGTTCTACATGTATCGAAAAAATTCTATTTAGTTAATTTAATGTAAAATAAATAAAATATTTAATATACAGTTAATCATTGACTAAAAATTTTGTATAATCGTAACTATTATATGTTTCATTCAACTACACCCAGGAAATGGTTCGGCACGATTTTTTCTTAAAATTAATTGGATTTTCCTATTCATATCTTCATTATAAATTGCTTTACATTTTTCAAAATTTATGCGGCGTCGTACCTACAATTAAATTAAATTTTTAATTTTCATTTCGATTTTCTTATTTTTTATTAACTAATTGAAAAGGAAAATTACATACTTGATACGGTTTTTCATAAAATCTTGTACGACGATATTGATCAAAAATTTCTTCCTTTCCAAGAATTCTATTTAAAACACGAGCAGCATCATCCACATTTTTATTTTGTACAATAACTGTTCTGGCAATATATTTTGCATGTCGCAACTATATTTATATAAAAAATTATAATATGAATATAATATATAAAGCAATAAAATAATTTAAATTAAATAAAATATATTTTATTTACCATGATTATATTTTAGTTCCTATTTTTATTTTTTCTTATAACCTCTATTTTCTGTTAAAATTTCTTTTTTCAAATGTCATTTTTTGACAAATGCCAAAATATGTAATAATTACCAATGTTCAGAGAGTTCTCTCTTTTTCTAGCAAATATCTTTTATTCATTTCAACTTTTTAAATTTCAATTTCAATAATTTTTTGTTTTTGTAATCCTTCATTGATTTTTGTTTGTTTCCAGTAAATCATAAGAAAATAGAAAATGTAAGTAATTTTAATAAAAAATCATATATAAAAATTAATAATAATGATAATAATAATTTTAAAAATAAAAATACAATTAATTAATGGTATATATTTTATCATTATTGAATTATAATTTATAGTACACAACCACAAAATATTCATCAGAATGTGTTGGTGTCGGCCGATGAGTATATTATTAGCAGATTAATGCAAAGATGTTTTATCAATGCTCACAGGTAATCTATTATTATAAAAGAAATAATTTAATTGTTTGCATAATATATGCATTAAAATATATAATAAATAATAAAGATACAGACATCATCACGTACAAAAGCATCAAATTATATGTAAAAACTTTAATGCGAAAAAATCTGTAAATTGGACATGCCACCATTTTGGGATATAAATCAAATATAAATGAAAAAGTAATAATAATATTAAGGATAAATCTAATCGCAGGTAAATTCGCAGTTATTCCATATTATATTTAATGTTTAATTAATTAATTAATTTAGTATTGTTAATTTCAGATTACAGAGATAACGAACGATTCTGAATAATATTTATTTTGATATAAAAACCATATAAAAAAAAGGTTTGAAAAATTGAACGAGATATAAAAATGACTCAATTTTTGCTATTTTTAATGTTACGATATGTATGAATTATATATTTAACCGCAGGTGTAAAATACGTGTAAATAATAAACTCAATGAGTGTTTTAACATAAAAACATACACGAGCTATTTATAATTAGAAACATTTTATAATTTAATATTTTAATTAATAATAATTTATAATTTTGCACATTGTTATGTAAGCAAATTATGAACCTACAAAAATATAAAAGTGAGTGTGCCGTACCAACTTCAACTGAATAATAGCGTTGCTCAACTTTACTATATTTTCATATAAATCCGCAGTTCAGTTAATTTATATATTAAATATGAAAAATATATTCATCAGTAATTGTTCCAGATGCACAGCCAATTACCAGAAGACCACAATAAATTATGTGCATATTTTTTTATTTGAAATTCATAGCACCTGTATAATTTTACAGCCAAAATGAACTTGAACTTAAAAAATTGCATACATCTATATTTTTACTGATAGAAGAATTAGCATATGAATGAAAGTCAAAATATTCACAATCAGTTGAAGTATATTTTGTTTTTAATCACAGCATGAATTTAAATTTAAAATATAAATTAACTATACAACAGATGACTGATGGATATAGATCGCGAGTGGTTTATTAACAAAGAATATTATATAAATTCAATGCAAATTCTTAATCAAAAATCAATTAAATGATTATTGACTTACCAAACAACCATGAATGATGTAATCTATTTCAATAAATTGAATACGGAGACGGACAGTTATTGCCCATGTTTGAAAAAGTATTGATAATAGTATCTGTGATTATAAATAATTTATGGCGAGATCATCATAGAAATACGAAGTTTGAATTTTCTACTAATTTATTCATCGATATTTATAATGTTTTTTAATCTGGACTCTGAATTCGATAAAAAATAGAAAAGATTGTAAGTAGTTACTCAAACATAAAAATATATAATAATTTATTTTCAAATTTCTAATTCTCAAATTAAATTATATTCAATTTTCAAAATTAGGTGCTATTCACATGCTAATTGGACTGGAAGAAAAAATTAACGATAATCTTTTACAAAAGTAAATTATTTATTTGGCTGGTTACATTCTCAAAAGGTATTTACGATATTATTTTATATTTTAACACAGACACCACAAACGGACACACAGTTTTATTATACCCTTGGCGTATCTTGTTGATCTTTACTTCCAGTGGTGTGGTCTGCATCCTTCAAATGTTATAACAATGATATATATTTATCATATTGAGTTGATTGTGCATTTTGATTTGTTTGATTTTTATTGAATTCTGCAATCTGTTTTTTTCAATACATGCAAACTACGTACTTGACGTGTTGCGGCTATACCGTGCTCCAAAATTGGATATTGTGTCTAGGTCATATATATGTTTGCATGCATAACTTCTTTCTTCTTCTCATTAGCAGTTTTATGTCCATTTGATAGTGACGTAATGCCTTCCGATGATTGTAACGATTATATTTATAAATAATTATAAATAATAATAAATATTAAAATTACAGTATCACAGCAATCTCGCGTTAATACCAGAGTTTACTTTCCTCAGACCATACATAACACAACAACGTCAACAATTTGCGTCGCAGCTGCAATCACATCTATATATACAATGCGATCAACAATAACAACCAATCAAATTTTACGTTTTATTTATAATAATTATATTTTATATGATAATTTAAAATAAATTCTATTTATAGTCAAATGCAGGCCAATAAGCAGATTCAGTTGTAATTATATGGTCATATTTTATACCTATATGCTACACTACCAATAATGGGTACACCACCATAACAAGAATCAACCAGCACCAACCAGTATTACAACAAGAACCAATGGAATTATGAAATCGTAATTAATCTACAATATCAACATTACACACACTGACAACAATTAAATCAACAGGAAAAACAACATAATCCGTATTTACCATATGTAATATAACAACAGAGTATTATCACTACGACAACAAATTATTATGAAATTGATGAAATTTTGATATTATTTCGCCGGCTGTATCGCAAACTGATAATTACATTTTTTTTTTTTCAATGAGTTTACACAACCACAATCAATTTATATATTATTGAATTACAAACACAACCATCATTTCGATTATAATAAATTGGAGATATTTCTATAATTTCATCGACAACAATTCAAACACGTAAACGTGTGTTAGTAGCTAAATAATAACCGTCCAAGTTCAACAAATGTACCATAATAAATATAGCGCAGAATAATGTTGCAATATTTGTTCAACCACAAAATCAACGATGTAATTACAATAGTAGACACGTATTTTGAAGAATTCATTAAATTTATAATTTATAACTAATACATATTGTGGATAAATCTAATCAGAGGTAGATTTCATAGTTTTGTTTTTATTTAATTTTCATAGTCTATATAATTAATATTAAATTAAGTATTATTATTTCTATTTCAGTTTACATACCTCGTATCAATTATTATGATATAAAACCATTTGAAAATAATTCAGGACATGCGAAGCGCTTTAATAAACTCAAGAAAAAATGGATTAGACGAAACTTCTAATACCAACACCATCAACTTGGATTACATAATGAAGTGGAGCACATGTGGCGGCATCCATGCCATAATGCATTACAGTCAATTTACTTTTCTGTATTCTTATGAAAAATAAATATTATATTTTTATAAATGGATTGCAGAAGAAAGTGATATACATCCGAAAATATGTTAAACGACCATCAAGCATTTTGAAGAATTTGAAGATTAATATAAGATTACACAAATAATAAATATAAAATAATATAAATATATTTTAATATATAACTAATTGTTAGATTTATTTTAATGTAGAAATAATTTAACAAATTTATTAAATTTAAAAAAAAAATAATATTTGTCTAATTATTTTATGACGTTCATCAATAGTTCCCCAACCTTTAACTACCGTCCATTGAAATCTGAAAAGAGAAAAAGAAAACAACAAAAAAAAATGTTAAGTATAAAATAAAAATATAAATAACATAAAATTAATATTTCATATACAAAATTCTACACCAACACAATGTAAAAGAAGAAAGAAAAAAAAAATAAGTCTCTAATAAGTGTCCTGTAAATAAAAAAAGAAATAAAAAATCGATCAACTTTAATGTGGTACCCTATTCGAAATAAATATTTTCAAAATTTGTGTACCTTATATATCCCAACCGACATACTAATACTTATAATAACCATAGTGTATGCGAGAGAGTTGCTGGGTGTGTATAGTAATGTAATGTGAGTGGCGCGGGTTCGATTTCTCGCCGAGACCGAAATATATTTTTCATAAAAAAAAAAAATAAATTTCAATATTCGAGAAATTCCAACGAGAATTCTTGTTGTTTTTTTTTTTTTACCACTTTTCCACATTTTTTGTTTTGCCAATTTGACCGACTTAGAGGCGGAATTTTCGAGTTATCTCAACGGATTCGTGTTCGGACGATGACCCCGCGTCTTTTAAGCCTATTTCCGGCCCTATTTTTTTGGACTTTTTTGACCCCCAAAAGTGTGGGTTATAACCTTATGCCGAAAAAATTTTTTTGCCCGTAGGACCTTCAGATTTTCAGGGATTGTAGAGCTCGGAAAAAAAACAGGATCTGTCGACCTCTTTGCCGGATTTCCCTCCGGGGGCGGAGCTATGGACCTTCGAAAGTACCAAATGGGTCACTTTTGGACCCCTACAACTCCGGAAATACTCAATATTTCGGGAGGAGCTTCTCACCAGTGATAGTCCTCATCAAGGGCTACAAATTATAATATGGGGGTGACTTGCTATCTATAAGGGTTTTCCAACTAGGGCTGCCCAAAGATTGGAAAAACGTTTGCAGACCAATATTCCGAGTACTGGAAAGTCGGGAAATATTGGACTTTCCAAAAATCTAATAATGCAGAAATGTAAAGGAAAGTCCAACGTTTATCCTCAGATTTTTTTTGGAATTTTCCAGTGGAAAATGTGGATTTTCCAGGAACATCGAAAAACATTGATTTTTTCATGTTTTCAAATGGGAATTTCCCGGCTTTCCCAATGGAATTTTCCAATGCCCTATTTATCACAGATAGTAGACTATATGCCACGTATTTTAAGCCCCACCCCAACTCTTTAAGTCTAACCGTTTTCCCACAATGGCCGCCCAAAGTTAGGCTTACACGAAAATTTCAAAATTTTAAATCGATCATAAGTCGACCAATAAATTTTTCACGAAAAAAGTCCAGAAGCTTTATTGTGCGCTCTAAGATCCTCTACAAGATGGCTGTAACAAAAATTGGCTAACTCATAAATTTTTTTCGAAATCTTCAAAAACCTGGTTTTCAAAAATTCCGGGAAATTTCTCCCGCCCAAAGTTGATGACTTACAGATGTCTTATAGCCATAAATGGATTTAGATGGTAAATGTACTGAGGGAGTGGTACTGAAAATGTTTAAAAACTATTACAGTTTTCCCGTAATTTCCCGATCCAAATTAAAATTTTCCGGATTTTCCCGAAAATTTCCAGATGTCTTAATTAGAATATTAGAAACCATTTTTACCACTAGAGGACCCGAATCTATTTACGCGTTTTCCCGGAATTTTCACATAACGGTTTCATACTCATGGTGAAAAACCCAAGTTTTTTTTTTACAAAAAGATAGGTCCTTCAATTACCTATCATTTAATATGTATCACAACATCCTACCACTTCAAACAGATGAGCTATGATTTTTCCCGTGTCCCAAATATATAATATTTTTTTATACTAATTTACCTTTAAAATTTTGTTTTAAGTAATTTCGGTTGTCCTTAAATTTCCCAATTTCCATTTTTTTATATTAATTGTGTATGTGTGTGTGTGTTTTTCTATCTGCAAAAGAAAATTTTTAATGTTACAGTAATATATAATAATAATTTTCATATAACTTGTATCAAAAATAAATTTATCTATGAAAACAACAAATACAAGTGATTTCTTTTTATTTATCGTTTTCTTTTCCTTTTAAAATAATGCATATACAAATAAACACACCAATGCATACAACACACATATAAACATATAGATAAGTAAAAAAAACATTACAAATGTAGATATTAAAAAATTATTGTATATAAATGTCATATTAAGTTGTTGTCTTTGCTATATCAAAATTTTTGGTTTTATATATATTAAAATCAATTATTTTTAAAGCAAAAAATATGCAATGCAAAATCAATATGAAATATATTTTTTTACTTTGAAAATGAATTCCATGTGTTCTATGTTCTGACTTTATCTCGAGAATTCGTTAATGTAATTCCATTTTCAATAATACTTAATTGATTTCGTTAGAATAATTATAGACACACTGATTTTAGCTGAAATAAATGATTTCTTTCGGATTGATTTTAAAAAGCGAGCATACCCTATATTTTACTTATCAACTTCATGTAGTGATTTAATGGTACAGTGGTCAACGTCCATTTCATCAAATCCAGAGGGTGCGAGTTTAACTCGTACTGAAAATTACTCCAGTGAATTACCATTAATTCGTATATGAAATCAAAAACCAAATCTTTGAAAATATGGTGTTGAACGTCATTCTGAGATTAGCAATATATCCGTATATCGGAGTAATCATGTCAATGGTTACGAATTCTTGTATACGGTCTGCAATACTGATTGAATAAATAAACTCTGAAAATACTGCTGTCTGCAGATAGGAATTCTTAAAAATGGTTTGAAATACTGATTGCTAAGTTCTTAAATAGAATATGCTCACTTTCAGAATTTCTCTATGTTATATTTGAGATCTTAACAATCAATGTTTCAGACCATGGTTTTTTAAGAATTTGCATCAGAAGAGAATAATCAACATTTAATTTAACTAAAACCAACAACTCATGAAAATTGCAATAAAATATAATTAAATTAGAATGTTAACGTAATTTATAATAACAAAGTACGTATGTATTAAGTACAACTACATTTTTATGTTAATATTTATTTATGCATTGATAAAATATTTGCTAAACTAATTAATTGTAAAAATCCTGCACGCATAAGAATTAAAATAAAAAAAAATCAATTAAATATATCCTAAATTATTTGCTTCATGTGCTATTGTCATAACAGCATCATATATTTCTTCAGCTGTTGGAATTATTTGCTCCGCTGGTAATTCGAAACCGCTCGAATATATATTGCTGCCCGGCCTTAATTCAAATGTATATGATAACAGTATCGATAAATTACCATAAACCCAATCCATACTAGAACCAGTTGCTGGATAAATTGCAGCATATGTATTACCAATACTATATCGAGTACCATAACGTTTTGCTAAAGCTTCAATTCCTTTTTTACCAATTGCCAATAAATCATCATGACTTTCTGTATGTACAGCCGTATGTCCATATGGAAATAATAGAATTTGTGAATATGAGTGAAATGCGAAATATAATTTTAATTGTTTTCTTATTGTTGTTAAATATAGAGAATATGAATACATTTCAGATTCAGAAAATGCTCGCCGACCAGCATATGTTTCAGCACATGGATATTTACTTGAACCAATTTCATTCCAATGAAAATCCCAATTACGATTTGGGTCCATGCCATAACAAATAAAATTTGACGATGGTGTACGTGTTTTACGCCATAATCGATCACGTTGAAATGTATACGCATAACCATGTGGATTTATTATGGGAAAGAAGTATCAATTTATATTTTCCAAATTTTCTCAAAATAACGATGTATTATTATTTTCAATCGAAGGTGAATTTAATTGTTCGATTAATTCATTTAATAAAAAGGTTACTGTTGCCGGTGATATTCATTCACGAGCATGCATTCCATCTTCGAATAAAACGGCTGCATTATCTGGATTATTATTAAATGATAATTTAATACCACGTATTTCTCTACCTTCATATGATTTTTCGGCTATTATTAATTCTAAATTGTTTGGATATTTTGTTACCATTGTATTCATCCACTTATAAATGATTTCTAATGGATAATATGAGTGCCAACCAAATGTGGTGGTAGCACATAATCTAATCGCATTTTCTGCATCAATTTTTTCTTGTAAATTTGAATCCAATATTTTATATAAAAAATTATGTGTACGTAATATTGTTGTAAATTCAGCGAATTTATGTGGTGCAACAATAAGAACAACATCATTTTCAACTTTACCAGGACCAACAATAAACTTATAACTATCACTTGTATTTTCGATTAATTGTAATGTAATTCCAATTTAATTCCAATTTGTTCTTGATTAGTTGGAACTACTTTATACACTTTTTATAATTATCATATCTTGCTGTAATTGCGATATCATCATCGTTTTCATTATCACGGCGAACAACATCGTCGTAGTCGAGAATATATTCAGTGCCACCCGCACTACTACCAATACCACTGGTAATACTTTCGTCCTCATCAAGGCAATAAAAACCGAAATACAATGTTACAAATATTAATAAATATAAATTAGTGAAAATCATTTTATATAAAAATATAAGATACAATTCAATCGACTTCTACAATTCAACTGATTCAAAAATGTTCTGATTTTTCTTTACAATATTTTAACTTTTTATGAATAGTATATGTAAACACTTCGTTTTTATTTGTTCAATAAATTATAAAAAATATATTATAATTAATATAAAATACAGAATATAGGAGAATTATTGAAATTTGGTTAGTGTATATTTAAATATTTCAATCACATTATTATATAAATATTATGCCATTGTCTACAATTAGAGTCCGAATTCATTTTTTTTTATTCACAATGTTCTTTCCTTACTTTACAATGAATTGAGGAATTATGGGGCGATTCGTAATATTAATACTATGTATTATACAATATATATATGAATATGTATGTAATATTACAATTTCAAACTCTTTTCTTCTATTTATCAGTAAATTGCAAGTTAAAAGAGATAACCAGTTATTTGATCATTAAGCATTTTACAATATAAATTACAATAAACATGAATTGAATTTTGAATTAGTTTATAATAGTACTATATAATAATACATATATCTTATTACAGGTATGTATAAAAGATATCACATTATTCGGTCATTGAACACCAATTAGTTTTTAAACTCTCCGGGTGAACAATAGACAAAATTAAAAATAATAATAAATACCTTTTTTAATATGTCGCATTTTATAACACACTTTAAAAAGTGCATAATGTTAACGTTGTTTTGAATATGGCATCTACCAACCATCCCTTATATCATATTGAAGCCAAATGGTTATAAAAATAATTGATATGGAAAAGCTGAATATAAAAATATTTAAACGTTATCATTAGGTGATGAAACTATTGGGTAGATTTCGTTTTGTTTTTGATAAATTTATGAAAATTTATACTTACAATTTTATACATCAACAAAACCTTCAGATGGAATTGTATTGCTTGTAATTATATACATTGAAGCCATTTTTTGTGTTACATCTTTATAAATTTAATTCCAAACATATCTGTCAGGCTGTCTATTATCTTCATGCTGCGGTTATAAGTATAGATTCCATTGCATTCCAATCCTAAAATTAGTTTTTGGTATTACATCACACATTTCTTTATAACTAGATTTTATATAATATTAATATTTTTTATTTATTATGTTTATTTATGATTTTTATTAGCACAACCAAAACAACACTCATCCAACAAATATTCCAAACTCATAAAAAAAAAAATAATAATAAATGAAAAGTTATGACAAACGTGAAACTTTGCAAGCAACCATTTTGAATTTTATTTCTATGTTGACATGCATCACGTGTTCAAAATATTATCGATACACTTTAAAACCATTACCATTGTGCCAGTTTTTCCCCTCTTCTTAATTAAAGACCAATTGGTGAATTATTATATATTCACATTAGGACTAATTTATCAACTTCACTGTAATATGTTCTGGATTTTTGTATTATCTCCACGTGTGGCATATATTTTTGTTGTAGTTGCCTATCACAAATAACTGCAAAAAATGCTATACATAAGCTTTCATTGGTTGTGGTCCTGTAGTATATTTAATATTATCATCAATGGTATGATGTGCGTAATAATTCCAATTTATATTTTGGTACACCAGCATCTACATTAATTTTGAGGTGATTGCATCATATGCGCAACATATATTCATTTTGTCGTTAATATCATTGAAGTTAATATTTGCAATGCACGCTTTTTTTATATATTTCTTAATTTATATGTTTGCAGGATATGTTTAATGTTAGAATATCATCGCGGTTGTTGATGTATCAATTATTGCGTCGCTGTTTGTTATTATCTTCTTTTTCTTCCACTTATAAGTTATAAGAATTGCACCGATAGTGTAAGATATCTGAAAGATCAAGATATTAAATGCAATATTTATTTATTGAATTAGTAGAAAAACGATTCATTTCTAAATAGCTAAAAATAGAACACGTATTAAAACTGAATTTTAAACAATGAAAATTACAAGAGTATAGAGATGGATAAAATCCTCATTATCTGATGATACAAATTACAGAAATAATTATATAGTGATTGAAATCTAATTGACAATACTTCACAACATCTAATATCTCGTTGAGGATTGTGAATGGATATTTGCTGATAACACAAAAATGTATCTACAAAACAAGAAGAAACCACAAAATACAAAAAAAAAAGATAGGTTCACTTATTACATAGAATTCAAGATGTAAATGTTGTAAAGCATTATTTAACACTAATGATCGAAATCGAAGAACACCTTACAGCATATGATCATCTAATAGATCGATCTCATATTTGTTGTATTTGCAAAAACTAATTTTACGAAAACATTAAATCGTGATGCTCATATGCACACACACATGTCAAACCACTATTCGCATCCTTTGAATGAACAATTATCATGAAGTTCTATTTCGATATTTAAATCAAATAATACACACATGGACACATATTTACCTCTATGACCTATGAATGTGACGATTTTATTCAGTTAGCGTTTTATTTTTTCTATATTTGCATAATTTTCATGGATTCATTATGTGAAAACCGTTTGTTTAATACCACCATATTCGTATACCCCAATGAATTAATTGATTGTATAAATTGTAACTCGTCAACGAAGCGAACATACAATATCGAGTTGATGGTCTATCGATCTGTAATTGAATGGTATTCCAAAAATCAGTCAAAATAAGCTAGCAAAATTACAATGACTTAATTCGATTTAGCAAACGTAAATTCACGTTACAACTTTTTTCATCAACAATAAAACATTTGCTGTCAATAACACAATAGGTTTGGAAAGAAGAAGATTGCGTTTTAATTATTCAACTGCGCACACTGAGTGTAACCGATATATATATACACAAACTGGAGAGGTATTACGCTCTAATAACCCATCAAAAAACTGCTGAACCATATTTTCCATAAAATAATTGCATATTGAATCGAATGGTATAGCCTGGGAATGGATTCTTATGACATGCTGAGTGATTTTTTTGTTATTTGTCATTTGTATTATAAGAATTAATACTCTGAATATCGACCCAAAATATCATGTACAGTTCAAATAAACACTGTCTATAATTGTCTATATCGAATAATTACGTACGGAACAGTGGGAAATTTAATTATAAAATTAAATACTTACCAAACTTTGTAATGTATTTTCAACATAAAATCGTACAGCGATACCATTAGTTAATTGTTCAATTAAATTCTCTAATTCTTGTTTATCTTTTAATTCAACAAGTGAATCAACAATACTTTTTATAGCCTTACATTTACGAGCCAATAATAAGCGATGTTATGCATAATTGATTTTCGATAGAAAATGATTCGAAGCAGCTACTGATTTGTAGTAAAATCAATTTTATTTTCCAAACTTGTGTCATATTTGCTATTCCATCCATATTCTCATTGAATTTTGTATTTTGTTTTGTTATCTGCTTCTGCAATAGCAAAAAAAAAGAAAAAAAATCAAATAAAAAAACCAAAAATAAAATAAAAAAAAAACAAAAATCAAATTCAAATAAAAAAAAAAACAAACTAACAAAAAAAAAATAAAATAAATAAAAAAAAAAAGAAAATTCAAATAAAAGAAAAAAAAAATTAAATAACATAACAACCAATAAAAAAAATAAAAATCAAATAAAAAAAATAAATTTAGTTCAAATGTACTTTATAAAACGAACAAAAAAAACAAAAATTAAATTAAAAAAACCATTCAAATAAAGAAACAAAAATAAAAAATAACAAAAACAAACATCCAATAAAAAAATAAAAATCAATTAAAATAAAAAATAAAACCAATAAAATAAAACCAAATATATAAAAAAATTAATTAAAAACTAAAATTATTAAATTACTGTGAAATATCATAATAAATAAACAATAATTATTTATACTTTGGTATAAATTGTTTATTTTTAATTAAAAACTGATAAGAAAATAAAATTTTACGTACGTATAGAGCAAGAACTTCAGCCATATTGAAGTTCGTTTATTACAATATTTTTATAAGAAGAATAGAGTGGAATTTAGTCGAGAGTTGACAGTTGATAGTTGAACTTGAACAAAAAAATACAAGAATATAATTATAGTTGAACGCATTTTAAACCACTTGTTCATGAGTTCATGAGCCGAAGCCAAAATCGCAAATATTGGTTCATTTTTGTCATTTTGACAATTGTACACATGAGAACATGAGAACATCGAGTACAATAATGAGCATTTGTATACAATTGAAAAAATACAAAAGTGAGGTTTTAAAATTAAAATCAAATTGTCTATCTGTCAATCGGGTTCGATATCATAAAATTTAATAAAAAAAAATTCAAAATAATATATATTTAATTTATTATTATATGTTAAGACATTTATTACGTGGTGGTGCTGTGGTCTAATTGTTATTTATATAAATTTTAATTTATTTATAGGAAAACTAATTAAAAACTAACAACATTTGATAAAACAAACCAATAAAAATGTAAATTAACGAAAAATAATACTAACCCCAAAATTTTTACGATTATTAATTAAATAATTTTTAAAGCATTTTCCAATTATATGTAATAAGTTTAAATTTAAATCGATGTGTTTTTAATTAGTGTTAAAGTTTAAATGTTTAAACAACTTCTTTGATAAATAATAAAATGAAATATTTTAAATTCGCCTATGGATATGCAAAGTAATAATTCATTTTATAAAAGGTTGTCAGAAAAAAACAAAAACAATACTTGTCATTTGCTCTTTTTTATCTTTCTTTTCGTTTTCTAATTTTGTTCCTTCATTAATTTTGTAGAAGATAAAAAATATTAATTTAATATATGTAATTCTTAATTTTTCGCAATAAAAATATTTTAAATTATAAATAAGTGATTAATTATAATATTAAACAAAAAAGTAGGTTAAAAGAATTTATTTTTATATCAGAAATGTTAGTACGAAAAAAGAAATTTCTTCCTAGTGATTTTTTTTTTCCAATGTTCCGTTATGTCCTTTATTTCTTTGTGAATTAAAATTGTGCGTAATTTATAAAAAATTGAATTATTATTGAATCTTTTTTCTTCTGATTTCCACATACGCCTTAGATTGTTGGTATAATTTTTAATTTTAATATATCGTTTTAGGTCAAATATATACAAATATGCGTTATTCATTCGCATTTGGATTAATTTACCAACATGCTTGCTCGGACGATGCTTTATACTGTAATTGCAATAACATGACGTCACGATAATGCATGCTGCCAATTTTGTGGAAGATTTTGGAAAAATTATACGAAGTATGTACCAGATTTTTATTAAAATAATTAATTTATAAAATATTTTTAATTGAAGAATTTTTTGACACTGTACACTTGATTAGTATATGTTAATGAATTATACACAAATTGTGTATGTATGATATTATTATTAACTAATAGCAGTTTTACATATTGGAGTTGTGCATAGTCAGCAATTTTTCTTGTTTTCTATATAATTATTATCGTGCGATTTCAGATGTGTAAAAGAATGTACATGAATTGAATGTATAGCTATTAGTATGGTTTTGTTTTTCGCACCACAAAAGCGTGTCGATCGCACCTGAGAACGTTTTTATTTTATTTTGAAAGTTGTCAGAAAAAAACAAAAACAGTACTTGTCATTTGCTCTTCTTTAATTTTCTTTTCGTTTTCTAATTTTGCAGTGCATAAAAATTATTAATTTAATATATTAAATTCTTAATTTTTCGCAATAAAAATATTTAAAATTATAAATAAGTGATTAATTATAATATTAAACAAAAAAGTAGGTTAAAAGAATTTATTTTTATATCAGAAATGTTAGTACAAAAAAAGAAATTTCTTCCTAGTGATTTTTTTTCCAATGTTCCGTTATGTCCTTTATTTCTTTGTGAATTAAAATTGTGCGTAATTTATAAAAAATTGAATTATTATTGAATCTTTTTTCTTCTGATTTCCACATACTTCTTAGATTTTTGGTATAATTTTTAATTTTAATATATCGTTTTAGGTCAAATATATACAAATATGCGTTATTCATTCGCATGAGGATTAATTTACCAACATGCTTGCTCGATCGATGCTTTATACTGTAATTGCAATAAGATGACGTCACGATAATGCATGCTGCCAATTTTGTGGAAGATTTTGGAAAAATTATACGAAGTATGTACCAGATTTTTATTAAAATAATTAATTTATAAAATATTTTTAATTGAAGAATTTTTTGACACTGTACACTTGATTAGTATATGTTAATGAATTATACACAAATTGTGTATGCATGATATTATTATTAACTAATAGCAGTTTTACATATTGGAGTTGTGCATAGTCAGCAATTTTTCTTGTTTTCTATATAATTATTATCGTGCGATTTCAGATGTGTAAAAGAATGTACATGAATTGAATGTATAGCTATTAGTATGGTTTTGTTTTTCGCACCACAAAAGCGTGTCGATCGCACCTGAGAACGTTTTTATTTTATTTTGAAAGTTGTCAGAAAAAAACAAAAACAGTACTTGTCATTTGCTCTTCTTTAATTTTCTTTTCGTTTTCTAATTTTGCAGTGCATAAAAATTATTAATTTAATATATTAAATTCTTAATTTTTCGCAATAAAAATATTTTAAATTATAAATAAGTGATTAATTATAATATTAAACAAAAAAGTAGGTTAAAAGAATTTATTATTATATCAGAAATGTTAGTACAAAAAAAGAAATTTCTTCCTAGTGATTTTTTTTCCAATGTTCCGTTATGTCCTTTATTGCTTTGTGAATTAAAATTGTGCGTAATTTATAAAAAATTGAATTATTATTGAATCTTTTTTCTTCTGATTTCCACATACTTCTTAGATTTTTGATATAATTTTTAATTTTAATATATCGTTTTAGGTCAAATATATACAAATATGCGTTATTCATTCGCATGAGGATTAATTTACCAACATGCTTGCTCGATCGATGCTTTATACTGTAATTGCAATAAGATGACGTCACGATAATGCATGCTGCCAATTTTGTGGAAGATTTTGGAAAAATTATACGAAGTATGTACCAGATTTTTATTAAAATAATTAATTTATAAAATATTTTTAATTGAAGAATTTTTTGACACTGTACACTTGATTAGTATATGTTAATGAATTATACACAAATTGTGTATGCATGATATTATTATTAACTAATAGCAGTTTTACATATTGGAGTTGTGCATAGTCAGCAAATTTTCTTGTTTTCTATATAATTATTATCGTGCGATTTCAGATGTGTAAAAGAATGTACATGAATTGAATGTATAGCTATTAGTATGGTTTTGTTTTTCGCACCACAAAAGCGTGTCGATCGCACCTGAGAACGTTTTTATTTTATTTTGAAAGTTGTCAGAAAAAAACAAAAACAGTACTTGTCATTTGCTCTTCTTTAATTTTCTTTTCGTTTTCTAATTTTGCAGTGCATAAAAATTATTAATTTAATATATTAAATTCTTAATTTTTCGCAATAAAAATATTTTAAATTATAAATAAGTGATTAATTATAATATTAAACAAAAAAGTAGGTTAAAAGAATTTATTTTTATATCAGAAATGTTAGTACAAAAAAAGAAATTTCTTCCTAGTGATTTTTTTTCCAATGTTCCGTTATGTCCTTTATTTCTTTGTGAATTAAAATTGTGCGTAATTTATAAAAAATTGAATTATTATTGAATCTTTTTTCTTCTGATTTCCACATACTTCTTAGATTTTTGGTATAATTTTTAATTTTAATATATCGTTTTAGGTCAAATATATACAAATATGCGTTATTCATTCGCATGAGGATTAATTTACCAACATGCTTGCTCGATCGATGCTTTATACTGTAATTGCAATAAGATGACGTCACGATAATGCATGCTGCCAATTTTGTGGAAGATTTTGGAAAAATTATACGAAGTATGTACCAGATTTTTATTAAAATAATTAATTTATAAAATATTTTTAATTGAAGAATTTTTTGACACTGTACACTTGATTAGTATATGTTAATGAATTATACACAAATTGTGTATGTATGATATTATTATTAACTAATAGCAGTTTTACATATTGGAGTTGTGCATAGTCAGCAATTTTTCTTGTTTTCTATATAATTATTATCGTGCGATTTCAGATGTGTAAAAGAATGTACATGAATTGAATGTATAGCTATTAGTATGGTTTTGTTTTTAGCACCACAAAAGCGTGTCGATCGCACCTGAGAACGTTTTTATTTTATTTTGAAAGTTGTCAGAAAAAAACAAAAACAGTACTTGTCATTTGCTCTTCTTTAATTTTCTTTTCGTTTTCTAATTTTGCAGTGCATAAAAATTATTAATTTAATATATTAAATTCTTAATTTTTCGCAATAAAAATATTTTAAATTATAAATAAGTGATTAATTATAATATTAAACAAAAAAGTAGGTTAAAAGAATTTATTTTTATATCAGAAATGTTAGTACAAAAAAAGAAATTTCTTCCTAGTGATTTTTTTTCCAATGTTCCGTTATGTCCTTTATTTCTTTGTGAATTAAAATTGTGCGTAATTTATAAAAAATTGAATTATTATTGAATCTATTTTCTTCTGATTTCCACATACGCCTTAGATTGTTGATATAATTTTTAATTTTAATATATCGTTTTAGGTCAAATATATACAAATATGCGTTATTCATTCGCATTAGGATTAATTTACCAACATGCTTGCTCGGACGATGCTTTATACTGTAATTGCAATAACATGACGTCACGATAATGCATGCTGCCAATTTTGTGGAAGATTTTGGAAAAATTATACGAAGTATGTACCAGATTTTTATTAAAATAATTAATTTATAAAATATTTTTAATTGAAGAATTTTTTGACACTGTACACTTGATTAGTATATGTTAATGAATTATACACAAATTGTGTATGTATGATATTATTATTAACTAATAGCAGTTTTACATATTGGAGTTGTGCATAGTCAGCAATTTTTCTTGTTTTCTATATAATTATTATCGTGCGATTTCAGATGTGTAAAAGAATGTACATGAATTGAATGTATAGCTATTAGTATGGTTTTGTTTTTCGCACCACAAAAGCGTGTCGATCGCACCTGAGAACGTTTTTATTTTATTTTGAAAGTTGTCAGAAAAAAACAAAAACAGTACTTGTCATTTGCTCTTCTTTAATTTTCTTTTCGTTTTCTAATTTTGCAGTGCATAAAAATTATTAATTTAATATATTAAATTCTTAATTTTTCGCAATAAAATTATGTCGTTTATTTCTTATTTGTATATGAAATATTGTCAAAATGAGAAATAAAGTGCATTAAAATTGTGCGTAATTTATAAAAAATGGAATTATCAGATCTTTTTTCTTCTGATTTCCAAATATTCCTTAGATTGTTGGTATAATTTTTAATTTTAATATATCTTTTTAGGTCAGATATTATATACAAATATGCGTTATTCATTTGCAAGAGAATTAATTTACCAACATGTTTGCTCTATCGATGTTTTATGCTCTAATTGGATTCACGATAGTGCATGCTGCCAATTTTGTGGAAGATTTTGGAAAAATTATACAAAGTATGTAACAGATTTTTATTAAAATAATTAATTTATAAATTAATTTTAATTGAAGAATTAATTAACACTGTATTTGATTAGTATATGTTAATGTATTATACACAAATTGTGTATGTATGATATTATTATTAACTAATAGCAGTTTTACATATTTTACAGTCACCAATCTAATGTTTTATTAGTTATTCTATATTCTGCAATCTACAACTACATTGTTAACCTTAGCTCGTATTATTTTCCTTCTATAATTTTGGCGTTGTGCATAATCAGCAATTTATCTGGTTTTCTATATAAATATTATCGTGTCATTTCAGTATACGAACATATAATTTATATTATGCATGTTGAATTTCAGTATTGTTTGAAATACTAATTACAATATATAAAATATATTTCAAAGTTATTAATAATTGAAATATATCCCAGCCTTGGCTATAATATCTGTATTTTTTTAAATTTAAATAAAATTAGAGGTATACTTTCCCTACTAAAATTATATACAGTAACAGGTTTCCATTGAGTTTACCTGTAAAATTACTGAAAAAATATAGAAGGGGACTACTACCTTCTAATATCTTTTAATAGAATATGCTTTGTAAAACTTCAAACATATCGCGTAAATGTTTAAAAATATATAATATAATGTGTGAAAATTTACGAAATTTTTCCATCAAACGAAAAATCATTACTTTAAAGAAAATATAAAAAAAAATAAATAAATGAATCAATTTAGCAAAGCTGATTAAACGAAAAAAATAAATCATAATTAAATAAGAAGAAAATCTACCCTTAAATAATTATTGTAATATATGTGTTGTTATAAAATAATAATTGATACGTTGTTATTCAAATAAATGAATGAATTAACTCTACAACAGATTACATATTATTACTCATACATCCCAGTGGCAGCTCTAGCAAAATTGACTGCTTAAACAAGATTTGTTGATAACAGCTATGAAATTTCATATACTGAATACTGAAAAAGATCGAATAAAAAATATTCATTATATGCTATCAGATATATTAATTGTGTAACAATAAATTACATCTATTTATAACAACAAAATCTAATTAATATTGTCTTTAAAATGTGGCTTCTTGAGAATATCGCATGGGCCACTAATTATAGCACGCGTTGATAACTTTAAGGGTAATATTTAAATAAAAGAAGAAGAAGGAAGATAAATCGTATTGGGGTCTCGCTACGCCACCTTATATATTAAGTTTTTGAAATTCCTTTACGTATATATTTTTTAATTAATTGTTTACATATTTTTTAAACTGTTTCATTTTTTGATTTCCATTTTCAATTTTAACATATTTAAAACCAGTAATAATTTTGTCAAATATGTAATTTTTTAAATCGATTTAATACTATAAAATTTTTTTTATTTTGTTTTATGGATTTACGTGTTTAGTGAGTATAATTATTTAACAGTTCCACTCAGAAAAAAAACTTGTCATTGTTTCAAAAACTTTGTGCATTATTCTTATAGAATGTTTTTCTTTTCTTTAGTATTGTAATATAAAATTAAAAATAGTTTTTCTTTGTGTGACGATTTCATCATTCACATTGTAAAACAATATATTAAATTAAAATGCACTGTCGGTCCTGTATATATGAATTTTATAGTTCAAATTTCAAACTAGATATAGTGAAAATTTCGTTAATTTTAATTAATTTAATTTCAATCTGTGTATCCACCGACTTTCATTTGTGAATTTAGTAGTTTCTTTGAAACAAACAAATATATGTTGATAGGCAAGGAAACAAACAATTCATTCTACAACAATTGCTTAATGTATGCCAAATAGTTCAAAATAATCCGAGTAATTGTTGTCATAACTTTTAACTTAATTTATTTTGAATCGATCTGATATAGTAGTTTTATTACTATCAGTATGGCCAGTCCCAATGCTGTCGACCATGATATTATTATAATATAATGGAATGAGCACATCACTTTTAATCATTTACATTTAAAAATTATTCTTAATTCTAATTTATTATATTTACAAAAAAACTTTAATACATATTTCATTTTCAGATTTTGATAAGATTGCACAGCTGCGTACTAAGTAACATTTCTACAGATGTCCGCAGAAATACTTAAGATTATCAAATAATGCTAAGCTCAACATAATTGATTGATTACTCTTACTCACAGTAACAGGATATAGAGGTGAGTTATTTAATTAATTTTTGTTTTTGGTACAACTTATGTTTAAATCGTTTTTACCAAAAAATATTAAAATCATAGTCTTTTTCCATATTTTTGAAAACCCTATCATTTCTTACTTATAAGAACTCTATCTTTTATCAGCAAAAAATAACTGAACTGCAATTGCATTGTGGCATCGTCATCATCATTATTAAAATTCTTATCTTGGGCAAGATCAAGATAACATGATCAATGTGGCAACACATCCCAACCAAGGTTAAATATGAGTTTTGGCGATTGTGCAAAGAAGTGTGCATTGTCACGGTGACTAAAAAGCAATACCTTTTCGATTTTCCAATTATCGTTTGTGTAGCGTAATAAAATTTCAAACATAGTTTCCTTTATATTCCCGTATCAAACTGATAACATAACCGAATTTTGATAAATATAAATATATTGTATATACATACAAGGCATTTTTCATCGCCAGTACATTGTGAACAGTGAACTTCTTTCAGTTAATTAGATTTTTTGTGTAGTTTTAAACGTTTTTTAATACATGAATCTGATACATCGAGCTTTTTTCCATTCTCATGTGTTGTGTTATATGATGATCCACATCGATTATTGATTTAATTTCCTTGTCAGTAATTTTAATTGGATTACGTGAACGTGTTGCGTAGCTTTGTGTGAAAAATCAACTGAATGATATATACAAACCAATTTTGAAACACTGAGGCTTTGTTTTGTCATCTTGCTGTGAACAGTTGATGGGCGTTTTTCCTTTGGAGGAAATACAAATTCATTTAATTACTCGGCATAGGAGTATTTATAACAATTTACCAATTGTTTCGTAACTATGATTAGCCCATAGTAGTGTGCCGATATTGTTTTATCTGTGATTAGCTAGTTACGTTACTCCAGGCGTGGGTGCTTATGGCATCTACAAAATATTCATTACAGTAAATTGAAGTCATATATACCACCTGAAGCACACATGTCTTTTGTTGTAAGTATTGCCTATTTTGGTACTTGTGATTAGTTTATCGTTCGCCGTCGACCTATTAAACAGAACTATGCTTTACTTTTATCATTTAAACCAACCGAATTACTGTGACTTTAAGTCCCCACACCGTACACCACAAGGTGACTTCTATGTTTTTATTATATTTTATATAAACTTTAATATTTCAAAATTTGTTTCTGGTTTTCGTATAGAAAAGCTGTTATTCAGGTGAAAATATACAAAAATCCGTCACAAATTGCAGAACTTAAACAACAAAAATAACAAACATGCTGCTAAGAAGAAAATAATAATTAAAGTGTAGTTTATGATTTTAATTTATAAGTTATTTATTTAAGTTATAGTTTAAGTATAATAATTTTAATTAAATTTGATGAATTAGGCTAATTTGATTAATTAATTTCCATTTAATTATTAATTAGTTTAATTCATTCAATTAAAAAGACATAATTTAAATTTTACGAAACACTAAAATATTTGAGATAGATAAGTATTCTACATAACGAATTGTAAAAGTAGATATTTAAGTAACAATTACGCGCGGGAATTGCATTATGTAATCACTTTTATATTTTCCATCGCTGACAGCTTTTTGTGTTGTGGCCTGGGGTCGCGTCGTATGTTAATGTCTCCATTTAGAATTTAATGGCTGTAATAATCTTCGATTAGATTATTAAGGTTGCAGGATTATTAAATTTAGTCATTGCATGCGATGTTCCCATCATGGGACCCCCATGGTTCTAGTTGGCTGGGCTTGTTGGCTACGCCTGGTTGTGCCTACCAATATTACAGATTTAATTTTAGTACAATATATGCCAATCTAATTGAGAGTAATTTAATCTAATTTTTTCACTTGAATGGAAAACGGGTGAAAAAATTAGAAAATTGTCAATATTATCCACTGTGCCACTTGTGTTGTGCGCAGTCATTGGGATCTATTCGTCCCTTTTTACGTTTATCCCATAGTCATGCTGAACGATATTACTTATTAAAATTACAAAGGCATTATTTTAAATGATTATAAACATGCTCCGAATACGAATACAATTCCAAATAAAAACACATTTGTATTTTCTCTAATTTTTTGAATAGAATTTTTACACATTATAAATTGCATATAAATTCACATATGCAAAATTGCCTTCATTGGCATTTTATTTACATGTTGTATTATTTGGAGTTCTATACTCATTCGTGTACGGATCATGTTTAATCCCCATATTAGTAGTGATTTCTCTCAGGGAATTTTGCGCAATAACGCAAGTAAATATCAAATGTAAAATACATTTACAAGTTTATATGAGAGCGTTTTGTTTGAATATGTAAGAAACATGTAACTTTATTCAGGCAAACCACTCTCATGTAATTAATTTAATAATTTTTCGAAGTAATCAATACTTAATATGCTCTAGTTGGGGTTTTAAAAAATCGTCAGCATAGTTTACATTGATTGAAATAATTATCACTAACGCATTCTGTGCGTCAAGTGCGCGTTTGATTGATCGCACGTATAACAAATAAAGTAGATTAACTGTCTTTTGCTTGTCCATTATTTGAATATCATCTAAGTAAAATTAGTTTTATAGTTTTTTTCTCAATGCTATGTCCTATCGCTATACTAAGAATTCCTATTGGGGTGTTATCGTCTCCGAGAAGTATTACTAACTAAAATTTTATGCATTCGTATTTGATTAGATTGTTTTGTCACACGTCATAACTTTGTTAATGCAAAATTACGGAGTGCAATTGGTGAATTGTTACACTCACATACGGGAGTAATTTACTAATTTGACTGTAATATTTGTTAGATGTGCACAACAAGGAATGGCACTATTATGACATGGTGGCTTAGCGTATGTCTTCGCACACGTCTCATATGGTACATTCCTAAGTTGAAAAGTATTATAACGTTTTTTTTGATTCGATAAACACACACGCATCGTAAGAATAACTCAAAATCAGTCGAATATTGTTTGATACACGGGTTGATTATTTGGTTGTGAATTCAATTACAAATTTTTTGACTCTTCGAACGCTGGTATTTGCTATGTACAACGAGTGGATGTGCGTGGATGTGTTTTTTTTAGAGAAAATGTTATTCTATTGTTTCAACTTCAAAATGTTGGTGTAAGGGGAGTAGAAAGTCATCTAATTAAATTTGTATTAACACTTGTTGTGAATAGGGGATGCGTTCCTGAGGCTGATCTTAATAATTTATGATATGAACGAGCCATCGGGTGTGTGTGTAAAATTGAACGAGTAATATCATTTGAACGAATTTCATTCTGGTAGTCTATATAGTGGGTAGGATTTATTGAAAAAAAACTCACTAATTTTATTTATTTGTAATTGACATAACGGCTTTAAAACGGTCGGTTTTTAATTGTTTAATTACTTAATATTGGTGTAATCTCTCAGGCATGTGCAATGAACTGGTCACTCACATCCTGGAAATTGTTTTGCGTGGAAAATTAATAACTTACATAAATTGGTACGTTGTGGAAGAATATCTATTATTTCTAACCATTTAGGCTTCTATTGTATATTTTGTGTCTTATTATTTGTAAATATTTTGTAAGTTACTATAGTATATAAGTTTTAAATTATAATTAAGATGAAAAATTGTATTGGTTAATAATTTTGTTTCCATCAAACCAGATCAATTTCTGGATAGTTGAGGAAACAAAATTTATTTATTTATATTTTATCAATAATTTTGTTGGTCTCTCTCTCTACACGTGATATATTTGCAATATTTGTGTAGTCAGATAAACCAATAAAAAGATTAAGATTGTAATATATTCGTGATCGCGTATTAATAATTTATTCGTGGATTTGAATTCAATTTAGCTTCATTTTTTAATTTGTATATGAGTTTTTTTTCAAATGACATTGTCAAAATGTTATTTTTTTCTCATATTTTTTGATTTTGTAAATTTAAACTTCGGGTATCACTTTGGCATATTAGTTTAATATATTACGTACGGGGATTGTCACATCTCAACAAAGTGATTACGTGTTCGGGCTCACACGCAAAGGAATATCGGAGGTTTTCGATAAAACCGTTCTAAGCTGTAGTAACGATTTTCTACAAAAAAAAAAAATTTTTTTTTGTTTTATACTCTGTGTATTAAGTTTAAAATTTGAAATTCTCAGTAGTGCATAATAATGATTGAACCATAATTTTTAATTTTTAAATGTATGTGATTAAGTCTTCGGGCTCACATACAAAGGAATCTAAGCTTTTCCATAAAACCGTTCCGAGTTGTGAATGATCAAGTTTTTATTTTGTTCGATTCAGACCCGTGGCTTTTAATACTCTTCAAACACCGTCGCGGAATATTACAAATAGTATTTTTCAGGCTGAAATTATTGAATTTCAACAGTAGTGTAATCATTGGGAGCTACATTATCTAACTATTTTTTTCCATCGTCAATAGGTTTTCCATGTTATGGCCGGGGTCGTGGCACTTATCAATTAGCGTTAATTGAGGCCTAGCACGCGCACGACCCTTGTTCTGGTTGCGAAACGATTATTCATGTGATTGTAGACATTCATATTCACAGGAAGGCAAATTTGCCCTATATAAATAGGTAAAAAACACAAATTTTAACCTTTGTATTGAATATTGGTCTACTCTCGCATGTGCAGTAATTTTGTACTCATAACCGGCGAATTATATTACATGGATAATTATATGTTACGTTATAGTCCTATGTGAGGACCACATCTGAATGAAGTTCGTACGGATTCCCTATTTTAATATATATATCAGTTCTTTATGTCCGTGTATAGCTTTTAATACCGGTCAAACACCGTCGCGATATGTTACAAATAGTTATTTTCATGCTGAAATTATTGAATTTCAACAGTAGTGTAATCATTGGGAGCTACATTATCTAACTATTTTTTTCCATCGTCAATAGGTTTTCCATGTTATGGCCGGGGTCGTGGCACTTATCAATTAGCGTTAATTGAGGCCTAGCACGCGCATGACCCTTGTTCTGGTTGCGAAACGATTATTCATGTGATTGTAGACATTCATATTCACAGGAAGGCAAATTTGCCCTATATAAATAGGTAAAAAACACAAATTTTAACCTTTGTATTGAATATTGGTCTACTCTCGCATGTGCAGTAATTTTGTACTCATAACCGGCGAATTATATTACATGGATAATTATATGTTACGTTGTAGACCCATGCGAGGACCACGTCTGAATGAAGTTCGTACGCAACCCCTATTTTATTATATATATATGTTTTTTTGTCGTCATGACCATTAATACAGTTGAATTTAAATCTCTACTTTGGGTTTTGTGTAGAATATCTATAATTGGAAAAAATTTGGTAAAATTAAATTAATTTTGGTTCAATTGTTATGTATAAAATTTCATCTAAATCTTAATTTTTTCATATTCTGTGAAAATTGCAAAAATAAATTATTAATGAAAAAGAGTATGGAAAAATTAAGGAGAATTAGTGGTGAAGTTAGTAGTGACTTATCAAAGATAATTTTGTGTAGACATCGTATAAAACTACCGATGTTGACATCTGTTGGCTAATAGATTATTTTGTAGACTTTATCAGGGGAAAGTGGTGAATATATATATTGGTTTAGGTATGAGATGAAAATTATTTAATGTCACATTTATGTTTGCTAGTGCCATCTCTATTCGAGTAAAATATTTGTTTATATGAAGTAGCATTTGAATAGTATTCAATAACTTATTGACATTTGTAATGTTTTCAAATAAAAAATAACCACTAGCATATGATTATGCTTGCCTAATACTTCATCTCAAAAAATCGTATATTTTGTGTATTTTCTCGAATTTTTTTTGCCAATATTTTTCATTTTGGAGCGAATATCTGCATCATTTCTTAAACAATTTAGATCAAATTTGGTATGTAGGTTTAGAATAAGATTTTATAGGTATTTATTAACTAGTTATTTTTAAAATTGATAATTATGATACATTCATTTAGTTTTGTATTGATTGATTTCTATTTTATTATTTTATTAAAATTTAATACAAAATTAATTATATTTTAGAAAATTTGTTATAATGTTTAGTTTATTTTTATATAAATATGTAATTAATAAAAACAAAAAATTTCATTTAAATAAAATAACATTTGTACTCCTAACTTTTTGCTTGTTTTTTGATTTCCAGACTTTTCTTGTGTTTTAGCCGAATTTTGTTTTGCCATTTTGACCGACTTAGAGGCGGAATTTTCGAGAAATTCCAACGGATTCTTGTTCGGACGATGACCCCGCGTCGTTTAAGCCTATGTTGTTTTTTAACCACTTTTTCGCATTTTTTTGTTTTGCCAATTTGACCGACTTAGAGGCGGAATTTCCGAGTTATCTCAACGGATTCGTGTTCGGACGATGACCCCGCGTCGTTTAAGCCTATGTTGTTTTTTAACCACTTTTTCACAAGTTTTTTGTTTTGCCAATTTGACCGACTTAGAGGCGGAATTTTCGAGTTATCTCAACGGATTCGTGTTCGGACGATGACCCCGCGTCTTTTAAGCCTATTTCCAGCCCTATTTTTTTGGACTTTTTTGACCCCCAAAAGTGTGGGTTATAACCCACTGCCGAAAAAATTTTTTTGCCCGTAGGACCTTCAGATTTTCAGGGATTGTAGAGCTCGGAAAAAAAACAGGATCTGTCGACCTCTTTGCCGGATTTCCCTCCGGGGGCGGAGCTATGGACCTTCGAAAGTACCAAATGGGTCACTTTTGGACCCCTATAACTCCGGAAATACTCAATATATCGGGAGGAGCTTCTCACCAGTGATAGTCCTCCTCAAGGGCTACAAATTATAATATGGGGGTGACTTGCTATCTATAAGGGTTTTCCAACTAGGGCTGCCCAAAGATTGGAAAATCGTTTGCAGACCAATATTCCGAGTACTGGAAAGTCGGGAAATATTGGACTTTTCAAAAATCTAATGATGCAGAAATGTAAAGGAAAGTCCGAAGTTTATCCTAAGATTTTTTTTGGAATTTTCCAGTGGAAAATGTGGATTTTCCAGGAACATCGAAAAACATTGATTTTTTCATGTTTTCAAATGGGAATTTCCCGGCTTTCCCAATGGAATTTTCCAATGCCCTATTTATCACAGATAGTAGACTATATGCCACGTATTTTAAGCCCCACCACAACTCCTCAAGTCAAATGGTTTTCCCACAGTGGCTGCCCAAAGTTAGGCTTACACGGAAATTCTAAAATCTTAAATTGGTCATAAGTCGACCAATAGATTTTTCACAGAAAAAGTCCAGAAGCTTTAATGTGCGCATTAAGATCCTCTACAAGATGGCTGTAACAAAAATTGGCTAACTCATAAATTTTTTTCGAAATCTTCAAAAACCTGGTTTTCAAAAATTCCGGGAAATTTCTCCCGCCCAAAGTTGATGACTTACAGATGTCTTATAGCCATAAATGGATTTAGATGGTAAATGTACTGAGGGAGTGGTACTGAAAATGTTTAAAAACTATTACAGTTTTCCCGTAATTTCCCGATCCAAATTAAAATTTTCCGGATTTTCCCGAAAATTTCCAGATGTCTTAATTAGAATATTAGGAACAATTTTTACCACTAGAGGACCCGAATCTATTTACGCGTTTTCCCGGAATTTTCATATAACGGTTTCATACTCATGGTGAAAAATCCAAGTTTTTTTTTTACAGAAAGATAGGTCCTCCAATTACCTATCATTTAATATGTATCACAACATCCTACCACTTCAAACAGCTGAGCTATGATTTTTCCCGTGTCCCAAATATATAATAATTTTTTACACTAATTTACCTTTAAAATTTTGTTTTAAGTAATTTCGATTTTCCTTAAATTTCCCAATATCCATTTTTTTATATTAATTGATTGTGTTTGTGTGTGTTTTTCTATCTGTAAAAGAAAATTTTTAATGTTACAGTAATATTTAATAATAATTTTCATATAACTTGTATGAAAAATAAATTTATATATAAAAACAACAAATACAAGTGATTTGTTTTTATTTATAATTTTCTTTTCCTTTTAAAATAATGTTATACAAATAAACCCACATAAACATATAGATAAGTAAAAGAAACATTACAAATGTAAATATTAAAAAATTATTGTATATACATTTCATATTAAGTTGTTGTCTTTGCTATATCAAAATTTTTGGTTTTATATATATTAAAAACAATTGTTTTTAAGCCGAAAAATATGCAATGCAAAATTAAAATGCAATATATTTTTTTACTGTGAAAATGAATTCCATGTGTTCTATGTTCTGACTTTATCACGAGAATTCGTTAATGTAATTTCATTTTCAATAATACTTAATTGATTTGGTTAGTATAATTATGGACACACTGATTTTAGCTGAAATAAATGATCTCTTTCGGATTGATTTTAAAAAGCGAGCATACCCTATATTTTACTTATCAACTTTATGTAGTGATTTAATGGTGCAGTGTTCAACGTCCATGTCATCCAATCAAGAAATTGCAAGTTTAACTCGTACTGAAAATTACTCCAGTGAATTACCATTAATTCATTTATGAAATCAAAAAGCGAATCTTTGAAAATATGGTGTTGAACGTCATTCTGAAATTAACAATATATCCGTATATAGGAGTAATCATGTCAATGGTTACGAATTCTTGTATACGGTCTGCAATACTGATTGAATAAAGAAACTCTGAAAATACCGCTGCCTGCAGATACGAAGTCTTAATAATGGTTTGAAATACTGATTCCTAAGTTTTTAAATAGAATATGCTCACTTTCAGAATTTCTCTATGTTATATTTTAGAACATAGCAATCAATGTTTCAGACCATGGATTTATAAGAATTTGCATCAGAAGAGAATATTCAACATTTAATTTAACTAAAACCAACAACTCATTAAAATTGCAATAAAATATAATTAAATTAGAATGTTAATAACAAAGTACGTATGTATTAAGTACAACTACATTTTTATGTTAATATTTATTTATGCATTGATAAATTAATTGCTAAACTAATTAATTGTAAAAATCCTGCACGCATAAGAATTAAAATTAAAAAAATCAATTAAATATATCCTAAATTATTTGCTTTATGTGCTATTGTCATAACAGCATCATATATTTCTTCAACTGTCGGAATTATTTGCTCCGCTGTTAATTCGTAACCGCTCGAATATATATTGCTGTCCGGCTTTAATTCAAATGTATATGATAACGGTATCGATAAATTACCATAAACCCAATCCATACTAGAACCAGTTGCTGGATGAATTGCAGCATATGTATTACCAATACTATATCGAGTACCATAACGTTTTGCTAAAGCTTCAATTCCTTTTTTACCAATTGCCAATAAATCATCATAATTTTCTGTATGTACAGCCGTATGTCCATATGGAAATAATAGAATTTGTGAATATGAGTGAAATGCGAAATATAATTTTGTTTTCTTATTGTTGTTAAATCTTGAGAATATAAATACATTTCAGGTTCAGAAAATGCTCGTCAACCAGCATATGTTTCAGCACATGGATATTTACTTGAACCAATTTCATACCAATGAAAATCCCAATTACGATTTGGGTCCACGCAATAGCAAATAAAATTTGACGATGGTGTACGTGTTTTATAGCATAATCGATCACGTTGAAATGTATACGCATAACCATTTGGATTTATTATCGGAAAGAAGTACCAATTTATATTTGCTGAATTTGCTCGAAATAACGATGTAATATGATTTTCAGTTGAAGGTGAATTTAATTGTTCGATTAATTCATTTCACGCACATGCATTCCACCTTCAAATAAAACGGCTGCATTATCTGGATTATTATTAAATGATAATTTAATACCACGTATTTCTATACCTTCATATTATTTTCTGGCTATTAATAATTCTAAATTGTTTGGATATTTTTTTACCATTGTATCCATCCACTTATAAATGATTTCTAATGGATAATATAAGTCCCAACCAAATGTGGTGGTTGCACGTAATCTAATCGCATTTTCTGCATCAATTTTTTCTTGTAAATCTGTATCCAATATTTTATATAAAAAATTATGTGTACGTAATATCACATTATTATATAAATATTATGCCATTGTCTACAATTAGAGTCCGAATTCATTTTTTTTTATTCACAATGTTCTTTCCTAATTTTACAATGAATTGAGGAATTATGGGGCGATTCGTAATATTAATACTATGTATTATACAATATATATATGAATATGTATGTAATATTACAATTTCAAACTCTTTTCTTCTATTTATCAGTAAATTACAAGTTAAAAGAGATAACCAGTTATTTGATCATTAAGCATTTTACAATATAAATTAATTAATTAACAGTGTGATTAAAAATTTTATTATAAAATTAAATACTTACCAAACTTTTTAATGTATTTTCGGCAAAAAATCGTACCGCGGTACCATTTGTTAATTGTTCAATTAAATTCTCTACTTCGTGTTTATCTTTTAAATCAACAAGGGAATCAACAATATTTTTCATAGCCTTACATTTTCGGGTCAATAACAAGCGATGTTATGCATCATTGATTTCCGGTAGAAAATGATTCGATACAGCTACTGGCTATTTGAATGAATTTTAGTAAAATAAAAATTAAGGAAAAAATAATACAAATAATTTACCGATATAATGCTTATGGGCATCAGTTTAGTTTTCTACTACATTTTTTTTTTATTTCCCATATTTGCTGTTCCATCCATATTCTCATTGAATTTTATACATTGTTTTGTAATCTGCTTCTGCAACAGCAATAATAAAAAAACAAAAAATAAAAAAAACAAAAATCAAATAAAAAAAATAAAAATCAAATAAAAAATATAAATTTAGTACAAATGTACTTTTATTTATAAAACAAAAAAAAAAAAAAAAACTAGAATCAAATTAAAAAAAACCAAATTCAAATAAAAAAAAAAACAAAAATCAAATAAAAAACAACAAAATTCAAATGAAAGAAACAAAAATTAAATAACAAAAACGAACATCCATTAAAAAAAATAAAATTCAAATTAAAAATAATAAACCCAATAAAACAAAACCAAATGTAAAAAAAAAATTAATTAAAAACTAAAGTTATTACATTACTGTGAAATATAATATAAATATACAATAATTATTTAAAATTTTGTAATAATTATTATTTTTTAATTAAAAATTTAGAAGAAAATTAAATTTCACGTACATGTTATACACGAACTTCAACAATTTTGAATTTTTGATGTTTGTTATAATATTTATATGAGAAGAGTAGAGTGGAATTTATTGATAGTTGACATTTGACAGCTGAGCTTGAACAAATAAACTACAAGAATATAATTTTATTTGAACGCATTTTGAGCTTCTTGTTCATGAGTTCATTAGCCGAAAATAAAACCGTAAATATTTATTCATTTTTGACATTTTGACAATTGGGCATATGAGGAAATGAGTACACCGGAGACGGTCCAAATCAGACATATTTTGAGTAATATTTTTATTTCGAATAATTTTGATGGAACGAGAGAAAAAAAAAAAAAAACAAAACCAAAAATCAAAAATAAAAAAAAAGAAAGGGATAGACAATTTACATTTAGGAATCAAAAAGTGTTTTTTAATTTTATTCTTTTTTTATAATAGTTGAAAAAAATGGAAACGTTTCCTAATATATTAATAGAACGTTATCAATCGACAACAAATAAATTAAAGAAATTCAAACGTGTGGTATTTAAGTATGTTCTTTTTTTTCTTTAAAAGAAATTTCAATTATAAAATAACCTAAATTTCAAGGCGTTTATTTATTTACGTTACACAGAAGATTTGCTCCAAATGTTTCAGACGTATGTCAAGAATTTAATCAAATTGCTATAGATTTTAATAATTCCTATTTACCGGAATATGCTGGTTTATCTTGGATAGGTGCATCAAAATGTGAAAAAGTATTAGGTAAATATTTTTCCTTTTTTTTATTATTTAGTTATAAAACGAAAGTAAAAGCAATTTTAAAAAAAACACATACAGGTAATACATTGGCTGAAGTTGATTATTTATTGAAAGCAGCTCGTGCATTTAAACAAGCTGAAGCAAATGCTAACAAATTAAAATTAAAAAGCAATCAACATGAACATTTAGAAGGTGCATTAAAATGCTATTATAAAGCTATATGTAAATTGGATGATGATAATGTTATGAAAGCTGCTATTATTAGAGAATTAAAATCTATTAATCAAAATTATGAAACAACTAGTAATTTCATATCACCATCACATCGTATTTATGATTTAGAACAATCTGCAATAGACAATATTAAAAATGATGATTATGTAGGTTCACTTGATAAATTAACAGAAATTTACGATGATATTATGGAACGTAATATTGAAAGCTTATATGGCCATATATTAAGCAGGTATATGTATATGCATTAAAAAATCTTAATTAATGGACCCATTTTTCATGGTTCTTTTATTTTAGTGATATCGTTTTATACCATTTTATTTCAAAACCAATACAATTGCAAAAAGTTGGTAATCACAATCGTTAATAGAGAATAAAGGAATATTTTTGCCATTCTAGTTCCAACAATTTTTTTCAGCATCTATTCTAATATGCTAATATGCTAAAATTCTTACAAAACTAAAAGAAAAAAAACCGAAATTTATATTTATATTTATCAAATGCATTCGCATTATAAACCATATATAAATAATATAAAATGCACCGGGATGTAGATTTCAAAACGTCTGACAACTTACCAAAAAAATGCTGCCGAACGACTAGTTCTGTTGCCCAATGATCGTCGGGAACAAAGTTTCCAAATAATATTCACTCCAGCATATTATTTCTGAAATTAAATTGTCTGCGAATAATACAAAAAAAAAAAAAAAATCGTATCTTTTAAATTTTAAATTACTTTAACACTATAATTAATTACAATTATTTATATGTTTTCTTTTAATTTTTAGAAATGAAATAACAAGAATATTATTATTATTAATATTAGAATTACCTCCATCACGTCAATCACCCTCCAATATAAAATTAATGGAACGTTATGCAGTAAATTCAACAAAAATAATTACATCACCACTATTAGAGCAACAACATTCTAATGCACGTTTATCACCTCCTCATCATACGGACACAATTTTAATTGATTTACCCTATGAATTTATAATAATAATTAAAAGTTTAATAATTGAATGCCAGTTAAAAAATTCAAATAATATTATTGACATGATAAATAAAATTCAACAATTTAAATTTATAACAAATGAACAACAAATACTTCTTAATGAATTAATTAATAAATTTAAGAATACGAATTAATTATTACATTTATAACATTTCACCCTATATATAAACTATATATTATAATATATTTATTTGATTGTATACTTTCTGTGTACAGATTTTAATTTTATTATAAAATAGAAGTGTAAAAAACATAAAATATTACATGCAATGTCTCTATTTTTATTGGTAAGGTTTCACATTTCTCATATACTATACAATAAATAATGGAATGAATTAATATACACACACAAGACACAAATAAGTAAATGCTATTTCGTGTAGTTTAAATAAAACTTTTCAAGTAGACAGACTTATTATTTGTGTTTGGTTTGAATATAGTTTAATAAATATATAATTACACAATCACAATCAATTGGTTATTTATTATAAATACTACATACAAAAACACAGAAAACGCAATGGTGTTTGATTGAATTTAAAAATTACGAAAATTGTGTTAATTATATTTTTTTTTGTGATATTTCTACATAAGAATTAAAGTAAATAATATATTGATAAATTAATAATTAAAATTAATTGACTTGAGATAGATAAAAAAAAAAAAAAAAATGTAAATGATTATAAATAAACACATAACAATAATTAAAATGTAAAAAACTGTGAAGAAGTATCAATTTGTTTTTTTTTTTAATTTTACAGATAAAAAAATTGTTGACGTTTGATTTTTTATTTATTATTTATTATTTATTTATTTATTATTATTATTATTTTTTTTTTTTATTGAATTGAGAATCATTTTCAAAGATAATAATTATATGGAGTTTTTTTTTTTTTTTTTTGTATGTATTTTATAGAAGAATGATAATAAAAAAGTGTAATATAAATTTATTGATTAATAAAAATTGTAAAGGTTATTTTATATTTTAAAAATAAAGTGAAAATAAGGCAAAAATAAGGTAGAGTAATTTGAAATAAAAAAATAAATCATATTATAAAAACTTCAATTTTTTTTTTTTATGTATGTACGAAGTATATATAATTTATATTCTATTGAGATCATTAAGCAGAAACATTCACCTGTACAAATAACGTAACTAATTTTCTATCTCACATATATTAAAAGAAATAAATAAATAAATAAAAAAAAAAAAACAATGGTACAGTAAAATAATATTAAAATACTATAAAATTGAGTTTTTATTTTTTCTTATTATTATTTATTTATTATTTGTTGTTGTTCTTATGCATGCAACTATATGTATATACGTTTTTTTTTTCATTTATTATAATATAAAATACAGTGAATAACATATAGTAGTGTAATATAATTACAGTATATTGTAAAAAAATTAATTAAATTGCAAAATTCTTTTATTTTTACAATTATGCTTTGGTAATTATTTTTTTTTTTTGTATTATTATTATTATTATTTTCTATTATTTAAGTTTTATATGGTTTATATAAAAATGAAAGCATTTTTCGTAACTTATTGGTATACCGTGTATCGTTCAATGTTTGCGTGAAATATAATATATGTACATTATTCATTCATTTATGTTATTATTATACATTAACCGGTTATATTATAATTTATAATTTTTTGGAAATTTTCAAAATTTATTACTTTAATTTTCGTTGTTATTTGTTTCCTTAGTTTATAGACTATACACAATACGCACACACACACACACACACACTCTCTATATTCATTAAATAAGGACTATACTTAAATAAACTTAAAATTTTTTAATATCATTATTATTATCTACAATATTTTGTTTTTAAGAAAGATAACTTTGGCTTGGCTTGGCCAATCAATTACTGCTTTTCTTTTCTTTTCAGAAGAATACATATATTTATGTATTTATGTTCTTTACTAAAAAAAAATGTATCATTTATTGCCACCTCTGTATCTGCGTGTATCTTGATATCATCATCAGATCAGGTTCAGGTCAGTTATTATAATTTATATAAACACATTAATTATATATAATATAATCTAATGCATAATATTCATTGTAATATTATTTAATTTTTTATTTCATTTTAAAAAAAAAATTTAATCTGGTCATTATACTTTAAAATACTTTAACCTTCAAGCGTATATAAAATGATTGCCTATACATTTAATTATATAAATAAACTGAGATCCATCGTAATGATTCATCATTTATTTTGTAATATTTACAAATTTATTTTGAAATTTATATATTATTTAAAATAAAAAAAAAAAAAAAAATGTATACTTAATAATTTAATTATTGTTATGTACAATTCTTTATATATATAATATAACAATTCATATTTCTTTGATTCCATTATATTTATAATTGTATTTTATATATATATAATTATTCGAATACATTAAATAAGATTATCGCACAAAGTTCAGTTTTTCTATATATTATACATAGATTTATAAAAAAAAATTAAAATATTATTTACCAACAATAAATCCCATTGTATTTTGATAATAATTATTTATTTTATAACTATGTATATATATATACCATCATATATAACAAATTAATTAATATTATTATTGCAATTATTAATATATGGATTTTTGTGTATATTGACAGTATACAATTAATAAAAAAAAAAATTCTGTTATCTATATAGAAATTAAAAATTTATAAAAATAAATTATAGAATTAATATAATATTATATATATATATATATTATTTATTCCAATATTGTAATTCACTTTCCACATTGTTATTTATAGCAACAAAAACGAGTATATACCTATAAATATGTAGTTTGTTGGGTGTCAAATTAAAATCATTAACCATTAAAAAATAATTAAGTATATATTTTTTTAATAAGACATATATATATATATATATATATATTTATTTATTTATATTATAAGATATACTATAGTAAAAAATAATTAAAAAATTATTGAACCATTTAATAATTTCATCAGTCTATTTATTTTTTGATATATATACTATCGTATAATAATAATACGTGGTAAAGAAAAATAAAACATTATTATATTGTATACGTTAACATTGTACTGCATTGCGGTTTCAAGTCTATATATATTATTATTTATATTATTATATAGTGTGGTGTGTTATTATTATTATTATTATTATTATTATTATTATTATTATTATTATTATTATCTTTACATTATATATAATAATATGTAATCACAAAAAAATTTCCAGGTAGATTGATTTTTCAATATTTTCTCTATTTATAGAACAAAATATAAATTAAAAATAAATTCATCGAAACTATTGATGGCTTATTGTAATTAACTGATTATCATTCATAATATATATATTTATGCATATATATATAAGTGAATATATAATGGAAAATATTTTGCATACATAATTTATATTAAATAGGAGATGAAAAAATAAAAAAAAAATCAAACTTCTATGTATTCACACTTTTAATTTCAATTATTAATTTATTTATACACGAACGATTTCATTGAATTTATATATAAATGTTATAATAATGGTACGTATACATCATGTACAATATAGATAATAATAATAAAAGTGCAATAAACCAATATTGTGTGTATCACTATGACTATATGTGTGCATATGAAATGATATTGCACAAAATATAGATATATATATATGAATATATGTAGATAATTATTTTTTATTTTAATTTATATCAGCTGCAATTTAATCCATCAGATATGCTATAATTACATTTATTTTATATTATTTGTATAATTTCACTATATAAGTACCATATAATATTTCGTTTAGACTTAGGTGTTCTGTTTTTATAATCGTTAAAATTATCGATTCCAATTTAAAAAAAAAAAAAAAAAATCGTAATTCATAAAAAGTCGATTTACTGAAAGAATTTAGTTTACCAACAATGTTTGTTATTGCAAGTTTCAACATCGGGTACAAAAATTTTTATCGAAACTTATATGAATTTATTTATTATAAAATAAATAGAATAAATTATTTTTCAAACTATAGTTTTATTAAACACATTATAAAGTGTATACTATCGTTACTATAAAACTATAAAATAAAAATACTATGTCCTACGACCTACATATACATACATACATATAAATGCTATGTATTTTGATTTTGGAAACTAAATATTTATACAAAATAGAATTGGAAACAAGGATATACTTTATGTTTATATCTATATTATATATTATATATGTTTTGTACTTGCAATTTTTTTTTACAAGTGTGTTATATAGTGATGAATGCCGTACATAAAAATATAGTAAAAGTACATTTTTTAGAGTTGTTGTTGAACTCACAAAATTGTATGGAAATATATTGTATATAAGAATATTTAAAATATAAAAGAAATTTTTTTAATGAAAATATATTATTGTTTACAATTTTTTGTTTTGTTATATTTTTTTTACAATAAAAAAAAAACAAAGTGTATTATATAAATAAACTATATATTATTAAAAGATACAAGATACTAACACACATAAAAAATAGTGCATTCACATTTTATAAATTTATATTATTTGGGTTATTGCTATATTATTTTTATGTATTATTATTTCGTTAGATTATACACCAATTGTTTTAAACAATTTATCAATAAAGTTTCATTTTATATTCTAGCTAATTTTTGTAATGTTAAATGAATAAAATGTATGTGCTGTGGCTATGTAATTTTTTAAGTAACTTACATTTTACATACGTTAATCGCAGAGGTATATTTAGAATTTAACTTAACGATTAAAATTCATTTAACATATTATATAAAACTAATATAAAACATTTGGATTATATAAATAAATGATAAGTATTTTATAGTAATACAAAATATTTGAAAGAAAAACCTTTAGATTTTAATTGTTAAGATAATATATTATTAATAATAATTGAATGGTATAGCAATTACACTTATTTATTATTATTATTATTTTATTACCGATATTATTATTTTTATTACAATATTTATTTTTTTTTTTACATATTTAAGTATCATAAATAACGTGAATATTCCTATTGCCGATCTATTTCTATTAAAATATTACAATTTGGTTTTTTGTTACAACAATTTTTTAATTGTTTTATTCATACAAACGCAACCTTTCATCTATTTTTATTACACTCAAATACAAATTTCCATTTAACATTTCCTTAATCGCACAGACACATTAAATTTTATCACATAGTTTGGCATGTTTTACGTGCCACACATTACTTTATTAATAATATAAATAAAAGTTGTATTAAAATCTTAAATGATATATTATTACTAATATCTATACCTACAATTTAATATAATAATAAATTATTTAAAAATAAATAATGTAAATGCTATTCCTTTAATATTTTTATATTATTGTTTAGTTGCTTGAAAATTTGTAATATTTAATTTTTGAAATATCTAAAAATATGTTTAAAAATATATTTTGTATATTGTTTTTCGTAAAAAATTTTATCTTTTAATATATAAATACGCTGTATTTTAATAACATATTTTAGTATTTTAATTCCATTATATTATTAGATTGAAAATTAAAGAAAAATAGGTCATAAAAATATAGGTCAGATGTCGCAGTATTTATTTCATAACTTTACATAAAAAATATTTAATACTCTAAATATTCATGTAATATTCTATTCGATCGCTTTGAAATGGATCGGTAATACATATATAGGTGCAATTACGTTATATACAATATTTTTTTCATACGTTTCTTTCTGTGTTCATAAAATCATGTCAATGAATACAATTGAATAATAAAATAACTAATAATTATTATAATATAATAGTCAATAAAAAGAAGTTCAAATAATCAGTAAATTTTTAATAAGTTAATCGTACTTATTATAATATAAGTATATATAGAGAACTATTGCAGAACTATTAAATATTACACATATGATAAAGAACTAAATTTGTTGTTTATGAATTTTAGTTAAATATGTTATGTTTGTGTGGTGTTTTCAAAAGAAAAAATACATACATTATTTCATTTACTTTAAATAAGCAAGAAATTTTTACGATTACGTATTGCCTTTTAATAATCTATAAATGTATATATTTTTTTTATTTCAGATTTAAATTTTTAAATTATATAAAGTCTTCTGAATTATGACATCATTAAATCCATCATCACCGACAACTACATCATCGCCGACATCATCAAAAACTACATCACCATCGACATCGACACCATCATCGTTATTACACAGTGATAAACAATTTTCAAATTATTATGAACAAAATACTAGAATTCCACAACCATCACCAAAATTATTCCAGAGATCATTCTCTTTGCGTTTGCGCAATACCAATGCGAACAATAGTGTAGTATATCCTGTTGACCAACAACAACAAAACACAATTCATCCTTGTAAATCAAACGTACAACATCATTGCTGCAATCATCATAGTGTTAGTACGCGAACAGCAGACACCTACGCTGAAAAAAAATTAAATTCTTCCAAGTTATTTTTATCATTCAAAACGGATTCATCAGTGGATAATAAAAATTTGATTGTAGCTGAAAAATCTCCAATCCAAAATAATGGAGATTTTAAATGCAGCTGCAATAATCAAAAAACCAATAATTGTACGAATAATTCAACAAAACTAACTAATAAATGTGGTGGTGGTAGTAATGAACATCATCGTAATATGGTAAGTTGCACAATTTTTCTTTCTTTATTTAGTTATATGCACTATATAACAAATTTATTGATTTTTCCCATTTACAATTTGTGTATATGTATGTTTGTATTTGTATAACAAATATATAATGGTGTTATTTTTTCCCATTTAATGTTATATTTATTACATATGTGCATATTATGTTGTCAAATAATTGTGCATATAAACTAGATTTTTAAAATATCTGCAGTATTAAACAAAAATATAATATGTATAAGATATATTGTGTTTAAGAGACTGTAGAGCAGTCGTGTCTTATTATATATATATATATATATCATTACATAAGTAGTTTTGTTTGTTTAACATAAAATTTAAGACGCACAATATACTATACTGGATAACTAAATACAATATTGATAAAGTACAAAAAATATTTAATATAATTTTAGCAATTAAATTTAACAAATGGTGATGGAAATTTCACACGAAGACAATCGACACCACAAACAACACCGTCACCGATAAAAACACCGAATTCTAATTTAACCCGAAATGATTTATTACGAACGGTACCAAAAACACCACCGGTTACACCCGATTCACCAGATAATTGTGACTATTTAGATGATGATTTAGATTCTGTATATAGTTTTGCATCAGTTGCGTCGGGACGATCAACAATGTCATCTTGTGATCACCCATTTGTAGCTAGAAATGGTACAACATTTAGTGGTCGACGTATGAAATATGTTGTCCACTGTTCAAATTATGCTGGCCAAACGGGTGATGATTATTTAACACCAACACAACGGGCTCAACGACATATTCGTAAATTAAAAGTTTTATTGTCACGAGCACGTTTAGATTTAGAACAACGTGATAGTGAGATTTTAAGGTAAATTATAAATTTAATTTTATTAGAAAATTTATTAATCGCTTTTTAATTAAAAATTAATTATATTGTAATATTTCTATGTGCACGATGACGACATCTATATATGTATATATATAGACTAACAAAAGAAGTGGTTGAATTACGTTTATTTAAAGCATCACTTAGTTCACCCGAAGAACGATCGAATTCAAGTGATGCGGTTACTGTACGTGAAAATAATGATTTAAAAACATCACAAGATGTATCACCAATTGTTGATATGACTGATGGTGCTACAATGTCAACAACAACAGCAACAACCATAACAACAACATCAAAATCAAGTCCACGTCATATTTTATTACAAAATGCCGTAAATCAACATCAATATATAGATAAAATGAATACATCCTCATCAACATCTGATATGCAATTAAGTTCATGTGCTGATTCGGGTCATTTTGAAGATATGGCAACATCATCAATGCATTCAAAAGATTCATTTGTACAAACAAATGATGATTTTATAACAGCTGGCGGCGGTGGTGCTGGTAACAGTAGAAATATTATGAGCACTATTGATATTGAAGAACAACGACAAACTTTAATTAAACTATATGAAAAACGTATTGAAGAATTAATTAAAAAATATGATGCTGAAACAAATGATATGAAAATATCGCATAATGATCGAGTTGAAGCACTTTTACAAAAACTGGCTGAATGTAACACAAGATATGCAGATTTAGCACCTGATTATGAACAAGTAATATATATCGAAAAATTAATAATTCTTATGTAATAAGTGTTATTTAAGTTAATATTTTATAAAATTATTGTGTTTAGGCAAAAGAAAGAATACGTGAATTGGAAAAACAATTAGAAGATCTACAACAAAAATTACAAGAACAAGAATCGAAACATAATAAAATGTATTTACATATGTACACTAAAGGACAAGAAGCCGAACGCATAGCACATGCTGATAAGGTATTTCAAATTTATTATCTAATATTGATAAGTAAAATATATATTAATTATATGAATTTTATTTTAAATAGGTATTGGATTTTGCACAACAGGCACCAAACCGTGTATCTGTGCCAGAGCTAATACAACAATTACAAATAACACAAAATGAATTAGAAAATATGCGGGTAAGTACTTTCGCTTAGTATTGGTAACATTAAAAGATAAAAAAATAAATAATATCTATAATCGCTAAGTTATTGTCCATATATTTATAAAATACGAGTATTTATTTGTATAAGTTTCTTTACATGTGTGTTTTTGTGTGTCTATTTTTATAATTATTTTATAATCCTATTTCACAATTTTTTATTTTTTGGGATTCTGTTTTTGTGTATGTAAATTTTTGTTGTTTTTGTTTTACTTTATCATATAATAAATATATATTCATAACATATAAATCGAATTATTTGTCAGTAATTGTTTGATTGAGAATTTTGGGTTTTAGTTTAATGACATAGGTACGATTTTAAGTACGTGAGGAGGTTAAAGAAATGCTTAAAACAAACCAAAATACCATATTATATGATTGTTTGAATCTTTAAAATAATTCTATATGTGTACGTGTCCATATTATCTCTAAAGTAATTACACATATACTCGTATACTCCTCGATGGTATTGTATATAAAAAATGAACTACTTATATAATTTAAATTTATATAATCATACCTAATTAATATTACATAATAATTATTGTTATACTTTAAAGAAAAAGTTGTTCACTTGCATGCATTTTATCTTTGTAACATATAACAAAAACGCTACCCAAATTAATATTCCGGACTATCCAAAAATCATGTATATCCTTAAATTATATATATATAACTAACTAATATTAATAAAAACTTATTTTTTTGTATTTTTTAATTTAAAATTTAATTAATTAATGTTAATAATTTAAAATTTTCATTCTTAAACAAAAAAAAAAAAAAACCGACAATAAAATTAAATCTAATCCATCAGGACACAAATTATCGACCATCACAAAGTGGAAATTCACAAGTTCTTCTTAGCGCGAAAGAAGCAATATCGTTGTGGTTACTTGGCGCGAGAAAGGTTGGTAAAAATTATAAAATTTGTTGTTGAGAAAACTGTTTACATTTTTTCCATCGTTATTATAAGTAAAGCTGCGTGTGTTATTAAAGTAAATAATATATTTTAATATGTGTCAAAATTTTGTAGTATAAAAACAATTAATTAAAAATGGTATAAAAAGATATAATTTGTGTGTGCATGCTTTGAAGATAAAAAAAGATATATATATTTAAAATGTAGTTTGTTGTTGCTGAATTTTTTTTTTCAATTTATAATTTCGTTTTAGATTTAGCTTTACTGTATAAAATATTCACCTATTAATATAATGCTTTTCTTCTCCATAAAATCTGCAGTGTATAACCTTTACATAACTTTTCTTTTTTTTATGTCATTATAAATGTAGAATTAAATTTGTAATTAATAGCTATATTTATATATATTTAAAAATAGAATTGTATATGATTTAATTAATTTTAATCATTTTTTTTTGTTATTATAAAAATATAGACAATGTACCGCCGTTTAATTGATGCTCAACAAAGTAAAAATAAAGTTGATCCTGAAGTTACATTGCAATTTTTAAAAAGTGCAATTTATTATTTTTTAACTGATAAAGAAAATACACAAGGACATTTAAATGCAATTGAAAGTATTTTAGGTTTTTCTGATATCGAACGTTTAAACATCGAAAAGGCTCGATCAAAATAATTTATTTAAAATTTTAATTTGATTAATAATATAATTGTTATATAATGCGCGCAGAACATTCTAACTATATTTTATTGATTTTTTTTTTTAAACATATGAATCTCATTAATTTTAATTTTTTTTTTTTTTTTGAAATATATTATTTTACAAAATTTAAAAAAATTAATAATATTCATTTGGGTTATAGTAAAATATAAATATAAATACATACACAAGAGAACACCAGATACATTTTTTTTAGCATTTGCTTTAATTAAATTTTATAAATTAAATTAAATTAAAACAATAGAAAAAAAAAATGCAAAATAATCAATAAAATATCTTAATCGAAAGCAAAAAAAGAAACAAACATTATTAAATTAAATATAAAATAATTATATTTTTAAATTAGCAATGAACCTTTATTAATTTGAGCTTTTTGAATTTGCACGTCCACATATATACCATATATTTATCCTCTATTATAAACAATATAAAAATTACAAAATAATAAAATTATATAAAAACTACACAATTAATAATAATAATATATTTAAATAAATATAGAGTATTGTTTATAATAAATAAAAAACAGTGATATTAAATTAAAATTTTAAATTAATTATATATAAAACATTTTTTTTTATTTATCTCCATATATGAACGTTAAAAATTTATAAAATAAATTAAAATTTAATCTGCGTTAATAAATAATAAAATATTCACGGAATTCTATTTATAATTTGCGGTTTATTAATAATTTTTTACTTTTAATTAGAAAATATACTATAATTTTTTCTGCAAACACTTGCGTTATTTCATATTTTTTCAAATTCTTAATTTATGTGCGTAATTATGGAATCTTTCGCGTTGCTCTCTGTCCTGATATGGTGATGAATATCCCAAGATTTTATACAGATAAGATGACTTCCATTGTAGCATGTACCGCTGCCAAAAGTATGAACTATTTGGGATGATATAAATGTAGTACTGTACGTATACGTATTTGATATGTGAAAGATATATGTTCATATTATATAGGGAAATAAAATTAATTAGTAAATTAGCAACTTACTATGTTACACGACGGCGGCGTATACTAAATAAATTACATTTTTAATAATATTTTTAGTTTACATATATATTTTCCTTTCAAATCGTTAATAACTTATTTAAAATTTAAAAATGTGCTGATAATAATCAAATTCAACAATTTTAACTATATATACTGATAAGGTGTCTGAGATTAAAATGTTATAAATCAAAATGAATGGTAATATTATATTCAATTAAGTTTTGTTAATATATTTTATGCCATAATGAAAATAACTATATAAATAATTCATTTTACAAATAATATTCTAATAAATAAGTTGAAATTACATTTAATAATAAAAACAATTAAAAATAGATTTCTCTATAATTAATTTGTAAAAATAACATAAAATATATAGTTTAACTAAACCCGAAACTATGAAATGTGAAACCAAATATTTAATATAATTAAAAATTAAAATTCCAAAAGGAAAACAAACAGTTTTATTAAAATAATATGGCACATTAATTAAAATAATAAATACATATTAATTAATATGATAACCAGAAGAATAACATTTACGATTCAGTTGCGACGAATGCTGAAAAAGAATCATTATCAAGAATTGAATCCAATACAAAATATACAATGTATATTAAATTGTTTATTAAGTTTAAATAATTGTAGTTGTAAAATACAGAACCATTCAGTAAAATAATAGGTGAAATATGTTATTTTATTAAATAGAATAAATTAACTAGTTAATTAATATGGAACATTTCACAAAACTCAATAGATTAAATTAATTTTAATAAATATATAATGAGTACCATGCATTTAATTTGGTAGTGTTATTGTGATTTTTTCAAACATTTTATATTTTCATTTCTTGTTATGTTTGAATGGTCGTTATATTAAAAATATTTTGTGAAACATTAGATTTATTTGGTTGATTACATTTAATATCGGTCCAATGCGATGCTTGAACCTTGTAATAATATTACATATTGTTCGACCAACATATTTTAATTAAACAATTTTTACAACTAATTTCATACATTCAGGCTTTGTTTACGATCTCAGTTTTATCCTTTATTATAGTATAGAAAGAAATATTTTTGTTTTGTTAATTATATTATATATATTTGTCTAATTATAAAAGAGTTAAATTGTTAACAAATTTCAACTAATAAATTATTAATTTCCCCCATCTTTTGCATACACACTAATTAATATTATAAATACAAATATGAAACATTTATAACAATTACATATAATAAAACAATAATTAATATATTATACAAGATGAAATTATATACATTCTATGAAGATGATCTATTATATATATCTATCTCCTCATCATAATGTTAAGCATTATACTACTTTGAACAAAATATAAAATTATTTCAGATTTAAGAAAAAAAAAAAAATCCGTCCATTAAAAAATTCATTTTTTCTTTTATTTTCATGACGAGAAAATAACTCATCTCAATATAATTAATGTTAGAAATATTTAGATATAACAATATTCTCTCAAAAAAATACATCATATCCGCGGCGCGATATAATAATTTAAATATACATATTCTTTTATACTATCATATTTTCATATAAATAATATAGAATATTGTGTATAATATGCGTGCCATTATTATATGTTATTATAATAACTGATTGCTCTACGTGTTACCAAAATGAAGAGGGGTAAAAAAAAAAAAAAGGTTAAAAAGGTATAATTTATTTCCGTTTACTTTTTTCTTTATTTTGGCAAATTTTTTAACAATGAATTATTTCATTTAATTTACTCTCTTTTAAAATTAATTATGTTATTTCTATTTTATAAATGATGTTTGTTAAATACTACAAAATATATGTACTACAATTTATATGAAAAACGTATATATAATTATATATTAAAAAATACACGCCAATGTATAACACATACAATACATAATATACAACCACAACAAAATATGATTTTCTTTTCAACCGTTTATTTTACAATAAAGGATACATAAAATAAAAATCAACAATATCCTTTTCGCTTTTTTTTTTCCATTTTTTATTTGTTGTTTTTTTTTTATTTTTTTTGTCGTTCTATTTTTATATAACAAACAGAAAAATTATATACATATATTTAAAAATATATAACAAAAAGGAAATATTTATTAATTTAATTGCGTAATGTAAAATCTGAGTTAGACAAATTTATAATTATTTTGTATTTAAGAAGAAAGAGAATAGGTGAATAAAAATTAAATTAAATTTAAAAATATTAACCAAAATTATTCAATGGTGATTCAAAAATTCCTATATTTATATATTGATAGTTTTATTTATATAAAATATGCGATATCTATATATAAATTATAATATATTAATAGATATATAAGATATAAATAATTAATTTAATAAAAACAATTTTAAATTATGGTTTCTTTCAAAATGGGTTAACCATAAAATGAACAATGGATAATTATAAAAGAAAATAACATTTTACCCATATATTTAGTAATATATATTTTTATAGTATGCTTATTATAATTACGTTATTTTATAATATATATATATTATGTATATTAATTGAGTTATTTAAATTAAATTATAATTACTATAATTTCATTTCATTCTACCGGTCTACTCGTTTATATTATATAAAATAAAAATCAATGATAAATTTGAATTGCTTTTTATATACAATATTTTAAATTTTAATGTGAAATAAAATAAATGATATTGTTAAAAATTGTTATATTAAAAATTGTTTATATATTTACTTTATGCATTTATAGGCGTTTATTTGGAATGGAGTAATGTTATATTTAACACAAAAATTTTTATTGGTATGTCTGTGTATCAAATCGTGCGAAATATAATATGTTGTTGCGAAAATCAATTAAAGGCACCTTATGATTATTAATAATGTTAATGGGATAATTATTTTGAACTTTGAACTTGTGTGTTTTCAACAAAAAAAAAAAAAAAGCTTTATTGTCAGCAAAAATTTTGTAATGAAATAAAAATTGTTAAATACTGTTGAAAGATTGGTAAAATTAAAAATAAAAGAAAAACCTCCACAAAGAAAATGTAATGGTCAATTATATTTAACATATTTTGATATTTATATAATGTAAAAAACACTACAAATATTTTTGTTGTAAAATTTCAAAGAAAAATATTCAGAATAAAATGTCATTCAAAGGAAAAGCAACCGAAAAAAAAAATGCACATAAAAATTTAAATAAATAAAACAAAATCTCAATGAACCTCTATTTTAAATATTTTCTTTTACAATATTTATATAGTATAATGATGGAAAAAGACCCACAAAGAACTCAATTGAATATCCTTTCAATGATTTGCTATTATAACGACATACTTATGATAAAAAATAAATTCTTTCATTACAAAAACAGTACACGCGGACCATAAACATAAAGTATATAAATATGAAAAATCTTTCTCGGTGTACATATTAATATTATTATATGTAAATTGTAATGCAAATATTTATTTATTTATCAGCAGCTCAAACATATATTTTAATTGTTTTAATTTTCATTTCTAATTTTTATAACTTTATTTTTTTATATAACTCTGTGAATGAATAAATAAATATTTTTTTTTTCAGATAGACTGCTATGTTAGACTATATAGAGTTATTTGTGTTTTGTTTTATTATTGTATTGCCACATATATATCTACATATATTAGTTAATTTATACTGCAATATATGTTTGTTATTCAATTAAATGCTTTGAAATCTATGTTCCATATGCATTCTATATATATGATATATGGTTTTATAGAAAATCTACAAATCATAAACACACTCATCTTATTATATTATTATTCATTGAATGAATAATAATATTACATAATATTTACATATGAAATCCTTTTAAATATACTATATATATATATTCATTATATGCGATATCAGTCGGATACAATTAAAAGAATATATGTATGTAACTATTATAAACGTGAATATATTATATAATTATATAAATAGTATACAAAATATATTGTATAACACGAGTGAGTATGAAATATGTAAGGAAAATTATTGATTTTTGATTGTATAATTTGTGTCTGTAAACTTTTACACATGAAAGATCAAAATTAAATATATGTATATTAATAAATGTATTCACAGAAAGTGAAGTAATGCTATTTAGTATAATAATAATAATAATAATAATAGTAATAATAATAATAATAATAATAATAATAGTAATAATAATAATAATAATAATAATAATGCATTCAATATATATAATTCGTATATAAACCCATTTGACATAATAATAACAAATTTTATATAGATTTTCTTATAATATTATGTATTAAATCAGTAAATGTGTCCACATTAAATGCATATAAATTGCATAAGTGCTGTAATATATTGTATATATATATATATATATATATATATTGTATAATCTATGCAGTTATATAGAATTTAGAATTATTACAATATGTATTATATAATCATATATCTGTATATTAGGATTTCAATTAAATTGAATTGAAACATGGACTTACAACATATGATGTATTGCTCTATAATAACCCATTCAAGCGATATGAATAAAATATGGAGAGATTGATTTATTGTACATCTAGAAATGCAGAAAATTATAATGAGTAAAACACGAATACGATGATGATGGTAAGCTCAATCGTTTGTTGTTATTTTCTTTAAAAAGATTTTATATATATATATTACGATATTTACACTTATCCATTTACATAATTATATACTATATATTTACACTGTCTGTACACATTATGGGATATTTAGTATAACACGTTTGATTGTATTCCTTTACGGAACTTATATTTGTAATTGATCATAATTCAATCTTAGTATTACAATTGTTGTATACATCACATAATTCAATAGCGTATGTACAAATTGGTTATTTTTAATTGCTTTGCATAACAGTATTTTATTTACTAATCTCATTTGTGTGAATTTAATAGGTGCGAGCTGTACATGATGTTGTGGTTCTTTCAATTTGCCTGTAACCTTCCAAAGTGATTGATCCGTGACCAGAGTATTTGTTAGACTTCGTAGGTAATAATTTTGAATATTGATTATTTTTTAATATTATACAACAGTTTTTTAATTTCTTTAATTGTTATGTTAAATCAAGCTTTGTCATCTGAAGATATATTTTAATATATATAATTATATGTTATCAACAAAACTGCTGATCTGTAAATTCTTCCACTTTGTTATACAATTTTGGAATAGTCCGACATTATTACCGTGGACATATAGCAATTATTATATTTAAATGATCAGATAACAAATCATTATAATAATCTGCGGTTAGGTAATTTTTGGCATTAGTAATGCAGAAATCGATAAGATCCGGAACTTAAGAAAAAAATATATGTTTAAGAATTATCTCAATTATTATACCAAATATTTTTAATACAAAATAATACATATATAATATTATATGGTATTTTATCAATCTTTGTATTTGTTAAATATAGTTTGCATATGAATAATAATATAATATATCTATATTAGTTACAGTACAAAGTTGGATGTGGAACAGGAAGAATTATATAAGTAATTTCTTCATTAAATATTCATATATAAATTTATAGCCGGAGGTAATTATTATAATATACATATATTCTATAAATATATCTGCCAATTCAAATAATTAAATATAAATACATGTATATTGCATTGCATATTTATAATGTATATGGATTCCGCAATGGTATTCAAGTAAAAGGCATTTATAATCTTTTTAATTATATTTATTAAGTGGTAAATTATAAGTTTAAATAGTGAACAAACCATATAGATTTGTATTTTTGTACAAATAATCAATATATCATTTAGTTTATGGTCCAATTCCCATATTTTACATGTTTTGGAATCAGAAATTAACTTTAATTCAAATTAAATTGTTAGTTGTTTGTGTGTTCAATATTATATAACTATTATAAAAATGAAATTAAATTTATCATTTCATAAATAATTATTTGGCATATACATTTACTTATCTATATATTATCTATTTAATTTATTAATCTTATGCAAGATTTTTAATAATTATTATTATTTTTTCGTTACAATATATCGATACAAAATCCCTATATTTGATATTTATCCATTTCATTTATAATAAATATAAAACTAGGAAAGGAAAGCCAACGTGTCATTAAAATGCCTATATTTTAAAAGCCGCAGAAAAATAATAAGATTTTAAATGATTTAAAGCAATTAAACTTTAAGTATATTATAAAAAAAGAAAGTTACTAATAAGTTAAAAATAAAATCACTGCATATGCGAATATAAATTTTCAAAAATAGTGAAAAATAATTGTTTTAGTTTTTTGAATGGTGGTAATATAATAAATAATAATAAAATTTAAGTAGCTGAACATAAAGAAGGAAAACTTTAAAATAAAATTTTTTAAAAATAATAAAATATTGAAAATTGTTTGTTATTCAAGTAGAGTATATGTTTTGTATATACATAAATTATTGTGCAATATATATATATATATATATATATATATTGTTTGGGAATCATATAATACACACCAATGTAATAAAAAACAATAATGAGATTATATTTTTGATGATTGAATTGCAATAAAACTTGAGTATTTTTATCTACTTTTATATATACAAATTCAATAAGTATATAATATAATAAATTATATGCAACGACGTCGCTTGAACTTTTTCAATTAGGTATATCCAATTGATGTAAAAAGGTATTATTAATTATGAATTTGTGTATTATTCCAATAAAAGTATATATTTATAGGTCAAACAACTGCTCAGGTTTCCGTTTTAATAATGAAACAGTATATGGTTATAAAAAACGATTTATTAATTTTTATTAACATCAAATAATCATTAGATAATATGGGCGTAAGAGTTTTAAATTTGAATGTGGAATATTTTTTTGTTTTATTGTGTGTATGGGTGATCATTTCTTGACACATTTTTGTTTTCCTTCCTTTACATTATTAATTAATTTCTGTTTTGTGTGTTCCAGTTATTATAAGATACACAATTTATTATTTGAAATTTATAATTAATCATATATTAAAATTTAATATTATATATAGTTTTATTTTGTATATTTTATTACCTAGTGTTTAGTTAATGTGTCTTAAGTATATTTGCGATATACTATTATGTTATTTACAATATCGCGACGCCAATGGTTGTTGGTTATGTTTGCTTTTATATTTCGAAAAACTTTTTCAGTGGTCATTTTTATTATAATATATTTTATGGATTTTTTATATTTATACAAATAAATAACAAAGAAAAATGTTTATGTTAGTCTATCTGCAATAATTTAATATCACAACAAATATATACATATATATTATATACACCTAAAATAGTAAATATATATTAAAATGCATAAAAAAATAAATTATATACGCTTTCTATTAATAATATAATATTGCTTTTTCCCCTGAGCTTTTCAATTATCCTATATAATATATAATATAAAATTATTATATAGTCGTACATTGAATTGAATGTATATATTGAATAAAAGAAAAATTGCTAACATAAACATTTTAACATAATTTCCATAATAAATGGAATCATAATATATTGTATATGTATTCGTATATAATATATATAATATCCATCTCACCACATAAATATTATTATATTGTTAGGTCTATCGATATACAATATAGAAAGGCAAATGCTATATGTATTATATTTTATTTATGAATATATTTACATATTGCAAATTCATTATTATTATTATTAATTAAAAATAAATAAATATTATAAATAATCATATTGCAGTAAGTGAAAAAAAAAAGTATATAAATATTTGTATTTAGCAAATCTATGATTTTCAAATGTCATCATATATTTCAATATATATATTGCAAAGATTTGTATAACTCTGATTTTAGAAAATAAATGTATAATACCTTATAGAAATATTACATATATATATATAATATAGGTGTTATATATATATTGTTATGTATATTATTTACATTAAATTATATAATATATTATTTTATGTAAAAATAATGGGTGATTATCGGTCATGCAGTAAACCTTATCAAAAACTACATAAATTTTAAAAACCATTTATAAATTTCAATACGCACATATAATTATATAGTTATTTAAATGTAATTTCATAAATCATTTATATATACAATTGATATATGTGTTGTGTATGACTCGCTCTATCCATATGTAGATTCTAATAAATTATGTAGTAGCTCGCCATAACGTACAATATTTCATAAATTATCCTAAAATGTTTATAATGTCGATTGTGGAGTGAATTATGAATAAGTTCATAACATTTCAGAATATTTTCATTGAAAAATATTTATAATAATTGCCTGGGGTTCCCATAATTCTGGAGTGTTTGTTTACGCGCGGTTATTTCTCGCTTAATTTGAAATTTTTGTTTTAATAAATGTCATTAATTTTTCCGAAAATGATTAATTTATTTATATATATTTTTATATATTGTAACGTGTGACCATAATTATATGAGTTACACTGTGAAATCACCCTCTATATACACATAACATATGTGTATATGTAACATTTAAATATATATATATATATATATATATATATACAAGCTGTTGTTGAAAGTAATTTGTGAAAACTAAACATATTTGTTTTATGGAAATTAAAGTAAAATATGTATATGTGGTTTGATTTATATATATATATATATAAAAACGTGTTTAATAATTAAAATAATTTTACCTTCTCATTCATATACAAAAATGTTCCCTTAAATATGGTTTCATGTATAATATGTTTCTCGTGTGTATATTATAATACTTGAACACTTTTTATGGTTAAACATTTATAATAGGTTATATTATGTTACTTTAATTTAAAGATAAATAGTTTCTATAATTATGCAATATGTTAAATTATATTTTGGTTTATAATCTATTTTGATTTAATATATGTTTTGGTGGGAAAAAATTTACAATTAAAATATTTTGCACGCACTGAATTTACAAATTTGTATTGGTTAATTTTTATTACCCAAAAATCGATATTCAATTATTTTTTTTTTTGTATTTGATTTGTATTAAATTACTAATATTTTATTATATTTACAAAATGTGTTTTGTTTAACAGCGGATGGATGGGTTACATTAAATTAGATTTTTTATTTTTATTATTATTTAACATCATCATAAACATATACGATTACTTGGTACATATAATATAGTGCATTATAATAGATAGAATATATTATATTTTGAAATCAGCATTTTTAAGTTTATATATTTTTACATCTATTTTTTTTCTTCTTATATTCTTATCCTTAATCCTGCAAATGATGCATTGAGTACATACTATATGCATAGAGTATAATGGCATGGTTATATAAATACCTTTATATATATATAAATACAGAATATAATTTTGTTATCTGCATATATAGCACCATTCATGCATATGGATGCATTGTTGATGACAGCAAAAATATATGTATGCATATAGTCACAATAGTTTATATTCAATATATAGGATTATTTGTGAGTAATAACTATTCGGGAAATTTTTACTAATATACTCGTATATACACATTTTACATATAATATAATGTAAGAGTAAATTTTTAACAAACATGTAGAACGTATGTGTACACTGTGTAATCTAAAAATCAATATGAAAATAAATTTTTTTGAATATTGAATTCTTTATAAATATTGTTATATGAAAATATTGCGCTGGTATCTGTATGTAACTATTTATGTATAATATATATTTTATAGATTTTAAAATATAATGTATATATACTAACTATATACTAATAACCAGATATTAATAAAAAAAATATTACGTATTGTATACTCATAGCTCTATATATATATGCACATATGTATTTTAAAATATAAAAATACTATAGGGATTGTATAAGAAACTCTTATGTATTTGAAAAAAATGTATATGTATACAAGATATTATTGGAAATTTATAGTAAATTTCTAATATTTCATTAAAAAAATTACAGCAGTAAAAAAAGTAATTGGGTGTTCCGAAAATTTTAGCTTATATGAATTACCATCTTTTTTAATGACAACTAATAGCTTTTGACTGATTTACATTTGTTTGTTAACAACAATTTTCAACCTTTCATAGGAGATAATTTTAAAATCGGTTTATCCATTCAAATGAGCTTATTTTAGCCAACTTTCAATTGTAATTGTATAAAATGAACATTATTTCGAAAAAAAAACATTTCACTGACATCAAACAGAAAATATCGAGTATATATTTTAAAACAATTTTTAAATTTATGCTTCTATGAAAGGTTGGAAATAATGTTCCGATAAACTGCAGGATTAAATGACATTAGAATAAGGTTAATTAATTTTTATTCAAAACAAAATGATTGTGATAAAAAATAATTCTTACATTGTAGAGTTAAGCGATTTTTAAATTATTTTGTGATTAAAAAATTAGAAAAATTATACTTTAATATAAATTTTATTTTATTTTTTAAATATATTATGATGGTGGTTGTTCACTTTTCAACCCTGATTCCATCCTATCCTATCCTATACATAGATATATATATATATATATATATATTACTTACAAACATTTAATAATATATATAAAATTGATTGATGTCTTTTTATTTTTAACTTCATATAAATTCCAATAGAAAACATTTTCAAAAATTTTAAAATGGTTTTTTAAATTTTTTTTTTAACTTTCATATAATCACAGTATTATTTGAATAATATAAATATGAATAAAGATTTAAAACGTAATATAATGATTTGTATTAATATCTTTTAATTCCTTTATGTATAAAAAAAATACAATTCTTACAAATACAATATATATAGAAATATTCAATAAGTAAACTTTATATATATGTAAATTAGTCAGTGTCATGCAATATAGAAATTGTATATACAATGTGTATACTACGATATTATGAAAACATTGGAACATAAATTCCAGTCACGATTACAAAAAAAACAATAAATAAATAAATGCAGATATTTATAAAATTAATGAACTATAAAATTAACGCATTTTTGCATACGAAAAAAAAAAAAACAACAACAGACAAAGCATTTTTAGCAATAAACAAAAATAAAATTATAATAAATTATATATAATTTGATATTCCATCAAAACCAAATATTTTAGTTATCTTATTCTTTCAAATGTATACACAATGAATTATATTATATATTTTGTATATAAAATTATTTACTTTATTATATTATTGTACGAGTGTATACAGTTTTTGTTTAAGACTTTTCATATAATACTCATTCCATCCATTCCATATATACATAACTCGTATGTTATTATTATATTATATTATATATTCAATATATATTATGTTTAAATATAACAACAGAAAATTTATATTTGTAATTAATTATCCATATTCTGTCAAACAATTTTATCAGTGTACTGTATGCATGTTATGTAGCAAAAGTGTATATTAATTATTAAAAGTATAACTAAAAAGTTCGTTATATTAATTCACGCGGGTATAACATCTAAATAATATGATAATATATATACAGACACTATGTCCAATGTGTACTCATACAAATTAAAATTAAATCGAAAAAAAAATATAGTAAATATAACAAGAAATGTTAAGTGCATATTTTGAATCAACAATTATAAGTATATATATATCGGAATAATTCCCATATTTAATGATTTTCTCACTATAGCTTATTTAAAGATTTTATCTTAGACAGCATCTATGACTAAACGAAAAGATGCTAAAGATTTAAATCTGGTGAACTGTTGACAAATCCGATATTATCATCACTGCAACATATATTTTCTAAATGCGGACGAACATTCTACACAGAACACTTAATTTTTATAATAAATTTTAGCAAATACACCATTATATTTATCTATAATAAATGACAGCATGTTTGCAAACACGAAAGTGATACAATAGATGTTAAATACAAATATATTACGGACACGGTGTATAGTATATAATCCTAAAAGAAGCATATAATATACAAAATAGATCGGTAGACTAATATTTTCTAACAAACATTCTTACACATAGTCAACAAATTGAAAGATAATTCCCCTTACGCAGAGAGCTTTCGCAATTAAGCAATATATTATAGCAGTAATTATTTGTTAAAACTTAGATACACTTATACTCAATTATCAATTATCTTTGTCTGTTCACTCTGTGACATATGCAGAGTTATTTACCATTTATTCGCACAAAAATATCTTTTGCATTTTCAATTACATAATATAAGTTGGTTTCTCACATTTCATATCAATGGAATATGTGTATCTATATGTACCATATATATATATAGTTACGTTTATAATATAATATTACTACGTGCATATATATCATATATGTGCTGCTGATAATATAAATTGTGAATATAAATTTATAAAATAAAGAAAATTCAATAGAAAAGGCGCGATGATATTATACGCATATATACATAAAATAAAAGTATGGAATCACTTAAATTTATGAGATCACGTGTCAACAAAATTTATCTTTTCTATTTATATTTCCTTTGTTTAGATAGATACCTCTACTATATATATATAACTATAATTTATACAATTTTATACATATTTTAAAAGTATAGGTTTGATGAATAATAATTAGTTTATATATATATATATATATTAAGATAATATTAAATAAAGTAAAATTTTATAGAATATAATTTTATATTGTACTAAAAAAAAACCAATACTACTCTAAATGTTTCAATTAAATTTCGTATAGATTTATTTACGGGGAATTATATAAATTTCCAATAAATAATAAAAATAATCTTTAAAATTTATTTGAAAGTTCAAACAATCTTCATATAATAAAACTTTATCCGTACCATATATATAATATTTACATCATCGTTTTAATATGGGAATATATATGGGATATATTGTAATGTATAGTAACTGTATAACTTTGTGTGGTGGATACGGATGATGAACATAAGATGAAAATAAGAATAAGTGAATGAAAAATAAACTATTTGATATTATTTTGCTCCTGGGATCGATTGAAAATATTATATGAGAAAATGTGAAAACAGAGAAAAAAAAACCAAAAATAAAAAGAAAATACACACACATGTACACAACTTTTTCTAACCAAAATTTATATTATTATTTGAAAATGTAAAATATATATATTATATAAACAAACGATGCAACATGAATTGTACCATATATATTTCACTTTATTTTGAATCGAGCAAATTATATTCTGTCATAATTTTTTGTTTTCTTTTTATTTTATTCAAAAATAAAGGGGCAAAAATATTGACGGTTCAATATATTATTGTTATTATTATTATTATTATTATTATTTATTATTATTATTATTATTTTATTATTATTATTATTATTATTATTATTATTATTATTTTTATTATTATATAAGAAAGAAAAAGTTTATGATATGAAAATATTTTCCATTGCATTAAATTGGAAAGTTTATATTATTTTTTAATTTGATAGGTACGATCAATTTGAATTACAGTATAAATATAAATTTTCTTATTATATAATTCGCGTACAAATAGTGCTTTTTTTCATATTCTTTCAATTTTCCTTTCAGACTGTATGTATGTGTACATAATAATAAATAAAACTATAAATTTATACTAGTATAAAGTAATAAATTTTATCAAAACTTCATTCAATTTTATCTGGAAATAGTAAATCAATCAATTTAAACTTATATAAAAAGTACATATATATAGAGAATAGTTTTACTATTGCTATCATTAAAGTAATCCAGGATGTAAATAAATATATAAAAACGTTTGTATTCGTATATAATGGTTTCAGCAGATATATAAATGCGGTATAACGTATCGCCTCTATATATAGTATAGGAAAAAATATATTTTTAAGATTCACATCAATTTCTAATGCATTGTATATACAATCTATATTTTGATTTTATTCAATTTTTGTATAATAGGTATTGGTATCCATATGTTTATAATTTGATTAGAAATATTTAGAAAAAATTAAAAAAAATTTTTATGTTATGCTGTGCATCTCAAAAGCGTGTGGAAAGCAAGTTTTAAAAATGGTTACTTGTTCAATCGACTAAAAATATAATTTCTCGATGTAAATCTTGTTTGGATAGTATATTAGATAGTTTTTAAAAAAAAAAGTTGATGGCACTGATATTTTTGAACAAAATAGCATATCAAAGAAAAATGTATTAAATTTCTTTACTATTTTAAAAGATTTTCAATATAACAAAAATTTTATTTCTTATATAGTTTGTATTTACACAGAGACACAGTTGTTTTGCTGTACCCTTGTATGTATGTTCGCTGTGTAAGCAAGAAAAACAAAAACTATTTTATTCAATGGCAAAAAACATATATCATATATCCGAAATAAAATTTAATAAAATTATACTTTATATAAAATTGAAAATGTAAATTATTAAGTTTTTCTTTCATAATTTTGTTGCAATGTCTCGAATTTTGTGCTGCTTTTATATGAAAGCAGTTTCATCTAAACTAAATTACAATTACATATATCATATATATATTTACAATGTTACACTTATCCTCCGTTTTACAGGATACACGTTTTCGATCTTGCATCGCCTTTTAAAATATGTTTTTATGTTCAATAAATGACTACAAAAAAAAAAACATATTTATGGCCATTTTCGAATAACACTGTTGTCCATACAAAAACTTTCATTTTCGAATTGCACGGTTTTATGAGTTGTCCTATGTCTGCCATGTAAAGTGGCAGATAAGTGTATTTAGTTATTCTATATTGCTATACAAATATATTAAAACTCTTTCGTCACATTGGGTTTGTGTACACATACCACACATACAATATATATATAATATAAAATATTTTACATATATCATTTTGTTCCTACAGTTTGTTACATGTTACAAAATTTACTTATACATATACATAGTATATACACATATATCATAAAGTTTTTCGTAAGAAAAAAATTTCAAATTAATTCAAAAACTTTCAACAGAACAGATTTTCGTTGTTTTCGGTTTTTTTTTTTTTTTGTTCCCGTGTCAATCTTTGGCGAACATATAAAAATAAATTTACCATATGTGCATTGGTGTGATGGTGGTAAAAAAATTTATTTATATAATATGTCACTTCGGTAAATGGTTTTAAAATTAAGATATATATTTTGTAGTGTACATATTATGTATAATACAATTTAGATATATATATATATTATTGGTTGAAAAGTTTTAAATAAAATGTGTTATGTTAAAATACCATATTTGTACGTGAACTATATAGCAAGTCACCATTGGTTTTTTACCATATGTGGACGGACAATGAATAATATGGGTTATTTAATTTTATTTGTATATATGATGAAGGTATTTTATATAAATAAATTGGAATTTATGTATAAAATTCTTTAAAGCATTGCATTGATTCATTTATTATAAATTATTATGTATTGGTGACTTTAAAGGTATTTAACGAATTCATATATTACGGTTTTCCTTAACTTTTGTTACTACAAATATAACATCCTTAGATCCTTACACATTGTTAGCAACTTTCTTTTTTTTTATAAATTTTTGAATTAAATCACAGATTTATAATAGAAAAATATCTAAACATATTATATACAATTAATAAACTTAATTTTATTTATTACAAATACAAAACAGTGTGGTATATATCATACTCACATATATTATTAAATATAGAGTAAAGTATAATAAAACCAATAATAATTATACAGAACCAACCGTAGCGAACATTATTTATAATAAATACAATATATAATGTAATAGCAAGAAAGGGAATTATAAAAGTAATCTTCATTATATTCATCAGCATTTATTATGAGCATATATAGGTATTAAATATATTATTTTTATATTGTATATCTGAACTGTATACTAATATATAAATAAAACATAAATATATATAGTAGCATTCCATAAAAGGATTATATATAATAAAAATATAACGATATGGTGGCATATACAGAAGATGAAAAAAAGGATTTAATTATAGTAATTATTATGTGCAATATGGAAACCACTTACATAAATACTTATAACATATGTATATAGATAATCAAAATTTGAACAATACATACAATGAAATAACAATCGCTACTTATATGTGATTTCTTAGAAGTAATTTTTGTTGCTGTTATTAACCTGTAAAAATTTTATTATTTTCGTTTGGTGTTAAAGTTTTTCTTTTTCTTTTGAAATATTACTAATCTAAAATAAAAACCTTTCTATCAAAAGAAAAATTCTTTACTTAATCTGTTCGTTATCGTAAATATTAAATAACATTTTATGTAGAATAATATATAAATATATACTTTAGTTATATATTTGTATGTGTAAAATGTACATATATTATACTATTTTGTATACTATTTTGTTAGCATAATATTGTATATAAAATTATAAAACCATTTAATTACCATTTATTTACTGATAATAATATGATAATAAATATTTGTTTATACATTAATATAAAATTCATGAACATAAAAATTCATAAACTTCATATAATCTATAATGGATTTACTGACAAATTGATTAAGTACCTATTTCTATTGGTATAATTATTAAAACAACATAAATCTGTAGTATACCCTTTTTGTGTCAATTAATATATGGTAATGATATCATGATAAAAAAAAATATGTTATATAAAAATGTTAATAATTGTTAATTATAATATTATTAATAATAAATTAATATATGAGTTATATTATAATAATATTAAATAAATAAATTAAAATGTTTGATAAGATATCGTGAATTATTCAATTGTACGTGTATATCGAGACGTATATACATATAATAATACATAAAATCTAAACAATATAGACAATATGACTTTTAAATATATAATTATATAATATTAATTTAAAAAAAAAAATCATTAATATTAATAACATTTTATTTTTTGTATATATTTCCTTTTATCTGTAAAATTATTTTATTATTTTTACATTAATTATTTTTTTGTTAACGGAAATCAATAAAAAATGATAGTCAAATTTTATTTTAATGAATTTATAAATATCGTATATATTTTATATTATAACTTGTGTGTGTGTGTATATTCAATAATTTTATATTGCTTGCTAGAAATTTTCGATATACACCATATATTTTAATATATACAACGAACAAATTACAAAATTCATATAAAATATAATATACGAGCTATGGCGTACACAAAAATGTATTATAATCAATACAAAATGTTTTTTATTTCTCGTCGCAGTGTTTTGCAATTTTGTATTCATTTTAAATATATATATATATTAGTATAATATTTTTTGCATATTATATTGTTTTGTTACACACACATATTTTAGATTTAAATGATTAATTAATTTTTAGTATAAAATATTTCGCTTAATAACAATATGCTTCTTTTACGCTGAATTGTGTTGTTTTTTAATTTATTTTATTTTTTTTCTATTTAATTTTCCATTAAGCTTTAATGATAATTAATTTTAAAGGCAATCAATCATGTATCACAATAAACGATGTGAACATCACCGATTTTAATATTCATTGTATTCGCATATATATATTATATGCATTATATTTATAAGAAGTATTATTATATGTTATGTATATACCATATTATGTATATTCAGTAATAATATTATATACTATAGCAATATGTAATAACATAAATAGTACATATTGTACATTATGTATATACTAATATGAACTAATATTCTATTATACTTTAATATATCAATTTATATACCATTATATACTGTATTATATTATATATAAATAACGTCAATGCATAAACAACGTTGGAAATCGCTAATATAATAATTATACCATATACATATATATATTAGAGTTAAGAGATCGTTGTTTTATTATTATACATATATTTAATATTAAATGGGATTATAAGAAAGTACCTTTATAAAACACAATGGTAAAACTCGCAATAATATATACGCATACGTATCCTCTATAATACAATAGAAAAATTGTTAACACAGCATATTTTCTTATGTATTATTTCATTATATTTATTCTATTTTAGACATATTTTAAAATTAATCGTAAATTTTCTTATATTATATATATAGTAAATTTTTTTTAATGAAAAATTATATCGTGTTTTTTCTGAAATTATATTTGGCTATATTTGGGTCATAAATATAAAAAGAAATTGTAAAAAAAAAATTATTAATTGAAATTAGTATACTATTTTTAGAAAGTAAATAAGTATAACGTTATAGTATATATTAGTTATATAGCAGTAACATATAATATACTACTATAATATAATTACTATGTAATTGTAGTCACCCAATGCACAGCATATGTATATATATATTGTACTTTATATGATTTGATATTTTAATTCATGTGAATTTCTCTATATTTTGTAGTCCGGTAGTGTGTGAAAGTCAAACATTGTTATAATCTCATCCATACCAAAACCCATATTTTCAAAGCATTTTATTTATTATATTTTATTTATATTATATTTTATTTATTTATATGCATTTTACTATAATAAATTATACTATATAACATCGAAATATTGTGAAGGACCTAATTTGTATTGTACAATTCCATTAGAATGTATCACAATTTCTAGTATATAATTTATAATACATAAATCGTACAATGTAAATTATCTACTGTAAGATGGAATGAAAAAAAGTAATCAACATTTATTGTTTTATAAAATATAAGAAAACTCTATAAAGATTAATAATAATATTATAATAATTATGGGAATGGACTTAATCTGTGCCATGTGAAGGAAACTTTTACTTTTGACATTGGTATTAATTTATTAATAATTTTCAATGAAACAGTATTTTGGTAATTTAAGTAAACAATCACAGATTGCATTGCTTTAAATAAACTTCATTTATAATAATCCAGCTAACAAATACAAATAATTTGTATATAATAATTATATAAAAAAAATAAATAAATAATCTCATAACATCATACAATCCAATTAATTTTATATATAAATTCATTTAAATAATGAAACATTCTCAAAGTTAAACCATATTCAATTTATTATATTAGTTAAAGCAGTTAAAGTTAAAGTGTTTTATGTGGTCTAAATCATTTGGATGAGTTTTACTTGTCAAATATATAATAGGTGTGTGTGATTCTTGCCGCCGCCGCCGCATCTTTAGTAAATCTTTCTAAACTTTTGTATTGTATATATATGTGATACATACAAAACCGTAAATAATATAAATTAATAAATATATATACGAAATAAAATAATGTTATATATTGTAGAAAAAAAAATAGAATAATAATAATATGAAATCCTTTATTGATGTGACAATCATTTATATTTAACCCATTGTTTCCTTATTAAATTACTCGGTTTTTATATAACATTCAAATTATATATATTTATATCTATATATATGGTATATATGGTACATATATAGAATATGGTCTAAATATATAGGCATATAACATTTGTATATACATAAAATATATAAAATCGCATATATGATGTACTAAATAAGAATGATTAATTGCCATTTTCTTATTTCTCCCATATACTTTTGTATACATATTTATATAAAACATATATACGTTTTGTATGTTTTTTTTTATTTTTCATTGCCAAACTGTATACTGTTATATAAAAGCTTATATCCTTTTACATAATCTTTATGATATACAGATTAGGGTTATATATTATATATTTACTTATTTAATATATGTATGGGTATAAAATAATAAGAAATATTTGAATTTAAAAAGTTTCTGTTTACTATAAAAATTAAAATAAAAATAAAATCAATTTCACAATGTTATATCTTCGTAAATAAATTATGACAACCCTAAAATAAAAAAAAAGAAACTAAATAATAAAACCAAAAAAAGAATCGTATTATAGCATTTACTTTGAATGACATTTTATTATAGTTTTTTTTTTTTCTTCTTCTAAAATTATACACGCAAATATACGATATAACAACAAGACGAAACAAATATATAATAAGAAATAAATAGTCAAAGACAAAACAATACAAAAATAACTATATAAATATATATAATATAAAAACGAAACTATTGTGTGTGTTGGGTAAATATAAATTTTTCCTGTTTTTCATAAATCCTACAATTACAATGGATTTAAAAGGATTTTTTAATGTATGAGTACTGAGGCTATATGTTTATGGTACAGAAAATTAGAAAAAAATGTTTATATATAAACACTATCGTACTACTAATAATAAAGTAATATTATAATACATAAAATCGTTTATTTATAATATATTATAACAAACAAAATTTTATATAATATTCACACAAATTAGTAACTCTTGCAATATTTTTTAATATATACTCGTACATATATAAAATACAAAAATATATAACAATTTCCTATACGTTACATTTATAATTTCATCAAAATGTATATAATATTGCACAATATATATATAGCGAAAGAACAGCGAACGTTCAGAGGGCATTAAATTTGATTAGATTAACTATAACAATTGAAAAAAATTTGAAACGAAAAATGTGTGTCAATTTGTATTATATATGTAAAAATAAATCAACAGTATCGATGTATGTAAGAAATTATATATAATATGGTATATAAAGAATATATATATAAGGAAAAATGTATATGCTTTTTTATTTTTACACATTTTTCACAAATCTAAGAAAGTTTTACAACAAAAATTTTGCATTGTATTGAACTGACAAAAGAAAAGAGGAAAATGAATATATATATATACGCTAAAAATTGAAAACATATAATATATGAGAGGAAAAACGGAAATCACTAATCAAACACATCAGATGGTCTCTATATACTTATATACTTTATATACAATATATAAATATATTTAATAGAATTACATATAATATGAAAATGTATATAACAAAAATAACGTAAATATATATGAGAATGAATTGTTGCTATATATATTTTACAAGTGAGTAGTGTGTAACCGTTTTTTGAAACGTACCGATACTCAAATGGAAATGGGGAAAAATGAGTGTATAGAATGTGGAACATAATTTTTGTACGATTGCGTTATATTAAACAGATTTTATTCTCTCTAGCCTAAAATATTTATTTTTATTATATGACGATATTGTGTGTAGGAGTGTAGAGGTATATATGTTATTTAAAATATACGCAATTATGCAGAATATAATATTTATATATATATATATCTAGCTATATATATTTGAGTAGAGTTAGATATAGAATTTAAGGTGAAAATAAGTAGTATTCATATCAAATGTAATCTTAAATTTACATAAATTATTTACATTACGAGTATATATGTTTATATGTCAGTGGCTTCTCTTCAGAAATGTATTTGAATTAACTTATTCCAAAAAATATATATTTTTCTTAAAGTCACTACTAATACTTAATAAATTGTAAAATATTAGCACAATGGAAAATTTGTCGGAAAATCGCTTTTCATGAATTATAAAATTTTTTAATTACGAAACATAGTTTTAACGGATTTTTATTACAGAATTAGAAAATGTAATCAATTTCCAATCTTTCTTGGAACAAATTTTTAAAATTACTTACATCGTTTGGAAAATATAATGGATTTTCCATCCGATGTAAGAGAAATTAAAACAAAAATAATGGTACTGCGTATTCCAAATATAAAAAAAGGTACAATAAATTTATCATTATTCAATATAAAAAATTGCAATGACATCGATTGGAAAATCGACTATAGATTTTGAACGCGTTAAGTAACATTAAAAATTTCTTCTATGAAAGACTGGAAATTGATTAAATTTTGTAATTATGTAATACAAAAAATTGGAAATCCGTTAAAACTATATGGCTCGTAATTAGAAAATTTGATAATTCAAGAAAAGCATTGTCGGAATAATATTTTACAATTTATGTATATATAGTATTTAGTATAGTGACTTTAGAAAAAATTTATGTTTTTAAATGTGAACCTGAATTTATTTTAACGAGCCGTCCCTGAAATATGTATTATATAAATATTTAAATGAATATATATATATATATGTACAAGCAGTTAACAATTTGAAGAAAATTTAATAATATTCTATGGTTTCATTGTAATTTTTTTCATTTCAAAAAAAGAAATTGTTTTAAATGTTATGTAATTCTACATATATATATATTTATATTTATATTATTATAATTTTATAAAAGTAATCTTGATAAATGTAAATCTAAATATTGTGTTTTTTTGAATTAATCCTTTATATGAATGGTAGGGTTATAAGATGAGATTATTATAATATAGGTGGTGTAACATATATATATATATATATGTTATATATAGTAAAATTTGCAAATATAATTATATGTTAAATAATTTCTGTTATTTTATATTTTAAAGGAATATTCTATTTTATTTCAGTTTTATATTTGTTGAATTTGTTATGTACATTCTTTGAATTACACGATAGTTAAGCGTACATCATAAAACCGCTTATACTTTGAGGGAAAATTTAAACAGATTTTTTTTATAAATATCTATCGAACCAGATTTAGGATAGAATTATGAAATAAGGTTTGTATCAAAGCTATTATGTCCTCTAATTATTTTTTATTATATTATTTTCAAATAATTAATATCTTGGAAGTTCTGGAAGCAAGAGTGTTTGAAGCTTCAATACGTATATTAAAAATTCATATAATTTCTTCATTTATACTAAATTACTAATGTAAATTCGATTAATGTGTAAATGAAGAAATTATATGATATTATAAGAATTTTCATTTAATTTACTATACTTTGGATGTATTGTATATATTTATCCATGTATGGTTACAGATCTGCCAAGATGTCAAGAAAATTTTATGAATTTGTTATCAGTATATCGGACTAAAGAAATAAAAGCTTTCAAGCATTCATTGTTATAGAGGGATGGAGTGGCATAAATTTATGATCGCATAAACCAAAAAAACGAATAATTCCAAGATAAATCAAGGGACACATGTATCACAATATGGATTTATTTTTACAAAATTATATCGATATAGATTTGTCTATAATTAAAATTAAATGTAATTACATTTTCTGTATATAAACTATAACTATTATACCATATACGGTAGGTATATTTATGTGTGTATAATATTTGATCAATAAATATTCAAACAATATATAGATTTGTTTAATATGATCAATATGTTGTTTCTATATTTCATATATTCTTAAATAATAAATGAACAAGTAACAATTTCTTTATTTATAATAGATATTATTTGTATAAAACCTATGTATATCTTTATAATTGCAATTGAATGTATCAAGGACTATACGCATATCTATATATTATATATGGTAATACCAAATAATTCTTATAAATATAATCAAAATCTCATCAAAATCATTCATTCAACTGTTATAAAATTGAGCAATTATATTTTACTTTTAGTATACGGATCAATTTATTTATGCCACTTTATTAATAAAAGGTAAATTTGAAGTTGATGCCATATATAAGTAGAACATCAATAATAATATTCATATATATGCAATACAATGTATATAAGTATAAATTAAATATATACATTGAATACATTGTTATATTTGTTTAGTAATATATAAATTATATATGTTGACAATATTTTCATATACACTTTCGACCATAAATAAATTCTTTACCATTTCGAAATTAATCGAATCCTATATATAAGTATATTTTATTTACCATTGTTAAAATTCTAATAGATCGTTTTCTTTTACTAATTTATTATATTCAATATATATATATCGGATCATAATCACTTAGTGAATGTATGTAACATATCATTAAATCCATAATTTTATTTATATTGATGATTATATTCCATATATTAGTTCTTTGAATATTAGAGATTTAATAAACATAATTCGGTATTGCTGTGTGTTTTTCATGAAAAACATTGAAAACAAATTTTATGATAGTTCTGATGTTATATTATATTTTTCGAATTTTATAAATTAAATACATTATTTACCAACACAAAATCAACGAAAATCTAATTTTATACTATACTCGTCGCATACACAATATGGTATATTAATTATAATAATCTAAAATTTGTTATAGTTTAATATAAACAAAAAAAATTGTCATTGTTTTTAAATAGATAGATAGTTAGGTAAGGACTCAATTGTAGATTATGTATTATATATATAAAATATTACCTGAAATCGACATTATTTATGGAAGCTCATTGATGTATATGTGTACATTTTGTCATATAATTAATTTGTACTTAACTTTTCAATGACTCTTATTTATTTATTGATTTATTATAATCGCACATATTTACGTATATAATACTATGTTGATTGTCTCAGTATTATTGTAATAAGTTTTAAAAAGAACTAATCTACTATATATCATATTTATACTAAAAGAGCATTTATATAAATTAGTAACAATCATTCAATTATATACAATATTTAATTATTTTTCTTAAAGAAATTGTCACTCAACACTATATATTGTGCCTATAACTATACGACGCATATACAAAAATAAAATTTTTGCAAGATATATTTAATAATAAAAAAAAAAGTTGATAAAATATTATATAAAATTCAATTAATTTTAGGTAAATTATATATTTAAATATTTCACTTATTTTACACATTTTTTTTTTTTTGCTTTGGTTTGAATTGACTATAATAAAGTAAAATGAGGAAGGAAATATTTAATATTATTCTTTTATATATGTACTTTTCCTGAAATCTAATAATAAAAGAGATTACTGCAGTTCATATCCTCATATAATTATATATTCTGTACACGTACATTATATAAATATTTTGTATATAATATTATAATATGTAATAATGTACATATTTTGTATATAAGTATATTTTATATATTATATTAAAACTAATTTCTTTAATTAGATAATTAAAATTTTCTGTTTTGTGTAACTTTTTAATGATACACGACTTTTAACTTACATTCATATTTGTATATAATATAAATAACCCGACATATTCACTTTTATATATATATATATATTCTTATTCTTATATACACAAATACATATAAATTTATTATATAACAGCGAATACTTTTATATACCAAGATTCATTTTAAAAGTTCCATCATTTATAAATAATTTAAAATATAATTATTTTTGTATGTGTTTGGATGTGGTTGCCGGGTAGATTTATGTTTCATTCAGCTCCCATGAATAAGCCGTATATAGCATTTATACAATGTATATATTTATATATATTTGGTTTATTATTGAATAATTGAGTTTTTCTTTATTAGCAAATATACGAATCTATCGTGCGAAATACTGTGCTGCAATAATTCTTATACATCTATAATTTTATAATATGATGGTATTATACACAAATCTTGTTTTATTAGTTTTAAAGTACCATAAGTTAAATAATATATTTATGAAGTATATTTATATCATATTGTGTGCACCTATTAATTGTATAATTTTTTACCTTTAACATTTTTCTTCTTCATATATAATATAGTACATACATTTCCCTAGAGAAATAAGATAAATGTCTAAATTAAATAGATATTTATTATTAAAAAAAAAGGAGTGTTTTTATTTCTACGTTACTTGTCTATATTATATAATGAATAAGTAAACAATTCATTATAATGGAAGGAAATCTAACAATAAATGCATATAGAATGAAAATTGTAAAGAAATTTGTTAATTCAACTGCTATACAATATATGTATATATGCTAAAAAATTATAATTGCATTTTAAATTATAATTATAAAATAGTATATAAAAATAATGAAAAAGTATTTACAGTGAACGAAATTATTATATTTGAACGATAAAATTAATATGTTATATAATATTAATAAAAAAAAAACAATGTTATATATTTAATATTTCTGCAATTTTTCAGGTGTAAGTAAAGTAAAAAAATCTATTTCGTACATTGAAGAAAGATATTTTCATTTAAATAATTAAGAAAAAATGTACTATGAAAACAAAATATCCCAATATTTGGTAATTAATATAATTAATAAGTTTTTCAATAAATTTTCTTCAATATGTTATACCATTTCTCGATTATTGAATTGTTTAAGGAAATTTGTGGCTGAAGGTTAAAACAGTCAATTCATGTTAAATATTTTTGGTTGTAATTATCCCTAATCCCGTGATTAGGGAAATGCAGCAAATATGTATCTAATTTGAAAATCTGGTTTTCCGCCAACATAATCTTTTATAAATTTACATAAATTTAAGTAACTGGCATTAATGCAAAGCAATTATATTTTAATCGTATAGTATTCGTAATATATTTGCAATATTATATTTGACTGCTATATAGTAATATTTAAATTAATGAGCATATGATATTGCGAAAGAAATAATAAAACTTTGTCCCACAAGAATTTCGTACACTGTTTACATATAAAAAAAATTGCTCAACATTTTATAATGTTATTCTGTACAACTTTAAATTTCTAAAATAGGCATTGAAGGTGTGGCTGCGATATTCATATATAATTGAATAAATTTGCATTATATATATAGACCTAAATTATTTTATATATACCCTTTAACATGATTTTCTTATTTCATGAAAATTAATATGAAAATATTTATATACGCAGTGTCAATGTCACCCCGTTTGCCGACATATAAAATGTATACAAATATAAAAAGTTTTTCAAAATAATAAATAATTTTTCTAGTAGATATACATACACCTATACATACGAACATATACTATACAACCCATAGCACAATACATTTCCATATAATAATTCAATTTCATCGCGTAAATAGCCGGAAGGTTACAATTGGTAATATTACCCTATCTATACATATTCCGCATTTATATGATTTTATTTCAATCTACTGTATGTGCATACAGTTATCTCCATATTTAGTCGACCAAATTGTACATAATATTTTAACATTAAGGTATATCTGGAGGCAAGAAAATCCGATTACTATAGAACGTAAAAATTTGTAAACTATATATTGGTTCACTTGAAAACCCTAAACTATAAATTTTGTTTCATTGTGAGACATCATTATTTGTATTTTTGGTTCGACTAAATTAGGCCACAACTGTTTACCACTTACTAGTTTATATAGATTTACTTACACATATTTACACACTCATACGCGATAAAACAATAAATACACACCGATATATAATAGAAAAGTTAGAAATTGAAATTTAATTTCAGTATAAAAAATTGATTATATTAAGGAAAAAAAAAGGAGCAAGATAAAATTTCTTAAAATTGTATGTATACCTGTGAGTTTAGTGGATGTGCTTTTTTTGCGTTTTTATCATATTTGGATTCACAAAGAAGCGACTAAAAATGTTAACAAATAAATAAAAAATTATATTGTATACTGTTGGTTGCGTACAAACTCTTCTGCGATGATGTAATTTTGTGAAAGGAAATTCGAAAGAAAAATGAGTTATATAATATGATAAAATAAAAAGGAAAAAAAAATGAAATAAATACATGGCAAAGTTTTTATTTAATCAAATCGATGAAAATTTGTTTATCTCGTTTTTTTTTTTCTTTTTTATAATATGCAAATTTCATTATTCTCAAAACAACTCAAATGCAAATCGTCAATTTAACTGCGAATGGTGGGTAGTTTATGTACGTATATTTTTTTATTCTTTTTTCAATTATAATTTAATGGTTTTTTAATTGCCTGTGACATTCAACAATTTTCTCTACGTAATTTTTTTTTCTGTCTCCTTAGTTTTTTTTTTTTTTTATGTGTTTTGTTGTATTATTATATAATCCTTAATGTGAACATAACAGCACCGTACCCGTTTTCATATACCTATATATACACAAAAGGTATATTATTAGTATATATTTTGTTGTACATGGTATGGTAAATGTGTAGAGAGAGAGTTATTTTTTGGAATATTTAAATGATATTTTGTGGAAAAGTTTTGAAAAATTTATCTTTTTTTTTATGTTTATTTAACAAATCAAACATTTTTTATAACATCCGTCTTTATTAATACATAAACATATATATTATAATGTGTGCGCTTTGATTTCATGTATGTCAATAAGTTCTTTTTTTAAAAAACTGAATTGTAAATTCAAATTTTAGCTTTTATTGTACTCTTAAATTATATTGTATTATAAAAAAGAAGTTGTGCTGCGATGATGGATTTTTTCTATTTAATTTTATATCAAGTTTATAAAGTTTTATTCATTTATTTTATGTATTTATAATTTATATGCATACACACACATGATATTATAAAAACTAATATTATATAACAATTTTATGTTTGTATATAGTTTTATTTATATATTAGATAGAAGTTAAACTTAACACAAAACTTTTAAATTTGACAATAACCTATAAAAAATAATATAAATATATAATATATAAAATAAATATATAAATATATATTATATATAATTCATTTGTCAATTGAAAAACACATAAGTTGGTTTTTTTTTTGTAGCAATTGATGAAAAATTAAAAATATATAAATAACACTTAATAAACACTACGCGATACGCGATATTATTTTTTGATCTCCCTGAGATAAGTATCTAATATAAATTTCTTATAATTATTGTAATTAATGTAAGTTAATTAATGGAGTTAAAAACTTTTTCGGATAATTACGAATTCGTTTGAGCTCTTAGGCATAAAAAAAATTTCATGCTTTCAATAAATTGTTCTAATTGTATATAATAAAGTACTTAAGAATAAAATAAAATTAAAATAAATTATGTTAAAGAGTTTTGTTTTGTTGTTATATTTAAAATTAAATATGTGACCTTAAATATATCCGAATTTATTTGTCTTATTATTAATATATGCTAACCACATGCTAATAATACATAATCATAGAAATGAAGTTATTTCTACACCAACCGCATGCATATAATATCAACGCGAAACCATCAACATAGAGTCATCATTTCTTATATAAATGTGTATATTTATTATATATACATTTGTATATTATCTGTATTAATGTTTATTAAGATAAAATGAATTAAATTGCATCCAATATAATCTTATCGGAATAAAATATGGAAAAGAACATTTTTATTGAAGTCATTTATAACATCCTTTTTTTTTTATATATATTTTATTCCTTTATTTTTATGTGAGTGTGTGTGTGTGTTTATGGATGTATATTATACATGCATAAAATGGTAAAAATTTATACTATCATAAAGGAAATATACAAATACTTTCTCGGATAGAAATAGATAATTCGAGGGAATAATAAAATATCACTAATATCATATAAATGATAAAAAAAAAACCTATTCGAAAACAAACACGTCGTTGCCACAGTGAAAATAGGGATTTTAGAATAATAAAGTTTTTTCAGAATAGTTGTTATAATATTTCTTGTAAAAAAATGTGTGTTAAAATCTGTGTTTTGGAAATTACTTACATTTTATATTGTCTATATGTAAGAAGTTAATGATATACTATTGCAAATTACTGTTTGAGCTTCAATTTATTTATCCATCAGTCCGTGGTTGGTATCATTTTTACAATGTTTTTGCAATTTATTATGTAATAATAAAATTTTTAAATTAAATTTACATATTTGATGATGAACATAAATTCTGTAAAAATATTTCGATTCCGCTTTCACGAAAATTTATATAATTTAAATAAATTAAAATAATCAGTTACGCAGTCATTGCATTATATTAATTAACTTTAAATTTGCAAGATGTTTATGGAACGCATAAGGTTTTGCTTTGGTACGTATCACATATTTTACAATTATATGATTTAGTTTAGGAAAGAATTTCAAGTTGTATAAACAAATCATATTTTTTTATATGGATTAAGTTTACCGCAGGAACATTTATAATTATCGAAAATGGAACTATTTGAAATTTTAATTCAAGTTATACTAAATATATGTCCTCGCTATATATGTACACGAAACACATAGTATACATGTAGTATATGTATTAAATTCTAAATGCATATACATTTGTGTTTGAATAGAAAAGTAATATAATTTTATATATATTTCATTTAATGTATAAAAACTTTTATAAATATATATAGATATAATATATATTAGTGTAATATAATAATGTAAAGTGTATATTCAGTATATATACTCGTCCATATATATAATGTGAATATATTATATATGTATTAGTATATGGTAGATATATATAGAGAAAGATGTTAAATGTAGCGTAATATTAGCACTTTATGGAGCTTGTATAAATTTTAAAATGGCATTCATATTGTATGTGTTTATATTTTTATGTATTGTACGAGTATATTTTGTGATAAACACTTTTCTTTTAAAAATAATAAATTAAATATACCATCTGTATATTTATGTACTTATAACTCTATATATATACCATATACACAACGCATATATCCTTTTAAACTGCAGTATAATATATATGTATACGACATTTTTATATTTAAGGATATAACTTTGTTTTTTTTTTTTTGTATATCTGAGGATAAAATAAAAAATAATGGATATAATTATTGCGGTCGCAATGTATATAATTATTTAATAATCTCAATTTGAGCATAAAATTGTTAAAGTAAAGATAATCTATAAATATTGTAGTTGTATAAAAGTATATTTATCTGATAACAATATAATACGATATTTATTGGGAATGGTATACCAATTATTGTAAATTAGATAGATAAATTCCGGCTATCAATATTTATGCATATAATGTATTAAACATATTGATATAATGTATTTGTCAAATTGTTAATTTGAAATGATATCAATTATTTCTATATAAAAAGTGCATAAAATAATTTATATTTTGTTGCTGGAAATATTATTATACATATAATTTTATATTAATATAATATTTTCACTATATACAATATATATACGAGTACATAAATACATTAAAATGTTTTTAATGTTTAGTTTTGTTTGTCGTGTAATAAAATATATTTACAAAACTTTTCACTTTTCACAACAACAACAAAAAAATACCTGTATGTATATAAAGCATACATCTAACTAACATATATATATATATAACATATTATTATGTAATAATGTAATTCTGTTTCCTGTAAGTACTTCGTATAAATACAATTAATATTATTTTGATATATCAAAGAATGAATGTATAATATATATAGCGAATAATTTACTTTATAATCTAATGTATATTTCATGTAATTAAATATATATATATTGTATATTACATAATAATAAAAGTAGTCTGAAAAATGTTTGTATTTTATAATAATATTACTTAATATTTTTTAAATGAATCTTAATTTAAAAATTCCATAACAAAAATGTCTTTTATACACACAACACACATTTGATTTGCGACACAAATGCTAAATTATTTCATTTGCTTTTTTTTAGCGAATATACTATTTTTTGTATATAAAACGGAAATTCAATTCAATATGTATTATAAAGTATAAAGTAAATTGTTGATACAGAATGAATTTATTTTAAGAAGAAAATAATTTCTGTTGCAAATTTAATATAACAAAAATGACTGGTGAATAAACACAAATCTATATATATATTATAGTTTTTATTATAATAGTATATGTAGATGACAATAGCGAAATAAAAACAATCTACTAATATTATAATAAAATATTTAATTTAAAATAATGTAAAGTAAAACATATAAAATGTATCTATATAGAACAAATATATGTTATTCTGTAATATAAAAATATTAAATAAGTGATGTACTTATTACTTTATTTTAATATTCAATTTCACATAACTGATATATACATAGTACCATATAATTATTATATATATATATATATGCAAAATATTTAAAATGATTAAATTTAATGTTAAATGAAAATTTATACTATGTATATTATTGATATACTAAATATATAAGAGAATCAAAGAAATATAAAATATTACATAAAATTTAATCAGTTGAATCATTTTTTTAATTTGAATATAAATTCTATGTCGAGTACTCGCAATGATAATTCTTTTATTAAATAAAAAACTGACTGTGTATATGTACACCTATATATATACAATATCCTTTACAGGATATCGTATAACTTTTAGATTTCTAATGTACACTTATTTTGTTATATATATACATTTTGTAAGTATTTAAATTTAAATACATTAAATTATAAATTATATACCTATATAAATAGATAATCTTATATATATTATAATACTATCTGGTAGTATATAGTATTAGTAGTATATATGTGTATTGAGTTAACGAATAAATCTCGTAATTCATATAGAAGAAAATTTATAATGTTTTGTCAAGGGACTCAAAAGTTTTTCCGGTACATATATAAGAAAATTGTTTTGTTATATATATAACATATATATTATATCATTTATTTATTTATATACAATAGTTTGATATGTACAAAATGTGATGAATGATTGCTATTATATGATGATTACTATGATGATGATGATGATAATAATAATGATGATAAAAATGTAAAATAAAATTATTTTGTTGACAAAATTAAATGTTATATTTTGATTGATGATATAGTCTTATAGGAATTGAAATTTAATATAAAATTTTGAGAATTTATTAATATTATTATATTAATTTTTGTTTGTATAAATATTATTTATAATATAAATTTCTATTATATACTACTAACTATATATATATATATATATATTATATACATCATTATATAAATATTTATATATTGTATTATATTTAAAAAGAAAATATCTGATATGAATATTATATATAGTCATAAAATGTCAAAATACAAAATGGAAATTAATTTCTATTATAGGTACACAATATAGTGTAAGTACTAGATACTACTGTAATTTCTTTTACTGTGGTTTTCTTTGTTTGACTATAATAATATACAATTCTATATGGAAATTACTACCGGTATAGTAAATTAGTAACACAATCTATATTTAATTCAATGAATAATGTTTATCTGTCATACACTTTACTGGAAATCAATTTAGGTTATAGACATAGACATTAAAAAAAAAATCTTTAATTAATTCAATTATTAATATATTTAATATTAATATAATATAAGATAATAATATAATTAATAATTATATGTTTTTCAATTCAATATAAATTTAATTGAATTTGTTGCACATGAGTGTCAATATAATAAATAAAATGTATATATATATATATATATGTAATAATTATATACAAGTTATTAAAAGTCTTCCTATTATTGTTAAAATGAAAATAATTTTATTGAAAGGAAATATATGAAATCATGAACATAAATATATTAGTATATATATATAAGTATTATATATTTATTTAATATATATATATTGTAGAAAGAACCCAATGACAATGAAAATGGATTATTTTACCCAGAGGGGAATTTTGATAAAAAGAAAATTCAATTCTTTATGTGTCGCTTTTGACTTGCATATGCAATGCCTTTCTGTGGTTTATTTGTGTTCGTCGCTTTACTGATTTTTTTTTCTATTATTAATACATACTTGTATTTGGTCTTTTTATATGTCATCTTGGTTGTTGTTTATTTATATATATATATATTGTAATTTCACATAACACAATAGTTATGTATATAATATATGTTTCCGTATATTGATATAAATGTGCTATATAAATTTTAACTTTCTTTTCTAAAAACTAACGACAATATAATATGTCGTTTTTTTTTTTTTTACTTTTTTTCACCCGAAACATAAAAATATAAAATAAAATTTTTATATGTATTCATTGTACACTATATAATATAAATATCGATATACATTATACAATATATATTTATGTGTGGAGAATTGTAGTCTTATATATACAATACATATTATTTAAAAAGAAAATATCCATTGATCTTTTTATATTTATGTGTGCACTATATATTATAGTGAATTCGTCAAAGTATTATAAGAAAATGTACAAATAAATTGTGCAGTGCAAAAAGAATGAATAAATATATATAGCATTTAGCATCAATTTAAATTTTTATGCAAAAATAGATGTGTATATATGAATGCAATATTATATTTTCTTATGTATTGTATATGTGATCATAATATCCATTTATATGAAGTATTTATAAATATATATATGTAAACTTAACAACATATATTTATATATTTTATATATTATAAACTGTTAAGGAATCAAATGATATGAATAATCATATCCATATATATTTTTAACTATATAGCTATGTAAGAAATGGAATATTATTTATTATTCTTATATCATTTTACAACACATTACTTTGTATATATTGTATTTATTACAACATATTTATAATATTTATCTTATTTCAAAAAATACCATAGTAAAGTTATATACACAATATACAATAATATATATTTTATGAATTAAAATGAAAAACTTTTGAATTAATTTCTTTTACAAAAATATTTATTTTATATAGAATTTTTGTTTGTGAATACTCTCGCAGTCGAATATGAATATGTAAGAAAACTAAGAATAAGTGACTGAATGTATCACTTGAAACAAAAAACAAAAAATTAATGACTTACATACAAAATAAAAACAATAGAATGGTGTTTTATTTGAACTAGATTTTATAAAGAATGAAGATTTAAATATTATATTATATATAGCCAGAAGAAATGATACTGAAACAAGTAAATTTATATATATATATGAAGATATATTGTTACAAATACACAATGAAATTCTTTACACAAAGTTTAAATTTCAGAAAAATACGATTTTATTATTATTATTCTTTAGAAAAACTATGTATATTTCGTTTAATTATACATTCCCCATATTTTACATCAACTTCGCAGCTCGTTGGTATATTTTTTTTTATATATACACACAAGTTGTGTATATAGGTTTCTGGATATACAAAATAAGATAACACTTTCCTATACAGTATAAGAAACAATGATTTATCAAAATTTATTCATTTTCCGTGATCAATAAAATTAAATTTTGAAATTTTATGGTAAAAAATTACGGTGCTACGACATTCAAAATCAATTACTATGTCGGCAATGGATTTTTAAATACAATAACATTGCAAATTTTTGTAAAACAATAAGTTTGGATTACGTTTTTGTACTAAAATCGGTAATAATGTATCATCTTAAAATAGTTTTGCTCTACGTAACACTATATATTATATATGTATTATAAATATATATATATTACAACTCTCACCTAAATAATTTTTTATAATTATTGTTTGAAGTTTTCTTCCAACTATAAATGATATTATATTATATTATACACATATTTACGTATCGGTATACCATTATAAATATTCCATGAATATGCATATAGTTAAATAAGTATAAATATTATGGCTTTTTATGTGCAAAGTATTTTTAATGACTTTTCTATATACCCACATATATTGATTTATTGCATGAAATTAGAAAAACACTGTATATGGGTAAAACAATATAGAATTATTATGAGAAATTAGTATTTTAAAATATATTGTATAACTAATTTATTTACTTTATATTTTTCTATAATATGTACATTTTATCATCTGGAAATTATATGTAAATTTAAAATTGTCGTTAATATATGGTTAAAATGTACCACGTAATTTTAAATTTTCTTCGGTATAACATGTGTAAATACCATAAATGAAATGAAAAATAAAAAAAACTTATCGCCTTTGTTGTGCCTGTATTTGATGAAATATTATAATCACTGATATTCTATCAACATATTTAATATGCTCGTAGATTACGGATTGTGAGTATAATATGAAATATGCATCTTATATAATAAAACAAACAAACAAATTATTGTTTACACATTAACGATGCATAGAAATTATAAAGCTTTTTCTTTGTGCTTTTTATATCGTTTTCACGTAGGTATATAATTACTTTTTTTTTTTCAGATCATTTTTATTTTTTTTATTTCTTATATATTATGAAAATATAAAATGAACATTTTTATGCCAAAGATTGTAATTTCTTTTTACAAATACAATACATCATTTTATATGTGGTAGCATAAATAAACACTACACAATATTCTCTTTTATATGTTAAATAAATAGTTGCGAAAATGAGGTTTATATTATACAATATATCTACTATATATTTATAATTGTTTACAAAGTTATTGTGTGTGTTTGTTGCCACATTATTAATACATATAAATTTATAAACGATTTTCTTTTCCGGATTATATACATACCATGTGCTATAAATGATATTTTTATATATCTATTTAGTATCTATGTGAATAACCTTTATTTTATATATACATATATTAGTTCATGTTTTAGTAATTAATATCATATCTATTATTCGTTTTTCAGAACATCTCGCCTATAAACCATTCTTGTAAATAAATGTCTATCAAAAATCGTTCACGTAGTCAATGGTCATAAAAACAATTAGTAATGAGGAGCGTTGGACAAAATTAAAACAGAAAATAAAAAATGATATTAAAATCAAACGGTGTATTTTGGTGGAACACACATAAAGGAGCATTGTGGTTGACATAATAAGGGAATCTTTGGCGGTGAAATCCACATGACAGGCAGTAGATGCATTCCGTTTGCTCGAGAAGTAACCGAAGTTAGTGATGTTTATGATAAATCTAGAAAATACATAATAATATAATTGTTTTCATTTCCTATTTATTTGTATAAACTATAAATTCTAATTTCATTATTTTATTTAAGCGAATGGTATACATTTTTGACTAGTGGTAAAATTCAATATTCATTTTGGTTTGCAGTTTTATATTATACAATAGTATGTATATATGTAATAGTGGGTAATATACTATAACTACTCAAATACGATATGCATGTAGAATATAGTTTCCGATTATGATCGCATATAGAAGCGAAGTGTATTGCAATTAGATATATGCATAAATGAATATCCTATAAATGTATCATAAAAATGTTAGTGTTATATGGTGGACACAATTCATGTTATACTCTATTTAAAATTGAGCTTATGGCATCAACAAAACATTCATTACAGTAATTATTAATAAATTAGAAAGTATATAACAATTTACACCAATTGCAACTATCGAAAAGTAGATAATATACATTTATAGTTTTATTTTTATATATGAGTGATTAGCCCATATAATGTTATGTTTAATTTATTGTGTAAAAAATTCAGTTTCTTAAGGTATTAGGGCAGATATTCAAAAATTATTTCTAATTATTTAACTTATAAAATATGAAATTGTATATAAAATTAATATATGTTTTATAGCGAATAACAAATTTATTTCTCTTATTACGAATAAATAAAAATTTATGTAAATATGCATAAATTAAATATTGTTTCAAATACCAATTGTTATATGTTATACATACTGGTATTATACATAGTAGTATAGATATAAATATTACATATATTTAGAAATGAATCTATATTTTTTGTAACATAAAATACACATATTATATACGTACAATATTATAGTAGTATAGAATTTTATAGTTTGGTGGAAATATATATGTGCATATGAAATAACAAAAATAGATATGGGAAATGAATAATCAATGAATTTCAGCAGACACTATTTGTTTATATTATATAAATATGTATATATAGATATGGAAATGTATGAAATAACAAATTACATATAGCTAATGGTAAACATACACCATGGAGAAAAACTTTCGTAATATGAAAGTAAACTATATACAATGCGAGTCTAAAATTTCTAGTAATAATGAATTTATTGTTTTGTCTAGTCATGATGGTAATTAAAACATGTAGTGTGTTTTGGAAATTGGGGGAGGTGATAGAAATTTGGGACTCTGTCTATATGACCATTCAAAATTTACGTTTTCCACCCGATAATAATAATTATAAGTTAGTATACGGAAAATAAATATATTAGAAATTTTTGATCGATTTCATTAAATACAAAAAAAAAATTTTAATCTGCCATTTCATAAAGATAACGAAATGATAAAATTTATATTGTTATTCGATATGCGATATCAACAAAATATTTCTATATAGAATTAAATCACACATATATATATATAGACTATTTATGTTAACGTGCGTGCGGTCAATATAGCTATTAAAAATTTATCATTGCAAAATTGGTGTGTATTAAGAAGTACGGAAAATTAGTATACGTGTACAATATTTATGTATTTTAAATCAATATCTCTCGCTTTTCAACAAATATATAATTAATCATATCGATTTCTGTTTTCAGTTGAATGCTTTATAATTTTAAATTCAGAACAGAAATAAAAAATTATTATTTTTTTTTTACTATTTATAAATTAGTTTTTGATGCGGAAATTGTTTAATTAAATACGTATTTTTGTTAGTTAAATATATAATACCTATAAATATTACATTCATGTATTATTAAATACATTACATTAGTATCATAGTATGCTAATAGTTATACTTTTTATATACATACATATAGTATCCATCTAGATATACGATATTTTATGTAATATTATTATATTTGAATTGATGAATTGATAAATTTATTTCATTGGTAAAAATTGCTATAACATAATTTAGATTTAATTCATTTATAAAGAATTTATTAAATATTATTAATTTCATAAATTTCAATTTTATAAACATTCGGATATTCACATATTCTTTCTTTTTTGAGTATTTAGTAAATATATTTATATTTTATTCTTATGAAAAATATATGTAATATTTTGAAAACATTTTCCTATTTCATATACACTTACTAATAATTTCTATTTTCTTCATATTTGTTTATTATATGTTTAGTTACTATATATATATATATATACGTTAAACATAAGATCTAATATAAGATACAATAGAATGAAAATGAAAGTTTATCCGTATAATTTTCCATATCCAAATACAAAATATATACATATAATAATATATTTATGTATATATATATGTGTATTATATAATATTCTAAGCACGAATATGATATTTGTGTCGTCCTATGTGAGTTATTTTGTATGTCCCTTTTTGTATATACATATATTTTATATATATGAAACAAAATATGTGTATGTGCGATGTGTGTATATTAATATGAATGTTTCTATAAGTGAATAAGTAAGTATAAAAGAATATACAAAATCACTTAAGTACTCTAAAAATATTAAACATATGTGTGCCAGTTTGAAATTACGTGATATGATAACTAATTTTGTTTATGATTATCTTGATACATTTATACATTCTTAATAATATTATGAAAATAATAATTTATATATATATATATTTGATATATCCCACATATATTACATACATAAACACACAAAAAAAAAAACAAATAACAAACACACATTAAAGATAACATGTTTAGCGTCGTTTTATTATCTTCAATTCAATTTTTCAAAGTACAAAAACATGTATATAAATAAAGCTATAAATGAAAAACTATATATAAAATACAACAATAACTTAAACTAAAACAAAAATACTTTATACTTTATATAAATAATACATAGGTGTATTATAATAGCTATCAAAATTATTGATAATTAATAAACTTTTGTGTTGTCTGTATAAAGTTTTTAATCAATTTTTTCTTCAAATATATTCTTTTAACTTTTTCTTTATATATCGCGGGATCTTGTGAGAAAAGAAAAACTTTCCGTAAGCTCTTTAAAAAAAATAACAGTCAAATCAACGTAAAACCGAAAAATATCTATAGTATTTGTTACTTTTCTTCCACAAAGATTTCACTGTTATATAATATTAAATTTTACAAATCAAATTATTTATTATAGATAATATTTTATATAACAAATACTTAAGTATATATTTATATATATATAATAAAGTTTAAATCTGACAATTGAAGTGTATATACATACAATGTGTTATGTGTGTATGTTGAGTCGAGTAAATATATAAGAAATTCTATTGTAATCAAAAATTAAACATTATATACATTTTCACGCTATTTACAAACATGTCTGTTTAATGTTCAATAATAAATAAATATATATAAGATTTATGATTTATATTTAATTACAAATATCGTATTAGATTTCAAAATTTTTATAATTCTGAGGGCGGTCCAATAAATTTCCTGTAACGACATGTATTTGTCATTATTATAAATTTTTATGGTTCTCATTGTTAAAAATATTTAAAAAAAAGTGGACGCATTTTGCATCCTGATTTGAATATGAAAAATTTATTAGTGCTTTTACTAACGTTTCCACAAAAGAAAATTGCTTGGACACTTGAAATATTACTTCGAAATATTATATATTGTACCATATGTACAGTCCAGATTTAGCTTTTAGTGACTTTTCTTGTTACCAAATCAAAAAAAATGATTTACTCAAATAAGAAAAAAATCCACATCAAAGATGAAATGGTTATCGCTAAAACTGATCATACGGAATAAAAGAAATTGAAAAGCGTTTAATGCAATGTAATGCGTTGGAAACTAATGACACAAAAATTATTTTTTAATATGAATACAGGAAATTTATCGGACTACCGTCTTATATATTATATATTATTTATGCATATTGAATATCTTCTTAATATATGCAAGATAAAACTTAATCGCAATGGGTACGTGCTCGTATATAAAATAACAAGTTTCTTTATTTTTATGCTTATAAAAATAAATTTACTGATTGATATTTTTTTATTTAATAAATCTATTGTATTGTAGTTTTAATGTAAATTTAATTTAATTTTATCTCTTCAACAAAATTATTGAATATTATTTCTTTTTTTTGTGTATATTCATTTATATCTACATAATTTATTGACGTTTAAAAGTCATTTAAATATTATTTGAATTTTCACTTACACAATTTTAATGTCGAAAAAGCTAAAGTAAATAAGTACCGATGAATAAATAACTAACAATAAGTATTAAATTTAGTAATCAATGTTTAAAATTGTGTTACAATTTACTAGACGATATGATTTAGGGTGGATAATTTAAGATAAATAATAGATATAAATTATGTATACAGGTATTTAAAATACGTGTATACAAGGTATGAAACCGTTTTTATTTATTGTTATATGTATAAACACTCAGTGGCGTTGTGTGTATTTGTGTCTCGAAATTTGTAATATATATATATTTGTTAAATTTTTCATTATTCATATTTTAATACAGAGAATTTTCAGTTGATACATACCATTTGTTCATACATGGGATAAAAAAAATCGATATATATGAAAATATTATGTGCTCATGGCCGCTACACAAATATTGGCTATGTTTATTACACCATTGTTGGGGTCTAATAATCATTCATGTAAAAATAATAATTAATTAATAATTAAAGAAACTATTATTATTATTACAATAATTACCGCTCAATTTGTGAATAGTTATATACTCCATAATGCGGAGTAATTTACCATTTTAACTACAATGAATATGTTGTAGATGCTGCTCTATTTGAAGGATACTTGAAGCAGTCTAACATTACAATTTATATATTGATGCGTATATATAATATATGTTAGTCTTTTATAACATAATCGTAACATTGAAAAATTTAATTTATAAATATCTCTATTTATATGGTAAGTAAATAAATAATGCTGTGAGCGGTGTTAATTAATTAATATTATTAAATACATATATATATATATACAATTGTTTTATTATATAACAATATACACACCCGCATAATTCACATATGTATAATTTTGATGCATAAAAATACCATAAATTATGTTCACAAATATTAGTAAAATAAATAAATAAATAAAAAAAAAAGCCTACACACACATAAATATAAATAAATTTATCAAAATAATTACATTTAAATATTTACAGTCCATTCCATAAGTAATTTTCGCAAGTATATTATGAATGCGATACAATTGTATAATTATATTCAATTCATAACATAATAGTTTGACAACGTTCTTGTTGTATTGTATTAGAAATACTCATTTATATGGATCGGACTGTATTTAAACACATTCATTAAAATAAATTGAAATTTTACATTTTTACCATCATTTAAATTTTATAATATAATTTTTATTTTATTTATTTCAAAATATTCAGCTGAATGAATCTGTTATAATATGTACAATGATACGCAATGTATTGTATAATGAAATAAAACATCGTATTATACACGTAAATTTGATTAAATAATAATACCTTTTTATTGTTTTATTATTTTGTTGTTATTTATTTATTTTTATATGTTTTTATATAAATGTTATATATATGAAATATCAATAAAAATATATTACATACCATGTACGAGTATGTTACAAAAATTTTTTTTTTTTTTTATTTGTTTTTTAGCATCTTTACAATCTATCTTACATTAGTTTCTTACTGTATACTGTAAGAACCAAAGATATTAAGTAATTTTATTTGATATATAAATTATTTATTTTGATTTACTATATGAAATGTTAGTAATGGATCCAGTGATCCAATTACCCTTAATTAACCATAAACATTAATAATCATTGTTTTATTAGGATGGGTGTTGTTTATTTAAATCTTGTTATTAATTCTGATGGTATATGTCTTTTTAATCTTCGTGCAAGTTCGTTGGCTTTTAAAAATTTCATCACAAGTTGATTTGGATGTTCATGAAGTCTTTTATAATAAGATGTACTTTTAGATGTAATTAAATCTTTAACCGAACAAATGTTGAGGTCCTTTCTTAAGAGATCGTTGCGCACATACCATGGTGCATTAACTATACTACGGAGCACCTTTGATTGAAATCTTTCTATTATATCTATATTTGATGTACATGTGGCTCCCCATAGTTCTATACCATAAGTCCATACTGGTCTTATGATTGCCTTATATACAATTATTTTGCACTCTAGTGATAACTGGGACGATCTTCCCAGTAACCAATACAGTTTGTTGAACTTGAGTCTTAGTTGCTTGTTTTTGTTTATAATATGCGTTTTCCAATTTAAGCGTCTATCTAGATACATACCTAGGTACTTTGCTGAGTTAGCATGTTGTATTGTATTATTATTAATCTTTACAGCCGGACAATTTAACCTACACAGGGTAAATGTGACGTGGATTGATTTTTCTACATTCACTTTTATTCTCCATATTCTGAGCCACTTTTGAATTTCATTTAAGTTTTCTTGGAGTATTTTTGAAGCCATCATTGGATTTATATGCGTTGCCATGATTACTGTGTCATCTGCGAAAGTTGCTGTGATGGTATGTTTCGTTGTTGGAAGATCCGCCGTGTAAATGAGATATAAAAGTGGGGCTAAAACACTTCCTTGTGGAACCCCAGCTTTTATTGGAAAAGTTGTTGAGTGTTCCTCAAGATGATTGACAATAAATTTACGGTTTTCCAAGTATGATTTTAGAATTTGGAAATAGTGGTGAGGTAGTAGTTTTTTCAATTTATACAGGAGGCCTTCATGCCATACCCTGTCAAACGCCTGTGAGATGTCGAGAAAAGCCGCAGAACAATAACTCTTCGTTTCAAATGTATTGATTATTTGATTAACCACTCTGTGTATTTGTTCTGTAGTTGCGTGATGTTGACGGAATCCAAATTGGTGATTTGGTATAATGTAGTTTTGCAACATTACTACTTTTAGTCTTCTTGCAAATAGTTTTTCAAAAACTTTTGAAATAGCTGGTAATAGGCTAATTGGCCTATATGATTTTACATCGTCGAGTTTCTTGCCTGGCTTTGGGATAAGAATAATTTTAGCGGTCTTCCATTGTTCTGGAAAGCTATTTGTGTTTAGTATGGCGTTGAAAATATAGGTTAAATATTTCATAGCAGTTGGTGTAAGTTCTTTTAGCATTTTTCCGGTGATTTTATCAAGTCCCGGTGTCTTTTTTGGATTTATTTCTTGTTTTATAAATGTTTGCACTTCTAGTATTTTAAATTTTTTTATAGGCAAGTTCATCTGTAATGGTGTTTCAAGGAAATCTATAATTTCTCGATCTTCATCTACCGACCTTTCTGTTGGATGAGGTGTGAACGTATTTTTTAGATGATTAGCAAATAAAAAAGCTTTTTCTTTGTCACTTCTTGCCCACTCGCCGTTGCTTTTTCTAATGGGTGGAACATGTTGTTGTGGATGACCTATTTTTTTCGTTGCTCTCCAAAGAGAGTAATCTGTTATTTCGGTTGCCGTAAGGCTTTCTAAGTAGCTTTGGATTGCTTCGTCTTTGATGTCTTTCATTAATTTTCTTAGCTCTTTTATTGCACGATTTAATTTAGACTTATTTTCAGGTGATCTTGTTTTTTGCCATAATTTTCTTAATTTTCTTTTTTCTTTAATTTTTGTTTTTACGGCTGCTGGACAAATTTCTTGTCTTATAATTTCGGAGTGCACTGGTGTTGATGTTTTAGCTGCATCCTTTATAATGTTATTAAAATTTTCAATTGCATTTGATATATCTGTATTATTTTTTAATGATACGTCCAGTGTTATTTTTTTATCAATTAATTGTTTAAATAAATTCCAATTAGTGCGCTTTGAATGTAATGTTTGTTTACTCTGTGTATTTATTATGCTTGTGGATGCGGTAATTATGATAGGGGTATGATCCGATGACAATTCTAAACTCGATTCCGCTTTTATTCGATTTTTTGTAATACCTTTTGTAATACAGAAGTCCAATAAGTCTGGAATTTTGTTTTGATCAGAGGGCCAATAAGTTGGTTTTCCCGTAGATACATGACTCAATTTACATTCTTGAATCGCCATATAAAGTTGTCTGCCTCTCTGTGTGATCAATCTTGAACCCCAATCTGTATGCTTAGCATTATAGTCACCTCCTGAAATAAATCTGTTACCCAAAGTTTTAAAATATTTGGAGAATTCAAGCTTGTTGATATTATGTTTTGGTGGGCAGTATACGGCTGATATAGTCAATGGACCGTTCCAGTCCTCTATAACCACACTCGTTGCTTGAAGATATGCATGTTCATGTTTTTGCAGTTCATAATGTTTTATTGAATTTCTGATGATAATGGCCGAACCTCCATGAGCCTTCCCATCCGGATGTTTGGTATGGTAAGTTTTATAATTTCTTATATTAAAAAAGTTTCTGTTGGTAAAATGTGTTTCGGCGATCAGCAGGATATCAATTTTGTGTTCAATAATAAATCTATTTATTTCATATGTATGTTGCGTTAGACCGTTGGCGTTCCAGAGTACTATTTTGAGAAGATTTGGCATTATACCATTTTTGTTACTAACTTGGTTAATAATCCTATCAAAGGACCAATTTGACTCATAAGTTCTCTCATCATAATTTTCATTTCAGATATATCATTTGATGGCTGTTGTGGCTGTGTGTTGAACTGCTGTTGCTGTTGTTGTTGTTGTTGTTGTTGTTGTTGTTGTTGTTGTTGTTGTTGTTGTTGGAGTTGTTGTTGTTGTTGAGGTTGTTGTTGTTGTAGATGTGCATGGGTATTTATCGTTTTTTCATTTTGTTGTTGGTTATTTGTAGCTGTTATTACCTGTGCGTAAGTTAAGTTTGGCTGCACATACTGATTTACTTGCGTTCTACGCGTCTGGACAACATCTTGTCTGTTTCTTAATGCTGGGAATTTTTTCAATTCTAGTTGCTTATAGTAACTGCAACCTTTATAATTGGCTGGATGATTTCCATTACATAAAACACATAATACCTTATCATCCCGTGTATTTCTTTTGCAATCACGACTTAAATGTTCCCCTGCACATTTAACACATCTTGGTTTTCTATTGCAATATTTCCAGGTATGTTCATACCGTTGACAAATATAACATTGCGGAATTTCTTTTTTAAAAGTTGGTGGTTCGAATTTAATTTTGGTGTGCAATATAACGTATTCTTTATATATATCTTTATTGTTTTCTGCTGGTTGGAGATCTATGTAGAATAATGGCAGTGGGTTTCCAGTTAGTCTTTGTTTTATATTGTAGACATTAGTAACTTTATGGTTTTTTTCTTCGATTTCAGATTTTATTTCTTCCAAGTCGGTTGAAGGATGTAGCCCTCTTAGAACTACTCGGAAATTTTTTTGATTTTTATCTTTATATGTATGAAATTCTGTTTTTCTTTCGGTTAATTCTGTGACTAGTTTTCTATAATTTTCAGGGCATGTCAATTGTATCTTTACCTCTTCATTATTAAGTGTTTTTATGTTGTAATTTTTATCACATAAATCTTTTAGTAATGTTGTGAGCGGTGTTATATCCTTTATCCCTGATACGAAGATTGGAGGTGGCAGTGGAATTTTGTTTGACGTTTTTATAATATTTTCATCATCATTTATATTTTCTAATAGTTCGTAAGTATTTGAAGTAGAAATAGGGTTTAACCAATTATTACTTTGTATTTTCTTTTGTTTAGTTGTTTGGGTTTGTTGGGGACTATTTCTTTTTCTTTTGCTGGACATAGTACTGAAATCTTCTTCTTTATTTGAGACTTGGGTCGATGGTGAACTATATTGTTTTTGCATTTTATTTTGTTGTTTGTTGTATACGTTATATTGTATTGAAGTTGGTTCTACTACATATGGCAGAGTTGTTTGTATAAATTTTGGCGTTTCACAAGGTGGATAGGCCGTTACATAAGCCATTTGGTGAGGTGTATATGTTGGTTGAGATTGTTGTGTGTAATATATTGGTTGCTGAGTTGTTACTTGTTGAAATGCACTACTAATTTGTTGGTTTGGTGCATAAATATTTGGCTGTTGTTGGGATGTGCACATAATTGGTGTTCGTTGCATATCATTAGGCTGAGGTAAATATTGAACAGATTGAGATACAGGTTGTATAACTGGTTTTTGTTGGCTTATCATGTTTTGGGTTTGTTGTATTTTCGGTGGATTGTCGTCTATTGTAGTTTTGGATGGTGGTGTTCTTTGTGTCATCACAATTAAATATTTGTGTTGCACAAGAACATCCACATAAGTTGAAACAAAATTTAATTAATTAATAGATGTCGACTTATGTTCAGGTTACTGTGTATTTTGTATTCTTTGTACACGCTATACAATTTAACAGTTTAAATTTAAATTTAAATTCAAATTCAAATTCAATAGCAATGTACCGTTATTTTGAATTCTATTGTGGATTTTTGCTTTGTTTACTTATTAAGTTATTTTTATAAATTTAATTTAATTTTTTTTTATTTAAATTTTTATTTTATATATATAATTATTTTGTCTTACGATATACATCGACCTTACTCTTTGAATGATAAATTGTAACTGATTACAATTAATTTTTACATTTTTTAAATTATTGAAAATATTTAACTAAAAGTTTTTGTGTAAAAATTTTAATTTTCTCAAATAATAAGATTTTATATAATGTCATTTTTGAAAAAATTGATTGAAAATGATTTGTGTAATATTTCAGTTTATATAGGTTTAGTTTACTTAGTTGATATAGATTATAGAAAATATATATCTCTCTGCTTTCTTTCATTGACTTATTGACAGTTTTTCTAATGTTTTGAAGTTTAATTTTGGACAACACAAAAAGATATTGTAAAAATTGGGGGAACAAAAAAGGTTTATCATATATTAATATTAAATTTTGATTTTATAATAATATTTGTTATCATTATAAAAAAAAGAATAAAAAATCTTTCCGTATATAATATTTTTATTTAATATTATATTTACAACAAAAAATATAAATTTATACATTTATTCATTAAAATTGTGCAAACGTATCCATATGAGAATGTGATACATATTTATTTATCTATATATTTTTAGGCAAGTGCGTACACGTTAGAAAAATGACAAAAAATTACTGTCTCTTATTGTATATAGAATAGAAACATATATCAATTCAATTTATTTTTAAAATAAAGAACGTAAATATTTATATGATATATGAATTATTTATTGTATATACATTATTTTTGTAATCATTTTTTAACGAAGAAAGAATTAACTGATTATTATAGATATAATTATAAATAGAATAAATTTAATTTATAGAATTTATAAATTTAAATATCTTATAATGTTGTATTTATAATATAATTAAGTTTCGTGCATTGGAATCGAAAACTATAAACTTTATTTCATATAATTGTTTGGATTTAATTCTATATTGTCCATATTCACTGATATTGTACACTAATAAATATTATCAAATATTATAACCAGTACCATATATAGTAAGCACAAATAAATATTGTGTAAGTAAATGAGTTAAGTGTAAGACATCATGTATGTTGAAAAACAGTGCCAATAAATTTATATTATTTACAATTTTATTTTTAATTGAATACTGATATTTTATCGATTCTTTACAATAACAATCAGTCTCATAATTGATATATTTTTTTTTAAATGGAATCAAAAAAATTAATTAATTAAAATTCCGTTTCATCAGTAACTATCTATGTATACTATTTTGCAAGAAATCATATTGAACAAATGAAAAACAATTTACCTAGTCTCGGTACACACAATAAATGAAAAAATTGTTTAAACTGATTTAGTTTTTTTTTTATTGTTCAATATACTAATGACCAAAAGTAAGTCTTTTTGTATATATTGTTATTCTTATATGTATAATGTGTACACATTCATCTGCTATAAAATGTATACACATTTTTATACGTACATATAATATATGTACTGAAAAAAAATTCATATGATTTTATATTAGAATTTAATACACAACGTATTTATGTATAACAAAAAGAAATGTTGTAAGAAGTGAGTTGCCTTTCAATAAAATAAAAAAAAAAAAAAATAAAGAAAAAACCAATCGTATCCTGGATGCAAAAAAAAAAATTGGAAAATAAAAAAACATTGAACAAAATAAAATGAAAAATGAGTATTACTAAAAGAAAACTTTTCCATATACATATTATATGTATAACAATATAATAATATATAGGTGTGTATATGTTATATAGGAAAAACTATCTATTGTCTGCGATGTATATACTTTGTAAAATTTTCTATTTTTATCAATTCCCTGAAACATATTAAACATATACACCGACGTACAAAATAATACAATATATGTATAATTGTATTGAATATAGTAACATACCTATGTATATATATTTCTAAATTCTGTATATAAAATCATATAATATATGCACTTTAGGATTTATTTCAAAGCTTTTAAATATTGCTTTCTATATATGTATTGATAAAATTTTTTTATATATATATATTGTATTATTAGCTATATATATACGTATATAGTAAATACAAAAGAGGATAAATTGTTCTGTCACAAAATATATATCACTTTGAGACACAAGGACGATGCGATGCGCCGCATAATTTATCCAATAAGATATAATATATAAACAGTTTTGTTAAATAATTTCACAAAAGAATGTTATATAAATATATATATGCCTATGTATGTGTGTTAAATGTTAACCGAGTATAAATATATATATATTTGTATTCACTTTTCTTTTGTATACTTTAGTTTTAGATTGGTTAGTTTATAAGTTGATCGCATGTTTTCTTAAAATTAATCATATATACGCACACAAGAAGTAAGCTTTTAGCTTATATTATATAATGTAATAATATTTAGGTTTAGATTTATACCTAAATAATAATATAACAATAATAATAATAATAATAATAATAATAATAATAATAATAATGCAACATAACAAAAATTCATATATAACTATATTGTACAAAAAAAACATCTATTATATATTTAATACTTTTGAAAAGAAACATTTAGTAATCAAAATTGTATTTTATGTTATATTTTTATATTCGTTCACTTAACAATATAAAAATTTTTGTATATATATATTGTATTTTTTCATACAATCCATTTGATTAAGGCCTTTTTCTATTATTAATACAATCATTTTATTCGTGATGATGCAATGCTATATTATTATTCACAAATTATACAACCTCAGGTACTTGGTTGTACCGAAAAATTTTAATTTGTATTCTTTCTTGTTATAATTTTGCAACGTATTTGTTAATAATAATATTATATATTTTGGAGGTTATCGAATTGGGCAACTATTTGAGTAACTTTACGTCCTCCTACCGACTGGAATATATGGTTTGATTACTGATAATAAATAAACTTCATAAATTGTTGATTCACCCCGACACTATATAACCACACAAAATACAGATACTTCAATAATTACAATAATATTTATGCACAGTATATGTAATCTGATAGGATTCCCATTATCGGCTTAGATGATACGGTAAGACATAAAGACTTAAATTATCATATCCCATGATAATTGCCTAACCAATGCCATAATGGTTTGTCGTTTTATGCCTATATAGAAGTTCCTGGTGTATGTTAACATTTTTATTTTTCTCAAATTAAACTTGAATTCAATTGTATACTGTAAAACAAGTTTTTATATATTCCATATAATAATCCAATTATATTTTTGATGAAATATCAGTCATTTTCAACAGAATTTTACTATTTAATTATTTAGTAATATATAAATAAAATTAACAACATATCGGCATATTATTTTACATAAATTATTGTGAATACAAAGATTCATCAAATATTAAAGTAAATCATTAACAATCATAAAATATCTTTTAGTTTGAGTACATAATACAAAATCATTCATACAATGTATTATATTTCATATTTGATGGATTGTTATACATTGTTTGATTATACATGGTATATATATATATATATATATATACACGATTATTACACGCGCATATATGTGCACACAATTTATATAAAAGTATGTGTCCTATATGTTTCTTATAAATATACGTATACAAATATATTATGATATAATTAAATGTATATACAATTTATTAAATTATTTACGCAATATCAATCTTCTAACATCTGTTAGTTCAAAACAAATCTTATATATAACAATTTAGAATCTATATATGGTACAGATGAAAACGAGCAGAATAAACTATAATGGACAGCAAATTGATGAGGAATTTTATATTCCAAATTTTGCTTTGCAATGCTTTGCTTGAGACCGATTTTTTTGTCCATCTCAAGACTTTCGTTTATTATATCGTTCAACAATTATTTCTGAGCTATATTCAAATAGCTTCTTTTTTTTTTGCTATTGATTTAATGCATTTACGGTAGATACATATTCTTAAAAATTATTGCGACGATGTATTTAAATAAAGTTATATTCAAATATTCACTGTGTGCTAATCTTTATGCGAGATTGTGTAGATATATTATAATATATAGAAGCACTTAAATATTTTAATCTTTCGCAAAATACAATATGATGGCTATTAAAACAAAAAATAATATTTCAAATAAAGGGTTTTTAGTTTTTATATTTTTTTTATTGAATTTTTATCAAAACTGCTGATATTTTATTGAAATGACATAAAATATAAAATAACATATATATATATATATTATTTAGAAATTATAAAATAATATTATATTAATATAATATTTCAAAACATTATATAACATTTTATTTTCATGTCTATTGTCTATTATAAACATAATAACATATTCAAAATATGAAAAAGAATGAAAATACTAAAGAGAAAAAAAATAAACAAAATCCAATTTTCCGGATTTACCAAACGCATTTGTATATATACACGAGTATATGTATATAGTATGTGCGGTTTAAATGATATGTCAAAATCGTAAAACAACATTCGTGACTGCTTTACCAATTGTGAAGAATACAAGAAAACGTGTGTGTATATTATATATATATTTGTATATATTATATGTATTAGCTATATATATATAAGTATTTTACTATATATAACTAAACTAAACCGAATATTTTTATAATATTATATATTTATATAACAACGCGTACGCGCCTATCTAACGAAAAAAAACCATACATATATATACGTATATGTAATGAATGATCACGTTTTTCAATTTTTTTTATTTTGTCATGTACTAAATTTTTTAAGTTAAATATTATTAAATTCGCGTGTACCGATTATTCTATCTATATAATATCTTTGTACATAGGTACATATAATATATATATATATAATTTTACAATAAAATAAGACGAGAAAATATACAATAATTTATATACATATATTCTATATACCATCTATCTTAATATATGTATACCAAACCAACAAATATGAGCCCTCCTTTTAAAATCGTGTAAATGCATGTAAATTGAAAATTTAGAATCAAATAATTGAAAATCAAATTTAAATTAAATCAATTTAATGATTGCGTGTATCTGTCTGTCTGTATATATATATTATATGATATGTAAAATGTATACGCATATATGATACATATATATATATATATATATATATATATATATATATATATATATGTTTTTATATGCATAATCACAACATTATATCTTATTATATATAGGTACATACAATAATATAATAGACAAAGAAAATTATACAATAACATCGACATGTATATATGCCTTATGAAATGTTATCCTATATTATATCCTATATTATAATACGTATCGTGTGTCTACGAGATATACATGTTAGAGTATGAGTTTGTAAATTTGTTTGCTTATAATATTATAAACTATTTGACAATACCCAATTGTATCGGGTGACTGACTGTTCCCTCATACTACAACATACAATACATTTTCTTAAATTAAATTTATACTCATCTCATCTCGATTTGACTAATTGAATTATAATATTAGACAATATATACAAATTTTGTTTTATTTTTCTATTCATTTGATTTTTGACATTTTAAAATTTATATATTCATGTAAAATTTAAAATTTAATTTCATTCGTTCCACCACCAAATATCATCAAAACTTGTCAGTTCATAAAAATTAAATGTTAGCTTCTTCTTATGTACATCGTACTATATTGGATGAATTATCAGTGGCGAAGCAAGAGAAATAGTCTTCAGTTTTCAATAGCACTATATTTGGCTTGAACGTGTGACTAGATTTTTTAAAAATCTATTCTATGAATAGTTGGAAATTGATTATAATTTTCAATTCACAGAATACAAAAATTGAAACCAGTTAAAACTATTAATTGAAAAAGGTGATAATTCTTATATTATATAATTAGTATAGATGAAATGATGGATTTTTTAATTACTTATTTGTTTGACCCAATTTTCTATTATAAATGTGTGAATTTGTTGTGATATTTATTATGGATAGATTTAATAAAACAACAAATTATATATAAATATTTAAGTATTTAAATAACATTTTTAATTTCCGATCGTTTATTTATAAATTTCAACTTATAAAGACATATAAATTTGTATGAACAGTAGAAATTATACACAAAATATTTATAATACAAATATTATTCATGTTTAAATATAGATAAATCTGTAGGAATATGCTTAGGGCTAATAAAACACTCTATATACAACATATTTAATGAGCAGTTTGCAGATAGTTACAGAATCGACTATACATATATATTGTCCATATATACAAATCGTTGTATGTAATGTACTAATAGATATTTTCCGAGAGTAAAATTTAGCATAACAGCAGTGTAAAATATATATTAAATAAATATGTCTGTCTATAGTTTATAAATAAAATTATATATATACTTATATGTATCACTACCACTATTCCTATACCATATATGTACTATTTATATGTTTACATGTTGAATATTACTGTTAAAAACAATTTATTATTTCTATTTTCCTGTTTATACTACAATATATATAGTATCATGTATAGTATTTTATGTATTAATATTGTTACCACCGCACCATTACAACCACTAACATATGCATTGTCTTATGTATACATGAAAATATATGTTACATAAAGAAAAAAAAAGGAATGTTTATTTTACATTTTGTGTATGTACTCATATAACATAAACACATATATTTAGGATTTTACATATATTCTACATATACCCATATAAAATAAAAAAAAATAGAGAAAGGTTTTTCACAATTTCATATAACAGCTTGATATATAAACTTTATTTTAATTTGGAAACTATTAGAATGAACATTAAATTAAATTTTGTTGATAAATCAACAGAGCATTAACATTTTGTATATAATTATATGATAATTTTATATCACATGTATGTGGAAATAAGAACCTATATATTTACGTTGATATATAAATAATTTTATACATCCGTAACAACAAATATATATATGGGTATAGTGTATATATCCATAACCGACACAATTTTAGTTTCAGTGGGTATATTTTCGTAACAAGTCAAAGTTATTTTTAAATATAAAATTTATTTATATATATATAATTAATATTTTTATTATTGATTTTATCTATGAATATAGTAAACATTGTATTGCATTGAGAGTATATACATTTAACGTTTATTTTGTGTAATAACATTCATATTATCAGTGGCGTTGCGTGCATGTAAACATGATAAACAGAGTTTACCATAAAAAAAAATCTTATTTAATGAATATTTTGTACCAATATTTTGGACACTGGTTGTATTTTATATACAACTGGTTAAAGTTTACTATAGTTATTTCTTATGTTATAAATTAAAATATAGGTAATATATCGCAAATATATTATCCATAAACAATTAAAGTCATAAAATATATTATATAATAAAATAATATAAACGATAGTTAAAATGTAATAAAAAAAAATGTGTACTCACCAATTAACTTTTCCCCAAATTAGCCGCAATAGAGAAGCCGCCGGTAACAGATGAATGAATATTCTGCACATACAGTTCAATTTACAATTTCATATCACAAATAACAAAATCGAACCACGAGAGACACATTTGGTATATCGCTAAAAAGACAAAAAAAGAAATAAATTAATTTTAATATTATTATTATAATTTAGGTAAATTTAAAAAATTTTGTAACAAATCAAATTAAATATATTTATTTTATTACTTTTTTTCGAAATAATTTAGTACAATAATGAACATAAATATAAAGCAGTAACAAGAACAACAGCAACAAGAACAACAACAAGAACCAACAACAATAAATGCTATATATAAATTTCTGTAACCGCGGCGTCACACAGAAACAACGCATTTTTTTTTTTTTTGCGCATGTTTATAGGAAAAAGTCAAAATTTAATTATTAAAAAACTAAAAATTCATATCATCTTTTCCAATAAAATTAATTATTGAATAATTTGATAATTGTTGGGAAACAAATAAAATAAAAATAATTAAAACAATTACAATATTTAATGTATAAAATATAAATAATTGAGCAGCACCGCCACTTACCCATCATTAACACAAGGAAGAGGAGAAAAAGAAAGTTAAAAATTATTGAAGGCATTTTTTAAACACCCAATAACTAATCGCTGTAATAATATATAGGAAATGATACTTACATAATATTAACAATTAATATTCGGTTTATAAATTTAAAATAATATATTATCTACTTTACATTAAATATTAAATATAAAATAATTAAATGTTTAATGTGCAATTTTTTTTTTTCCTATTTTTCATTTACTACGACGTGGTGACTGACACAAGAAAAACAAAAAATAGCAATAATAAAAATCGAAATTATAAATGTGACATAAAAAATTGATGACACATGAGAAAATAAAAAACAATTGAATTTATTTCGCTAAATTAGAATTTCAAATTTATTTTTTATTATTATCGAATTTTCAAATTTAAAAATTTGCTCATTTTTGAAATTTATTCCAACAGATGTTGTCACTTACGCGCTTAATGATGATTTAATAATTTTTTGTATTTTTTTAGTAAAATTTACTTACAAAATAAATTTATCGATTTTTATATTATTTAATATTATTTAAATTTTTGGCATTAGATAATCTAGAGTTTTACCTTGCTCTAATGGATTTGATTTTCTTGTAATGGTATGAACCAGGCAAGACTGTTGGACTTATGCACGATGTCATTATATAGAGAAAAATCAACTATATGCCGTATAAACATTTTAGGTAATGGGATGAAAATATGATTTGTTTACCTAAACGAAAAATTCAAGTGACGCTACTACATATTATATTCAATGAGTGCGTTAAAGTAAGTATAAGGAAAAGCATTTTTTCTATTTTTCATTTTAAGAAACTTTGGAAAGATAAATATTGAAATAAATGTATATGTATATTTATTATAAATAATTTATAAATAATCATTAAAAAAAATGTCTTTACAAAAGTTTCATCAAATTATATTCTCGCATTTTATTTGTAACAAAAAAATATGGTACACATTTTTCTAATATAATAATATGTAAATATTAAATATTTAACATGAATTTTTTTCCATTAAAATTAATGTTGACGCGAATTATTATTATAGCTTTATATAACTATGCACGCGGGATGATAAGTGGAATCGCATATAGCTCTACGGCATCGCATAATATGAAGGACAATCTATCAAACGATTGTTGTCAAAAATTAGTGACATTTAATATCATGGATCCAGCACACAACACACCAGATTCAAATAAAAAAAGTGTGCAAAGAATAGTTAAAAAACATAACTACCAGCTGGTAAGGATATGTTCTTGTGTTAACCATTTTTTGGAATGTATATGGTATAATATTCATGAAATATTTAGAAACAATGATTTTTATATTAGTATCATTATTAGAGAAAGTTTTTGTAGAATATATTAGTATAATAAGATAAATCAGATTTGGTGACTTTTTTTTAATGTTTCTGAACATCAAAAAAATTATCCATATAGCTGAAAAAGATTTGAATAAAATTCCAAAGTAATTGATGGAACGAAAGACAAGGAATTTTGTATTTTTCACATAATGTGACGATATTACATTTTATTTTTCGTTCAACACTGAGTGAAACTATTCTATCTATAGGATTAAATCAGTAAATAACTGTGTATATTCATATGTATAATTAGATAAACATAATAAATCTTCATTTTAATATTGTTGAAAGATTGAGATAATAAAAATATGTTATTTTACATACACACACAGTTTATCTATCGTCTATATATGAATTATTTTATAAAATTATTAGATTAAAAGTTAATATATATTTGAATATTTTTCAAAAATATAAGAAACTTTTCGAAAACTTAATGTACACGAGTCGAGTATTACATATATATATATATATATATATACTGTACATAATTTTAATTATTTAATTGATAACATTATTAAACTTTTAATACATACATAACACATATAAATATATAAAGCTTATTAAACTTTCAAACTATTACAAAAGCTATATAATATTTCTGTTCATTTATATATTATATACCTATCTATATTTTGTATATATTTGTTATATATATAAACAAACATCTATTTATTATATACAATTATAGATAAATATAAACGAGTACATAAGGTATATATATAAATATATATTGCAACTTAGATTATATTTATTTTATGTACATAAATATTACAGGTAGTTATTGTATTACAACAATTGTTTGTATAACATAATTAATTAATAATATTATGTTATATTTATAATGTATATAGTAATTATATAATTTTCATTTAATCTTTTAAAACATTAAAAATATTCTGGATCGTTTTTTTGGTGCGTTTAACTTAAAATGTTATTAACTCTGTCCATAATATAACAAAAAACTTAAAATACACCTATATAAATTACACATCAAAATACTAACTAAAAATATATACTCTTTCATGAAATTATTAAATTTCATCTAAAAAAAAAATGTTATTGAGTGATTAGCTTATAAGCGCAGGTGTGGCGCAGAGTTTGTTAGCCTTTGGATAGCGTCCAATAATACTATATTTAGTATAATATATCCGTTTTTTAATTTCACATAAACGAACAAATGCTATAACTCAAACTGAAAAATTTTATTAGATACTAAAATAAATATCGAAAAATTTCTCATATATATATATTTTGGGAATTGAATCGACCGCGTATAATTAATGATTGATTAGCTTAGCAAAAGAATGTCCATATCCACTGCGCCACCGGGTGTTGTTATATTAAATTTTTATATACACTATTATATAATTATATTTATTTATCATATTATTATGTTATTGTTAGTTTCATCAAATACATATATACTCTGAAAGAATTAATAATAATTAATAATTGCGCGTAATCAATCATTTCATTGTATTATCTACAATAACAAGTAATTTTTATTTCTATTACAATAAATCTCAAATGTTTTTATACGAGTATATCTTCTACATAAATAAAGATACGTTATATAATTATATATATATATATACAATATATATATATCGGAGCACATATTTGATTCTTTTCAAACATGAATCAATCATTAATATAGTATTTAAATATAAAGTAAATAATAATATTTTTACTATTTATATAAGAACAAATATAATAAAATTTGAATTATATGTTATAATAGTTAAAAGAAAATTGTAAATTTTCATTACATATATATAATGGAAATCAAAACCTTTCAATTTAACACAATAGAATTTGTGTGTAAATTATATATTACTATATATATATACATTTGGGTATTTATATATATATATGTATTCGGTGAATCATCAATATTAATTGAGTATTTATAACTATGTAGTTATGTATATGGAAACATATAGTACAAAGAATTAAAATAATTATTATATAAAACGAATGTAAATGGTATATATAAATTTAGTATGTTTATTTGAATTGAAGTATTTACGCAAACATTTTCAAAAAAAAAAACCATATATCAATTCACATATACTTAAATATGTTTGTTATAAATCCATATATATATACCAAACCAGCCCCAGTAATATAAATTACAGAATGATTACCAGAACTATATTACATATTAATGAAAATGAATTAAAAAAAAATATCACCACTATTGAATGCGTGGTACAATAAATATAAGTTTAAAATATATCTGATAAAGTATTATAATAAATATTTTCATCTATATGAAAATTGTAGAATATAATCTATATGAAAGTTGTATGTAATATACGAATACAATTCATTACATTTTTCATATAAATTTACAGTATCAATATAGACTATATATTTATCTATGTACTATATATTTGAAATATATGTTTTAAACATCGTTTTCATCTTTTAACTTTTTGATTCACAATATATTGTATATTGAACAACGTGAGAAATATATAAATAGTATTTGGTCTTTATGTATCATTTCATACTATTCATATATTGAATATAGAATATATAAATTCAAAGTATAATATATATACTTTAGATATATATATATATATATTGTATACTATATATATATGGGTTATATGTAATAGAATCCTCTACTATCTATCTACCGACGGCCTTCTTATTTTATTTTTATTTAACTTTAGCTGCCATTTTATTACGATATTGTGTACATATACATGTACCATATATATACTTTTAGATATTTTCTCGCCTTTAAATTTAGTTTTTATTTCAAAAGAACATAGATAAATTTTAGCTTATCATTGATAAAAATAAAAAAAAAAAAAATAGAATAAAATAAATTTGGTGAACCAATAGTTAGTAGCATTGTATTACATGAATTTTATATAAATTTATATATCATGTTGTACAAGATACAAGTTTGATCAAAAATAAATGGAACCATTTTAATGGCAAGTTCGTCCATACACTTATAATAGATTTGTTTATACATTATCACTAAATTTCAACTTAATATGTCACTAACAAATTTATTGAACAAAAAGTTTGCATTGAATTTTGTGTTAAAAATTAAATTAATGATACAGCGAAATGTTAAAAAAAATTGTTAGGAAAACAACAATGGTATAATAAATATGTTAAAATTGGTGGTGAATCAATTAATTGTTTAACCGAATAGGAAACACTTCATTGTAAACTTTTTAATATATAGAATTGAATCGATTATAGAATATTGAAATCAAGAGTTGATGCAACCATACTAAAAAATGATTTAGACATTGGACGTTTAACGTTGACATCAATGTATTTGATTAATTGGAGATTACATATTTCAAAAAAGACAAACTTTTGCGACTAATTTGTCTCTAATTTCACTATACCATATACAGTTCGTTTTAGTTTTGATCAGCATAAGTGTTTATATAATATAAAATATATAACTATATTATTGTACATATATAAATAAATTGGTGGTGCGGGCTATAAAATTTATAACTACAAATTATCAATACATATATAATGTTATATAATATATATTTATTTTATTTTATAGAAACCACATATAGCGTATATATAAAGCATCAATTTATACATATAGACTATATCAATATGTTGAGGTGTATTTATATATTGTAGTTAAAATTATATGTTATGTATGATGATAAAAATGTATAGGATATATTTTTGAATCGATACAATTTAAAATTAATTAATCTTTTTATTTTGATGACGTATATTATTCGAAAATAAAAGAAGTAAATTCATGTTCATCAAATTTTTAAAAACCTTAAAATGAGTTTTTTGCCACAATATAAATTAAATTATAATGTGTGGTAAATATATATATATATATCGCAATAATTTTCCCATATTGTATTCATATACATATATATTATTATATACTATAGTTTTATACACCTAAATTTATTTGAAATAAAGTATAATGCTTCAAAATTTAATATTCATTTCATATATTGTATATATACTCAAATTAAATATTACTGCAAAATATAACATATTTGAAAAAATTCTTCACGTAAAGTAGAATCTTAATTTCATTTAAAATTTACAATGTATCTCTTTGATATTTTAAATTCACTTATATATTCTGTATATTGTATAGTTATATATTATTTTATATACTGTTGTATATATAAGAGTATATTTTGTTTACTATTAATGATACATATATGTATATACAAATATATGCATATATGGTCTCACAATCAGTTTAAAACTTATAATTTGACATGGTATAATGTCGTACATTTTATTAGTACATTTTTCATTATGCCATAATAAAGTTTCCTTATATATAATATATATATAAAATTTGGTATAATTTTTTTAATTATGTCGGGAATTGTTATAACTATAAAAGCTGTCTGCGCATATTATATTAACGTTATATACGATAAAATCCAATTATATATTTTTAATCTAAAACAGTATGTATCAGCATAATAATATTTGTAATAATAAATTACAATATTCTATATATATTATGTTATTAAAAAATATTACTGTTTATATAATGAAAAAATTAAGTGGTATATATGAATATCATTAAGAAAGGATTTGAAGACTTGAATTTTTATGCGATATTAATTATAATCAACATTTAATCAATATTAAAAAAAACTTGATTCTGTATCTATAAATAATGTGAGTATTAAAATCATTTTATTATTATTTATTTATTCAATAAATTTTTAAAAAAAAACTACCTTAATTTTTACTATAAATAAATAAATTTTTAAAAATTATAATATATAACTTAAATTTTATTACATAATTTTTATATGTGTATATAGATATATAGGTCAATAAATATGAATAAAACCGCATGTAATAAAATCTGCATATATTATAATATTTATTGTTCATCATTTATTTAAACATTTTTAATTTTTGATGATCTATGTATGATATATTGTATATAAAATTATTAATATGTTTATGCCTATGTATGCATAAATAAATGCCAACAATTTTCTATTTATTTAATAAATTGAATTTTATTCATAAAATCTAAACCTTATATGATACATATATTATATATACAATATATAACCTATTATATGTGAACAAGATAAGATTTTCAGATAATACCTCTATATGTGTATATAATAAATTAAAACATATATATATATATATACCTTTAGTTATATATGCAAAATATATATATTATATAATTTGTGTATATAATAAATTTATTATAGTAAATTATACGTATATGTATATGAATATGGGCAAATGTAGACAACAATATGGCAGAGTATAAAAGTTAAAAGCAAAGAGATAACTTCTAATATTTCCACTATATTCACCGATTCAGTATGTTCGGAATAGAAAATTTTCCTATTATTAGATGTTCCACCTCTTTTCAAATTTAACACTCTCTGGTCTACATCTACATATAATACAAAATATATATATGTGGCCCTAAAATAAATTTATGTTTAAATTATATATACCAATATATTAATGTAATACACTGGATATATTTATAATATTATATATTTTGTATGTGAGAACAAAACCAAAATTTATATGTTATACAAATAAACTAATATATATAGTTCCATCACAATTTTATATATATAGCAATACATATATACACTAATATATATTTTAATGTGATGTACATAGATTGACATATTTAGATTAACATATATTGTTTAATTAATCATATCTTTTTCATATAACATGTAAAATTATATATATATTATTTACATAAATTTGCTGCGGTATGTAATTGTATATAATGGAAATAAATTTTAATTTTGAATTAATGGGTTAAATTTTTTTTTTTTATAGATAAATTGTATAGTTTAAAATATGTCTTATATGAAATTATTAAATTATTATATCGTATATACGTATATATGGAAAATTAATATATTTAATATTATACATAACCATATAATATATATATATATATATATAATTGAATAGTATAAAAATCTATATATGTACAACACTTAAGTAACTATATACAAAATTCATAACAAATATTCACGGATCCATCACCAAAATAAAGAAGCGAAAATTTCTGTTAATATTGTATAAATAAATTATTTATTTTTATATAAATGTATATATATGCATTATACATAAGATATGTGTATACAATACAATAAATGAGTACGCAATTGTATACAGTATATAATATTCTTAATGTACATATATACCTACCTATGTATATGCAATCCCAAGACGAATAAAAAATGTAATAAATTGGATAAACCTTTTGTTATCCATATGTAAGAAACTCAAAATCAAATACACTCTTACTATTACTCATTCAAACATTTTTTTTTCTGCGTGTATATATATAGTTTATTGGTATATATATATATATATATATATATATATAGAATATAGACGGATTTGTATATAGATGTTATCTATTTGTAAAGGGTGTCCACAAGTGGAGAACAAACCTTGAAAGGAGTGATGGGGCCGTATAATTCTAATTCGAAAATATTTTATATGATATTTTTTAATTTATAAAAGAAATTAAGAATATAAATTTGTCGATGTAGTTAAATTTTTTTGATATTACCTTAGTTTCGAAACTATTTATAGATAATATATAATTAATATAATACTAACTAAATAAAAAATCGTAGCGATGTAACTCGAAAACAGAGACCTAAAATTATGTATCCCACTATAGCCGCCTTTAAGGTTTACACTGCACCCGTTGGACCATCCTGTCTGTATAATATAATACACCACCACCGAATATAAAATATTCAATAGACAATGAATTTATTAAAGATTCATTTCTTATTTCATTTAACATTGTGACTTAAATAAATAATTTGAACTGAATAAGATTTAAATGTAAATATAATACAATGAATATATACGCGCATATATACAATATATAAATATGATGATGGAAAAATGTGGTGAAAATGAAAATGATCTTGATTCTTTGGAAACGTTTTACATATCATATTTTTCGTAACATATATACATTATTTAAATATATATACAAACACACACACACACACACCCTTTTCGAAAACTTTCTTTTATTATATAATATATAATAGCATATATTTTGTACATATATTATATATTATATATACAAAATGTTATGAGTAAAATTTCAAATTTTTTGTTCTTGTTTTTATTTTATGGATAAATCACGCATGCATAAATAACATTTTTTTTTTATTTTGTTTGTAAAATATCATACACCATTTTATTAATATTCAAAATATAATATACCTATGGCATGGTATAATATACATAAAAAGAATGGTATAATATTATAGAGAGAATACATATATATATATATAAAAAATATCCTTATTTTAAAATATTATGTGGTGGTGAATAATTTTAACATTTAAAATAATATAACTTGTTTTATATTATTTTTTTTGTATTTCAATGTTTTTTTGGTTTTTTTTTACATTGGCGCGCATTCATCATTTCGTCCACGCATCATAGTCTCTACTAGGATATAGAAAACTAAATATATATATATATAGGCTTATTTTATCACATACATATACAATATATATTTTATTAACATAAAGAAAATGGCAGTAAAATAAAATAACACCAAATGAATAAAAAAAAAAATAGGAAAGAAAAAAGGAATGAAAAATAAAATAAAACTTTCCCGAAAGAACAATATAAATTTGTCAAATAAAAATTTGTCTTATATATATATGGAGGAACAGGAAAAAAAAAAAGAAAGTTAATTTGAATTAATTTAAAGAATGATTATTATTATTATTTCTCTTATTGTTTTGTTTGTTTCATTTTTAACTTTGCCTTTGCCTTTGCCATACATACACCATTTTTCATTTATAAACGTATATAATATTATAATATTTTAGAGATGTATTATGAAATGGTACCAAAAAAAAAATGTTACGCCAAATGTCAAAGAAAAAGTTTATTATTATTATTATTATTATATTTTTAATATTATTATATGTTATGGTATACATCATACGCATATATATTGTACTATAATTATTATATTCGTATATATAATATATTTTGTTTTAATGTTTCATTTTTTTGCTCATATTCTTAAATTTTGATTTACATTAAGACGATGAAAAATATTTGCTTAACATTCCAATGTTACATATACGGTATACAGATAGGACATATATAAGTAAATTCGAATTATATGCGTACACCGCAATCAGTATATTGTATATACGTACACAATATAATAATATATTAATCTGTGCATAGGCTACGCAATGTCAGTAAGTATATAATAAAAATTGTATTTTAAATTAAAATTTTATAATTTTTGTTGATTTTAATTTAATCTGAAAAATTAATAATGGTAAAATTGTTTAAATATAGAATAGTATATACGGATAATATGTTATATTATTATTATATTAGCCTATTATCTGTTATCCTTTCAATATGATCACACAATATAACTCCTTCTTGTCCATTTTACAATGTCTTCAAATTAACATTTATCTCGGATATCATAATTTCTAATCCTATCAGTGATCGTAATAAATCTTCATTTCTATTTTCCTCAAAAGTTGATTGGTTGTTGTAGTATATCTCTGCGGATACTAGTACAGTGGCTTTCACATTAGGTTCAAGTAATTCTTTAAACAGTTTAACAAACTCAGCCATTATGGGGTTTCCTTCTTATTTGAGATTTTCTATTTTATGTATGTTATGTATATAAAAAGGGAGTCTTCCGTGTTGGTAAAAAAATTCTTGAACTACGTAATCCATGATTCAGCATATATTAATGGATTTTGTGTTTTATTTACAGGTTTCTTTCTATTTCTATATATAAGAAAGTAAACCATACAAATCACCTTTACTAAAATAGATCGAGTATTTGCGTTGGTTTTCGCAATGATTCTGTTTCTAATGAGTTTAGTTTATATATATTCTATATATTCTATATATATGCGGAGTTATAAGGTTTAAGTATTTTATTTTATCCGTTTTTCAGTTGCCAAAATTTTCACTTTTTCTGTAAACCATGGTTTGATATTGTGTTTTTTGCATGAATATTAACTTGCCTTCGTCCAACCTTTTTGTATGTGGCTTTATTTATATTGCCCTTTAACTTACACGCCATGACTCGCTTCGACGTTTGTGCCCATCGTCTATGATATTGTTTAATATTAATATAAAATCTGTTCTCATATAACCGCTTTGTGCTCGATTCCATATAATAGATATGATGTTATGCCAAGTGTATATGTGTTTTATGTGAGAAAAAGGTATTGTTAATTCAAAGTTCATTTGTTAGCACAACATTTTATCAATGCTTCTCCCATTTTCATTTAGTCTATTTTTGTTAAATCTATTTTCTAACAAAATTCAGTACTGAATTTACACTACTATTATACCTATATAATACAATATGATGCTGTATTGTAATTTATCAACTTAAAAAAAAAAAAATAATATAAAAATATTTTCAAATATACTATTGAAAATAAACAAACATTATTTTATATTTATAATACACAGACATTACTCTTATATAAATAAAACAATTGTCCCTATATTTTATGTTTCTTTATTCTATTTATATTACAATAAATATATTTATATTTTTTTATCATATTATTATCATATTCTTTATCATCATCGTCATTGTCAACAACATCATAAGAAATATATATATAAATATATATTGTATATACATATTATTATTCAAATATATGTTTATATATCAGAGTATAGACAAATATACACAATTGTACACAAAATTTATATAAACTTACGTTTTATATATATATAGAATAAAGACTGTATAAAATTATCATCTAAAACCAATGTAATCTTTAAGTTTGTTTTCTATGTTTTCTTGTGAGAAACAACAAATAAGAAAAATATACCATATGTAATAATATATTGTATGTATAGTTGATACATATAAAATATACTAAAATATATATAATATTTGTACTAAATGTATGTATAACGAAAACTAAAACCTGAACAAACAAAATAAATATATGGAGAAAAATATGCGAATATAGCCTGACAACATACATATATACAATATATGGTATACAGAACGATTTATGGGGTCATTTATTATTATGTTAAGACCGACATAAACATATGTTTACTGAAGGATTTATAAGTGGAATGCTTAACGGTGCATGCATTTTAAGAAAGTATATGAAATTTTTTGAAAGACAGTTACCCGAGATATATATAATATTATCTATAATAATATATAATGTTAAAAATTATGTAAAATAGTATAATAAATAAATTCATATTTTTCAATTTTCAAAATTTAATTCTCTTTGCTACAAGAAAAAAGTATCGAAAATAACAAGCAAATAAAATATCTATATAAAAACTGTAAAATTACATCAAATACAAACATGATAATGAAACATTTTTTTAAATAGAAAATTATTATCGATACAATAAATATAGAATTATTCCGCTTACAAAAACAATTCAACTGTTAAAATTATTTCATTTTACAAAATCTTTATCCACTAATATATTCCAAAAAATTAAATAAATACATAAATATTTTATTGTTTACTTCGACAATTGTAATAATAATGCTACAACAATTTAAAACAATAGTTGTGAGCGTACAAATAATATGGATGTTTTGAATGGTTATAATAAATGTATATGCATATAAATAAATTAACCTATTTACATTTATAAATAAATAAATAAATAAATAGAAATACATATTTAGTGGTTTGTAAAACAGCGAAAGGGGATGGGATAGTCATTTTAAAATAAAAATATTTTTAAAAAGAAAATAACACAGAAAAAAATAGAAAAATAGGAAAACACTGTTCGCACACAGGAAGTATATATTTATAAAAATATGAAATTCTATTTTATGTTCTCATATAAACATTTATAAATTTTATATTAAAAATTTGTTGGCAATATTGTTTTTGGTATGATCAAAAACAATACAGACGAATTTTTTTCTAAAAAATATTTTACATATAAAATCAGACTAAACGATAAGTTATTAAAATATTAGCAATTATTCTCAAAAGCTTATTTTATTCATATCTTTTCCTGTAACAACATTTCACTGAGAACATGAGGTGATTTGTTTATGAAACGAATTTTGTTATTTAATGATATATAGTAAGTATATTGTGTTTTACCGCATGCATATGCGGCGGCGATTATCTTTCTCATTTCCGAACAACGAAATATTCGTCTATATAGTAATATTAAATTACAAAAAAAACCACATCAATATATAAACTATAGTGTAATTTTTATTGCAGTATGTTTAAGAACAAAAGTGAATTTCCTTATTTTCTATTTTAAAAATTTATAGCATTTTCTATTACGTTCATTATATACTATTTCGCTTCTGTGTACTTTTTATATATGATGAATAGAAAGTATATATATTATATATAGACAAATGAAAAATATAACATATATTATATATATATTTGTATATAAATAAATAAATATGCACAAACAAAATAACATAAAATTTCATCCTTCCTTAAAACAGAAAATTGAAAATAAACTTCCTATATACACTATACCATCGCTTCTTTCTATCCTATATATTGTATATTTACATCCTTTATAATATTATAATATTTCGTATTTCACAACATATATATATTAAAAGGATATTATATATGAATGAATATACAAAAGGACAAAAATTATACTGATGGAGTCAATTTACTGTTGTTAAGCTCTCTGAAAATGTGCTCATTTTTTACCTGACACAAGCATCGTAAATCTTTTTTACACCAAGTTTTATATAACTATATATTTAGTAGATATAAATGTATATATTTATACATATTTAGTTACACAAATATATTACATAAGTATATTATGTGTATATACGAAACGTGTACATATTATATAGTATATTATATAAATTGTATAAATATTCATATGAATAAAAATGTGAAATAAGAAGACTGTAAATGTTTTTGTTATTCCAAAAAAAAAGTTGTTTTTTTATTTTTGACAAAGAAATTGTATAACATTTATTATCATATAATATTCATAGAATATCAGTTTTGTGATATTGACCAAAATTTCTCACGGCACGCCACGCCATGATTTAGTTGTTTTTTTTAATAAATTATTATTTTCTTATACATAAATACAGAGTTTTACAATAAAAATATATATATTACGTTAAATATGTATTTTATTTGTATATATTTATTATTGAAGCATGCCATTCATTATACATATAATTTCGAAGACAACCCACACATCCGTCATATATAAGAGTATAGAATAATGGAAACATTTTTTTTTTTTTGATTTAATAAGCAATAAGTTTTATAATTTTCCAACAATTTGAGACAATGAAATGTTTTGCTCGATATAAATAGCATTGATATTCAATTTACACAAAAAGAGAAAGAAAGTCAAAAAAAAAAAAAAAACCCTCCTCACCCTAAAAAAAACCTCTATTATATAATATTATATAATACAAAATAAAACAATTCGTTTCTTATCTTTATTATATAGGTTTTTTTTTTTATGTAGGTATTTTTTAACCATAACAATAAAATTCCTTTATATCCGCAAAAGATTTTTTACTTCAATTCATGTTTTTATTTTTTATTTCTTTTTCAAGTATTTAAAATGAATGAATGAATAAAAACAATCCGATTTTATGTTAGTTTTTTTCTATTATTCATTCAAATTTATATGGAATTTATTATATATTCAAAAAAATATTTAGAAAATTTTTCATTAATTAAAATTAATTTGAATATATTTGTACTTTCTTTTATATATATATAGAGAGGAATATACAGTTGTGTGGACTAACTTTTTATACTAAAAACTATGCGATCTATATATATATTTTTCATGATATCATAATTTAAATTTTACACATTCTTAAATTTATTGTAAAAAATATATTTTTAACCAAAATTAGATTGTAATTTTTTATAATTAAACAAAATAATATAAGTATATAATAGATTAAAAATGGATTTAAACATGCCATTAAATAATTTCCTCGTATGATGATCATGCGATGATGATGCGAATGGTATCTATTGTTATGTTAATATTAAAAACAAATTTTTGCTTTTTATAAAAAAAAATAAGGAAAAGTTAACGTCGGAATTTTGTAATTATGATATAGTAACTGCAGAAATTTTAGCAGCCCATATGTATACCATATTTCTGCATATAAACACATTTTAACAATACTATAATTTATCATAATATGAATATTATATATATATTTGACCTTAAACTCTTTAATATAATATATAATGTTGTTGTATATTGGTTAACAGCACAGTTCAAATAATTTCATTATATTCATATTGTAATGTTTCTATATGTTAATTAAATACATAAATATACGTGCAGATTATATATAGATATACATTCTTATATAATTAAACAAACTATAACTATTACCGCATTAACCACACATTAAAATATTAATATATATATAAATATTATTAGTATTATGTAAATTTATGTATACACAAATGATATAATAATATTTAAATATATAGATTATAAAATTAAAAAGGGTTCTTCATCTTTTATATTATATATAGTATAGTTTATAGTACATATATTATAAATTTAAAATCACGTCACGTATTTATCCTATTCAAGAATAATATGTTGATATATAACTTTAAACATTTTGCTATCTATATATGATATGAGCTTTCCACATATATATTGTATATAATAGTATGTTATGTATAACGAATTACGAAACTACATCATATAAATGTGTATATTGAAAAGAGGGAAAATTGAAATTTTATATATAGAAAATTATATATTTATAAAAGAAAAGAAAAAAGTTATAAAACCACACAAAACTTTATTAACCCTGTACAGTATGTAGAAAATATGTATTCCTCCGACTCTTGTTCTACATATACCATATATATGAATCGATTCTATAGAAGATGATAATGATATAGTAAATATTTTATTTTAATTTGGAAATTTCGGTTATATTGTGCCCGTGGATTGTATATATTTTCCTGAAGCGAGAATAAATTCAAAAAATTCGAAATATTAAGTTCATATATAGTTGGATATGAGATGAGCACGCAAGCTATAAATAACAACTGTGGGTTAATCACAATGTAACGTATTAAATATTTATAAAATAATGTTTATTAAAATCATAACTCTGCGCTATTTAACAACTCATTTTATTTATGATCTGTTTATTTTTAATTATATATTATAGTATATTTTGTAATATGCATAATATAATTATATAACCTTTTTCCTTTATTATGCTACTAATAAAAAAAAAAAATAATACATAAATGAGTACACGGTTTAATCGTGTGTGTGTGTGTGTGTGCTTTTATGTGTATATTCTATGGGTAATTGAACGTGGTATATAAATAAAATAATTAACGATCGGTACATGTAACCAAATATATATATAAGTAATTTATAATATTATATTATAAGTGTGATCAATTTATAAAAAAGTTAATTTCAGTTTAATCATCTTCTGATTATTTATACAGATGTTGTCTACTGTTAATTCTATTATATTTAATCTATAAAGTTACAATGTTAGTGATAGTGTGAGGTAGTTTTCTATATTATACATACACAAGTATATAATAATTTTTGGATATTTGAGGGTAATTTAGCATTATATATATTTACACCACAAGTTAAACGTAACGTTTATTCAACAGCATGCTTCCTTTCAATAGAAAATATTTTGCTAATGTAAATACAAAATATTAATAAATTTAAGTTTTTGTGTTTTCAAAGAATTTTGTAATGAAAACTATATTGCAACTCAATGAACATTTTGTTTGAATATTTAAACAATTCGAAATCAAATTTAAGTACCATTTGTAAATATATTTGTATATACACCGTGTGAATAAAATACACGATGAATGTATTGTATCTATCGGTGGTAATGTGTAACTTAATTTTTTGTCTTTACTATACATGGTAACATGTTTAAAGATAGTGTGATAGAGATTCTATGCTCGTGTGAATTTTTTTAAAAATTTACATAATTAAATTCACTCATATTTTTAGTTTATATATTTTTTATATTTTTTATAATTGAAATTAAAAATAAATAAAGGTATATATATATAGAAATACAATTGCAATTAAATATTTACATATAATTACATATCGAAATATAGATAAATGCAAATCAGATATATCATCATATTATAAATGTGCGTAACATTTTGTAATTAATTTATTATACATACATTTTTACATATATGGTATGGTATGTTACAAAACAGTTCTATATGTAGATTACGCCTACATAATATGTAATACATTGTTACAAAGAAGTGTGGTATTACATGTTGTTAGACAACAACACGTGGAAGTCACAAAGTGATAACATATGTTACTACTATTAACAATTTAACCATACACACAGTTACGTAACTTTGCTCCAGTTGTGTAAATAATTGTTCTTGGGAATGCTGTTCAATAATTAGCATGCCAACTAAATAGCATTTAACTTGCGTGTATTTAGAGCTGCATTGCTCTAAATGTATGAAGTATATAATATAGTATTATATATTATAATCAAAATATTATAATATTGTATAAATATATACAAAAATTTATAAATTCTACGCACGTATTATAATGAATTTAATCGAAATTGTATTTACTAAATATGAGTTGCAGATTTCCGATTTCAAACGTAATGCTAAATAATATAGTAATATGTATGTGTATACATATGAAGTATAATGAACAAATTACAATATAAACATTTATTGTATATTGAGTGTGTGTTTATTCATGTACGTAGTATACATATACCATTTATACCGAGTATATTATATAAGAACTGTATGTATACACATTTATGTAAGAAAATTCCAATTATTTACTCTAGCTCTTACGATATGTATATACGAGTATGAAATACAATACTAAATACTATATCATGTACCATGTATATATATATAGATGTAACAAAGCTACACCTACATTATACATATTATTGATTAGTTTATACAATTGTTATTGATACATGTAAGATAAGATATAAATTTTATTGCATGTTTTCGTTTTATAACTATATACATTTTTTCGTATATATATGTAATATCAATAAGTATTATTTATATATAGGAAATTGATAATGCGCATTTTTTCTATAGTATATATATAAAAAGATTTAACAATAAATAAATAGATTTCGAATATATACTAGTATATGGTACATATACTCTTAATCGTATATAAATCTGATATTTTGACCGATTGTTTATAGTATATATAAGGGATATATGAAAAAATCTAAAAGCTTTTCAACAAAAAATTTTCACATTAATCACTGACACCGCATATATGCACACACACACACAATTATATGTACATTTTTAGACATCGCATATCAGACACATATCACATACCGAAAAATAGACATTAAATTCATGGATTCATTTTCTATTTCTATATTGATCTATATGTGCACATTTTTGTTCATTATTTTATGATTAATATTAATTTTAATATTCGAAAGAGATATTTAATTAAAAATAATATATAATTATGTAAAGAAACTATATAAAAAGTAATGTAATGTACAAACTTAACCAGTAAACTGTAATGAAGAACTGCGGTAAATGTAATTATGCTCACTTATATGGAACTTATGTGTAACTTTATATGAACAAATAATAAAATGTCCGCCGCAAAAGTATAAAACTTAAGACTATTTATAAATAAATTATGATTATATTGACAAAAGTGACTAAATTTTGAAATTAATATTTACTGGGTAGCAAATATGAAAAATTAATATGTGTAACACAATCAGCTTCTGCGTGATCTGCTCCAAAATGAATTGCATACACAAAAAAACCCAACTATTTTCTATATTTTCCTAAACAAAAATTTATCATAAATGAATGAAATTTGTGTTTTCAAAATATCACACATTACTTTACAGATATTTTAATTGCATAAATTAAAATTAAATTTTTACATATACATTTCTTCTTCGTTACCATTTTATAAAATCAAACTCAATAAATCATTATCATATCTATATAATATACCTTTAATAAAAACTCATATAAAAATTCATTCTAACTATTCCTGTATACGATAAGTATACATGCAATTAATTTTATTAAATAGTTATTATATTTATATTTCAACAGATAGATAAACATTGTATTCCTTTCTGATCATATAACATATTGCTATTATCATATCATTTTATAGTATTTTATACAAAAAGATATGTTATTAGATATATGTATATTGTACATATATGTATGTGTAAAATTGTCTATATATATATTGTTTGAATATCCTATAAATTTAGGATATACACATTTACATACACCATATATTATAAAAAAAAAACAATAAAAAATCAAATGTGTAAAATCAAAAAGAAGCTTTTCAATGTTCACACAGCTAAACCATTGGAAATATTATTTTACAAGTCTATAGTAACCTACTAGAAAAACTACGCACTACCAATGTTATATATTATAGAAGAACATAAAATAACAATTTTTCTTGATAATTGCGAGGACTGAAATAATGTGCTGTGTTATTATACAATGGTATTCTGCGCGAATTCATCCGACTCCTGAACCATAACAATTTAATTGCAATCTTTAGCTATTGCAATATATAGATGATACTTAATAAACAAAACCAATTAAAGAAAGCAATACGAAACAATCTCAAATTTTCAGGAAAATGTTGTTTTTATATTCTTCATAAATGGCATTCAATTAATTAAATTGAATTTTTATATATTCTCACTCAAAATTAAAAGAAATTTTTACAAAAACTTAACGCTATTATAATTAACAAAACAAAATGTATTGTGTGTAGTTAAAACATATACACATACATATGTTTTATCTATGTATTTATTATGTACAATATATATTATATAGATATTTTATATAGAGAAATAGACATATATAAAATATATCATATATATTGTATATAAAGAGTTTTGTTTTGCAGATCACGTTTTCAAGGACTATTGAAAAAGTAGCGAATGGCGAATATTACACACTTGATGAATAATTCAAAAAGGTTAAACATTAAATGTTGTTGTTTTTGTAACTATACCATATATTGTATATATGTTGTGTGTAAACCAAATACTAGCTATTTATGTATTTTTGGTACACATTTAAACAGTTGTTTTTATTTTCTATTCTATATTCTAACTATATACATACAATATTATGTATAAGTTGTATGTACATAATACGGATATTATATATATATATATACAATATAGGTATATAATGTACATTAGTAAAATATCAGACATTGATTTTTGTAATAAGAAAATTTATTTATTTCGATATTTTACAGAAAAAATTTTTTTTATATATATTTAGGGATTGATGGGTAATAAGTAATAATAAAAGGTTGTACTATATTATTGATTTTCAAAAATAAATTCTTAAGTTATATATAAATTTAATGAATTGTTAAACTTTAAAAATAACACCGTCAATTACGTCATATTGCTTAACCTAATATTTTTAAATGCATTGATAATTATTTATTCAATTTATTTCATATATATGTTATGACAAAATTCAACAAAAACAACAACAATTAACAACGACGTATACGTATATTAACTAGAAGAACTTAATTGAAAATTGAAGGATTCAATTATTTGGCACATATGTGTATATAAAAACATAATTCCTTATATACAATGCGATCATTGTCTTTAAATTGTATATTGAAGTGTATTTACTTAATTCATGAATTGAAAATAAAATTCGTATAGCTATTAATTGGTGCTCCATGTGGTGCTTTTGGTTTTATTATAGTGGTATTTTTTTCAAATAAAATTACATAATGATTTAGTATAATTTTTTATTTATGAAATAAATAAAGAAGAAGTAAGATTCGATTAACAAAATCACTTACAATATTCCCCGTCAAATTCCTACAAATAATTGAATTAATGGAACGATTAGCGTGACACATGACTTACACATCTTATCAATTGTATATAAATGTTTGTATATTTCCTTCCTCATAAGAAATATATTTTATCACTTTGACTGCGAAATTTTTAATAGATGTCACCGAATGCACACCACATGAAATAACACGAATTCTTGAATGTAATATATATATGTATTATACAATTTATATTGTAAATATAATATTGTGTATAAAAATTTGAATATATTAAATAAAATAATTCAATTCAATTCAAAAAACCAGTTGTTGTTTGGGGAAAAAAAAAAAAAAAAGATACCATACTGTCACACATATACAGAAATCCTTGAATATACATTTAATTCTATTCCCCACAATATTTATTATTACATTATATTTGTACTATATATTTAAAAAAAAAAATATACATATACAAACGCATATATAAATTAAAGAAAGTATATAATATATAGCGTACAATAATATATGCGTCTATATATATGAAATAACACCCTTATCAAGCTTTTAACACAATCCGTGGTGCGAATAAACGTTTTCATGGTACAAACACAAAAGCAATAAAGAAGTGACGAATGGGAATTTGATAGCTTTTTTCTTCCCTGCAGCAGGTTGAGAAAAAATAAAAAAAAAAAAAAACAAATTACGAAATAAAAATAAAAGGAAAAAAAAAAACGAAGAAGAAGTTATTGATAGATGAAAACGTGCGAGATTATATTGCGGTGTTACATTTGTGTTGATCTATATATTATGTCATATTTATAATATTTAAATTTAATTATTTGAAATTTGAGGTTATTGTGAGTAGTTGGAAAAATTTACCATATATATATATTTTTTTTTATTATGTTAAATAGAAAGTATTGAAAAAATTATTTTTTAATAATAATTTTTGTACAAATGACGATTTTATAATAATCTATTAGAAATATATATCATATTTTATTTTGCATTACAAATTAATTAAAACAATAATCCAACAATTAATTCTCTCAATTGAATTGAATATATACTTTACTAATATATAATAAGAATTGTTAATAACTTATTAGACTCGTATCTATAATAATATTTACTAGTGCAAACAATTTACAATTTATAAACTTTTACATTAAACTTTTAATATTCAAAATTACCATTTTCTATTTTTTATCATTCAATGCAGAATTGTTAATATGTTACACATAAATTACACATGTATTATAAATATATAATGAAATTTTAAAAATTACATATTATTGATAATATTACTTATATTATATACATATATTAAATCTTAATAATATTATATATATATATATATATATATAATATGTATATGTGATAAATGGAATTGAATATTATATAATATATTAAAGCCATATATGACAAGATAATATTTTTATGTCAGCGTGAGTGCGTGTATTCTTCGAATACTTATTATAAATACACAAACACATAATTCTTTTATATGGAAAATCTATAGGTGTCTATATATATATTGAAAATATATATATATCTATCAATTGTGATGACTGCTGCTAGCAAAAAGATTTTTAAAAAAAAAATATGTTTTTACTGTGTGTTATAACTATGTATATGTTAAAGAACAGAACATGTTTTTATTTTAATATGAAATTTTCTATTTTGTATGTTTTCATTTTACTTTTTTCTTTTATTTTCTTGTCTTTTTATAATATAACATTTTCTTATATTGTATATATGTGTAGGGGAAAATTGTATATTCACAAAATTGGTTTATATATAACAACGTATATATAGATTCTATATATTGTATATAGATATAAAATTACTTGTATATACAGAAGACGAGTACTTCTTTCTAATATCTGATATTAGATCAGATAAAGTAAATATTAAATAAAATAGATCAATCATTTTTTTTTTTTCCAATAATAATATTAAGGATATTATTTCTTTAGTGTCTGTGAACGATTTTGTATCACTTTAAATAATAAGGACCTCTTATCAATTTCAATTACATGTTAATTTTTTGTTATCCTTATGCAGACATTATATTTATAATAAATAATAAAATAGAGTGTGCACAAGTACAGTATAGTAAAATATATGTTGAATAATAATATATTTTCATCTTTTTTTTAGGTATATAATACTAAATACTATATTCAATTTATATTAACCACAATAAACACGACACTTTATATAATTAAATTACACATTATAAATTTTAATTTATATGAAATTAAATTTTTAAATAATGTAATAGTATAGTTAGAGAGCATTCCATTCACAATTTGAAGGTTGGCAATTCAATTAACGTACCGAAATAAGAAACAGTATTAGTATTTTAAAATTGAATTATCATTAGTTATAGTTTATGAAATTACCAATCCAACGCTATATATATATGGGCGATTCATTCATCCAAATAATTTATAAAGCATTTGTGTCGAAACATAATGGCAAACCAATTTTTGAATTGTTATGTACTCAAATCACATGCGTATGGAATAATTTACCAACATGATTACAATGTTAAATAGTGATTAAACAATGTGGCTGCAAGGAGCTGTCTTAGCATATGACTGAGCTTTCAACTTGTATATAGTCAGCTGGTTATAGAGTACGAAAAGGTATTCAAACAGTGATCTGATTCGATATCTTCCAAAATATTTAAATAAATGTATAAAATGAACTATGCAAAAAGAAAGCGATCAGCTACGAATATTGAATATACATTAGAAAGCATTGATTCACAACTGAGTGGATTCTTGCTTCGATGTGAGTGATTTCATCAAATGCATAGATTTTTATAATTTCGTGAACTATGAACTAATAATTCTAAAACATTTTTCTTTGTTATATAATTTTCTAAAAACTTAGTTTTATATCCTTACCATATATATATATTATTATATGGTTAGAAAATACAATCTGTATTCTACAATATATATTGCAATATATATATATGGTATACATACGGGATTCACCATAACTCATATATAAAATATATTTACGAGTATACATACATATAACGTACAATGAAAGACAATATTTTTATATGAGCGACACTTAAAAATATATTTTTATACTATTATTATGGTATTCATTGTATATTATTATTATTTTATTCCTATTATTATTATTATTATATAGATATAGTCGTATATTTCAGTATTGTAAATTTTGTAATAGTTTTCGTCCTTATAATAACACTTTCGTTGCAACATTGGATATATCAACAGACAGAGAATATATAAAAAAATAAATGTAACTAAATGTATAAGTTGTGTGTGTTATAAGAAATAGGACATTGTAAAAATTTTATTGTTGAAATTTCCAAGTTATTTTCGTACTCGTATTTTTTCTATCTATATACTGTATTTTTCTATATGAATAGATACTACAATCACAACATAACATCTCTTTATTAAATGTATTGTTCATTTTATATTATTCTTTCTTCATACATGTCTATTTTTATATATATGGTATTTATACAATATATATACCATATATATGAAAGAATAAAATCTTCGGATTATGTACACAATATAAAATAAAAAGAGTAGATTATTAAAGTTTAATATAAATGAATAACGCAATATAATGAAATTATTAAAAATATATATAACTTGTTAAAATAGAAGTGTTGATGTAATGATGGGATATACTTTGAAGAGAAGCTTGGCAAAAAAAAAATGAACTGAATAATGAGGTACATAGAGTACTAGTAAAATAAATGAATCTAGGAATTCATATAGAAAAGATCTGATGTGCGATTATAGAGACTGAAGTTCAATTGTTGAAATACTAAATATTCTATGATCACACACTCAAAGTTATATAGAATAATAATATAAATAATGAATGTACACATTTGATAGCTGATGATGATATATAGAATAAATTGTGATGTTTAAATTTTGTATAAAAATTAATTAAATTTCAACTCTTTTCTAATTTCTTTATAAACAATACATGAATTTTCCTTTCCTTCTTTAGTTTTTTTTTTAATGTTTTTTTAAATATCTATACAAAGTTATGCTTATTTATATTTAGTATAAAGAAAATTAATAAAATAATTTTATAAACAACACTTCATAAAAATAATTAAAATTGAAGATGTAAAAAAAAAATAAAAAAAAATTATTTTTTGTGTATACAACAATTTTTCCAATGGATTAAATAAATATGATGATGGTTAGATAAAATTATATGTTGAAAAAAATATAAAAAATACAATAATATAAATAAATAAACTCATACTGAAAATTATATGTATAATAATATAAATAGAAAAATTTCTCAAAGCCTTCAAGCAGTGTAGTGTGTGTATAGTAGTGTTTTATATTATTAAAGCAATTTAATTTACCATTTATTTATTTAATTATATATTTTTATAAGTGAAAATAAAATAATATATATAAATATATATAACTTTCCGTTTTCCTCATTCTATACATATATATATATTTCACTATATTATCTCGCATATTATTAAATTTAATAATTCTTTTTATCATTCACATGATTTAATAAAATTTTGCTTGTGAAGTATTCTTTTCCACTACATTTTCCTTCATTGTCTGTGCTGTAAATAAATATCGTAAATAATCTACGACAATGATTTCCTTTCTGATATTTATTCCTACATATACTACAATATATTATACGCGTATATTTTATAATATATATTGTGTATCTATCTATCTATCTATCTATGTATTTTATATATATATATAATATTCTATCTATTTCTATGTAATACATATATTATATATATATAGTATATATAAGAAATAATTATATTATAAAATTTTAAGATAAAAGTATATTTTGATTTTAAATCTATATATATATATATCATCTAATCGTATATTATATATATATATATAGAACAACATATGTATATATCTATGAGATGTCTTCAAAATTTTCAGGAAATTAAATTTTATAACCTTATTATTATATTGTATATATATATATACTTACAGTGAAATATATAACATAAAATTTTATTCATACAGACACTAAATATAGTATATATATATATAAGATATAAAGAAGGAAGTTTATATAATATGTATAGGTAAATTATATCACTTAAATGTAATATTATGATCACACTCGTATTTCATATATATATACTGTATTATATATGAGACTATATATATACAATACATACATTACAGCATTTATTTATTATTATATATCCACATTTTCTCAAATAAAAATCGATTCAGTGAATTTATATGTTATATATACATAAGACGTGTAATAAGAAAACTGAACTCCATCGTATTATATACATATGTATTTTTTTGTATATATATATATGGTCTTTATTTCGCTTATTTATAGCATCGTCTATATATATATATATATATGTATATGCTCGCAGATCAAGGATTTATATACTATATAAATAGAATTTAATTCAATTTGTTTATACTGATTTTAAAAAATTTATATTTTATATTCACACTTCACACTTTTTGTTATTCTAATAATATTATATTAATAAATATTATACATTTATAGATTGTCTGTATAATAAAAGAATTGTAAAAAGACTTAATCCAAACGGGTCGAAAGTAAAAATTAATAATGATGTTCATATAAATTTTTGTTCAATAATAATTTGGTTATATAAAATATTTGCTTGCTTAAAATAATAAGATACTTCTATCATAGATTTATTGAATATTGATCATTTTAATGATACATACAATTTATTAAATATATATTAATGGCATTGGAATAATATACAAATAGGTTTTTGTACCAAACAAATATACTATACATTTATTGATAATTTAAATATGAGAAGATGATTTTTAATTATTATAACGATTTTATAATACATCTCAATGGTGAACTACAATTAGCTTAAGCAACAATAACTTAATATCAATACACAAAAAACATTGTTACTTGCAAAACAAAATAAAACCAATAACCCCCAGTTGACAATCAGAGCTATAGAAATACATATAATTTATAAATAAAATAATTTCAATAGAATTAAAATGTAAATATATATTTCACATTTTCAACAAAACAAATTGCATTTATAATATATATTATTGTGACAAAAAAAAAATGGGAATATAAATATAGAAATATAGATTACATTGACACTATATATATTTTATTTCTGGTAATAAAACATTTTTATTGTATTTATTATGTATAGATTATAATAATAACAAAAGAATAGTATATATGTATTTTAGTTCAAATTTCAATAATATTTATTTTGATATTATATACGTTTATTTACATTACATACATTACTAACGCATTGTGCATATGTATAACATTATATATTTTGTGGAATGATATTTATTTATAAAATAAATACAAAAAATATGTTGTTTGATTTTCCGTAGGTATACTACATTGTACAAAAATATAAAATATATAAAAATATGGAATTCGCAGTCAGAAATAAAAAGTCTTATGTTATATATTATTACACAGCTACGATATATGTGTCCTCTTGAGATTGAGATAAGAACAAATATAACAACAGTTACAATGGAAAATAGAAAATTTATTTGTATTTTGAAAAAGTTCTCTTTTATATTCCTTTTATTTTAAAGATAAATGTTAATATTTGTAATATCTACAAATATTGTACATAAACATTTTTCATATAAATAGTTCTTAACTATAGAGATGGGACGATATTTAAACAGAGCATGTATTTTTGTATTGGTATTTTAAAATAACACCAACAGCAGTGTGTTCTGTGATATCGCAAATACTTGTTATTGTTATTTTTGTAATAGAATTTAAATGTACAGGAAGAAAAAGGAATTTTACTTTTGAAACAAAAATAATATTTATATATACGACACACACATCATTTTTCCATAAATTAAAATAGCACACCTCATCTCTCCCGTTTTTATATTATGATTTACTAAAAATAGATAACTTTCGGCACTATTGACTGGATTCATAATTCAGGGTAATTTTATCTCAAACTTATTATTATCACAATACAATATTTTATATAATCTATTTTTTATAATCTATGGTATTTTTAAAAAATAACTATCATTAGCTTATTTATCAGCTAAACGATCGCTCCAACGATATTTAAATGTATGAGCAACCACTATTAGATTTAAATTACGTAAAAATCAAGTACATTCAATTTTTCACAGTATTAACATACAAATTTTTTAAAAAATCATAAAATTGTCAATAACAAAAATCATATAATTTCATTTTTTTTGTGTATACAATTTATTCCAATTATGGCGGCTCATTGCCGTTATAGTAATAATTGTCATATATATGTTGACACTACATAACGATATTTTTAATTCGCATTAATTAACTAATCCACCGATTTTCTATGTTCCAAGTTTTAACAATTAATTTATGCAGTTTATTTATAATCTAAAAGAACTAAATCAACAACTGTGCTATATCTACGAGTATATTCTGTATATTTTCTAAATATTATATTTATAATAACATATTTATGATAATATAAATTTATCAAAATATTTATCATCATCAATATCAAATATAATTTCATATATATACATATATTGTCTATAGTTTATATATACATAAATTGATATTTATGTACCAAAAGCTTTTTAGGGCAATTATTTTGATATGAATATTTTTCAAAAAAAAAAAAATAAAAATATGTATTATAAAAAAAAATTATCTTTTATATAGAAAGCAAAAATATATTGAAAAGATTAATGATTCAATGTATATAAATTTCATAATTCTATTGCGTGGCTATTTCACATATATTATAGTTATATGTATTGTAGAATATAAAATGAAATTTTTATGTGACACAATATATTTTCCAATTTTATATGAAATAATAATAAATATATTATATAAAATTGATGAGATATTCATTTTTCGGTTTTTGCAAGCGAAAAAACTTTAAAATTGTTGTGGTGTGAGTGTGAGACCAATGTTGATAAATATCGTATTAACTTAAACTAAATTAACTATGAATTATTTCGAATATTTGTTTACATTACATTTTCATAGCTTTGTTTTTCGTCTGAAACCATATTAACAACTCAAAACTACAGAAAAATAAACTTATTTTAAGATTATATCTCTTATTTGGTTATATATATGGTTATATGAATTAATATTTTTAAAATGTAAGTGGTTAATATTTTATTTATTTAATTACATTTATAATATATTAATCAATTAAATTTAATATATTCAAATTAAAATTAAAATCTTTTATGAATTGAAATAAATAGAAAAACAACACCAAAAATATGCAAAAACTCTAAAAGATAAATAAATGCTATTTAAATGTGTATAAAAGAATATATTTATCTAAAATATATTCAATTATTTATAAATATATCATCACACATAAAATCATATTATAAATTGTGTTAAGAACAAATTTAATTTTAAAACAGTTCAAAATTTTAAATATACTCATACTATAAATTGTACGTATATATTTATATAAATGTTATTTTACATCTTTAATATATATTATACCATATTTAATATATATATTTTTTATATATAATAAACATGTATCCTTTTTGTTTTCATCAAAAGATGAAATAATGGATTCATTCCAATTAATTTATTTTTGGGTAAACTTTTCTTCGTTTAACCCATCCATCTATCTATTCATTTATCTATCCATCTATTTGTCTATATCCATCATATAATATATATATATATTGTATATATACAGCATCACAGTAAATAATGGTAGTATATATAAAATATATAGATATATAGCTACTATACACGATATATATATATATATATTATGGAATTTGTCCGATGAACATTGAAATTAATTTCATTTCTTCGACATTGTTTACTTAACAAACATATATATATATTCATATAGATAAATATCAATATGCATTAGTATACTGCTTATATACTTGCATATATCTATATATATATATATATATATTGTAGTATATAAGAAAGCTCAAACATTATTCACAATATATATATTATATATAAAAGATAACTTACATATATATAATGTTGATTACATCAATATATAATAATACAATTATTATATTAATTTTTTATTTTGCTCATTTGATTTTATGTGTTTACAAATGAGAATATGATTTTTTTTCTATTTTTGTATGCCAGTCGATAACATAAATTTAACATAAAATTTATTTCATCAAATAAAACTGAATCACATGATATTTAAATAAATGTATAATCAATTTATATATTTAAAATTACCAATGACCTTCATAAAATATTAAAAAGTTTCGCTCATATTGTATTTTCAAATTCATCAAATATATATGAAAAATCATTCACTTTATCGATTTTATTAATAACTTATCAATTTAATTTTCTTTTTAATTGTTTAATAAATTATCCATTTTTTATTTAATATTTAAAATGTAATAAATAAAGGGGTACTCACCAATTCACTTTTCCCCACATTAGCCGCAATTTAGGAGCCGGTAACAGAAGAATGAATATTCTGCACATACAGTTGAATTTCATTTCACAAATAACAAAATTGAACCGCGACACATATTTGCTATATAGCTAAAAAGACAAAAAAAGAAATAAATTAGTTTTATTATAATTATTATTAGGTAAATGTAATAAATGTTGTATCAAATCAAGTTAAATTATTTATTTTATTACTTTTTTTCGAAATAATTTGGTACAATTTTAAACATAAATACAAAAAGTGCAACAGCAACAGCACCATGAACAACTACACAACTACAACAACAATAAATGCTATATAAAAATTTCTGTGACCGCGGCGTCACACATACACAATCACATTTTTTTTTGCGTATGCATATAGGAAAAAGTCAAAATTTAATTATTAAAAAACTAAAAATCTATACCATCTTTTCCAATAAAATTAATTATTGAATAAATACATAATTGTTGTGAAACAAATAAAATAAAAATAATTAAAACAATTACAATATTAAATGTTTTAATGTATAAAATATAAATGAATTAGCACCGCCACTTACCCATCATTAACACAAACAAGGGAAAAAGAAAGTTAAAATTTATTGTATAGGCATTTTTTAAACACACAATTACTAAACACTGTAATAATATATAGAAAATAAAAATCAAATAATTTTAAATATTAATATTCGGTTTATAAATTTAAAATAATAGATTATCTACTTTACATTAATTATGAAATATAAAATAATTAAATTATTAATATGTAATTTTTTATTTTATTCCTATTTTCCATTTACTACGACGACGTGACTGACACAAGAAAAACAAAAAATAGCAATAATAAAAATCGAAATTATAAATGTGACATAAAAAATTGATGACACATGAGAAAATAAAAAACAATTGAATTTATTTCGCTATATAAGAATTTCAAATTTATTTATTATTATTATCGTAATTTTATTTATCAATTATCGAATTTTCAAATTTAAAAATTTGCTCTTTTTTGAAATTTATTCCAACAGATGTTGTCACTTACGCGCTTAATGATGATTTAATAATTTTATGTACTTTTTAGTAAAATTAACTTACAAAATAAATCGATTATGAAATTATTTAATATTATTTAAATTTTTGGCACTAGATAATGTAGAGTTTTACCTTGCTATAATGGATTTGCTTTTCTCGTAATGTACCGGCAAAACTGTTGGAATTATGCACGATGTCATTATAGAGAAAAATAAATTATATGCCGCCTCAACATGAATTCAAAGAAATAAAAATATTGATAAATTTTTTCCTAAAATTGTAATTGTATTAAATTTAAACGATATGCTATATTTTTAGATAATGGGATAAAAATAAGATTTGTTTACCTAATCGAAAATATAATTATACTTTATCAAAAAAAAAAAAGCATAATTAGTTCAATAAATTGCTGGTTAATTTGTATATGTTAATTATATGGATCTCTCTTATATGATGTCGTGTATTAATTTTCTTATTATATATTAGTATATTATTAACAATTTCTATAAAAATTAAATAAGAAGCATAAAAAATAGTTAAGTTTTTAATTACAATATATATTTTTCATTAAAATATTTATTGCACATTTCAAATTCATATGAATAGAATATTTATTATAATAAAATAAAGTCAAAAAAAAATGGGAAAAAAATTATATTATTCAACACGAATCGACAGAATAACATTTATATGCGATATATTGTTTATGAAAAACGCATTTTTGAAAAAAAAAATATTTAAATCTAAACTCTTCTTCTTTTTTAATCAAATTTACTGAAGCTTTTATACTTTATACATTATAAATATTCACCGCAGTTTATAGTGTAATTGTTATATATGCTAATGTATTTAAGAACATTATTAATTTGACCCGAATTTATTTTACCTCGATATAAATAATGCCAAATACCTGTTATATAAAATATATATAAAAAAATAAAAATAAAAAGAGAAGTCTAGGGCTTTTATTTATAAATTCAATTTTAAAATAATTTAAAATTTATATTAAAAATGTAAATTATTTCTATGGATGGATATGGTGGTTAAAAAAAGGATTTGTAAGTATACGCATAATAAATATATATATATAAATATATATATAAATTGCAATGACATAACCAATTTACATACAAAAATAACAAATTTTCTCATTTTATCTTATTATTAATAAAAAAAAAATAAACTTTTATGTGTGAGTGTGCGTATGAAAAATAAAGAATAAAACAAGATTTTTCTATAAGGAGAAATTTATGTAAAATATATGTAAAATACTAAATAAATCTCAATTTTATTGTGGAACATATTGTTGAAATGTATATTAAATACGCTTGCGTTAACCCTACAATGTATCCTTTACATATCTACTCGTTATATACATAGAGTTCATAAATAATAATTTTCCATTTGTGTAACAAGTTCTCTTTATATTTTGTGATATTTTGATTCGAGAATTTAGTTTATTTTATGAAGTGCTTGTAAACGGTTGATTTTGTAAATTTTCTCTAGTTGAATAATTTTAAAAAAAAAATTATTAGTGAATATTTTTTTTTTTTTTTTAGTGGATTTGTAAAATGAAAATTAATTTAAGGACAAAGGACTATAAAAAAGTTTATTGATAAAAAAAAATAAATTTGTGATAATTTATGTGTTATTTTAGTACATATACAATATTCTAATATATATAGTATTTAATAATATTCATTAAAACATGTTTATAAACATGTAAATAAGTGTTGATTATATCCGGTTTTAACATTTACCAGTTTACATTTACCAGCCCATAAAAAAAATATATCTATTTATCCAGAATGATTGTACTTTTTTAATTGTAATTATTTTACATCCTTTATATTCTATTATATAGAAAAGATTACACACATTTTACTTATTTTTTTATTTATATAATATTAATAAATAATCTTTCATTTACTATAATTTTTTTATATGTAAGCTTTTAAGAAGATTATTTATGAATATTTTCTTTTATATGGAAATTATATTAACAGCATAAAAACAGTCTTTTTCTTTTCTTTGTAGTAATTCGCTCTTTTTTTATTTTTGTACATTAAATAAATACATATAGTTAGTTAGCAGCACACGCATACACATATGAAAATTAAAATAATACTTTCATAAAAATATTATAATACTTTTTGTGTAAAATTATATTCTGATAATTATGTAATGTTCAAAATTTTGTTGATAAATATATTAAGTAAAATGTATATTATAATAAGTCTGTAATAACATTGTGTTATATACTGAAATACACGTAAAAGAGATCAATTTTTTTAAACGTATTTTTACTGGTTGCATAAAGTATATAAAAGTATCTGCTGACTTATTCAAATCCAATTATTTTTATGTTAATATATAAGTATTTTATGTATATAGAAAAACATTTCTAAATAAATTATATAATTTAAAATTTCATTAAAATGAAATTAATCTTTTTGCTGTTAAAATTATTTTGTATTTATAATTATATATTCTAACATTTTACATTTATAATATTGGATGGTTCATTTTGTATAGTCTAAATTTATTTTCTCTTTTGTATAATTTACACAAGTGTAAATTTTAATACTCCAATAAAATACAAAACAATACATTATTTAAATAATAGGATAAATGAATTTTATCATACACAAATGTTACAATTTCTTTACATAATAAATGATAAAATTTTTAATGAAGTAAATTTCAATGTTCGGGAAATGCTCACTCAGGAAAATCTATAAAATACTATATGATTACTAAATATTTATATACTATATTTATATGTGCCTTTATACAATATCTAGTTCGTCTATATAAATAAATATAATAAAAAGCAATTTATTTTGAATAAAAAAGAAATTAAATACTAATGTTTTTATATATCATTCAATTTTATCATTCCAATATAATCTTCAACATTTTATCTATATATACGAGTATATAATATAAAATATAAAATACATACGATAAACTTAAGGACATAAATAAATTGAGATAATTATTTTTCCATTTTTATCGTAAATAGCTCTCTGTTGCTTATGCTACACACCCACTTAACATTATGACACATTAACAACGACGTATAAATAAATGTATAAAACGGAGACAGTGACATAAAAAAAAGGTCCTTATTCAATTTATGTAATATAATATATACTTATTTATTATTTTAATTGAAAAGAAATGCTATATATAATTAACGAATATATTTGTTGAAATTATATTCAATTTGTTTATAGGTAGTAAAAGTTTACAAATTGGAGAGTTTTGCAATCCGAGTAACTGGACCGAATAGAGTACATGCAGTCAAGTCTGTTGGTTGAAATTCTAAAGTTTAATTTGTGAAAAAGTGAACAAGATCTGCAGTTACTTACATAAAATTATAAACATTATAATTTAATAAAATAATTTTTCGGACGATTAATAACAAAATACGCACGAATAAATCAGAATAATTTATTATTTACATACATAAAATTAAAACAATAATATAAATTTGTAATTAATATATTTCTCAAAATCGGTGGTTCAAAAACTACAATTTTAATTAATATTGTGTCACATTATTTCTTTAATTTAAACATTAACTACAATTATATTTTACACGTATCGGTTACTCGGATTACATGTACGCCAAAACATTCAATTTAAAACATAAAACACGTACCACCCACTAATTTCAGAATTTATACTATAAATGGCAAATAAATTTATATTTATATGATTTATGTAATCTATTGGTTTTTTTTTCTTTGCTTCTGATTGCCACATTATTTCAAATATATTTGATGTATAAATGAATATATATATATATAAGTATAGCTGTATATGCTTATGCGGCATATAATATGTATAAATAAGTTTTATGATACCAAAAAGGAATAATATATGTAGAGAAACTATAGATATTATGAACGAATTTTGAAATAATACACAAGTATTATTATTTAAAAATATACCAATATATGATATTTGATAGCTATGTTGTTTGTAGCCATTATTGTAAATCTCTCATATTTTCAAAGAAATTTCTATTTTTATTTCATAAACTAAATTAAAAATAATAAAATAGTTGAGTAATTTCCAGAAGATGAAGTAATGTGTACCAGTGAATTTAACAAATTATTTGTGATAAAATTAAACATTTGCATTTGTACATGTGTCCTTTTTAGAATTGAATAAATCTAAATTATTTTAAGCTTTATCTTCATTTACTAAAGCTTTACTTTTATTTATTTTACAAAATGGGTGTACTCGCCTTGTAATAAATTTTTAGTCATAAAAATTCTTATATGAAAATGTTTATCTATCTATCTATAAATATCTATATTTATTATTTTTGGTATTATATACATGAGTTTAATTAAATTTCAATCAAATTTACAAATCATGTTCAATTAATTATAGTAGAATCTTTACGAACCGACGTATAAATTGGAGGATGGGTGGCGGGTCATATAATTTATATTGTATTATACATTTATATTTCTTGAATGAACAATGTTATAAATTTCAATAATTATAACTACCTCATTCCGTTCATTCAGAATTTTGTATCGTTCTGTGTTATTTGTTTTTTTTTTTCCATCTTTATTTTTATTCATTTATTATTGCCTTGGCCAATATATAAATAATATAATAATAATATCTATAGATAGGATATAGTGAGCAAAAAAAATAGGCCCCGTCGTATAAGAAAATAAGAAATATTAACAAAGGAAATTTGTGTGTGTGTGTGTCCGTGTTATATATTTAATATAAATATAATATATAAAATTGTAATACTTTACTTTCAATTATATGCGAGCATTTACAAAGTATCCACAAAATATTCACCATATATTTATATACCATCCATAGAGTTAATGTTATTTGATGATAGGGCACAACAACTACATTTTTATTATTATGCGTTATTTTATATATATATACTTTTGTACTGTAATTTTTTTTTATATTCTGTATACTTTTTGTGTATGTTGAATGAAACATATTGGACATAAAAAAAAAAAAACGAATGTATATATAATAATGGCGAGTCATTTCCCAAATAACATAAATAGCTCAGTAATTGGCTCATTTATAAAATGCTAATATATAAAAAGTATACCTTCCTATGTCTTCCATTAAAGTTTATATATTTATATTTATGTATGTGAATACTCCAGTCAGTATATTTGTGTTCATGTTCACTATATGTTATTAGCATGCATTTATTTTTTTCTCTATATACATATACTCGCATCAGGAAATTCATTTTCATTCTTGCATAGTAATAACGACAATATAATATTAGTTATTAAAATTATGTTGTAAGATTATAATTTGATACATATGCTATAATAACACATTGAAATGATTCGCATCAAAAAAAAAGGTAAACGTAATTATTACTGTAATCAAAAGACAAATACAATTAATAATATGTACTTAAATTTATTAAGTAAATTAATTTATAGTTATTAAGAAATTATGGTGATTATTGCCAGTATTTCATAAATAAATCTTTTGAATAATTGTTAGTTTTTGTTAGTAAATCTTATTGAAATTTTCTATTTAACGCATACAATAAAAATAATTTTAATATATAACAAATATTGCATGTACTGTTACATTTTTAAATCTTATAAAGTATAAACAATTAATATACGAAAGCCTCGAATAAAATCACAAAAATTATGTATATTTATTTCAACATTTCCCATTTATTGCACAAATTGAAAGCTTATATTAAACTATAAAAGTTTTGTTTGTTATAAGTTGGTTATATAAGTTCATATGTGGATAAACATTATTATATAATATATATATTTGAGACTTTTATTTTAATTCATAACTTTTGGTATTGAAATATCTTTAAAAAAAAATCTACGATTTTAATTTTCCAATAATACCAATGATACCACACATTGCATTTTTCCAAAAAAATATAATTAATAATTAATTATAAATATTATATGTAATAGAAAGCAATATAAATCATTTTTATATTATAATATGAAAATAATATTTATTTTTTAATCATTTTATTTTATTTTCATGCAACTGCAATTATTATTATTATAATAAATTTTTATTTGTCACAATATTTCTTTAAATTTATAATGCATTAAATAAATTTATTCATGTACAAAATATATAACAACACATTCTTCTCATCTTATATACATTGCAGATTATATAAATATAAATGTATTATAATAAATTAGGTTATAAAAATAATGTTTATGTAATAATGTCATAAAAATTCAACTTGAATTTAACATGTATATTTCTAATTATGAATGTAATTGTATTAGCAAAAAAAAAAATAAAATAAATAATAATAATAAGCATTTTAACTCAATGTTTATAGGTAAACTATGTATTTTATATGATTAATAAAACATTATCCTCTTCTTTAAAAACCATTTTTCTTTCTTTCTACATGTACACGTTATATTATGTAAAATATTTTTATAATATGTACCATAAAAAGCAATTACCTTTAGTTTTTTTTTTGTCATTTTATTTTACATATTTGTATAAAACTTTAATGGAAAAATATTCATTTTATACATATTCTTCTATAAAAAGTCATATTATTATAGACACACACACACACATAAAATATATAATATATAACATATACACAAAGTAAAAAATATATATATAAGTTTAAAGAAGAAATATAAAAAAATAAACTATATCTACTACCAATACTACTTACTTACTACTTCAATGTGTTTCTCTATGTAATACTATACATATTATTTATACGTATATAGAATATATAAATAAAACTCAAACTAAATGATGCTTTTAACTAGAACTTTTTAGATTTTATTAAAGTTTGATTATTTTTTTCTTTTTATATATAATTTATATATATGAAAATTTTAAAATAACATTGGCATAGTATTTTATATATATTTTCAAATTTAAAACATCATTGTATGTGAATGAATTGCATTACACAATTGCAAAATATTTCATTTCATATGCGAAATGATGGTGGTATTCATTTGTGTACAGTAAATTTACCATTTCATAAATATATACCATATTTATACCATACAGATATTTATTAAATAAGAGTGTATACATTGACATACACTTAATTTTTATATCAATATAAACATAAACAATGCACATAGATTTTTAAACATTATCATCATCAAGTATTGTTACGCCAAGTGGAGCATATATTCACCAGACACTCATTTTAAATTTTGTAAATTTCTCAATTACAAACATAAATGATAAATCTATACTGAGCGATTTTGAGTAATAAAATAAATACTGAAATTTTTTGAATCATGCTATATACCATTGCAATAAAATATCCATATAAAATACTATACCAAATTTTCCAACTTAAAATACTTTATGCAAATACAAATTGATAGTTCATCCGAAAATTTAGAAAATAATAATATACAAAATATAAGTGGTGCACCTATATCTATATAAATAATATTTATCACCATACGATTGATCAAGAGCTTAAATTATCATAATAAAATAAGTATTGAGTATTCTCGTAGTTTTTTTTTTCCAAAAATATAGTTTTCCTTATCACGTGTTATTTTCATATATGTATAAGATTTTCATCCTACATATATCCATAATAAAGTGTACTGCAATAATAAAAATAATAATATATATATTATATTATCATCATCATCAAATTTAGTATTACATTATTATTTATTTTCTTATAAGGGTTAAAGGTTATATATATTATATATATGCTACATGCTACAGATTGGATTACATGTTAACAATTCAATCTACTTTAAGTATAAATTATATACCATATATATATAAATGTATAAGTATTTGCAATGTGTGTATATATATTAGTTATATACAAAATATGTATATTTACATCATAAATGGATAATAAATTTTTGGTTTATGCTTGTTATTTTTATTTTTCTTTTGTTTCAATTATTTTCTTATATTTGGGATCTTAGCTATTGCGGATTTTTATGTGATTTCATTATATTGTTTTATATATGGTAAATAAAGAAAATATAAATTACTAAATTATATTAAACTGTTGTATATTTCAATACAAGATTGTGTACGCAATTGTTGTTTCATATATATAAAATATTTTTAATTAAAGCCAATTATTATTATAATATTACATATAATGAATTAAACTTTTTATATAATAATTAAATTGTCTGTTAATAGATGAAAATGAAAAGATAATCTATAAATATATATTATAGAAAATTAATGAATAAACTTTTAATATTATATAATTTGTTAACCGATCAAAGATAAAAATTATGGATAACTCAATACTATGACCAACACTATACAGACACAAAGCTTTATAATCGTTATATATAATTTAAAAAATATATAATTATTATCCTAAAGTAGTACTTGAATAATTCTAATAAAATCTTAGTTATATAGAGGTCATTTTTTGTGAAAAATAGAATGAACCGACCATGTTTACTTATAATATAATGTTTTCGTATGATAGAGATTACGTATCTCTGTTATTACGTAGATTTTATGCAAGCTTCATTAAATAATACTTTTTGTGTTACTTCAATTTTAAAATATAAATAACTTATCAATGAAGTTAAATTGAAAAATAGTAATCGTTTTTTTTAGCACAAATGTCAACGTTTTCCATTAATAATTAATTATATATACTGTGTTTCTTACCACATTGTCCTTCTTTTTGCATTAGAAACACTATAACATATAAAATAATTTATAAACTGTTAAGACCGCACGGTTAAATCTACCATTAATTATTTCAAATTTTATTTTCTTATATAATGGTAGTCCAGCCTATATTCATTAATAAATCAAAGTAACGCAATTTACAGAATAAATTTATTAATATTTAATATTTTCATATACAATCGATACATAATCGATATATTAAATATATAGATAGGTAAATTTTCCTGTATAAATATTTAGATGTGAACAAAAAAAAATATTCATAAACTTTAATATTTGTCAGGAAGTATAGAAGATTAAATTTAGAATATATATATATATATTGATAATATATAATTTAAGCAATATTTTCGATGACATCATAAACTAGTTGATACATATAGATCACAATTTAATAAATAAATATTTCATTTTACATATAACAAAGAAAATTTATACACTCCTATACCTTTTTCAGAATATTATTGTAAATAATTTTTATTAATATAAATACCTTTTTTCAAGTTGCCTAATGAATATATTATAATCTATATATCTATATATAATGAACCTTTTATATAATATACACACATATATACTATACTCGTATATATATATACAAATAGTTATTTATAAATATTTCATTACATATTTTGAAGTCATGATACCTATTTTATATATATATATATTCTATAATACTATTTTAAATTTGAAACTTTCATTTTAATATATGGTCTTGTGAGTAATATTTTATATACCAAATATATATATATGTTTATATTCTATATTGCCTTTATCAATCATTCAGTCAATTTTCATACAATTAATAATTTATAATATTTAAAATAAGGTCGAGATACTTTCTGCATATGTACTATAGTATATGTGTTAAATTTATATACGACTATTTATATTATAAATGAGATGAAATTAATTGAATAATAAATTAAATGCTGAGGAAACAGTATAAATAATTTATTAAATAAAATGATACCACATGTAATAACAAATTAATTATTAAATTAGATTTATAGCTTTATTTAAAAAAAATTGTTATTCATATACGACCAAATATTACGTAAAGAAATGTTCATATAAAATTTAGTAAATTTCAAAATTAAATCAAAATTTACAATCAATTTTATAAAGCGTAATTTAATTTGATAATATATATACAAAACATAATTATATTGAATCTATAATTTAATCAATTTTAAAATAATATTAAATTTGTATATTTTTACCATACGGGGCTATAGCTACATCAAAATATATAATATATATTATTTACACATCAAATTCAACACGCATATAATAAAGAAAAATCTATAATTTTATCAAAAATGATATAATATAATTTATGTTGTGCGATTTTGTAATTTATTTGTTAAAAGTTTTTAAAAGTAAAATATATATATTCAAAGAAAATGTATAAAAATTTTTTAGCAACAAATCAAATTATTAATAATAATAATAATAATAATAATAATAATAATAATAATAATATTAGTAATAATTATAGTGAAATAATAATTTGTTTAAAATATTCAAATAGATGAGTATTACTAAATTTATCGTGTATGGCTATGTACTATTACGCTAGCAAGCTATCTTCAATAGCGTGTGGTAATCGTTGTCGTCAAACATCATCAATACACAAAAATCGTAATCACAATGGTTTAACACAACAACATGATAAAGATAAAATAAAACAAAAATCAAAACGACCACCAAATATAAACGATGAAGATGATAATGATGATGAAGATGATATTGACACCGATTCTAGGGTAAGATAGATTTTATTATTTATTTATGGTGTGTGTGTATGTGTGTACAAATTAAATTAAATATACATATATACAAAAATAAACATATAAATACGTTTTAAATTTATTGCGAAAGTCGAAAATTTAATTAAATTATTGTATTATTATAATTGAAAATTAATTATAGATATATATATTTATACGTTTTTTCATGTTATTGTAAACCCATTTATTGTGTGTATACGTGATATTTTATATTGTGTATAAGTAATAGTAATACACGTGTATACATGCATTTTGGTAATTTTAAATGAATGAGTTGCTGGCAAAGCTTTATATAGGTTAAACAAACAATAAAAGCTCGTTTATATATACAACATTTAGTAAATTTATTAATATGTATGCTGATGAACGTAAAATATACGCATATATTGTCCATTATATTTATTTATAATTTTATATTATTTAATGGATTTCATTTAATAAATTAACGTGAGTGAAACGGCGGGTGCGGGAAACAATTAAATGTTTTTGACGAATAATATATAGTTGAACATACCTATACGTAGTTATGAACTAATGCCATCATAAACTCATATGTGTTGCTCTAAAAACGGAACTGCATCTATACCTGGACATTCACATCAGAGTCGTACGTCAAATTCACAAAGTGGTTTTGTTGTAGAGTTCGTGTACTATACAATATTACCAATTGACCAATTATTAATATTTGCATTCCATACGGGTGTAATGATTTTTAATGACAAATATTTTCCGGTTCTTCTATGTTTATCGGTTGGTCTGGTTTTGATATACTGTTGTTGTTTCTAAATTTCATAACACTGACAATTGGTCGACTTTAACTGTGTAGCCTCAGTGAGTGTGTACCAAAGGCAATGTAACCCACGTTAATAATTTTAATAATTTTATAATGTTGTTTTTTTATATTATATATGTATATATTTACATTTTTTTCCATTATAAACCATGCCCTCCCTATCTATCTATCTATACCCATAAGCCATAATAATTTATATGAAAAACTGACTTTTATACAAATTATTTATTTTAATTTGAATTTGTATATATGTTTATTTAATTATTTTATGTAAAATTTAATTAATATTTTAGTATGAATTTATATTAAAATTTGGACTTGTTGTATATATTTAAATATTTGGATTGTTCTGTAAATATAGATATATATATATATATATGCTGCGTTGTTTACAACACATATACATAAATAACATATAATAATAATATACATCAGATAACATTTTAAATACTTGTATAAATTAGATGGTACATGAAGATTATTTAAAATTATATAAATATAGTATATATGGTATATATTAAGAAATATGTAAACGTTATATAAAATAACAATTTTACATTGTAGATATAATACCAAACATCATAATATTTATTTATTTATTTCTTAAATTTCAAATTCAAGACTTTGTGTATATATCATAAGAACAATATAACTAATTTATATATATATATATATACATATGTGTGTAAATGTGCGGTAAGTTTTTGTACAAAACATAAGAACGAAATGTTTTCCTAATGTTTTATTATATATTTATTATATACAGAATAAATATATGAAATGTGAAATAAAGACATCTATAAATGGACCTAAATTACATCCACAAAATATACATAAAATTTAAAATAAAATGAACAAAGACTATCTTCATATCAATTACATATAAATCATATACTCTTTTCGAATTGCTATTTCGTTGAATGATACCTTCTTATCTTACATTGCACATATAGTTAATCATAGTTATTGAACTTTACTCAACGAAACATGAAAATTAACTTATAATGAATTCGGTTTTGAATGCTATAACTCTTAGAATATGGAATAACAAAATTTTACTATATATAGAGTTGCAACTACAAGAGGTCTATTGTCTCCGCATCTGTAAAAATACTGATGAGACATTAATATACTGAGGATATATAGAAAAACAAAAAGTGAATTTATTTAATTGTAGAAACAATAAATTTTAATTATTTATCTCATTACAGCAGCTAACTATTTGTAATTTTAAGAATGAATGTATGTTCAATGTGTTTAATATAAAATTTTCTTTGTGACATTAGCATGTATATATGTAACATTTAATTTTAATACATATATTATTTTAAATGTAAATAATAAACATCATCATAACAACATCATTATTATATATCATCATAAATACAAATATATGTATCGCATATACATATGAAAAATTATTATATATCATATTTTCTTTTAAGATAAATATTTATTTATACATACATGAATTATTATTCAATATACGTATATATATATAATACTTTTTATATGTTTTTCATATATATTTTCATATTTTATGCACTATATATAACATATATATATATATATATATGAAATAATATGCATTATATGGTATATAAATATAGTAAAGTAAATGTAATATATAATAAATTGAAAATACACAGAAAATCTGATAAGACTTTTTCCATTAATAATATTAAAATATATAATATTACTTGTACATTTATATACATGTGTATTAGCGTATGTACATTTTGTATATAAATTTCTTCCTTTCAATATATATATATATAATATATATATGTATACGTTACATTTACACGTATTTATTTATAAAAGGACTTACATATAGTATGTATAACTTTAAATATTCAAAATGTGTTCATGTTCATATGTATATAGTATATTAATTTATACATATTAATTCATAAATATTCTAGTTATTTATTATATATATATATATATTAATGTATCTCTCACTATATATATATATAAATATATATTATATAATAGTTATATAAAAATATTAAATATACTACAATAGTATAAATATATTACAACTTCTACTATATACATATTACCATGTACATATGTATATGTGTGGAATATTTATGGAATATTTATGTTTCCATTTAATTTAATTTAATTTCATGGTAAATTATTTTACCTCAGTCATGTACATTTAATTAAAATCAAAAGTGTAAATTTACATTGAAATTTATTTTACATTTGATCCGAAAATCGTATATATATGGATATTTTCTACAAATAAAACATTTCATTGTCAGTATTCGTTATGCCATACTTGTGATTTAAATGGTATGCCTATATCTATATACAAATTATAGAGTTGTACGTTTGTATATATACCATATATATATATATAGTATTAAATGTAGACATATCTATAGATCCTATAAATGTTTGTTGATATGTATGGTATATATGTTCAAATACATATTAGGTAATGTACCAAAAAGCTATTATTTATGATTTGAGTTAATTTATTTTTCTTGTTCGTTTTTGTTATATTATATTCATTTATATTTGAAATACATTTTATAATTATAGAATTTTTGTCTACATATATACGCAACGAAATACAATTTCAAAATTCTTATAAATGTTTAAGAAAACGTACATATGCGAAAGATAATATAACTCCTTCAACGATTTTATATATAAAATTTTATTAAGTTATCACGTTTTTTTTTTTTAACAAGTTTAATGTTCAAAACTAATCTTAACGACTCTTATACTTGCCTTGTTAGTGAATGATTTTCTGGTTTAGTAAAAGCTTTTCTTTTCTATTCATAATTTCTTCTTTTCTTTTTGATACGAATCCATCATTCATCCTCTGTCGAAAGTTCACAGCAGTTTCATCAGTTTCATATTCAGTCCGATTTATTAATATATGGTGCCAATGTTCTTTCATTGCGCTAACATTTGCTTACAATATATCTGTTTGTATTTTATTTATTTTAATTTTTGTTTATATTGTTTTTAATTTTTAATCGCTAACTCGCGAAAACGTGAAAACATATGTCTTTCATCTTTCATCGAAATTCAAATGTGTACTAATTATAAGTATCGCACTTAAAAAGAATAAAAGAAACAGCATATTGGTGTTTGTGTGTTTGTGTGTGCGTATGTTTTTGTACGATATTATAAGTGTAAATAAAGTACGTTTAACAAAATGTACTTCAAATATTGAAATAAAAAAGAAATTTTAATTTATTTTCAAATCGTTTTTTAGCGATATATTACAAGCAGTATCGTTTTGTATTATTGTTCTTCCTAGATACAACCATTACCTCTATATACACACACATATATATAATACGTATAATATGGTTGGCATTAAGCCATTAGAAGCATTAACACTCGCATATAATATTAAATAGAAAAAAAAACTCATCATACTATCATAAAAAGTTTAGTTACCGTTTCTATGTGCACAAAGCTTTTAGTATATGAGTATTTCAATATATTATTATTTGTTAGTAGACCCATATAACTATATTTTACATATTATATGCGGCTTATGTTAAGAAAACATCTATAAGTATTATGTAAACTGTAGAGTGTAAGTTTAAATGTATTGTTTATGTAATATTTACATATACATAACATTTGTGTAACATTGTATATGTAAAATAAAATTTGTAGACATTATTACATTTAACTCCGTTCATTTCATATACAATATAATATAATATCTACTTATATATTGTATAGTACATAAGATATATGGTAACATGTAAAATTTGAACATGACTAGAAAAATGTAAAATTTGATTTGTGTCTGCTTTGTGAATATCGTATATGTTCTATTGCTCTTGTTCAAATATATAGATATATAGATATATAGATATGGATATGGTAAACATTACAAAAATATATATTTAGATGAAAAGTATTTATAAGAAGTATATGTGTATAAGATGTTGTTACATTATATATTACATATGGTATATGCGATGTTAATGGATGAAATTGTGGTAATATTCATTTTCCTATACTTATATCCTGAGTATCGCTATCTATATGTGTGTTAGTGTATATAAAAAATATATCCTTAGAAATACACACGTGGGGTTTTCATATTATGTTTGTACACAACATAAATTTTATTTTATGTTTATCAATTTATTTTTACGTATAGTCATTGACCTGTTTTTTATGATTTTTTATTAGAAATTGTACATATTGTAATATGACTCTACATAAAAATATTATATATAGAAATGAATTACCTCTTATATATGTAATATACCTATATATATATATATATGGTATATTATATTTATACAAACAATTGTACGTAAATAGATTGTCTATATATTTAAATTTATAGATATATGATACATTCAACTCGATTTCTTTGCCCACATTATATACGATTGTTCCGAAAATATAAATATAAATTTTATTGCTAACGCACCTAATTGCGAAATTATATTAAATATACATTAGATGAAATTGTTTTTATATTTCGATTGTTATCCGCCGTGCTTAAAGTTTATATACATAATTATGAATTAATAAAATCATAACGTAAAAATTGTAAACAAAACCCAAACCGTTTTTATTTCGTATTGGACAAATTTTATAATAAAATTAATTATTTATCAGATAAATGATATTTAAATTGTAAGAAAAATATATATATTTGATTGAAGATGAAGTATATTTATTTTATATTTATATTTTTTATTTAATTGAGCATCAAAAACAAGAATTCTGCATAAGATTAAAAGCTTATAATAACTATATAGTTGTCTCTCTATACAGAGATTGTAAATACGATATTTCATAAACTATATATAGAAATTTGTTGTTTACTTCAATATTTTAAACTTTAAATTAAATTCTACTATAAATTCTATACCATATTTTAAATATAATTTTATTGCTGTAATATGTTAAAAGAAAACTAAATACAATTCGAAAGCATTAATAAAATTATTTTTATCCTTATAACAAAATTTATATTATCCTTTTATTTATACGAAATACATTCTCTCTTTTTAAACAAAATCTTTTATTATTATTACTTGATGTTCATTCATATCATATACATATTCATAAATATACGAGTTTGTATATTTGTATGTAAACGTTTGCTTTTCAATTTAAGAATATGGTATTATATAATATATTTAAGTTATTTTAATGGAATTAAATATTTGTCTTTATGTTGCTTAGGTTGCTCTAAAATAATATAATACGTTTATATACATGCAACAGGTCAGTCTAAAAGTTTCCTCATATTTCAAGCGAATACATACATATCCAATAACAGACAATAGAATATCAACCTTTAAATTTGTATACATATACTTTCGTCTTTCGATGTGATATAATCATTTTTTTATATATATTGTAGATATTATAAATATAAAACATGCTTTTATTGGAAAAATTATCATAACAATGAGTACGGGAAAGCACACCAAGACACTTTGAGAACACTTGATATATATTGTATATTTATTATAAAATATATCATATATATATATATATATATGTTTAGATAAAAAAAAATATTTATAATTAAAATTTAATCTCCAAAAAAATATGTCGGATAATATTATTGGAAAATAAAAACACAAAAGAACTTTCAATAAATTCACTACATAAAAATATACGAATGTTATGAATATAGAAGCTTTAAAAATTGTTATCCTTTTGCAAACAGAAAAGCATTAGTTTTTTTGATATATAAACATTGAAAGGTAAAGGGACGATACGATGTTTAACGTGTAAATATACACAGAACGTATTTTCAATATTGGTATACTATGGACAAAAATAAAATTATTAAATTAATGTAGAATAATTTAAGAATTATTTCAGTAGTATAGAAAACAAATTGTCTTGTATAAACCGTTAAATTAAATTTTTGTTATAAAGTTATATTGCTTATTAAATTTGATGAAATAATATTCAAATATTTCCCATCTCTGCGTTTAAAGTCAAATTCAAATATTACACTTTTCCAACAAAACAATGCAATACGTTTTTGTTTGTATATACACAATAGTTTTTATCTATAGTCGTTTATACCTTTATATATTTTAAATATATATGTATATTGAACAAAAATAATAATTAATAATATACAGAAAAGTTAAATCAGCTGGAAATATTTTCAAAATTATATGTATATATTTTGTAAATACGGAAAATATATAGATTGAAAGACACGCTATATGTATAACCACTTGCCATCCCCGCTGAGTTTATATAGAATTAAGTAGATATATATATATTTGTATTTTAAACTCACAATCAGTGACGCATGTAAATATCGTTTATGGTACACGAAGATGGGTAGATCCGCATTCAATTCAAAAAATTTACATGAAAAAGTATTTATTTTAATATTGTCGATTTTGCTGTTATAATTGATTTGTTCGTTTATTGAATAAAAGAGTATTTTTTTTTAAAAAAAATATAGGGCTATAATCGTACTCATGTGAAAATAATGGAATTAAGGAAACAACTAACATATAATGTATGATTTCTTTCTTATATAATCAATTGTTATACACTTTCGAGTGTAATTAATGAATGTTTTTTATATATATATATAGATGAAATATGCTCCATTTTGGGTTACGCGTGACTAAAAGATGAAGAGCTATTCATTTAATATATACATTAAATTAAATTATATTATATTCTATATATTGTATATTGAAGTATAAAAACATAATTCGTACGGGCATGTTTGAATTAAATATAAAACAAGTACTATACAAAAATTAATATAAATTCTTAATTTTTTATGATAAATTTGACTATATATAAATCACTACCAGAAAAGATTCAAAGATTTTACTTCCATATATTGTGTATTTAATTAAGTATATACTTATTATATTGAGATAATTGTTCGACTTTTATTTTATTATTTTCGTTTTTTATTTTATACCTATAATTAAATGGGGTTAAAATTCTGCTTGTAAACATAATATATATCAACGCATGCACGCCCACCACACACACACCCATCCAAACAAAGTTAAAAATAATCATTAAAATTTTATGATTTTAACAACATTAAAATTTTTGAGGTGGATATTTATTTTATTAAAATATTATAAATATATGTACCTTTTTTTTGTTTTTGTTTTGTGAAAACAATACCACAAAGCGAAGTGACTGTATGTTATATTATACACAATCGTAGAGTAAATAAAACGTTAAATATTTATGAAGAATTCTATATTTTTTTTTTATTATGTATAATAATAAAAATAAATTATTTTTTCTTTCGCCTCAGGATAATATTTTTATTTTCCTTCTGTTTGTTTTTTTTTCTTTAATATTATATAATATACAATATACGAATATACCTCATAATATTATATTATATATAAAAAAAAACTTTATTCTGCATAGAGCTATGTTTCATATATGCAGCACCTTTAACGTACACATAAATAAAATATACTCTAGCATAGAGTATAGGCTAAAGATGGTTGAAATATGTTTTTCATTTAAGCCGAAAATATATGTAAAAAGCTCCCGTTTTCTATTTTTTAATATATATTCATAGTCTTAACCGTATACTGTGTCTGTCTCACTTGTGTACTTTTTTTTAATAATTTACAAATACATAAAATAAAATTATTAAATAAACTTATGGGCGTCCTTTGACAAGTTATCAAAAAAACATATTTGTTTTTCGAATGTTACAGAATACCAATGCATTATAATAATGGTATAATACTAAATATATATTTTATTTTTACTATGATTGCTATTGTCGATTTAATTAATCGTTGAGTACTTATGTTAAAACATATGTTGTTTGTTCTATTTGTATTCTCGGATGGCTTGGTATTTTCAAAATTAGACAAATGAACGTATAGTTTAGTACACCTCAGTCGTATTTGACGTATAATTTACATCAAAATCCACAAAGAAATATGTACCCAAAAAGTATTAATATATTATATTTTATTGAAAAATTAATTTAAATTAAATAAAAAATGGATTCAATTTTTTACGTAGATTATAGTAATACTAAAATAATTATACATATATAGTATAGTATAAAAATAAAATGTAATGTCTGTTTTAAGATAATTATATTGTGTTTGTAATAAATAATTTTAAACTCATACAATATACAGCAATACACTTATTTAAAAAAAAAACAATAAGAATTGTTTTAAGAATTGATAAAGCAAATAAAATTAATTACATTATAAAACAATAAGATAAAGTTCAATTGTTTGTTTTATTTAATCGTGCTGTTTTAAATTAATCCATTAATCGTATATACCTTATATATATACAATATATAAATATTTTAAAAGCAATATTCATTCCTTTTTAAATAATTGATTAAGTTCTAAAATCTAAAATGAAATTATCTAATTAATATATGTCATTTGTGTGCAACACATTATTATACAATAATAAATGTATTAACTCTATAGTGTATAATTTAATGCAAAATATGTCTTTTAAATTTGGTTGCTAAAATACTGCGCCCATAGTATTCAATTTTTACGACAGATAAATAATTCTCATTTATTCAGTTCAGGCACTAAAAAAAAATATATATATATATTATATACAATTACTAACAAATCAATTGTTAAACAATTATTTTATAAATATTATATTATTGGTATACAATAAAATCAATAATTTCCTTGCAAATTTACTTATATTCTTATGCTATATTTATTTAATACACGCATATTCAATACAAGGCTACACATTTATATAATATAAAATATTGAAAATCAATTTTCTTATACGTGTATATTCAATCGTAAGTGGCTCTTTAAAAGGTAACTCTCAATGTATACTCTGATTGATTTATATTTTATATATGCTCAATGATTTATGGAAACATATATGAATTTAAATTTACACTCTTAAACATAATATTATATATATATAAAATACAAGCACTTTATATGGTCCCTTTTTTTTCTTTGTAATATGAAAAATCTATATTCTATTCTATATTATGTATATGTATAAAATATATGCATCACCACACTCGTATAGTCCTATTACAAGCTATGACAATTTTACATGAACAATATTGTATTTAATAGAAATGTATTTTGTATCAAATGTGCCTCACGTGGAAGTATCCTTATGGGGACTTTGGTCGCTACGATCTATAATATGATTAATATTGACAGCTTATAATCCTACATATCAATGTGGTGTATTAAAACTGCTAATCTTTAAGCCGCACTATATTAATTAATAGGCAGCCACGGTAACTGGCATTCGTTGATGGAATCTCTTTGATGTACCATTACAAAGTGCAAAAAGGTGCTCTATATGCAATATACGTATAATAAGAAATATGCATATAAATTATATCGCATTACATTAAATATTCATATATATAATATACAAACTACTTTAAAAAAATGTATGTTAAAACATTGTTGTAATTGTTGTGGCAATAAATAGCATCTCATATAAATTAAAATTTAAGTGAATAGAATTTATATATGAATGCTGTAAATTTAACTCACACATACAATTATTATATATTCCATATAATATGTGTAAACCAAATTTTTACATAAACGCACATAGAAATAAGAAATTTTCAGTATATAGAGATTTATATATTTGAATTATTTATGTGTATATTAAATATATACGTTGTATATACATATGTTATGTAGTTACAAAAAAAATTTTAAAAATATACATATACTGTGAATATATTTATCCTTATATCCTTATCCTTATCCCATTATTTTTATATTCATATTATGATGATAAACTTCACATAGATATTATATATAAATATAAATATATAGAATAGTTTCGTATGTGTAACTGACTATATATATATATATATATATATATGCCGCCTACATATAGGTAGATTTATATATAAATATAAATATGATATATGAGATAACATTACAAGTATACATAGGAACAAATATGTATAAATAGAACAATTTCATTTATATACATACCATATATTACATACACCTGTTTATTATATTTATATATATACAATATATATATAAGAGTATATATAGTCAATCCTTTTCACAATGCTGACGTTAACTTAAAGCTACTGTCGGCTAATAAATTCCCTAAAGGTATTTCATTATATTCAAATATATCATAATATATATTATATATTATGTCACATGTATGTAGATATATATTTATATATTCATAGATGTATATATCGTCCGTCTACTAATTTATTCATTTCATTTATATAACAACCAACATCATTTAAAAAATAGAAAAAATTTAAATGAAAAAGGTTGTCATTTATTTCAGTGGCGATGGCGTAACTTCTATTATATAATATATATAACAGTGGTGTAACTATTATATGCTTGTCATATTTCCTATATTTTCTAACAAACTTACGTCACTATGTTATATAAATATATTTCTTTCCATATATATATCTTCAATGTATTTCTATTTTTATGAATAATTGAATGTTCTCTATAATAATAAATAATATAATAGAAAAAATTCTTGACATTTACTTTTTTTGATCATCATGTCCATTCAAATATAAAAGATGAAAACAGTTTTGGTTTAACAACAAATATTTATATATCAATATATATTGAAAGAAAATATTAGTACATTTATAGGCATATATGCAAATGTATATGTTTAGTATTTGTACAATACAATATATAGATATAGAATGTTGTTTGTCAGGCTCCTTAGAAAAATATTTATATTATATTATTAATAATAATAATAATAAAAATAATAATATACTAAAAAATCAAGAATCAATAAGACAAAATTTTAATACAATATTATGAATATATGTGTGTGTGGATAATACAAAAAAAAAAAATACAAAATCACTTGACCAAAAATGGATATGGAAATAAATAATATTTTTATTTTTTTTCTTTCCTATATATTAGAATATATTTATTTTACTATAAATAGGCTGTATTTCGACCATATATAAGAATATATATGTGAATTCGTTGAGCGTAGAGGTATGCAAAAAATATCCTTTTATATAATATTATATACATATGATGTGTGTATATGTTACTGTATCCGCATTCAATTCATCTATTATAATCTATATTCTATATATGGTATATAACATATATATATATATATCTATCTGGATAAGTATATATTTATATATTATAGGTATTTATATACAATATATGGTGTATTCATTTGCAATTCCAAAATATATATCTATTATATTTATATATATATATATACTAATATAATATTCAAATTTATACATAAACTATATATTATATATAAAAAAATACAGTCATTCGTACGATTGTACGATATATTTGGATTTCAATTGGTAAAATGAGGCAAAAAATGATAAATATATTTGATCCGAAAAAATGTTTTTCCCTTAATGTATTATATTTTATATGTATAGGTATATATATTTTTTTTTTTGATATTATTCAAACAATATATACACATACATTATATTAGATATATACAATACACTATAATAAATATATATATATATAAACTGAATGAAAATAGTCTATTATAATATATATTGATATGAAAATATATTTGATGGAAAATATGATGAAATGACATTTGTAAAATACAAATTAGAATATCACTGCAATATATACTACAATATAAATTGAAATCGACAAAAATAATTATGTACACACATCAAAATTATTATTATTAAATAAATTAAAATAAGCTACTATTATTCTTTAGTTGCATTACCATATTAAATTTGCATTTCAATTGCCGCGTATTATGTGTAACTGTGGATGTTTATTAAAACAAAAATGAAATAATTAAAACAATTATAAACAGTTGAGTTAAAGTTCAATAATTTGAAATACATAATACAATAAATTTGTTAATTGTTATTTAATCAAATTCAAAAACAGGGAAAAAAGAAAAAAAACAGCTAACAATCATTTTTTTTTCTTCACACTTTAATTACGTTTGTATCTTTTTTATGTATTTTTTTTTTTTTCTTATTTTTATTTATACTTCCTTAAAGTAATTTGTTCATTTCCAAACAATTAAAATTGTCTGTGTGATATATGAACGAAATCCGGTAAGCCATGTTAAATTAAAAAATGTTTGATATAGATTTTTTTCTTATATATAAATAATATAAGTTAACAAGTTAAATATATAATAGGATGGGTTCCACAATGTATAAATGTATATGGTTAAATATTTTAAATTCAATCTTAATTCAATGTAATTTTATTACAAAAATTATATTTCAATCTATAGAGGTATGAGAAAAGGTATGGATTTTGAAACACAATTTTTTTTTTCAAGAGAAATCTTTAATTTTGAATATCATTTAGTAAAATTTCGTGATTATTTATTTAAGGTAATACGCAGCAAAGTTTTCTCTTTTGTTTTGTTATATGATAAATGGTTAAATGTTTTTAAGGGTAACTGCAGAAATACTAATAAATTAGATGAATATATAACTAATGTCCTACTGTTTGCTCTGTAGGCTATCGCTGAGACAGTATATGGTAAGTTATTGACTGAGTACTGATATAATTTAATGTTGTTTATTAGATTCTATTCAATCAATGTCAAATCCAATATATTATTATTAGTATTACACACATTATATTTATATTGTACATTATCAACGAACATAAAAGTTAGAAATTGTTTTTAAAACTAATGTAAAATTGATTCCATATATATAATATATATATACATTCAAAGACCCTGTGTAAGCCATATGAAAATGGTAATAACATATTTCATTTTAAAAAGTGGGCCCATCTCTACTACGGCTGTGACTTAATCCATTCAACGGTTGTTGTGTGCAGTAAAATTTCAAAAGGAAAAATGTATCTTATATTATTAGACGCGATTATATTAAATTTATTATATTATATTTACTCCTCTGCAAGATTTTGAAATATAAAAATAAGAAGAAGAAGACGAAAAAAAAAACACAACCGATATTAATTATTTCAAATGAAATTTATACATATTTTTTTTTATGTTTTTTTTTTTTTTTGTAAAATATTGTTTGAAAACAATTTCAATAAATTTTGTATATAATCCACGAATCTATTTTATTTATTTTTTCATTTCTATGTATTTGTTATGTGGAAGAGACACTAAATAGAATTGAAAATTTCAAATAACAATATTTAAATTTTATGTTTTTTTATTGTCTATAAGGGATACGTATATACAATATACGTATTATGGTGTGTATATGGTACATACAGACACTATAGATATTTCATCTGAAAATGTAGGTACATTTATTTGTTTGTTTGCAACTTATATACGATATTCAATATTGCATATACATATATGTCCACATAACAGTCGCGCCGCATAGTAAACATTATACATTTATGTATACCTAACTATTTCGGATATATTGTATATTAATATATGCAATGTTTTATATAATCAGCGACGAAGTGGAATGAAAGAAATTGTCTATTGTCTATAGAATATCGCGTGTGTACAACTCAACTCATCATAATTATATAATACACACAAAAAGCATAGTGGATTTTTCCTCATGCAATATTATATTATATACAAAATTATATCAAATTTACATTTTGCTTATGTAAAACAAAAAATTAAATCAAATATATAATACAATTGTACAATATATACAAATTGAAATTGAAATTGAAATTATATCTATATAATATCTATTAATTATTAAAAATTATCTACCCCAATTAATCGATTTTTTAGATTTCGTTACTTCGCTACAATATTTATAAAATAAATTCACATTTTAACCATTTGATTTAAATAAGAAAAATGGAATGATAAAAAACCATATCCTTCTAAATTTTATACTAAAAATTTATATATATATATATATATGTAACAAATTATATTCTCCAATATATATATATGCAATGTGCAGAGGAATAAAACTTGAGAACATTTTAATGGCATATAATTTTAAAGTAGGGCAAGTAGGATAATAAATCTTAACGTCGATGGCATATGCGGGCAAGTTATACCTTGTATACCATTTTCAATATATCTTAACTATTATTATATATATATATATATATATACACTAAATTGATATACATATATATATTTATAACCTTATCTGTTATATGTTATATATGTATAAATCGCAGGATAAAATAAACGAATTTGTATAAAATATATGTCTCCATGTAAAACATAAATACATATATTTTTGGATTGGTTGAATTTATATATTATAATATATAATATACTATGTGTTTTATGTATTTTATATGGTATGTATGTAATTATTATGTATGTCTATGCATTTGATGCATTATATATTATATATTTAAATTAAAGTATAATAGTATATAAAAAAGGGTTTTCCACGAACTCTGAATTTAAATAAAACAACGCAGTTTAGTATACAATTTGAATGATTTATTTGATTATTATTATATATTTTGTATGGTATGAATTCTTTGAACCACATTTTCGATGACTCTCTCATAATTTTCGGCGATAAGAAATTCACTGTTGTCTTGAAATGCATTAAATGGCTATAGTGGTGTTAAGTTGCATATTTTTGACTGGTCAATTTCACGAAATAATGGATACATCAAACTTTTTCTTCAATTAATTGTTTGTTTCATTAGCCTCTGTATGGTATGTGGTATATGTTGTGGTCATGTTGAAATCACATGTCGCTTGCATTGGTAGCATCCATTTTTTGGAAACAAAAATTGATTGAGCATTACGCAGTAACGAATTCCATTGATGGTAACTGTGCTGCCTTAGATCATACCACAAACACACACATGAGATTGAGTGTCCCTATTGGAAAACACTTTATAACCACTATATATTATTGTAAAATGAAATACAAGTGTGCATGAAAAGGTAAATTTCAAATTACATTAAATTGCATACTGCTGAATGAAATGATGCAAATCCAATGTAATAATGTGTCTTCAAGTTTATATATACACATATATATACTGATATTTATGTAATATATATATAAAATACAATGTATGTTTATTTTCATTTCGTTAGTTATATGCTTATGTATGGTATATAAGAGAAAATGGTTTATGACACCATTTATTAAAATTATAGCATATGTACAACATTATATAGATTATATATATTCACTTTTGTATATACAATATATAATAAAATTATTTCAGTTTCAGTTAAAATATGTCTTTTCCACTTTATTATACCATATAATGACACATATATGATGTGTATTATATTATAAAGTGTGCAGTATAAATTTTATTAGTATACGGATAGAATATTAATGCTAATTGTTATTTAAATAACATTGCATTTTAATTGTAATTATTTAATTTATACATATTTGTGTTTCTATATTTTTGTTTACACATAAATTTTATAAATTCACATCAATTTACATATAAAAATATATATTAAAATTATATATAAGTCATATAATTCTAACGTATGGTATATTGTGTTGTTGAAAATGTAAAAAATTGGGAACGGTTGCTAAAGATGATTCTGGTTCTGCGATACAAACAACTTCACGATGATACTATACAAAATGTAATAACTAACGCATATATAAAGAGTACGCTATTGATATATATATAAGAACTTTTAATAGTGTGACGTTTATGTACAAGGCTTTTATTTACAATTATTTTGGTGGTGTTGTTAGTGTTATGATGAAAAATTTTAAAATGTATATTCCATATCAAATCATTGGATTAATATTATTAATAATAATAATACTATACAATATATATTAAATGTACGATCCATCAAAGAAATAAGCTAATTATTTTAGTCGATAAATTTCTGATGATAGTGTCCATCAGTCAAAATAATAGCAAAGATAAGATAAAGAACAAATATGTGAGATAGAATATATTAGATGAGAATATTAATTAATGTCACTTAAAATCTGAAATTTGAAATGTTCTTAAGACAAAGACATTATAATAGTAAAATTTGATAGAGAGACAAGATTTTGTTACGAAGGACACTGAAAATGGAAATTTGAAACCCCGATTGATTCTCTGTACATTTTCAGATCGTTAACAATCGGTGTATTACACATCACGTCAATGGATGATTATCCTTATATATCCTTATTTTCTTTTTGTTGTAAAGTCAACAATAATACAAACTATTTAAATTAAATAATAATAATCTAAACCGTATATTTAATATTGTGTTGAATTTATAAATATTTAACATTATGCAACTTTATAGCTACTGGGCAATAATTATTTATTTTTGTGGTGTTATCGGATTTTAAGCTGTAAATTTAATATAATATTGTTAATGTAATTAAAAAAAAAAAACGATGACAATTGCTGTCAAGAGGAAAATAATTGTGATAAAATGATTTTACCGGAATTATTTTTGGTCATAACTCTTAATTTGTTATTTTTAAGGTAATCGGACTCACATACATATAATCACATATTTATTTTTGAAATTAAATAAGTAATGGATATAGTTTGTCCAATACAATATATTATCTACAAAGATTTTAATTCTATACCTACAATACAAAAATAACATGATTAGATATTTAATAATAGAAATATACGATATGATCACTTGTATACGTGTAGTATAATATTTATTGGAATAATTTTCTTTTCTATTTTTGTGACATTAATAATGATAGATTTTCTTTTTCTTCCATTTATAAAAAATATATTATGTATATTTTTGTGCTTACCAGTTTTCTTCATCGTATATATATATATTATATTTTATTGTGTTGTAAGTCAATTGGATAGATTAGCACATAGACAATAAAATGAGCCTGTGTGTTAACCCTCCTCTTTTTTTATCCATTGATTTATTATTGATGTCAAGGAAGCAATTGATGCGGTATAAATTTAGTATAAATTTTAATAATTACGTTATAACATTGATATAAATCAGCATTTATTGAGACTAATTTGTTGAGCTTTTATGTCATCTAGTAAACCTTTCATTACAACCAAGTTGGTAAATTACTCCACATGGGAGTATATAACAATTTACCAATTGTGTACTGTACTGTAGTGTACTGTAATTAACGACAGATAGATGTTTTCATAATACTATTATTTTTATATGGTTGATTAGCCCATAGTTATGTGTGTGCAGACATTGTTAATCTTTGAATAGCGTCCAACACCATATTTTCAAAGATATCCGCTTTTCTTTTTTATTCAATCAACGAAATTTCATGTCACCCAGCAGAAAAATTTTAGTATTAAAATAAATACCTAATTGCGCTACCGAGTGTTTTATATTTATAACAATAATATTAATTCAAATATTACATTGTCTTTAAAAGAATATTTTTATAAAAATATTAAAAATACATTATTTTGCGGTTAAAGCCGGGAATTATACGGCTTTTGTCTTTTAAATTTAAAAGTTGTCGCAATAGTAGAATAAGAATTTTTTATGTGTAAGGTATATAACATAAATTAGATAAATTCATCATTATAATATAATATCTATATTGCCATAAAGAAACGCTGTACCATATTTAGAGGGGCGTCTACATGGGAGCTTTCATGCATTATATATATTTTCACAATGCACATATACCTCTTATAAATAATTTGAAGAAAAAAAACTATTATATATCGACCGATAATTGTTATCAAAGAAACTTTATAATATAGTTTACACAAAAACAAACCACACTATTAAGTAATTTTTTATTTTATTTTGTCTTATATAAAGTAACTTCATTTTGCACAGAAAAAAATTACGGAAAATAATCCATATATAGCTCAAGAGAAAAGCTCTAGACAAAAAACTTATTATATTCTCGTCGTATGTATAGGTAGACATCAGTTATAATAAAAACTAAATATGAAGTCGCACATAGTGATGAGAAAATTTATATTTTTTTTTTACCATACCGTATATAAGATCTATAATTCTGTACCATTATAATGTTTTATGAAAAGACTTTCTTTTTTATTATACAATAGATTAATTTATATTTTTCTCATCTTAGTTTATCTTTCGTTTTTTATATAATTATATAATATTATAAGTATTATATTTAAAATAAAAAAAAAAATAAAAAAAAATCATAAATGTATGCGAATGGGTCAAAAAATATAAAATTTATGTTAATATATTTGAAAAAAAGCTACTAATTGTTTTTGTTTTATATAGTATTTTAGTATATATTTCTGTGAATGAATAGATAGAAAAGTTTTTTCGTTTTATATTATTTAACATTTAACAATTTAAATTGGTCGTTTTTATGTTATTAAATTATTTTAATATAAAAGGATACAAAAATATACAATGTGTGTACACAATATAGTTTTATTATATTATATTTATATATTCGCATTTTAAGAAAGATTATAAAATATTTTCTAGAATAATATTCTATGAATGATAATAATAAAATATTCAAATATTTTAGAATGTTCTTAACATTGAATGAGTTTCTATGTTATACAAACGAATAAATTATATTTTTGTATAAATTGAGTTAGCATTTCGAAATACTACTCCAGATAAATGTTTTGCGTATTTTATTTTGATTTAAAATAAACATGGTTTTTCTTTAACAATATATTGCACACTTTTGCTATTTAATATTTTTTTTATTAATAATATATAAATGAAATAATTAAATGAATAAAATAAATATAAATATTTATATGGTATGAACTCTCACATTCCTGTGAAACATAAAATATAAATCAAGTATATTTTAAATTAAAATTTAAAACCTAATGAACTTATTATGCTCATCATTTAAATGTTGTGCTATACAGAACACAATGTATATTAACCACTTAAGCATCTCGCACGAGACCCTATCGCACATCAAATGTGTTCCGATTTGCGCTATCCCGAATACATCTCGCCACTTATAAATATTATGTTTATATTTTTATCTGCACCGATAACTACTCGCCCGTTTGTATTTCATAGAGCTTAGTGTATGTTTATTGTATGCTCATTTCTAAATTTTATAAAATTAACGTTTTTCAATTATTTATGGTTTTTTAAGTTTATATTATGATTTCTACTTTCAATCAATATTATAAATAAAAACAAAAAAAAAAACTGCTTTTTTTGACCTTATTTCAAAGAAAAACCTTCGCATTAAGTGGTTAATGGCATAATCTAATATTCTAAGCGCTGTTACATAACTTTTATTTTATCTGCATGCACTAGTATACAAAATAAGAAAACAGACTTATAAGATTTAGAATCAACAATAATACACCAGCATTATAAATGTTATAGTTTTGTAAAATTTTCAATTATAAACATAAATATTAGATGCATTTTACCTTTAAAAGAAAATTTATTAACCTTGATTGGTGTTTGCTTTTTAATTATATAATTACATAAATTAGTGTTAAATATTCGATTCAATTTTAATAACCATTTTAACATATAAATAAAATCTATTTATCACACCAGTTTATATATTCTCATATTATTCCAAATTATTTTGGAATTTTTATTACATACAGTACGGATTGGTTCAATTTATAAAATGTTTAGTATCCATACATGATATCATGTCGTATCTACACAGATAAGTGTAATATTTACAATATGTGAGTTTAGGAAAATTAGTAAAACGTATAAAAATATGGTATAAATACAAAATCGGCTTTTAAAATTAAAAATTCAGTTCTGTTTAACTTAATTTATAATTTTATACATGAAGTCTAATTACAATTATTGAATAAACTCATATATTTCAAACAATTAGTGAACTATATTATAATATTTATATTTTATTTTCTAAATTATATGGTAAATAATGAATATTTTTTATGATAATTTATTTTTTACATAATAATTATATAAAATAAAATATTTTTTCAATTAAAAATTATTTACCATTAAATCATTACAGGCACATTCATCCAATGCATTAACATTGTTAAATTGTGGCGATAAAACAATATTAGGAACTTCAAATGAATTGCCTGAATTTAGTTGTGATAATGCTGCCCCAAGTATTATTTGTATGGTAAGTAAATGTAGTACGCATAAAATATGCATGTATAAATAATATATATATATATATATAGTCATTAACAATAGATGTCAATGTGTCACCAACGCACCCACTTTATTGATATATATATATATATGCAATAAAATTTAATGTAAGGGATATAACATATATATGCGGTAGGTCAACTGTTAATACTATAATATATTTTTTATTGTTAGTCTATTAAGACCCGATAACAAAAATAATATGATAATGTACGTATAGGACGAAAGAATTTATGTTTATGTATGCGATGTGTAAAAAACAGAACATACAATAAAGGTTGAATAGTATACGTACAATATATACCTCGGTGAAACATAAAATTAACGTAAATTTAATAAATTTTAAATTCAATTATAAAGTTAAATTACCCAAGAATTGAAAATTGTTTTTATACAAAAAAAAACTCATTATAATATTCGCAGTTATGTAACACTTTGTTACGAAAGAAATCTATTACCATAACAATACCTTTATTTAATTTTGGTAAAAGGTCCCATATGTATTTTATAGATAACTTTCAAAAAAACTTCATATAATCCAAACATTTTCTGTAACTTCTTTTGCGGTGGTAAATTTTTGAAATGTAATACATTCATAGATGTATAAAATTTTAGAAGAAATTAAATCACAAGAATTTCATATAATCTATTTGATTATAAACATAGGTGAGCGTATATACAATATATATTAAAAAAAAATAAATAGTTATAACAGTTTAGCAAAGCAGAATTTATTTTAAATAGGTATTTTATGAAAATACATGTGTAACTTTATATCATTTAATTTAAATAGTGACATAAAATACGATATAATATGTTATTATATAGTCAATTTAAATGTGCCTACAGTTATAACATTTATGTATAGTAACATATAAATATATGCTTTTAAATATCACATATTGTAATACCTATACTCGAATTTAAAAAAAAAATTAAGATTAAATAAAATGAAATAATATTCTATTCCATATGTGTAGTATAAGTTCGCAGTTGAGGTTTTTTCTTATTTTACATGTTATATTTGAACTTTATATATTGTATATATGATACAAATAGTACATATTATATATTTATTATAAGTACATAAAATTTTATATATTAAACCCTTATCACAAAGGTATTCAACAATGGTGTAAAATTGAATACAATTGTATATGGTATATATATAAATGCCAACCAACAATGTGAAAAGGGTGAATTGTACTAAAATGTATGTGTATATGCCATTAGTAAATAGAATAAATGAATATAGTGTAAAATTTGCACATTTCGTCTAATCTCACACAATTTTATATTCATATATATGTAAAAAAAAAAAAAAAAAAAGAAATCACAATCAAAAAGTGACAAATGAGAAATAAATTGCGTTCGTATATAAATGTGTTTTAAAAAAAATAAAAACCCCTTAAATTGTTCTGAAATTTTTGTATAAATTATAAATATATAAAATCTAAATAAATGCCTATATACATTAAGGTTTAATTTAATGTGGTTTTTACAGATTAATTAGGTGCAAAATGGTGGTTAAGGATCCTTTTTTTTTGCCATATTTTCTAAAGGCAAAATGCTTGTAGAAGTTTTGGTTATTATTTTTATTTTGTATTTTGTTTATTATTTTTTTTTTGTTCACCATAAAGAATAAATGATTTTATAATATGTTGAAATGTTAAAACCACATAATAGAAAAAATACACATCGCCTCGTATACATTTCATGACATAACACATTGGATTAATATAAAAAAAAAATGAATATAATATATATTGTTTGTATGAGGAAAAACAACATATTAAAAAGAATATTAAATATAGAAAAAAATTAATTAATTACTAAATTGTTTTTTCCTTCAAACATTAATAAAATTTTGACTGAACCTTTTTTATATGTCATATGTTCATACGGTTGGTTATACGGGGGAAAAAAAAAAGGAAAAAACAAAAAGTTTCCCATCACATTGTACCATATAATTAAACTTTACTAATTATAAATAAAAGTTTTTGTCAAAATTTTATTGTTTTGTTTTATAAACCTTTTTTTTTTTCTTTTTTTTTTAATATATAATAATTTTGTTTTTAATGATATGCGATAATAAAAAGCAATAAAAAGGATATTGAATTTAAACAATAATGATTTATAATCCAATCAATTGAAAATTTGATGAAAAAATGTTTGTAATATATAATATTCTGGTAAACATTAGATTTGAATACATAGGAAAAGACAAAATGGAATTTTTTATATGATCTCAAAAAATTCCATTAGCAGAAATTCCTAATTTTCATGAAAAACCGTTTGCGCAGAGAATTAGTAGTTATTAAATTTTAAACTTTAATTCATTGTATACCAATATCAACAGTGGAATTAGAATTTCAAAATATAAAACTCATAATGATCTATTGCACATCGATTGCGAAGGCATTTTAGTTCGTTATCATATACCAAAGGATGGTTCACAATTTCTGTACATAATTATTTAAGCTCTTAAACAATTTTCAACAATCAAACCGCAGTTGGTATTAATAAAATCATATCTAAAAATATTTGTTTGTTGTCGTAATAACAATTAAATCCATAACAATATGTCATTATGATTTTTTTAATTAAACTATATAGATTAGATTAATCTGATGTCAAAGTGCGAAGTAATACCATCAATCGATATATAAATAGTTTAAATGTCACTTGTAACATTTACTAAGGCACCAAATAATCATTGCGTAACCAATAAATATGACAAAAATTGAAGTTGCCAAACAATAAAATGTCATAATTTTCCAACTAATAACTGCAACTAGTATTCGTGACATCTTTTAACAAGTTCTTACATAGAGAATCGTATCAATAGTTGGTGGAATAAATTATATATTAACAGCAACAGAAAACATATAAAATACGTATCTCATTAATTTTTATGTCAACATACATACAATTATCAATATCTGTTATTGTTATTGCAGTGTCTCGGTGCAGCCTAGAAATTTCGTGACAACACCTTAAAGGTGGAATAAATTTTAATAGGCATTACTTTTAACTTTTACTTATATGCTTATGTAGGGAATGGTAAATAAACTGTTTATATATGGGATCTCGTATATGTTGGTGTGAAGTTATGTAATTTATATCTTGATATATTTTTTATTGTATATACATCAATATTAATATTCTTTTCTGCGATCTATATGAAAATAATAAATAAGTTATGTAGGATATAAAGTATATCTTTCCTTATATATTGTATATGTTTTATATACTTCTCATTCACATACGCTGTCACAAATCATAACTCTTATATATTCTTTATATATAATATATATATTAAAATTTAATGATTTTATTTATTCAATTCGCATTAAATAATAAAATATCTTATTTTATATAACAGATATAGATTTTCAATATTTATGTGTTGATTTATATAAAAAGAGAAAAAATAAAAGAAAGAAAAAAGTAAGCACCTGAATTATTGATAATCCACAGCCTATAATATTTATTTATATTGTATATACTAATATGTATTACAAAACATATATGTATAAAATGACATTTTTATTCTCTTTATAGAATCCTACCCTTGGTACAGGCGGTATAATGTATCATAACAGTAACATTATGTCAGGACCATTAGAATCATTAATTGAAATTTTAATGCCAAATAAAACTGAAGATTTTGATAAGGTATGCATTATATAATATATATAAAATAAATAAATAAATGTATATATGTGAACAATATATGTACGTCATATATACCAAACATATAAATTATAATAAAAGGAAATTGACTACATATAAATAATGGCTTACCTGCAGTATATAATATTTTGTGTATTGTATAATAATAAATGATTTTCAGGTAAAAAAAAATAATAAACTTTTATATTTCATTTTTAAAATTGACAAAATGTCAATTTTTTATTTATGTTTTTATATACGCATAAGTTACAGAGTCTACACCTAATTCTGTTTTCACACAATAGATATGCTCCTGATGTGGTGAATGTGTGTAAAAAAATGAATGTAAAAAAAGACATTGTATTTATGAAAGAACGGTAGATTGATTCCGGATATTAAAATCAATTAAAGTAATTTTAAAAAACCATATAAAAAGACTATTTTTAAGCTTTACAATTTTATTTCACCAAAATTTATGTGTAATAATTTGTAATGATGATGAAATGAAATCTTCATGAACACAAAAAATTTGTTTTACCATTTTTTTTATATTCATTTCCATTTTCTGATAATACGTTTACGTACGACTGGAAAATCACTGCAATCATTAGAAATGTTCAGGACATCGTATTCTTCCTTTAATCATCAAATTTTTTCAATGGTATCTATAGCAAAATCAGCACGAGTATCTTCTCTCTGGTTCTAGTGTTTCACCGGTTCTGCGAACGAATGCACGTTAAGGTTTTGTTCGCAATAAAAATACTTAGTCGAAAATGGACCTAGCTCGTTGTTAAATCAAATTCGTGTACAACGAGTTCGTGCAAAAACAGAATTAGGTGTATACATAAAATAAGTAATACACAAAATATTGTACGGTGTAATTTGCGAATATATTGTTTAGTATATATTTTTATTCTATACAATAAAATATTCATGTGAAAAACAAAAAAAAAACCAAAAAAAACAACAACAACAAAAAAACATTTTCCCATAGGAATACATATTTTCTTTTTTACTATCGTCACGATTTTTTATACGACCACATGAATTACTTGGACGACTTTTATCGTCTGTACCTGAAACCGAATCACTTGATCGCCTTGTATATCTATTGGGAATTTGGACAAACATATTTCCATATGATTTTCGTGATGAAAGAATTATGTGTCATGTTAAACATATCGTAGCTAGGTATGTATTATTTTTTATACATATAAATGTATTGTATTTGTAAAGTAAAACATTACTATTATATATATAAATATATATAAATATAAAGATGATTTGCATTAGCAATATGTAATCTCTTTACATAAAATGGTATATATATACAATGTTTGTTTCTATTTATCAAACAAATAAAGGTGTGCAAATACAGGTTTAGGTGATATAGTTTCAAAACTTTTGAGTGCCTTGTTAAATCGTTTGACAGAATTAGAACAACATGAGAAAGAATTACGTGCATCTCAAACACGATCTGAGGTTTGTATATATTGGTACATTCTTTTATTCATTTATTTATTGATTATATATTTTTTTTATGGTATATTTAAATAATATGTATTCCAATGTTATATAGTGTGAAATTACAAAATGGTCATCATCAACACAATTAGCACAACGACTTTGTCGTATCGAACGAAAATTTGCCAAACAAATTGGTCCCGAAGAATTTGTTCAATGTAGTAATACTGTGTTATCTAATAAACAGGTATTTTTATACAATATATATATATATTTCTAATATTTTACAGAAATCCTTATATGGTTATTTATTACACATATTTTTAATTTAATATATATAATTTGTCTGGTGTATAAATAAATTCCATATTATTATATTAAATTGTATTATATAAATATCCTTTTTATTTTATTTTTATCCTGTACACCAGAAATCAGTTATATAGTTCAATTAATAAATTTATAATTTATATATATAGTTTGTATAGAGTTATTAAATTTCTATACATCTATCTATAAATCTATAATATGTAAATTTAATTTATTATTTGTTTTCTTTCTCATCCACATACATATAGAATAAAAAAAATGAAATAAATAATATCACAGGATATCTATGTACCATACAGGATACAAAAAAAACATGTAATTTAGAAAGTTATTTAGATTGGTCAACTAGATTGAAACTTTTAGTAGCCAATGATATTTTAATGGTAAGTTTATATAAATGTACTATGCACATGCATATTGTTTATAAAAAAAATTAAAATTAATATTGTTAGAATAGTCTAGTCTAGTATTTTCGTAAACAAAACATATTTATAAAATTTATATTACACGCGTATTACACATTCGAATATATAAAAATTATATTATAAATTAATAACAAAAGAAAAAGATAAAAAAAATTTATTTACAGACAATGAAAATTAATCTAGTTTTTTCTTTGTTTAAATGTTCATTTCATATGTATTCTACAAAACAAACTATTTATAAAACTGTATGTGGTACATCATATTAATATATATATATATAACAAAACATATTGTTAATATATTCTCTATATATATTTGTCTATATATATATATATATATATATAAATATAAGTGTAATGGAATACGTGAACGAAGTAAAGCAGTTGAACTTTGGAGTGGTGCTGCACAATATTGTCTCCTGGTGGGAAATTATAATAGTGCAACAACTATTTTAGAATCACTAGAATCACCAGCTATTTCCCGTTTACAAACAACTGTGAGTATCCATATATATATATACACATTTACTACATTATTATACATTTTATATATTTTTGTTGTGATGAAAAAAATTTTTCCAAACTATGAGTATTTGATACTTGTTTTTTTACATATATTTTATATATATAATTTTTGTATTATTTATGCAAAAATATATATATAATATATTATATAATAATATATTCTCGTATACAAGTTGCAAAAATTTTAAATGAAAATATAAAAGTTCATTATTATTTATAATTTAGTGTTTCCAATTTTAAAATATTTACAATGTAACAATTTATGTACGTATATTTTGTGTGAAAAAAAAAGCTCGATATTAATTTATATACAGCAGATCTATGTGTGTAAATTATATATAATCACCGGTATTCACATTAAAACATTGGCGTGTAAAATGATACAATAGCATACCAATACAAGTTACACTGCGCTGTCGTTATTACTTGAGTAAATTTAAATTGACTAACGCATTGAGGTGGTGTTAATTTAATATATAAATATACACCATATAGATTAAATTGGATTAGGTGTGTTAAGAAACTCTGAATACGGCTGATTATGCGGTAAAATACTTATAAGAAATTAACGATAGATGTATATTCTGAAAATTTATTGAAATTTAATGCTTATTTAATATCAAAAAAAATAACACATTATCTGCACATAACAATTATTATATATAAATTAAACTTTGGTTTGTTACACAGCACTATATAAACCCTAGCGAAATTAGTAATGTATGATCTAACCCTAGATTCTAAAGTAATAATATCGATATACTTAGAGTAATATGATCAACTCACAAAAATCTGGACATAATATTAACTTCTAAACATAATAATTTCTGTTTTTGTTATTTTTATTTAATTAACTATCATATTTTTTCTCTCTTTGATATAATTATAATAACCACGATATGATTAATAAGTTGAACTAATGAGTAACTCGTCGCACCAAATAATAAAAACATAACTATGAATGATTAATTGTAAAATGCGATAAATACAATACTCCCTATTTATATGCGGTTTCTAAATTATACGGTGCCGCTACCATTGTATAATCTCTTTGTCGTCCTTATCTAAGTATATAAAACAAAATAAATCGTATTTATTATCAATATTATTAATAGTCAGCATAAAGGATATAGATTTAGTGTGTTTTTGTTTTAAACTGCATATTCTTTATTTATTCTATATATTGGTATTTATATTAAATTGTTAAATGTCAAGAAAATTAACACTTTTTTAATTATTTCTCTGTTTTTTTTTTTTTTTTCAATTTTTTAATCAAGAAAACGGTATCGCTTGTTTTTGCACAAAACTTAATCGTACATCAGAAACTATTTTCATTATCTAACTTTATTTATACATTCGTATATGACTATAACAAAAAAACAATTTTATATAATTCTATTTTGTAAAAATATCGAACTTTTACTTATCAATATAAATAAATAGAAAAAAAATTGCAATACGATATTGGTAACTTGTGTACTCCTCTACAACAAACAATAATAATAAAATGGAAAGAATATTTTTTGTACAATTTTCAGTTAGTTTTTCTCTAAGCAGTTCAATAGAACTATATTTTATTTTATTATTTTATATTACACATACACAAACACATATAATAATGTTATACCGCACATTTCACACATCATTTCAAGAATTATTTTTTCAATTTATATATTATTATACATTTTTTATGTTGAAAATATAATGTATATAATTGAAAAAATTCTAACATTTTAACGCACATACATAGAAATCTAAATTTTTTTTTTATATAAAAGCTCATATTTCTATTATATATTTATAAAAATAACAACCATCGTCTGATTTGATACGATCTACAACAATAATCATCACACCTTGGAATTATACAATTCAATCTTTCAATTTTTTGTAAAATTATTACGAACAGACTAATAAATCGTTCAAATATACTATATTTAATTGATTATTATTTTTATAATTTATACTAAATACAATAAATACTTTGTATAATTTTAAATAAGAAATTATTAACTGCTAAAAATTATTGTAAGTTGAAGTTGACTGTATAGAAAACAAACCAAAAATTTACATAAATGAAAAAAGGAAAATAGAAAATAGTGGTATTAACAATATTTAAAATAAATTTTAACCTAACTACAAAACATATTTACTGTTCAAGACATTACAACGAATTTATGTGTATTATATTATGTTATTATATTATATAATACAATATATGCAGACGTAAACTTGATATATAACATATATATAATACTTAAATATTATTTAAACTCTGCTGATACGTGTAGTTTTTTAGTTGTATATATCCTTTATGAAATAATGTATGCAATTGTATATATTCACACCCGTTTTCATTATATATACAAATTCTAAATTTGAACAAGAGATTTTTCCCTTAAATCTGCTAAAGTATATTTAAAATCTTCTTTACAACGTATATGCATTCACACCTCAATGGGGCGTTTTTTTCAACAACGTTAACAATAGATTTACAAGCACATGTTATCACATAGGTACTTTGCCAGCTGTGTATGGTTAATTTAGTTTGTATTTTCGCAATAAAATGCTTTGTACAGTTCGATATTTGGAATTTGTATATATGTAAGAAAATGTAAACAAATGAAACCGCATGAAAAGAAGGGTTCGAAGAAAATACCATTCCGCGTTCCACTAGTACTTTTCAAAAGAGATTAACATGATTTTTTTGATTGTAAAACAAATTACAATTAAATTTGTATGAATATATTACTAGAACATTTTTTATATGTTGTATATAATATTACAAAAAAATTATTTAAAGGAAAAACATTTTCTTGAAATTTAGAATTTTCAGCACCATACGAAAAACAAAAAAAAACAAAAACGGCTGCGTGGATAAACAAACAAATTTATACTTAAAAAAAAAATATTAAAAGGAAGGATATGTTATACAAAAAATTAAAATTTATATATTTATATGAGGAAAAGGTGTGGGATATTTCTCATTTTATTAAACTATCTACCATAAAAGGAAACCATAATATTAAATTAAAACTTAAATATATGTATTAGAAAATTATAATAATTTAAAAATATAAAAAAATATCATTTCCTCTTTTATACATTTATGTTTCGCATATGATAAAATTTATAAATTTCAGTGAATATATTATTTTGAATAATTCTTCTTGTGCATTTTACCTATATTTATGTATTATAATATATCACCGCAATGATATCAGTTTGTGTGTACATCATAGATTAGGTATACTAAAATATTTAATATATTGGTAGCGTATTATATTTGCATGCGATTTATATAGGGAAAGCAATGCCATATTTTATTCAATTTATCATTACATTAAACCCTTTTCATATGAATATTTTGAAAAAAATTTCTACTCCCAATATTATAGTTAAAAAATTTTGTATAATAAATTTTGTTTCGCAAATTAATTATTTATTATATTTTTAAATTTTATTATCGATGGATGATTGAAATTGATTTTGAGAAAATAATATTTAATACTTTTTATACGAAATATCATATAATTTTTATGCCAAATTTTTATATTTATTACTGATTTATTCTATACTTTTCGTTTTTATTTAACGTAAAAACAGAAATTGTAATTATAATTTTTTATACCATCTATTTGATATAACAAATTTCATTTCAATAATAAAACCAATTCTATATTTTAATTGTTTTTAATATTTAAATATAAATGTATGTCAAATTTGCAATTTAAATATAACAAAAACATTTTCATATTTCATGTATATTTTTGTGAAACAATATAAATGTGTAGTTGTTTTCTGCTTCTGAGTATTAAATTCATGAAAACATAATTGATTAAATAGTTTTACAATACAATAATACTTTGAAAATACTTTGAAAATTATATATTTGTATAATAGAAAATAATATATGTGAAAATCATATATAACTTTTAAAAGTTGCTATATGCACACAAAAAAAAACATAACTTTTTATTAAATTATAATGCCAAAAACTTCTTTCGTGTAGTTATAATATGTATAAAATATATACAATTGTTAGCATATAATTTACACACAATACATTTTTATTCCCTAGTGTGTAAGTTATGTAAAATAAATGTTTTAATCAAAATTTAAAATAGAGCATAGCTCCCAATAAACAGCAATTAAGTGCGAACTAATGAAATAGTTTAATGCATAAATTTGAGTACAAATTAATTAGTTTGGGCATAAGAATAGAGGCTGCGTAATTTCTATGGGTAAATAATGCAATTAAAATCTAAGTGAAACAATTTTTATAGTCACCAACTATGACGGAATAAGGCAATTTATATCATTTTATGCATAGACTACGTATCAAAAAAATGCAAAATCAAACACACACACAAACACATATTAAATGACTGATATTCGGTTTAATGGGACACATATACAATATAGAACTATAATAAATTTATATATTTTAAATCGATTTTTGCAACAAATACATATTTATATTCATATACTAGTGTTGGAATACTTAATTTTAGTTTGTATGCTAACTGGTAAATATATAACTATTTTTATAATAAATATATAAATGAAATATGTACAATGTATTGTTTTATATTATATACAAGAATATTATAAATATATTTGAGTTTCTCATATAGAAAATTTAAAACTTTTTATTTTATAATTGAAAAGTTTTATAGTATTCTAATACATATATTTACTTTATTATATACTATATCGGGAAAATACAAGTGTAGATATAAACAACAAATATTTGGATATATATAACAAATAACGATTTGATCTGTAATTATGTATCGCGATAAATCTTAAATTAATCTTAATATTTGGTTATAAAGAGCCTATGTATAGTGAATAAAGTTTTCAACAACGTATATTTTCAATGTAATATACGTTTTTTTTTTTAATTCCATATGCAAATAAATGGTAATTTGATAGTATGTGAAAGAAACTTGCAGTTCAAAATCGATTATTTTAAATTGAAATAATTGCACGTATCAAAATAATATATAATTTCATAAATATTCATTAAAATTTACTTAAATTATTTTATTCAATAATTATAATAATATTATATAAATAGATTACAATCTAAAATTATATTTATACATCTATTTTATTTAAATATACAATTATTATAATATTAATAATAATATTAATATTTGAAAATAGTAAATGGTATTCATTTTCTACATATACAAAGAGATTCATAGAAATTATTGAAATACATATAGAAATGGGTATTCCAATTCCAAACGATGAAGTGTATATGGAAATTAACAAAATTATAATATATATAACTAATTAAATTATAGAAATATTTGCAGTATATGTATTTATATAGGGTAAATTGATATAATGTCAAGTGGTTCATTAATTCTTGATTGCTGATCTTGATTCATTTTTTAAATTAAATATACAAATATATTGAAATAGTGCCTGAAGTAAAATGTGGTGAACAAAACAAGCAGCACAAAGTAAAAATTAACATTGGTATAAATAGAAGTTGCCTGATTTTACTATATATATATATGGTCTGATTGAATGACTATCTTTATCACCGGATCTATTGGATTATATAGTAGATAGAGGTGCAATCAATCATATTATTATATATTCAGTAATAAAATCGTTAAAGTTAAATTTGATAACAATAGGAATAGATATAAAAGATTATTTATATATAAAAAATATAACAGATTTAAAAAATTGTAATTTTAAATATAATCGAACTGACTTTAAATTTGGCAAAATCATTTTGAAACACCTATTTTTTAATTCAATCAATTACTATATAACATGAATATTATATATCAGGAAACATTATTATTATACATAATCGTATTTTTGATGAACAAATAATGTTATTATTCATATTTATGTTGTATAGAAAAGACATTATTTTATAATTATATCAAATAAATGTAAGCATGTAAATATTCAGTATATATATTATATATACGTGTAATGTTATGAGATTATATATAAAATACATATGACCTATTTAAAAGAAATACTGTCTGGAAGCCAATATATGTTGTTGAAACAAAATGTTAATAATTATATAATGTGTCAATGTGTATATATAAATATATATATAGTTTTCCTATTATAATTATTTCTAATATTATATTAATTAAATAAATTTAGTTTAATTAAAATTTTAAATCACATATTATGTATTATATTTGTATATATAACATAAATACTATATTATAAAATTAGTATATTTAAAAATATACATCATTCCGAAATCGCACATATTTATGGTATAATATTTATTATAATTATTAAATTTTGGTTTCACATATATCTGATATAATATAATTATACGGATGATAATATACATATAATATAATTAAACCCTATTAAAAAATATTTATTTTACAATAATTAATATATACACAAATATATTATTAAGCCATATTTATACATCATTAACTACAAATTATTAGTCCATATTATAATAGTAAATGGAAAAACATTTTTATACATTCGATAAAATATTATTTATATAATATACGTTTATATTAATTTATATATTATTAAAAAATAAAATTCATATGTAAAAATTTTTCAGTATATATATTATATAAATATTGTATTTATAGTTATGCAACACAATTCGCAACTTTGAAATCTCAATTTTAAATTTTACATACAATATATTTACTATAAATGACTTATTGTATAAAATTTAAAACTTAACGGGCAGAACGTATATTTACACAGCTGGATTTTTAAAATAAAGTTTATGCATATATATAAATTATAATAAATAAATAATATATATATATATATAATTTCATTAAAGTTATATATATTATAAATATATGTTTGTGCATATGGTATGGTATATATGCAAATAAATTTAATTCTTTAATTTATTTAACTTTTGGTTATTCGCATTTCATTAAAAATTTTATTATTATTCTTTATTAAATGCATATACATATATTTTTATTTTTTTATTTCATACCATTTCCATTCCACAAATTGTAAATATATACACATGGCGAGTATGTATGGTATATAATAATATATAATCGTTATATATGTGTTATAAAATTTGAAATTTTTAAACTGAATACATTTCATGAAGTTAGACACACAAACACATATATTCATATATCTAATAGTGGAAAAATGTATATAAATGAAATTTCACAAATAATATTAATTTTTATAAAATAAAATATTTCGGTTCACATTCAATAGTATTTATTTTATTTATATTTCGTATAATATACCATTTACTATGATTCTTTATATGGCATAGATAAACATATAAATATACTGTGTACGACGAGTATACACATTTTTATTATTCAAAATATATTTATGTAGTAATTTTCAAAAGTTCATTCATTGTTTTTAATGCATCTTTTTATATATAATATAATACACGTAAAATATATTATATATACTGGGATCGTGGTAACGTGTACATATATAACTCTATGTATGCCGAGGAAGTATATGAATGGAATTTTAAAATAAAAATATTTCTTCTATTATATCCTCTATATTTGTTTAATTCAACTGATATTTTAATACACAGTATATATATATATTGTATATAGGGTATCCGTCCGTATTATTTTGACCCACAAAATAGTTTTATATACAGTATAAACTTAAATAATATATTAATAATGTATATTATAAGTCGATGGTATAATGTTCGTAAAATTAAATATTTAAATCGACCGAAAAGGTCATGTGTGTGACCACATATATATATTCAACATAATTATAGAATAGATCGATTGATTATTATGTTAAGTAGATATCTATACTACGTACTGTATAGCAGCAAAACAAGTAATAAAAAATATTTGTACATACTGGGCCACTCCACGCAAATATTTTTCTAGTATGGGCGACTACCAAATATTATTGACGACAAAATTTATATATGATATGCGAAGTGCGATACATATTTATTATTTTTCATATATATTTTTATTTATATGAGATGAAATACAATACAATATAATAAATATAGTTGTTTTTAATAACTAAAATACAATTTTCAATATCAATATATTTTTGTCACCAGACTATGCAGGCATTTCATTCTGTATCTTAAGCAAATTATTTAAATACTTTTATATATTTAGTAAAAATATACAAATACATTTGCATCACTTGCATATGGCAGATGCATTTTATTTTACCATATGATATAATTCTAACAATTTCTTTTCCCTAATAATAATCAATAGATATATATTTTATATATATTTATGTTAAAGATGATACAATACACAATTGACCGAAAATTCGATTTATAAATATTTGATTTTAATTTTAATAAACCGAAATCAAAAATTGAAATATTATATTTTCGATTTATGTTTTTCTTTCTCTTAGCCTCATAGTCCTTAAATATCCTACATATATTGTATATTGATAGTTGCGTATGCACAACGGTTTGTAAATATAAAAGTGTATAACATCTCGGAAAGAGGAATTATAAAGATTGACAAGATGCACATAATTTTTCGGTAACGATAATGTGAAATAATGTTTTGTTATTGACTTTAAAAAAATGTATTTAGTATGTGGACAGTAAGGATAGAGTTGCAACGAGTATACACCACATATAAATTGAATTTTAATAAAACAGAAATCGATGATAATTGATGATTATCCATAAATAATGATATTTTAACAAATTTAAAGATGATGTAAGCAAAATTTATTTTCAAATGTAATTGTAACTATAAATTTATAACTATATTTATATTTAAGCGTTCGCTATTTAGAGATTTATATACGTACGTGTAAAATATAGAAGTTCCAAAAAACCAATTAATAAAATATTTCAATTTAGAAATTTGCACTTAAAAATTTTTTATATATAAATTTACTAAATAGTTTTAATTGTATATGTTTCTATTTGGCTAACGAATTATCAAGGTATATAATGAAAATAATTTTTATTTTATAGATATCCTTTAGACTGTAGAAACTATTCCTGTCACAACAATAACAGAAACAAAAAATAAATATCAATAAGTAAATAATATATTCTCTCTATATACATCTACTAAATAATCATTATATATTTAGAATTACAGATAGATAGACCTATAATAAACTAAATATAGATAAAATAAATACATATGTGTGTATGTGTTGGTTATTTTCTTTCTTAATATAACCGAAAAAATAAAATATTAATAATAAAAAAAAAAACCATTTATCATAACTCATAAAAATTGTGAAGTAACTTCAAATATAAATACATATAACCAATGGAAAATAGAATATTTGTATGTTTATATAACTATAACTATATATCCTATAACAATAATATAAGAAAATGAAATTATTTTTCACTTTCCTTTAAAAATATAACAACAAATTTCTTTTCCATTTTCTATTTGTCTTTGATATTTTCTTTTTTATTATATTATTTCAATTTTTTTCGTTTTTATTTTTTATTCATTGTGTTATTTATTTCTATATGCCATCTTAATATATTTTATATGTTGTCTTTATATGTGTGTGTGTGTGTGTCTATAATAATATATATAAAAATCAATTGTAGGCACAAATCGTACATACAAATATTGTTTTGTTAAAATAAATGAAAGTAGAAACAAATTTCTTCATATAATTCACGCATACGTCACATATATCCCAACCAATATATAACTACACAAAATTCCAAATACATGATCTTACAATATACAAAAATATATATATATCATATATTATATTATATATACATAGGAAATATACTATAGTAAAATATTTAAATATTGTAGAAAACAAATTTTTTACAGCTTTTCTAATCAGCACTTTATTTTTTTCTCATTTTCATAATGGAAAATCAGGCCACTTGTGCACCCATTTCAATTTTCTAGTCTATATGTCTCAATATATATTTATACATGTTATATATTGTGGGAATATTCAACGTAATCTACATATATAAATAAATATATACCCGTCTATATATATATATATATATATATAGAATATAACACAGAGAAGTATTTATAAAACCCAACAAAACTGATATAGGTTTTTGGTGTATATATTATTGAGTATGAAATTTTTTGTTGGTTTCTTTATTTATATAATAAAGAAGGAGGTTGGTAGAGGTGACGACGACACACAGAAGGAGAGTAAAAGCAATAAAAATTGGCTTGTTATTTTCCATATTTTTTTTCTATTTTTTTTTTTGTATTATTATTATTATTATTTTTTTTTTTTTTTTTTTTGCCGCAAGATATAAAAAAAATTGGAATTTACAAATAAAAGGAAAACATTCCTATATTTATAAGGGATTTTATTTTCTATGTTGTTTTCTGTCGATCAAGAACCTTTTTCTATATATATATATATATCTTACTTCCGTATATTTTCGAATAAATCAATTTTTATATTATAAATTACATGATTTTGATATTAGACAATACACACACACACACACAAATGTTAGATTGGTGAACTAACATAACAAAACAATTAAACTGCGATTTTGTAATTCTTTTAAATTAAATATTTGCTCAATAAAAAATGTAATTAGATTTAATTTTTTATTATAAATAACTTGTTACTAAAATTACTAATCTTTGTTATTCCGAAAATACATTAGATAGTAACGACGGTTATACCATTGGTAAAAAAAATGGATTAAGTGTATGTTCGTTCTCTATAATTATGGTGTATTACAAAATTCATATGCATTCGTGCAATATGCATATGTCCGGTTTGATCATTTTCATCAATTGTACAAGGCTACGTACATGTACACACACATCAATTTTATTCTATTTGGAATAACAAAAATCACTTTGCCATAACGACCTATAACAGTAAACATAATTTTTATCCCGCTTTATGTAAAGAGCAATAATATATTAGAATACTTCTGCCTGGTGATTTATTAACTAACGTTTTGGTAAGGATAATGCTAAAATCACATTAACATATTTTCTTTAAACCAATGTTTAAAAATATCAACTGATCCATGTACAAATTTTGGTACATATCATAATCACATTGTATATGATGGATAAAATATTAGTTAAATAAATAATTGATTGAATATATTCCCTGTATTAATATTATTCGAAATAAATTCGCACATTTTTCTTATGGCATTTTAAAATATTTTGCAAACATATTACTAAAATTGTACATTAGTATTTATATTAACAACAGCCAAAACATTATGTTAACGAATTTCCAAAGGGTAATCAATTTTAGTAGAAATATAATTGGGATTTTGTGAATAAGTACATAAAATTTTAAATAATTTACTAAATATATATAAAATATAAATAATTAATATAATCATTACTCACCAATACCACAAATACTCTATTCATAACAGAATAGAGCACTGATATGGAGATGCAACGTCTTCTTTGGACTTTAAACAAATACCGATACCGAAACCGACACCGACTCAACACACATAAATTATTTTTTTTTTTTTTCTTTATAAAGAATTTATTTCTTTTTCATCACATCATTTACAAAACCAAAACTCTAATTTATCTGATAAGATTACTATAATATAATTGGTGATTATTAATAATTTAATATATTACATTTATTTTGTTAAACAAACCATATAATTTATTAGAAAAAAAAAAAAAAATACAATCTCAAAAATCTAACCCAAAAATTTAACAACAACAAAAAATATATATGAAAAAGAAATCGAATTTTACATTACATCTTTTGAATTTTACATTTACACATTTATTATAAAAAAAAACTACACAATAATAACAAAACTATATTATTTCATATTTAATATATATATTAAAATACTAATTAATTAATTATATTATTTAATAATAACACTTTATTTGGTTTTTGAGTCACACGATTTTTGCTATGGACAACGAAACGATGCGTATAATAAAAAAAACAAAACTAGAATGACGCATTTTAATAAATTGTTAAATTCAGAAAAAACAAAAAATAATTGAACAAATTTTTTGTTTCAAAATTGATTGGTTAAAAAAATAAATATAAATTTTAAATAAATATATAAATAAATTTAAACGGTTTTTTCGTTATTTTATTTTACGGGGGGGAGATATCACATAAAATTATTATTATATATAATTCTAAGGAATAGTGTTAATTTTTTTAATTTATATACTAATGTTATTGTCTTGTGTTTTTGTAATTGTATTATACATTTTTCATATTATAAAATTATTAAATTAAAATATATACAGAGGGTGATCTCTGAAAAAAATCCATCAACAATTAATATGGGTTCTTTAAATAGAAAATATCAAACACAAAATTTTTTAGCTACTTGGAACATACGATGTGATGTATAACATATTTCATATAGGAAATTTTTGATCAGTTTCATCTGATTTTTTTTTCTATAATTCATCAATCCTGCTGTTTGGGTTAGTTCACCTTTCTCTTTGTACCAGAAAATGTACAATTTAAATAGAAGAATGCGTAACTATTATATTTATTATTAGAAGTAAATTATAGAATACTTTTGCCATAGCAAAAATTACTATAATTCCATATGGAGAAATTTTGTTACTATTTAATAGTAAATTATTTATGAGACTGTAGACAAGATTTTTACGATATGCTCTGAGGAGTTTTCCTTGATCTGAACCGTTAAGATTGACTACATAATTATATAATCATCGTATAGGCTTGTGCCTATTTACTCTGGAAATACCATACAAAGAATTTATTGACTTTTTAATTTGCACTTTGTTAATAAATTATAAAGTTCATGATACAAACATTTACATATTGATATATTTAAATTAAATAGTAGATAGGCATTTTCCGTCAGTTCAATTCTATCATCTGAGTTGTTATCCCACCAATTATATTATATATTAAGTTATATTACTCCAAGTGGAGCTTGTGCAGCATCAATGTAATAAACATTCATTACAGCCAAAGTGGGTAAATTACTCTGCATAGGAGTATATAACAATTTACCAATTGTAGTGTAATTAACAAAATATAGATGTTAACGTGATTCTATTATTTTTTTATATGCTGGTGATTAGCCCATACACCATAATTATGGTCATTTTAATTAGTACTTTGTTTTACTTATATGATTTAATTAATTCTTGTAATAGTTTTTTTTTTTTGATACATATATCTATATATAAAATAAAATATAATGTATTAATATGAAATGAAAATTTTGAATTTAAATTTTTTAACAATGTAAAAATTTGTCTGCAATTATCGTAGAAAAATAGAAAGGTCTTCTTAATTCCATTATTTTTATATAAGCGATTAGTCGCCTTAATTACAATTGAATATATAAGTTAGTATTTAATAATATAATACAACTCCTTACAGCTATATACATAATATAATTATAATATAATAAATACAAATATGCGCTATATATTGCTTATACAAAAAATACAATAAATTATGCATTTAATTATATTTAATTTAGAAGAAACATTTTAGTAGCAGTGCCATAATTTAGCAACTCTAATATTGTGCAATGGTTTTATCTATACACAATATTATAAATGTAACATATAGATATATCGCATATGTATCATTATATATTGTATATTATAATATATACATTATATATATATTTATGAGTATATTATATCGTCAAATATACATACATATTGCTGAATATAATATATTTATATGTAATATGTACTACGTACACAATATACAATTGATTGTAATGATACCATATTATCAAATAAGTACCGATAAATCTGTCATGTCAAATGATTTTATGTATATTACTGTGTATAAATGTATACATTATATTTAAATACATATATATATATATATATATAGGTAATAACATACTGTTAACAAATGACGTTTAGGTCATTATTGTGTCACAGAAATTTAATGGAATTCATATTATATATAATTTAACTAATTACATAACAATGTACCACTGTATATGTTTTACATAAATATATAATGTAATAATATGTAATGCATAACAATATTAATTAATTTTATAATTATATACATTTAAAATATATATATATATACTAATAAATAATATACTACTTTATATTTGAATGGAAAATATATAAAGTACATTATTTGTTGTAATAATATTTGTATATTTTATGAGTTACACAAGCATTCATATATGTTTTTATATTATTTATGGATATAATTATTCATAACACAATATTTAAACTTATATTAATGATAAAAAAAAACATCTGGAGGAAGATTTCCCATTCAAAATATAAATTAAATATTAGTTATTTCTAAATCAATTAGTTGGAACGCTCAAAATGCAAATCCAACTTTACAAAAGCTTTAATAATAAATTACTATACTAATTTCACAAAACCAAATAAGTAAAAAAATTATGGTTTATTATAATACATTAATTTCTTATTTTTAAAATAACTTATTAATATATATATCAATAGTGTCATGTATTTTAAATATTATTAATACATTTTTATTATATATTAAAGTTAATGTAATATATTAATATTTTACATATCAATTTGAAATAATGGATATATTTTTTTGATATACATTACACATTAACATATATATATATAGTTTATAGTATAGAAATACTTATTGACCGATCTAATAGCAAATCGACTATATCAAAATTATCTAATTAATTATCTAATCAGCAAAAAACAATTCATACATTATATACAGAAAAAACTAAAATTATATAAACAAAGTTAAAGAAATTGAGAGTGCAAAAAAAAGGAAAATCTTTTTATATATTGTTTGTAAACTTATAGTTAAGTATAATATAGTGTTATTCTATACATAAGAATCTAAATACATATTTGTTTGTTATATGTTTCTAATATTTTTTTTGTTGTATTATTATATAATATCATGAATGAATTTGTCTGCGAATGTTTCAATGTTTATTTGAGTTAGTAGTTTTGTTTATCCCTCATATAATTTGCCATTTATAAATTTATACCATACTATGTATATACAAGAAAAGAAAACATGAATAAACTGGAAATCATGAAAACAGAAAAAAACGAAACTTATTTATTATTTGTAATATAAACTAGAAATTTGTATATAAGTCTATGCGTATATACAAAAAGATTTATATGATTTTTATACTATTTATAAGCTATATAATATTATTGTTTGTGTATACCATATTACTATACACCATACAAAAATATAGAATTAGAAACGACCCTCAATTTCAAATCAAATTATAATTTTGTTTTTTATTTTATATATTATTATTGTATGGTAAAAAAAAAAAAAAAAAGAAATAAATAAATAAAATATTTGTGTGTGGCTATATCATTTGTGTACTATGATGCGGTTACTGATGATTATATGTTTCTAAGCACAAACATGTATAATGCACGTATACACAGTGTATACGCGTATAGATATTGTAAAACATTATAAATATATATATATATTTGCTATTGTATAATAAATTAATGACAACTTTTTTTTTTGGTGATGTTGTTTTGTTTATATCCCAAGAGAAATGATAATAACTAAGCGAAATATAATCCATATACTTTCATATATATATAGTATATATAGTAAAATAACTAAAATACATAAACATGTACATTGTACAATATTATATAGATGAATTATGCGTAAATGTATCTCTCATACATATAATAAATATATAATATAATAGTTAATATATACTGTGTGTATATGGAAAGATAACAAATAGCTCGCGGGCTTAATTCGCATATAAACACACGTACTTATATATAGATATTCATTAAATTTCAAGTAACCTAACAAAATAAATATATATTTCCTTTCGGATACCGAAAATTATATACATTAATAATTTTCATCAATGACCTTTACAAAATTTTTGGGAAAATTTCATTAAAGTTTTATGAAAATTATAATGTATGCAGAAGTATAAATATATATATATATAATATATATTTCATATACATTATTCTGTATTCCATTTTAAAAAGAATAATATGAATAAATTATTTATATAAATACATATACTTTATAATATAGTTTATAAACTATGAATCATTTTTAATTATTATAGATCTTAATATATTTATATATATCATCTTTTGTTATGGTAATTAAAATTATATATATATATATATATAAATAACTAATAAGTTTGTTTGTTGTGTATACTTAATTTTTAAGATAAATAAAATTTTGCAACCCTGAATTTATAAACAGATTTAAAATTATAATAAATATATTGGTTCAATCTGGCAATACGCGGTGGTGGTGGAATACACGCACAGTTACACACTATATATATATATATATATGGTTATTTATAATAAAAAGTAATAAATTTTAAAATAAATCATTCTAACATTAGAATAATTTATTTGTTTTATGTAATTTTATATTATACATAAAAATTAATATATATTTATTTTATATACATATATAGAAATTTTATAATATACGATTATTACAATAAATATTATTAATAAAACAATGAGTATACCGGGTATACTAACCGGAATATATATATATATAATGTATATTATATTGTTATAATATTTTAAATTGCATTATAATTATCATATATAGTTAATCACAATTATTATAGACTCCAGCAGTTTGAAATAACAAATACGTAAAAATAAATTCAACGAATAAAAAATCTTAATTAAGTGTCGCACTATGTAACAATATAATATAATTTTAAAAACGAAAATATTTTGTAATTTGTTAAGAATAACACCATAAATAATGTTAATCATACAACGATCGATCAATTTGAAATATTATTTTGTACCACCAATTGCATACCAAAAAGTGTGATGTATATATAGAGGAATATTTCCAACAGACATTGTAAGAAAATATATTATTCTCTATGTTTATACATTTTATACCGTTCGACATTATATATTATTCGCCAATTAATTTCGATCAGCAAATATTATTGTTTATTTATTTAAGTAAACAACATTTAATACTAATGTATGTATAATGTATAATAATGATTAATGGTCATTAATAATATCAAAATAATATTGTATATCGAGCGTCAGCATATAGATTCTTAGGCATTAGTTATATGTACATAACCTTATGTGTATATTATATTTAAATGTTATACATATACTAAAATGTATATGTAAATGTATACTTAATTTTAAAAAATTTACATCATACCAAAAATCATATATTCTCTGTAACACATATAGTTTCTGAACATTTTAAAACATGTTTTCATAAGTTTTTTTAAAGAATAAAAAAAAAAAACGACAACGACGGCAACAAAAATGTAAAATGTCAATGTTATAATAAATATAATATATACGAATATGTAATATATAAAAAATACAAAGATAAAATATAAATATGGAATGTATACGTAATATGTACATTAGAGAATATATATTATTAAATAAATATTATAATATGTACTATAACAAGTAACAATATACATATTACTATAGTATATATTATAATAATAATAATAATAATAAAATATAGGCTATTTAGCTTCATCTTTATGTATACAAAGTTACACAGACACTATTTCCATAGTAACGGAGAAAATATTATAAATATATGTTTAAGGAATTATGTTTTATCATTTTATGGTGTACTCGTATATGTCAGGGCTAAATGTAAAAATATACATATATAATAACAAGTAAAAATAATGTACGTGTTCGGTAATCCTAAAACTATTCTGACATACAAAAAAGTAACAAGAACTGAACTGAAGTTCTTTCTATTGCATTGAGAATTTAAATGAGGTAATCATAAAATTTGCAATAAATATTTATGCTACTTTAATTTAATTTAATTTTTTTTTTTTGTGTTTGTATGTTATATATTATTTTATGAAAAATATTAAAATCTTTTTAATATATTGTAGTAACTCCTTCTCTATCTATTAGAGACTATATATATAAAATTGTATTTATGGTATAGTTCACGTGTTCACGTAATATTTTTAATTTATTATATCAACGCTATTTGCTGTTCGTTGGTGTGCTATCATAAATTTGTTAAAATTATGACTACGACCTGTTTATACTTTATGTACTATATAATATTTATAGTATAAATAAGAGTATATATTATATATTCGTGTATATTAAGTCTAAAAGTAACATTATAGATATACATAATATAATTTCCATCAAGAATATTTCTGCATATATAGGTTACACAGAAAAGTTTATACTAAATATACATCTAGTTATATATATATAATTTACATTACAATATACATATATTACATAAATATTATTTAAAAAAATATTAATTATTAAAATGTAATATAAAATTCTTATTAAATGCAATTATATTAAATTATTTATTGCACAATAATTGAAATATTATGATATTTCCTGTGAATTTATCAAATTATATATATATCATATATTTATGTAAAGTGTGTGGGCTAAATATATGCGATCATTTACGTATATGCATATTTCAGAAAATAAATTATAATCGGTATTGAATTAATTAATCTACATTTCAAACTAATGCCTAAGTATTCACTAAAATAAGAAAATAAAAAACATAAAAGTCATCGCAACGAAATGAATAATAAACCACACAGATAACCAATTTTTTAATTATATGAATGAGAAAATGACCGCATATATGTTTTTTAGCTGAATTAGACTAGTCCATCCACATACAAACATATATTATACGTATTAGAATATGTAAATCAAATTGTTCACGAAATACATCAATTTATAATATTATAACAATATGATTTTACAATAACAATAAAATCGAAGGCACCATTAAAATCTTATTAATATACATAAGTATAAATTAATGACCGCATAAACTATAAATAAACGATTCTATTCAGTATTTTATATATATTGTATGTAATATTACATATATTTAATAATATCCATTTCTGTGTCATCAATATAATAATATTTTATCACCCATATATGTATGTATGCATACGAGCATTATTTATATATTTACGTATATTAAAATTAAACCATAACTATAAAATAAAGGATAAAATATCTGATGATATGTCTATAATAGTATATACAAATATATATATATATATATATATATATCGTATATGTATAAATTAAAGTTACATTTATTTTCTATTCTTCCGTCACATATGTATTTATGTATATCGGTATATATTAAGTAATTAGAGTATATACTATATTATTAGTAAAATTGTAAATTTACAAATCTATATGTATATATATGTATAAACTCATTTGTATATCACAAATTAATTTCAATGGATTATATAATATCATATATAAATAATAATTTAAATTAGAAACAATGAGAATCCTACATATGGAAATTCCCTAAGTTCTAATATTTGAGGTAATCACGAGCCGCTTATACAATAGCCAATCTGCTATAAATTGAGGCAGCAGGTTCTATAATATAAGTAAATTAAATATTTTTAATTGTTAATATTTAAATATTATATAACACGTTTCATACCTTTTTATATTGACGAATGCAACCGATGTATGTGTCATGTGCAAAGAAACAATGTAAATTTTATTGAACACAATTTGACATGCAGCAGGTGAACAAAATAATGATGATGAGTTTTGTTGAATAGCAATTTAAAAATACCACCATATCCATCATGTGTTAAAATCCTATATGCCTATATTATAAATAATTAATATTAAAATGATATTATATTGTAAAAGTATAAGATGTTTCACTAAAATGTTTGACCTTCTGTTTTTAACATTATTAAATTATTTGAATTAAATACTATTCTTATATATACAAAAAAAAACAAAGATAAATTACATCATTATCATAATTATATAAGAAGTAATCGCACACAACCATTTAGACTATATATAGATAATTATTTACTACTTATTTATTCTGTAACAAATTGTTTACAAATGTACACAAATAAGTGAGAGCATTTTACACATAAAAAACAATTGGTTAAATATAAATTTGATACAAAATCAAAATAAATAATATGTGTTTATCTAAATTTCCATGTATAAAATCAACAATAAAGTGATGTATAAACAATTTGTTATATTATCCATTTTTATATATATATAAATTACCTAAAATGAACAATCACATCAATTCACGTATAACAACAAGTAAATATCATACTCCACATTAAAGAATTGATTAGAAAACAAAAATTGTTAAGTAAAGCAATATATTTTACTTGAAATCTTACGGTAGAAAAAACAGAAATAATTGCTATTATAAAAATTAGAAACAATTTTATTTTATAACTTATTCTAGATAGTATATAGCAATTTAAAATTATCATCATCGACTAAACTAAACAAAGTATTTCTTTTATCAAAATATTAAACCATTTCATATATATGTGTACTGTGTAGATATACATTTCGGTATATACGAACATATACCTGTTGGTATATATATATTATAATAAAGTCTTAAATGGTATGAAATGGGAGAATTAGCAATATTATACATACATTACTTAATAGACTATATATAGTTACATTTGTTACATGCATTTACCCTTTTAACTTTTATATATTATCTATTGTATTAAGTATATATACATAGTATAACTATATAATATTATATATGCTTTTGTGTGTAACTTTTAAATTTCTGCATACATACTTTGTATAAGTTACAAATGTACAGAATATATTACGTATAATAATTTATAAATATAAAATGTACAATATTAATAAATATACATGCAGCACGACATACATGTTGCGGATAACCTCTAGGACTATCGGTAAGCATTAAGTACGTATATTTATGTATGTATATTCCATATCATTATACAGTGCACATTTTAATGAAGCAAAACGTTTAACATATATTAGAGAGTTTTGCAAACCATTGTCGTACAACGCGTCGCTTATACTACTCATATCGGTGATATAGTAATATCGTTGATTTCAATAACGTATACACAAAATACTTAATATTTTTTAGTTTATTATACAGCTTTGGAAGTAATTGTTAATTATTCATATAAAATCTGGTTCATTTAGCCCGCCGGTCACCGCTACTTATTCTATCTATTATTGTTTTTAAAAACATCATATTATATAAAATCATAATGTAATTTTTAATGGTTGTATATGTCCAATTTGAAATATGTGTCATCATTAATTAAAAAATAAAATGTTTATAGGTTTTTCATATATTCGCAGTTGCATATATTTATATTGTCATGTATTTAACTATATATATATACTCGTACATACAGAAGATGCATTCATTGGATTAGGCGTAGGTGGATGGAAATTATTTATAAAATCTACGTATATATGATATGCGTGAATAAAACCTCAAATCTGCAAAAATGAATGTGTTAACTTCTTGATATTTACATGTTTATTATTTATTATATTGTGAAGTGATCAGTAATTTTCTATTGTAGATAAGTTCAAATAAATGTTGTTTAATGTTACGTTTAACTTGTATTTCTATTCCTATATTCCTATAGTTTAATTAATTATAGCATTAAATGGATATTCTAAAATGAAACATGAGTTTAATTCAATGAACACATTCAGTATACATACTCTGTATTGCACATATTAATGTATGTGCTAAAATTAATATAAAACTTTAAAAATTTGTGAATTACATAGTAGACGTACAATTCTGTATATTATATATATTAGTTTTTACTCAATTATATATAAAATATATTGAAAAGGTCATTAGTAAATTTTAAACTGAATTTACATAAATAGTTAATAAAATTTTAAATATATAAATAGCCGCACATAATAAAAAAAAAAAAAAAAGTTAAGGTAAATGGTGTCAAGGGAATTAATTGTAACATTTCAGAAATAAAATATATTGTTTGGAACTGTTATAGAAATAATTACAGACACGTATGTAAAAATTGTACTGGGTCTGCTCAGAGGGCCATAAAAAAAAATTATTATATTTATAAGGAAGGCTTAGAAAAATCTAAAAAATATCATTCTTTATGTTTATCAAATTAATAAGTTTATATACGGGGCGACATAAATATCTGATAATATCGATATATTCATATTACCATATTGAAATAGACGGAAAACTACTTCTACTCAACCCATCATCATTCTCTAATTCTATTCACATTGTAATACAGTAGTATTAACATATACATTATTTGATATAATTTAATGAACAATATTTACGAAAAACAAATCAGCAAATATTTAAAATTTATTTACACATTAAGAATCGATAAAGTGTAAGGTGCGCCACGGTTTCATTCAACATTTAGCTAATATATGTGCGGCAATAACTTTAAGAAAATATCTATTGATACAAATTGTATTTGTTTTTCCATGTCATAACACATTTTTATTTTGAAAATGTGATTTGTATATAATTGATAAAAATTTCTACGATAAAAATATATTATTATTATTATTATTATTATTATTATTATTATTATTATTATTATTATTTTTTTATATTAGTATAAAATTTTTATTATACTCGTAAGTTTTTGCAAATTTACCAACTATCCGCTGTGCGGTTTATGTGTATACTTTATTTGTAGTATAACAATAATAATACTTTTTCTGATAAAATATATATATACACGAGTATAATGTTATTAACTCTACTATAATATATAGAATTATTGAGTTTGTATATATGATTATTAGAAAAGTTTTTATTTCTGTTCATTTATTTAATTGTATGCGTATTGTATATCAAATAATATCAATGTTTTTTTTTTGTTTGCTTGGATTTTAGTGGAAAAAGTTAGCTTCAACTAGTCAACAATTAGATTGTATGCAACGTCATGCCGAAGGTTGTGGTGAATTATGGAATAAACAAACTGGACATAACATTGCCGAACTATGTGATAAAAATAAATTGACAATAACAATGACAAAAAGGAAACCAAATGATTGGGTTGTAATACCAGTATTTTCAGATATTGTACGTTTAGCAATAGACGGTCGTGAAGATTGTTATGAAATGTAGGTATTTATAATTTGAAGAAAAATTAATCAAAAAAATTTTTATTAATATTTTAAATTTTTATCCTTTTTTTATTATATGGTATATAGACTTCCAAATGGACATATTAATATAGAAGCATTTGATCGTTTAGCAGCTATTGTTGGTGCATTTACAAAACATATGTCAGAAGTTAATTCAACAATGGCTGATGCTAAAGAGTATCAAGAAATTTGTGGAAATATTCAAAATTGCACATTAATTAGTGATAAAGGTAAATGGATGATTAAAATGATTTATTATTTATGTATTATATATTACTTACTTACTTACTCCATGACATTAAAACCCAACCGCAACTAACGTATTCCAATCCCGAATTTTAAGGATCTTAATAGCACAGTTCACTGCATCAAGCCTTCTATGATGCAATTTTTAATCCGTTGTCCTTTTTTTTAGTTGTTGGAGCCGTTGCCGTTTATACTGTCCGATCCGAGGCCATGTTCAAGAGTTCATAACTGGTTGTTTTTCCAAAGTTGGTAGTTAACCATACGTCCAACCTACTCAATCATTCTGTAAATTCCTATAATATAAAATAAAATTTATTATTAGTTATTAAATGTACATATTACAGATACGTATGTATCTATACAACGAATATATATACATAATATTTAAACATAAACAATATATTTATATATGTATGTATAGGTATATACGAAATAACTGAATCAATAGAAGAAAGGATTCATATCAGGATTCTAAAATTTATTCATGTGTGTATATGGATATAAAGTATAGATATTTATGTGTAATAAAATGAAAGGAAAAGTTTTTCTGTTATTTTTATTATTTCCACATTTTATTATTTGTTTTCTATTTATTATATGCATATGTTCCACTCTACTTTGATTTATTTATTATCAATACAACAATACAGAAATAAAAATTTAGATAAATATAAGGAAAAGAGAAAACGATTGAATATTTGTGTGTCATATTATTTAAATATATATATATATATTTAAATTTATATATTACATAACACATAACATAACAAATATGGACAATATACCAAAATAATATAGGTTTTTTTCTATTTATTTATTATTTGTTATACACTAAAAAAGGATATATTGTTGATTTAATATTACATGCGTGAATGCGAGAATAAAAATTAATTTGTATGTATGAACAATGTACTTGAAAAAAATTGAAATATATAATTTCTGATTAAATTAAAATTTTCATAACAATAATAAAATGCATTGTAATTTAACTAAATGTTATCTTATTTTATTTCTTTTTTTCATATCAATAGATCTTATGTTAGCATCATTTGATTGTGAAGAACCAACAAATGCTGAAAAACTTATGTATGATCTTGCATAGCAGCAAACATATTATATTGCATTATACTATAATTATTATTATTATTATTATAATTATTATTATTTATACAAGAAGATATTATGATAAAATTGAAAAATATTCGTTTAAATTTTATTATGTGTACATTGTTCATAATATTTAAATGTCATCATCCATCACGCAATATGTTATACTTCGAGTGGAACGTATGGAACCTACGAAACATTCCATACAGTTACGGTTAAGTTGGTAAATTAAACTCATCATGTGAATATATTACCAATTGTTCTTCAATTGTGTGTACAGACATAATTAATCTGTGAATATAACGTCCAACCCGATTTATATAAACTATTATCATTTATACAGATTATATAAACGAACAAATGGTAATCTAAACAGAATAGTTTCAGTATGAAGAAGATACAAAAAAATTTCACATACAAAATTGAAACCGATACTTAAATATACGTGTTTTTTATTTTGACTAATTCAACATTGCACCACAGAGTCTTTTTTATTTTAATTTAAATATTTAATTTAAAGTATTAATTAATTAGTTATTTACACATACACTTTTTTATACACAGTATGTGAATAATATTAGGAAAAAATGAATATGTAACAGCTATTTTTTTTACTTTAACATATTTAATTGTACTACTCGTGTTATTATTATTTATTTTTTGTTTATAAAATATATCAGCAAAAATTTACACAATATTTTTTACATTTTACTCTTACACGTTACATTCTACACAATTACATTCAGTACGAAATATATACATATGTTGATATGTTGTTAATTTATATGCACAAAAAGAAGAAGTGTCTGTGAAATAGAAAGATGATATTTGTATTAGTTTTATTTAAATATTTAATCTGTATAATTATTGAAATTATTATTAAAGCTTCATGTAATAAATGCAAGATATACAAGTTATTAAACTCTCAAACAAACAATTATAATACCATAATGGAGATAATTGTTTATTTATTAATTTCCATTGTTATTGAAATTCCTTGAATTTTCTAAGTTATATTCAACAATTAATTTTTGAATTGTACATAACATAATTTCTAAATTGAAGTAGAATCTAAAGTATAGATAACCTCTCTAATCAATATAAAATATGAGGTGAAACTAAATAAAGAAATTTCATACAAATAATTTGGAAATTGAAATCTATTAATAGTTAATAGCCTGCAAAAAAAAATTTGTATTTGAGCTTATGGGATTAATAATTTTTAAAATTCTATAAAACTTCTTAACAAGTTCAAGTAATAATCAGATTTTATGATTTAAAAATTATAAATATATTTATATTAAGAGTTATGAAAAAACAAGTAAGAAACAATAACGACACATTGCAAATAATTAATATCACTTTATAAATATGGAAATTTTCGCTTGTGTTCAATCGGTTAGATAGATATAGATAGATTTTATACACATCTTAATTACATAGTTTAATAATTAAATTTCATTATTACTTACTGAATTAACATTTGTACAATTCTATAGTATAGTTTGAAATTACAAACGATTGAGCACTTGACGACATTTTCCTAATTTAAAATGAAAAATGAAAAGCCTAGAACGAAAGTTAGTTTTGTATTTTTTTATTTCACACATCATACAAACAGAAAACACACAACACACCCACACACACACATTTATAAAATCGAAATATAAGTTAATTCATTAAAATATATAGCTATAAAAAATTATACGAAATAGTAAATTTGCTAAATTCAATAATTTTAAAAACTAATTTGTTGTTTCTTTATTATTAATTTTATTATTAATTTTATATTATATTTATGAATTTAACGAAATATATTTTTAGCCAGAAATAAAATTAATGCCAGAAAAATTTGTAAATAGATTGATAACAATAAAAAAAAAATATAATTTAACATATTGTTAGTACTAATGTAAGTATATGAATGTATATATTATTAAAGTAATTGATTAATATTATATATTAACTTAATAATTATGTTTAAAATAAGAAAAATGAAAAAAGCAAATAATAAAATTAAACACATTTTTTTTATATGTTTATTTAAATTTATTTTTGTGTGAAACATATTTTATTTCTAGGATAATGTTCTTTATGTAATGTAATTTGATCTGGAAAGCTGACCAAGTAAAAATATATGATTTGGAGTTGAGTAATTAATATAAACAATTCAAATACCATTTAATGCATTGACAGTGACACATTAACGCATATGATTTTGAGAAGTAATTTGAATTCTTGTCTTACAAAAATAAACTATAGAATGAAATCGTCTATATTAACCTTAAATAATTTATCCATAAACATAATAATAATATAGGACAATATAATCAAAATGTATATTCAGTTATACTAATAATTTTAACCATATACGACAAATAACCACAAGTCCTTAACCAGTACAAAGATTTTATAATTACAATACAAAACAAAAACCACATTACAATACCAATACAAACAGTAAATATTTAAAAATTATTATACTTACTTTAAAAGGTACTAGCTTCATCTGTAATATGTTTTTATCTACTACATTCTATACTACGATGAAATCAATGACATCATTAATAAAATTGTTGATTATGTTTTATTTATAGATAATCTTATCTTGGTTTCTTGGTGAAACATACATATGTGTACGCATATAATCAAAATGTAGATGTATAGATTATTGTAGAATATTGTAATTCAAACAATTCATTATTTTAATGCACTCAGCAAATGCTGATACCGGTACTAGGCCTCCTAAGAACCACACTAGTAAATAAAGAAAGAAAATTATTATAATTATTAATTTGTCAATCAATTATGTTTGCCTAATTTAATTATAAAAAAATCAACCATTAAAATGGATTATAGAATATAGATTCTTTAAAGCTTAAAAGTGTGCATAATATAACTATTGTGATGATAAATACTTTTACAGAAAATACTATACACATACATATTTAGTTAATTGAAAAAAATATTTAAAAAGAAAATGTTGTACAACAATTAGAGCATATTTGTTGGATTAATACATAATTTCATTTTTCTACAAAATATTAATTCAAGGTTTAACAATTACACAATTTTTTATTTTACATTCAATGTATAAAACGTATGTGTGAAGTTATGATGTATTTAAAAATAAAAAAAAATTATTATTATAACTAATTTGAATTAGAATGTCCGCAACAACAAAAATAATGATAACATATAACAAGAAAAATACATCAATGAATAAAAATACAATTTAATATAATCGATAAATTTATATATATATATAAAAAACTTATTCGTCTGAATTTTAATTTCTTTTAAAACAATATTTTTCATATCCATTTCTTATCCTACATTTTTTAACACAAAGATATATTGCCGAACAAAAAGTTATGCAATGGTTTCTTTTCATTTTTTTTTTTTTTTTTTTGTCAACAACATAATAAAATAAATTAACTTTTTAAATTTATTTCACTTTTTCATAAATTAAACAATATTCCTTGAATCGTTATTTTTTTCTATTTATTGCATAAATTATATTTTTCAATACAATACATTGAACGGTTATTTACTTTATGGATTCAACATAATTGTTTGTACAACGACATCATTTAAATTATTACCATTTAAAATATTTAAATAAAAAATACTATAAATTGTTAAATTATTAGATACTATAATCGGATAGTAATTTAAAACCATGATTTGTTATTTATACTTTCATATTTTGCAATGTTTAATAATATTGATTCAGTCATTTGATCACGATTTGCAGTTTGTCCATAATAATCAACAAATTCACCTTTTGGATCCACTAAATAAATTATAATTGTATGATCAACCTAAAATTGAAATTAAATTATATTTACATATTTTATTTTTTGAATATAATGTGGATAACTAGTATTGCACTAACAATATAATCGTCATCAACATCTTTTGCTCCAGCACTAAAATAAACACGAAATGCTTTACAAACTGATTTTATTTGATCAACTGTGCCAGTTAAACCTATTAATTTTGATGAAAATTCTTTAACATATTTGCCAACAAGTTCTTTCGAATCTCTTTCAGGATCAACTGTTATAAATAATGCTTGAACTTCTGGTTTTCTTGCTGATTTTTCTACACATATAAAACAATTAAATATAAATGGTATATCTACATATATATTATTAATTGTACAGATAGTTACAGCTAAGCTCAATATAAAAATATGATAATTTTTAACGATCATAAAAAATTTAAATTATTTCATAAACAAAATAGCATATGACTCATTAAAATGAGTTTTTGTTTGTAGGCTGTCAATCTTTTGTTTTTTGGAATTTTTCAATACAATTTTGACAGCATAGAAATAAACGTATATACTATTAGAAAACAAAGTTATTGAATTGTTTTTGAATTTAACACAACTACATTTAATCACTTTGGAAACACACACATTCTTTTACTATTAATTTCATCTAGACTAGAGAAGAATAGTGACCATTTTTTGAGAAAAGCTAACGCAAAACTATTTTCAGTGTTTTGGTTTTCAAACTATAATCAATTTAACGTAGTCGCTAACTTTGTAAACTTATATATCCAAATAAATAAAGATCAATGATCATTTTGAAATATACATTGATATTTTCGCAAAACATACCTCGAGAAAAAAAATAACTTTTCATCACGTTAATTTTATTAATAAATAAGACATTATCCCCTAAATTTTCTTTTTTATGCGATTTCATTCTTTATATAACTTCTCAAATACAAAAAAAAGGTTAATGGTATCATTATTTCTTTATTATAAAACGATTACTAAATTAGATTTTAAAGGGTATTGGTGCAGTGGTAGAGAAAATCGCATATGCATATCAAGATCGATAAAAAGAAACAAAAAATGTTTATGGGTTTTTCTCAGAAGTTTTTATGACATGACAAATATTGTAAATTAAATCCATATGAAAACATCTTTCATCTGTTATCTATTTTGAAATTTATTTGTTTTGTCTTAAATGCAATAGAATAAAATTTAATAACTGGATTGATAGAATTTCCCTTGTGTAAAATACAGAAAATTGCATTTATGTTAATCACAGGAACTAAATAATTTCATTAGCCATGAACGCCAACCGCTTTTTGTTATTAGATTGATCAGCAATTCATGTTTATCGCATCGGCCAAAAATTCATTATAAGTTGGTAAATTTCTCCGCATGAGAGGATATAACTATTTATAAATTTGCAATTATTGAAATAAAAATATTTTCTTAACTCCATTATTTTTATTTTAATGAATTATTATTATCTATTAAATACCGAAAAATTTCACGTGAATTTCAGTTAGTCACTGCACCGCTTTATTTTGAAGTTATTAGATTACATAATATAAAAATATTAATATATAAAAATGTTAACTTACCCAAATCATCTACAACTTGCGTCATTTTTTCAATTTCTTCTGGACAAATATCTGGACAATGTGTAAAACCAAAATATATAAGTAACCATTTACCAAGAAAATCCTCAGATTTTTTTATTTTACCATCAGAATCAATTAATTCCCATTTACCACCAATAGCTGCTTTACCTAACATACGCTTTCGTTCTTTTAAAATTGCTGGAAAATTATAATTTTTTTAATTATTAGCAGAAATTACAACAAATTTATTCTGCATTAATATTAGAATAATATTCATATCTATAATACCCATATCTTTTTCATTTTTAACATAATAGAAGAATGCAAGAACACCGGCACCGCCAACAGCAAATATTGATAAACTTTTCCAAGTTATTGGTCCTTTCCCTTTACCAGGTTCTTTTGGGCCACCATTATTTAGTGTGTTTAATGTGCGATATCTATTTGATATTTGTGTTATATTATTATTTTGTTTTGGTCCATTTATAAATAATTGTTTACATGATGAAAAAATTCTGTTAAAATGTCTCGACATAATGCAAGGTATAATGAGTGCTTCTTTTTCGTTATCACGTAAATATTTATCTGTTGTATATTAATTTAATATATGAACATAATGATTAAAAAATTATTATTACAATTCTATTTTAAACATTTAATACCTTTATATATTGATAATATATTCAATTTGAATACAAATTATATGATTTAAGTTAAGAATTTTAGTTAAAACTAAAAAAATCACAAATTTCCTGATCCCTATGATACCGTGTGTCTTTACAATTGACACTTCACTTAATTCCACTCACTAATTTAAAACATAACCAAACTATTCAAATATATGAGAAATGTCGAAAATGTCATTTTAAAAAAAAAAGAGAAAATTAAAATATCGAAATAAAATGAGTGAAAATAAAGGTCTAAAAATACTGGTAAATGTGACTGTACACTTTTGACTCATCTGCACTTGCAGTATATTGTATTGTATATTGCCGCAAATTGCAGCAGATTTGAATTTAATTAGAATAATAAAGATTATTCAATTATTCCATTGTACTTTTTTTTTATAATATACAATATTGGGTGTATCTCATGAAACCAAAACCCAAAAATAATATAAAGATATTTAAAATAGATGCGTAGATCCAAAGCACATAAATTATCTACCGGCATTATTTATTTTACCCATAATTCATCCATCATATAGTATAATCCACAATTTCAAAAATGTTAAATTTTTGAACACATTTATTTTTACATTTTTATAAGCTTGTAAAAAAATATAAATTTCATATGATAATATATACTATTAACAACAATAACAATAAAATACTATTACAAAAATAATAACTGCGGATCCCACATAAATGTAAATGTTTATAATTCCCTTTAAAATATTCTAAATTTATGAAAATGCTTGAATCCCTGTAATTGCTCTACCTAAAATAAGTGCATGAATATCGTGTGTACCTATAAAGGGAAAAATATATCATACAAAGATTGATTGTGATTGCAGGTAATAGAAGAGGAATTTGAATGTTACCTTCATATGTATTAACAGCTTCTAAATTCATTAAATGTCTTATAACATGATATTCATCACAAATACCATTCCCACCTAACATGTCTCTTGCATTACGTGCAATATCAAGTGATTTTCCAACATTATTACGTTTTAACATTGATATTATTTCTGGTGTAAGTCTATATAAGTAAATATAATGTATTTGAATTCAATGAAATTACTTATTTTCAACATACTTTTTTTCATCCTTTAAACGTCCAGCACTTAAGCATGCATTTAAACCTAACGTTATTTCAGTTAACATATCGGCTAATTTTTTTTGGATAATTTGATTTGAAGCTAAGGGTCGCTTAAATTGGTGACGATCAAGTGTATATTGACGTGCAATTGTAAAACATGATTCTGCAGCGCCAAGTGCACCCCATGCAATTCCATAACGTGCATTATTTAAACAGCCGAAGGGACCTTTTAATCCTTCCACATTTGGCAAAATATTTTCTTCAGGTATTTTAACATCATCCATTAATATCATTCCTGTAGCAGATGCACGCAATGAAAATTTTCCATCAATTCGTGGTGTTGATAAGCCATCAGATGATTCCGAACGATCAATAATAAAACCTTTTACTTTACCCTCATAATTTGCCCATACAATACATAAATCAGCTATTGGTGAATTTGTAATCCATGTTTTACTACCTGATAATCGAAATATTTTTGATTTAGAATCGTATACAGCTTTGGTTTCCATACCACCCGGGTCACTACCGTGATTAGGCTCTGTTAATCCAAAACAACCAATCAACTGACCTTTAGCTATTTATAGAATTAATAATCTAATTTAAAAATTGCATATACATATAAGATATACCTAATTTAAATTTTTGTAAAATTATATAAATGAATTACCCATTTTTGGTAAATATTTTTCTTTTTGTTGTTCACTCCCATGATCATATATTGCACCCATACATAAAGAACTTTGTACACTTAATGCTGAACGATAAGCAGAATCAATACGTTCAACTTCACGTGTTAATAATCCATAAGCAACATTTGATACACCAGCACACCCATAACCATTTATTGTACATCCTAATGCACCCAATTCACCCATTTCCTTTAATATATCTTTGTCGAATATTTCATTACGATTTCCCATTATAATTCTAGGCAATAATTTCTTTTGACAATAATTACTAAATGAATCTCTAATTGAAATTTCATCTTCTGTTAATTGTGATTCAATGTTAAAAGGATCATTCCAATTAAATGTTACTATATATAACAATATCATATAAAAAATAATTATAACATTATTTAATTACTGTGTACATTATCTGTATAAAGAATAATTATTAAATAGATCGTAAATAAATCTGTTTTTAACTATATTACATTACATTACTACAAAAATATCTTATCTTATCTTAATATTATTTTAATACACATATGAATGGCTCTATTGTGTGTTTTGTATATTTTTGCTACTTACATTTTTTTGACGATGAAGACATTGAAGCAATTGCTAAATCATATATATATAAGAAAAATATTTGTATAAGTAAATTTTTAATTTTTTTAAATTATATAATTATTTGGTTTTAAAAAGGATACATACACATTAACTTGACTTTTTTTAAATGTAAACAAAACAGATTTTTCAGGATGCACGCCATTATTTATATATTTTTGGTGTTTAAAGTTTAAAACTATTACAAAACTTATTGCTTATTTATTTTATTATGCACTAAAGATTTTTATCAAATAAGAAAAAATTAAACATTTGTAAATAAAATAAATTTGTGTTCGTTCGTTGGTTGGTGCTATATGCTATATATATATATATATATATTATATAGCTAGCTATGTATAGATTGGTGATTGATGATGGACTAATGGTTGGTGACTTGACTTGACTGATCAATTGTCTGATGAACTGGTGTGGTGACGGTGCGGTGTTCTGACAAGTTTGAGTTTGTGACAGTTTGAATTGAGAAATTTGAACACTTGGGTTGAGTGAACGATATTTTTATTTAATACTTTTAAGTTTTTTTTAACAACCCATATATATTTCATAACCAAATAAACAATACAGAAATAAATTTATTAAATAAATATGGACAATGGAGTAAGAGTATAATGATTATACATATTTCTTAACGATATTAGTACTTTAGTTAGAATTTAGAATTAGTTTAAATTAAATATATAGAAATAATACCATATACTTGTTCAAAATGCAAAATGCTAGTATATGTGTTCAGTTTTGTATACATCGTGTATTGCATATACATTTTAGGGATTTTGTTTTTTACTTTTAGTCATTTAATGTAAAATTATGGCAACTCTGAATTTAAATCCTTCAAAAAATTCAAAGGAAGAAATGCGATCGTATCGTGTTATCGTTATGTATAAGTTATGTGCGTGTGTTGTGTAATTTAAATAATGAGAAGAAAAACAGGCAAGTGAAAAACTGAAAATGCTGGAAAATATAATATATAAATAAATTATAATAAATGAAATAAAAATTATTAGATTATATATTTTTTTAAATAACAATAAATATTAGTTAAATAGATTAACTTTTAAATAATTAGTGTCTTAAAGCAATTAATCACTGGAAAAAAAATCACCCACCCCACAACGGAAATGTTTCAAAAGTAAGAAAATATCTATATTATAATCTATTGAATAATAGAAAAAAAATAACAATCAATTTTACTTTACATATTTTTCAATTCTTACATTTTCGTTTCGTGCTATGGCAAATATTTTTTCTGTATATGTGTTAGTGTGTTGTTGCAAAACAATGCGAAAGTTTTTTTTTAATTTTTATCGATTTAACCTTATTAATATCTAAATTAAATTTTCCAATTTTCTTTAACTTATTTATGTATCCTATATTCATTTTCAATTATAGGAAATTAACGTATATCATTAAAATTAATTTATTTTAGTTTTAGACAAAAATGATGAAGATGACCAGTCGATAAATTTAATAAATTATAATATATAAAATAGAATTTTACATCAATAATATGGCAGAAAAACAACAACAAGCACAAGGAGAAGAATATTTGTTATCACCACAAGAATATTCGTGTGAAATATGTGGTGCATCTGGACTATCAGATGATATAATGCGAGAACATACAAGAACATGTCATGTTGAAGGAAATGCTCAATGTCCATTTTGTGGTTTATGTGGAGTTGGACCTGCTGAATTATTATTACATGTTAATCAAGCTCATTTAGACTATTTAACACCAGAAAATGAATTAATGAGTTTTATTGATGATCAAAGTCCTAGGTATATTTGTAAATGATTATACATATATCAACAAAATTCTCTTAAATAAATTTTCTAAATTAGTACATATTTTAGTATTGATGGTGATTCAGATTCTATATCTGAATGTCGTGGATTATCCCCAAGTATAACAGAAATTCCTGGTATTAACAATGATAATAATAATATAAATAATAGTAATGCTACTAATAATAATATTAATGTTAACAATAATATTAATAATAATAACATAAATTGTATTAATAATAATAATTATAACAACAATAATATCAATAATAATCAGCAATATAAATTAAATGTACCCCCATCAATCTCAAATATAAATCAATTAGTAAATCGTAACATAAATAAACAACAACATTCACAAAATTCAATTAATAATTTATATCAAAGTGAAAATAAAAATCATCAATTTTCATCCACTGTTATTGCAGCAACATCAGCACCATCACCATCAACATCAACGTCATCATCATTGTCAACGACTCGAACAACACATCATTTTGATGTGTATTCATCAAATAATAGTAATAACTCATCGACAAAATTATTAACAAATGATAGTAAAATCTGTGATAATAATGAAAGTAATAAAGAATATCAATATAATAATGGTTTAGATGTAGTTCCTAATGGAAGTCAAGGTTCACCATTACGATCACAATTGGGTTTGAAATTAAAAAAAAATAATGTACCTGCTACAATAATAACAAATACTAATATTACTGCTACTGCTTCTTCTACAAATCATATTATTAATAAAAATAATAACAATAATAATTCTGATACTACAACAATAAATACACCAAGTCCATTGCAATGCCCATTATGTCCATATACATCGTATAAAGCAAATATATTAGAAGAACATATAAACCGTACACATTTTGATCCATTAAGTCCTTCAGTAAATAATTCTTCATCATCATCATCATCGTCGTCAACATCAACATTAACTGGTAACACCAATAATAATACTAACAGTGTATACAATACATTAAATGCATTAGCATGTCCATTATGTATTCGAACATTTGAATCGGTATCCGATTTAGAATTGCATGTAAATATTGAACATAAGGATATATTAAGTCCAGCAAAAATAGATCGTCATGAATCAGTATTTGATCAAATTAATAATCAAACGGTTGATGCAAGTGGTGGTAGTGTTGCTGTTGACAATAACAATAAAATTAAAACTATAACAACAACAAATGAACCAAATTATTGTCCAATATGTAATATGTTGTTAGATAATATGTCTACTCAGGAATTGGAATTACATATTGAAGGTCATTTTAATAAGAGTCCAACCAATTTAACAAAACAAAATGTTAAACCAGATTTTGAAAAAGAAGCACAAAAATTACGTGAACAACGAGAATTTGAAATGTTACGTGCCCAATATGGTATGGATGATCAAGGTAATTTTCGTGAACAATCGGCAACCGCAATGCAACGTGCTGTTTATGCTGGTGAAATGAGTGTTGCTGATTATTATGAACGTCAGGTTGGTTTACGTGCGGCTGAATCACATGGCATTGACGATGGTACATCATGTACAAAATCGGTTGCAGCACGTGTTTTATCTGTATCATCGACATCACCGGCTGTTATACGTACATTAGTTTGTTCTTCTGTTGATCATTATGCTTCCAGTTATGGTGATAAAGGATGGGGTTGTGGATATCGTAATTTACAAATGCTATTATCATCGTTATTACAAGTTAGTAATTACATATGTAAATAATTATTTTTCATTCTAGTTATATAAATAATATTTTTTGCTGAATTACATTTACTAAAACAAATTTTCAATATATTATAGTCAAACCTTTATGAAAATAAAATCTATGTGAATTATTTACCTTAATTCAAATAAAATTTTAAAATGTTTCTAATTATTATAAATATATCACAAAATTTTGTTAACATAGAATACAACATATAATGAAGCATTATATTCGGCATGGGGCAAACAGGGACCATCAAGAACGGCAATGCCAAGTATATCTAGACTACAAAAAATGGTTGAGGCTGCATGGGCCCAAGGTTTTGATGTACAGGTAAAAAATAATAATATTTGACACAATATCGAATATAAATAATTTATATAGAATTTCATTTGTATTAAAAAAAATATATAATAGGGATCAGAACAATTAGGTTGTAAATTATATAATACGAGAAAATGGATTGGAGCAACTGAAGTAAATATTTAATAATAATTACATTAATTTTTTTGTATTATTTTAAAAAAAATGTGTATATATAGGTTTTAACTGTATTATCTTGGTTACGTATAAATTGTCAATTAATTGATTTTCATCGTCCAACATCATCTGATGGACGTCATCCAGAATTATTTAATTGGGTATTAAGATATTTTGATGGATCAAAAATTCATACACCACCATTATATTTACAACATCAAGGTTTTAAATGATTTATATTAAATTAATATTTTTTTTTAAATGATATTTCAATATTTCTATATTTATTTTTTTTCTTTTTTTTTTTATACATTTCTAGGACATTCACGTACAATTATAGGAATCGAACAACGGGTATCCGGTTTAACATTATTAATCTTAGATCCAAGTCATGGTCCACGGCAAGTAGCAGCACTAGGTGCATCACAAGAATCATTAAGATTAATACGTAGAGGACCAACAGCTATGCGTGCGCCACAATATCAAATTGTTGCTGTTAAAGGATTAATTGATACCGAGGAACAATATCAAGTGAGTGTTATCATAATAATTATATTATTTTTATATGTTTTATCATTTGCTTTTATTAAAAAACCTATATATTTCGATATTTCTTTAAATTACATTTAATAATTTTAAAAAATTAGAATAATAATTATTGTTGTTGTTTTTCTTACTTTTGTCATTATTATTATTATTATTATTATTCTTTGTAAATATATATTTCACTTAATTTTTATTTTGTAGGCAAGTAAAATTTTACGTTCCATAAGAATTCCATCAGATTGTTGACGAAAATGTATATTTATTTATTTTTAAATTTGTTTAATGTATTTTATGTATTTCATATTAAATTTTATTTTTTTTAAATATTTAATCTTTAGTGCTGTAATGAAAAAAAAAAAAAAAAAAATAATATGATTGCGCGATATTAAAAAAAAATTATATGTTAATAAAGCTATTTTTAAATTATAATTTATGTTATTTTATAGTTATGTTAATAATAATTAATTTAATTAATTGTGTGCTATATAATATATTGAGTGATTCACAAAAAATTATTTATAATCTTAATAATACCAAATATATATTATATTAATAGAAATAAAAATCAAGTTATAAATTACTAAAAAGTAAAAATAAATAAAAATTTTAAAAATATAATTAAACTGATAATTATTATTAATTAATTAACAATTTAGATAGTCGAATTTTTGCCTTGATAAAAGTTTTTATTAATTAGTTATTTTCATAATACATTATATATTTCTAAAAACAAATAAAATAATGAATCTAGAAAATAAAGTTTGTAATTTATAAATTATATATAAAATAAGTTTAATAGACTGGATTTGCAGTAGAGTTATTTCTAATTATTTTTAATTAATTAACAAAAAAAAAATCTTTTAGATATTATGATTGTTTTTTTTTATTTCCTTTCTATTTTATTTTATCTAATTTAAATAATATTACAAAAACTTAAATAATGATTATACAGATACACTTTTTTAAATATAAATTTAATAGAATTTCCTTAATTTGAATCAAATTTGCTGGAAAAAAACTTAATTTCTAAATTCATCAATAAAATCATGAGTCATTCCATATAAATATTATATGAAACTATTAAATGTTTATAGTATATTGATTTGTATCAAATAAAAACTAAAATATAAAACAATTTATAGTTTAAAAATTTTATTATATAATTTTCTGTGATATTTTATAGATGTTAAAAATTCAAAAAAAAAAATAAAAATATTATTACTTTATTTTAATTTAATTTATATAGTTTTTAGATGTTAATTATAATTTTGAATGTTATTTATTACACAAAACAGAATAATAACTATGTATTATTTTATAATTTAAAATTTAAATGATAACAATTAGTATAGCTATAGATATATAGATTATAGATGCAGATGTATAATTTAATAAGAATTATTATTAATGTGTTAATAGAAAGAATGAATTCTCAGATATTTTTCAAATAAGTGACCTTTTTATCTAAATATTTATTAACGAAAGAAAAATGCTTTGAACTATATTGTGTAAATTTTTTCTTTTTTTATAAGAAAATACATAGATTTGATAAAATATATATATACCAACAATAAAATGTCTGGATTCACATTACATGACTATAAGATTTAATTGTTATTGATAATTATGTTTACAATAGATAATATTAATAATTGTTTATGTTGTTTATGGAATGGCTCATTTATAAATTATATTTTTAGTTATATATTTTTTTTTATATCGATATAAAAGATGGCACTTAAAACCTGCAATAAAATACCTACACAACACAACATATTAAAATAAGTAAAATAATTCACTAACTTCACTAATCACTGATTGATTTGCAAAAAAGCGTCCAAAATTCATCGAGCGAAATTTTTTATATTTTATAATATAGATAAATAAACTGATTTGATTTGAATATTTTATTAAACTATATTAAATGATTATAAATATGTACTAGTATTACTATAAATATCATAATAAAATATTAAAAGATATAGAAAATTGTTGAGTTTAAAGGTTTTTATCTCATTGTTATGCTGAAAATATGCGCAGGGTGCTTTTACACAACCAAAAACTTTTCACTTTTCACAAAATACGATATTATTGTCCAAGGTTATATACCTACAATACTAAATTAACAAAATTGATGTTATTTTTCGATGAAAAATGTTTCAGTTGATAGTAATGTTGTAAACACCCTTATTAAATTTTAAAAATTCATAAATACAAACATATAACAAAACCAAAAAGTCTAAAACACTTAACTCATTTAATTAATTAAAATTAATTACACTCACAATGCAACAATAATAAATTTTTTCATTTTATTTTTTGTATAAAAAATATTAATTTACAAAAATTTCACTGTCTAATAAATCATAGTTTTGAAATTTTAAAATTATAATTACAAATTTTATTTATAAAATTTGGTTTTGAATATAATAAAAAGCTTTGTGGAAAGAAAATAGGAAGTTTTTTTAAGAAGGAAATAACAAAAAAACAAGAAGTAGCGTTTTCGAATCACTTTTAAACTTTAATAAAAAAAATGCTTGTAATATGCACTTGCCTAGTCAGGTATTGTTCATCAGTAAAAAACTTGAACGCAACCTGAAACGAAACGTTCATCTGTCAGATTGATCCCACCAAACATTATGTCAATGTCAAATTAAAAGAAGAAAAATAAAATATATATATGCTTTTGTTCGTGTCGCGGTTAATTTTCTGTAATTAATATCTTTTAATATTAAATAAATATTGTGTGTGATATGAATATTATTGATGATTAATTTATAATAATATAAAATAGTTTCATATAATTTGTTAATTTTTAGTAGAATAAAGTAATTCTTATCGTTCAGTGTATTTAGTAAAATAATAAAAATAATTTAACTTTTTCTACCAATGCCATTATAAAAACAACAACAAAGTAAAAAAAAAATTATCATTCCGTCCGATGGAGACCCCTTTTTTTTATTATCATAAATGACGTACGATTTACATTGAGAGTAGCAAACATAAAAACGACGGCTAACGCACAACGAAAACGAAAAGGATAATTTATCTTATCACAAAATCGACAAAATAATAACAAAAGACAAAAGTTATTTGATAAATTTTATAAAAATTGGTTTTTTTTTCTTTTATTTATTAAATATATTTAAAATAAATGAATAAATAGATAATGTTTTTCATTTATAAATTATTATTTTTTTTAAATGTGTTAATTATATGTAATGCACGTAATAGTAATGATGTGTTAAATATACATAAATTATGTCCTAGAATGTTAAATAATGTATTTAATGATCAAACACCAATTGGTAAGTTTTTCATTTTTATAAAATATTTTACTATATTAGCATATGGCATACATATGGTGTCATCTGTTCTGTGAGTAATATGTAGATAATATTTATGCGTATAATTTGTATAATCTATATCCATTTCCATTTAAAAACAGAAATTACTTATATTTAACTAAATATATAATGTATTATAAAGTCAAAGTAAAGGGTAAGCAAAACCAAACTATGTTGTGTAACTGTGATAATGAACACCTCTATCTCAGATAATTTCTTATAAATAAAGAAATAAAAAATCATGCTTTTCATTTGTTTTTTTAAATTCGCAATATAAATAATTTATTTTACCAATTTCACCCACAAAACACTCGTTTTATAAAAATTAACAATAATTTCTTGTTGATCAGAATAACTAAAATACTATTGATTCATGAAATGATCTCACAGAAATAAATCCGTCTCTGATTTTTAATTTATAAATATAATTTATTAAAATATTTTATATATTTTATCACATATTTATGTTATAATTTAACACCAACGCATCCGGACCGGATTAAAAAAATTATGATTAAATTACACCACTACCACAATGAACAGGAAAAGCAATGGCTGGAAATTTTTCAGAATATACAAATATAAGTTCAATTTCAATGTGTGTTGCAAATTGTTGTAAAAAGGTAGAAAATTGTAATGTAGCATTTATATATAATCAAACATGTTATCATGTAAAATGTATAAATAATGAATTATGTTTACCATATAAAAAACCAAATTCAACAATAAAATTACAAATGGTATTAGTAAATCCAGTATCAGATGGTAAATATAACTATTTTATCTATATTTTTATATTTATAAATAAAATAAAAAGAAAAACAAACAGACAATTAACAATTAATTTATATTTTCATAGATTTAAGTTGGTCAGATATTTTACGGATAGCAAAATTTAAAGATAATTTGGATAGCTCTGATCAATCTGAACAATCATCATATTTTAATAAATATACTTTATTAAACGATGATATTTATGATAATTTACCATTTTCTGAAAAATTATTATCATCGCAATCACAAGATAAAATTAATAATATCTATGATCGCCTATCATCATCATCATCGTCAACAGGAATAAATGATCAATTTCAAATAAATGATAATGATTTGCAAATGGATGAAAGTAATTTATATCGTACAACAACTTTAATACCATGTGAAATCTCAACCGATAATTGTTCAGAAAATGAAGAGTGTTTACAATTAGTACCGCAAAGTCAACAAGGTATTTGTAATTGTATAATTGGTTATGTACGAAACGAGCATGGTAAATGTTTAAAAAATGAGCAACAACAACAAAATGAAAATAAAAATGTTAATAATATGGAAAATTCCAAAGATAATAATTATAATAATAATGATATATCGACGACAACAAATGAAAAGACAACAAAATTAATAGTATCTGTTGTATCGAAAAGCGTACGTTTACCAGAAAAAGAAGTTACATTATCAGCATATACAGTTCCAGATGAAAAATCTACAAATGAAAAATTTAAATATTTATGGACATTAATATCACAACCAATGGGTGCTGTTAATGGCACAATATCAGATCAAACAAAAGATAATATAAAATTATCAAATTTATCAGAAGGTTTATATCGATTTAAAGTTAATGTCACCGGCGTTAGTTTATATGGTGATGCATATGCAAATGTCACTGTTTTACCAGAAAAACGTATTAATAAAGCACCCGAAGTTATAATAACACCAACCGTACAAACTGTTAAATTACCAACAAGTAAAGCAATTTTAGATGGAAGTACAAGTAAAGTAAGTATTTTAAATTATTAGATTTTCTATAAGATAGTAAATCAATAATTTTCTTTTCATTTCTAGGATGATGATCAAATAATATCATGGCATTGGGATTTAATTGAAGGACCAATTGGTTATCAACCTATATTACCAGAAACAAATACAGTGCAATTGAATGATTTAACAGCACCAGGCAATTATACATTTAAATTGACTGTAATGGATTCAGATAAAGTTGAAAATTCAACAACCGCATTTATATTTGTTTTAAAAGCAAATGATTATCCACCAGAAGCAAATGCTGGTGGTAATTTAATAATATATTTACCACAAAATAATGTAACATTAAATGGTTCATTAAGTACTGATGATCATGAAATTATTGCATGGGAATGGACGAAAGATATGAGTGACGATGATTCAAAAGCTGTTGATATGCAAAATACACGAACACCATATTTACAATTATCAAATTTAGAAGAAGGAATTTATACATTTGTATTAAAAGTAACGGATGCAAGTAATCAATCAAGTACAGCAAAGGCGTTAGTGTTTGTGAAACCATCGGCTAATTTACCACCGATAGCAAATGCTGGACAAAATATAACAATAAATTTACCACAAAATTGGGTTCAATTAAATGGTACAAATTCAAATAATGATAATATAAAATTTAATACATTTGTATGGAAACAATTAAATGGACCAAACACAGCTGTTATATTAAATGGAAATAGTTCATTAGCAAATGCAACGGCACTGACAATTGGACAATATTCATTTGAATTAAATGTTATTGATGCGACAAAAAATAATGCATCAGCTATAGTATGGGTAACAGTTGTTCAAGGTAAAAATTATTTTATATTCTTATTATTTTAAAAAATATTATTATTTGTAATTTTATTAGAGAAAAATTCACCTCCAATTGCTAATGCTGGTGGTGATCAAACAATTACATTACCAATGAATACAATATATTTAAATGGTAGTAAATCTAATGATGATTTAAAAATTGTTAATTATACATGGACACGTGAAAGTAATAGTTTAGCAATTGGTACAATTGTTGGAAATACGAATCATGAACCGATTTTGATCGTAAATATATATAAATATATTTATTTTTAATTTAATATTAAATATATTTATTATAATTTATTTTTTTTACTTTTTTTATAAATCACCAACAGTTGACAAATATTGTACCGGGTCGTTATGTATTTAAGTTAACAGTAACAGATGCACAAGGATTAACTGGTAACGATATAGTTAGTGTTATAGTTCATCCAGATCCACTACTATTAAATCTAGTAGAATTAACATTTACAATTGGTGTAACATCATTAACGCAATCAGAAATTGATTCATTAGAACAAAAGTTATTATTATTATTAGGTGATAATAAAAAAATTTATGCACGTGATTTACGTATCGAACAAAAAACAAATGAGGCCGTTTTAATATTTTATGTTGAAAATATTGTATGTTGTATATTTATTATTGTGATTTTAGTTTTTTATAAATTAAATTCTTTTGCAGTAATATACATTTTATTTTTATATAGACAACTACAAATACTGATAATCAAAATTCAGTAATGGCTGGTCCAGACGTTGAAAAATTATTAATTGATAAATTTTGGCGTGATGGTAATATATTAGGTACATCAATTTCTGATATACGTACAACATTTTGTCAAAATAAATGTTCTGGACATGGTATTTGTAATACTGAAACTAGAGCATGTATGTGTGAAACCTTTTGGATGCCAGATATATTTTATTTTTGGGGTGTACGACAAGCTAATTGTGGTAATTTATTAATTAATTTTAAATTTGTTAATTTATTAATTCAATATTTTATTCATTGTTTTCTCATTTATTTTTTTTTACTAAAAACACATACATATTATAATTTTTAATTTCAGATTGGTCAATTTTATATGTTGTAATTGGTGTATTTGTTTGCTTTCTATTTGTGTCTGGTATATGTTGGGGTATAACATGTTTATGCCGCCGTAGTATACCTAAACCAAAATTACGTATACGTACAAAACCACAAAAATATTCATTATTAGGAACACAAGATGATGACATAACATCATGTAAGTAAAATAAAACATTAAATAAATTATTTTATTTATAATATTGATTAAGAGTATAATAAAATGTATGTAAAATGATAATATATTTGAATTTTTAGTTTCACGCAGTATTTCGATATCAGATTCAGAAACAGACTCTGACGTATTATTTGAGAGTAAATCAAAACCAAATGGAATTTTACGGAATCATAATAAAAATAATAATAATAATAATAATAATAATAATAATAATAATAATAATACTAATCAGACTAATACTAATAATAAAATTAATAATAATGACAACAATAATAATAATTTAATGAAAAATGGACAACAAAAGCATTCAACTACACGTTTAGGACGTCGTATTAAAGCATAAATAAATTTAATGTATTTGGTTTTGTATGTTTTTTAAGTATTTCAATTTTTAGTTTTAGAAAACGAAACAGTTTTAAGATAAAAGACAAAATTTGGATTAATTTGTTTAATGAGGGAAAACAAAAAATTGTGTAAACTTAAATGATAGATAATTCAGTTACAGAGGCTACTTTCCGTTAATATAATTTATATAATAATATATATTTAATTTAATTTCTCTTCAGTCTCGCTTTTTATTTGCGCACATAATTATTTAAAATAATAATAATCTATGTTTTATGTAATAACTATATAATTGCTTTAATATAATATATACAACTACACTAATATAATTTATTAATTAATAGAATTAAAATCACCTGTCGTATTTATGGTTTTTTTTTTTTTTTTGGTACTTAATTTTGGTACTTAATTTTTTAAAAAATAATTAAACAAATAATTCCTAAAAACAAAAAAAAAATTAAATAGCTGTGATAGGTGTGCGATACATTTTATTGTTTTTTTCCTATAATTATGTATTTTATTTATTATATTTTATATTATAAAGTATTTATAAATATTTTATTAAATATTATTTATAAAAGAAAATAATTTGAAGTACTTAATTTTTTAATTATATGAATTTATTTAAATGAAAAATATAAAAAATTATAATTTATTTTTTTTATTTGTATTGAACATTCATATTGATTTTATTTAATAAAAAAAAAACGCATCACAATATTTTTAATTATAAATTTTTATTCTTTTATATTTATAATACCGTTTTATTTTATTTATTTTTTTTTTTTTTATAAATAAACAAATAACTTAAAAAAGTTACAATAATTATATTTAATTTATTTATAAAAGGAAAAACGCCAAAAAAAATTTGTCTAGTCTCAAAACTGACACGTTGTGGCCATAGGTCACAATATATAAAATTTGTAAAATTAATAAAAATTGCATAATAAAATAAGAATAAAAAGAAAAAGAAAATTATTAAAAATTATACATTTAATTTTGTGTTGTATAATTTATAAAATAAATATTATGTAAATGAAACAGTAATTTAATATATGGCTTTAAATTTTATTTTATGGCAATGTGTATTTCAATAAAATTTTTATAAATTTCAATATAAAACAAATAACAAACAATGTACAAATAATTATAATAAGTCTTATAATTCTCGTCAATTATATCGGTCTATTTGAAAATTGCAAAAAATTATATATGTTTTAAGATCGTAAATATGATTTTTTAAGTTTTCAATAAACACTATTTTTGAATGTATTTAATTTGAGAATTAAAGACGTCAATTTAAATGTTTATATATATGGTCATTAACATCAGTTTTTGTCCATATTTATTTAATATTTATCATTCAGTATTCATTAATACACTGAAACTTACATAATTTCGGATAATTTTTTGTGTATTCTTGAATTTTCATTTTTTGATTAATATGTATCGTAATTGTAATACGTGTAAATATGTAATACGTGCGGAATGAATGGAAAGTTCATATCAAGAAATATCGGACATTTTAAAACCGCACATATTTCTTTAAATGATCTGTCCAAGTTTCCAGGTAAATAACATGTACTTCAGACTATAACATCTCATCAGTTTATAATAATTTTTTTCTGTAAATAACATATTTTGTATAACATTACAGCACTAAGTTTTAATTATTTTTCAACATTAAAATTGTTAGATTGTTCAACGAGAAAACAAATATCAAGAAATGGTGACTACTTACAACTAATTTTGCAACACATCAAGGTAGAAATAACAAAGGAAATTGTGAGTTGCCACAGAAGATGCTGCTGGAACGAAGACTAATTCAATAAATAATAATATATGGAAAATAGCAGTTAAGTATAACATAACTATTTATTATCCAATAATTAAATAGTCAAATAATAATTTACTAATAATTTATTTCAGCTTGGAAATCAATATCAGTATATACAATATCGCCAAATGACCGCTCCTGCATAATAGTAGAGGGGTATATCCAAAACTGGTTATCATCGAATAATCAATTAACTAAGTCCAAAATCATCGAATTATACAAAATCAAATAATTGTAATGTATGTATTATTATTAGTATTCAGGTATAGATCATTAATTATTTTTCAGGTATCATATATTATGGTTGAAGAGTATTATATGTAACAATAAGATAGACATATATACAGTATAAAAATAAGTTAATGATATATATTAAAATATAGAATATTGCATTTGCCCGCCGTAGATTTACTTGATAATATGTATATATGCATAAGTATTTATTATTTATTATTATATAATACGTGTTAGTTTTTTATATTATTTATCTATATGTCTTTTATACATATATATATTCATAAAGGTGTATGCGTGTATGCATATTTTAGATGAAATTTAAATTTTAATCAGTATCTAAAAGTTAAAACTTGTTTTACATTATAAATTCACAATTACTATTATATATTATATTTTATTTTTATATCCAGATATACAATGTATAAGAGCGTTAATTCCGAAACTACTTTAATAACTACTTTAATTGTATGAACACATATTAATATTACACATCGCCAGAGTCTACTGAAAAATTATAAATAGCATTTATTAAAAATAAGATAATTTAGTCTTACCCAGAATTTCGTTCTAAAACGTGTCTGAAGTGTTTGTTAACAGTGCGACAAAGATAAAAATTACTAAATTATAATATGAATTATAAGGTATCGTATATATGTATATATAAAATATTATGTATCATATTACATGTTTATTATTTTAATAATTCACCATCGCTTATCATTTGTTCGTTAATGTATAACAAACTTATAAAATGATAATATTTTTTCATATTAGAATATATACTAACTAAACAGTTTAATCGGAAAATCACAATTTAATGTTATTACATTTTTCAACAAATCTGTTATTCCTTTAAAAATAAATTAAAGTGAGTGATATAAGTGTATGTCTATCTATTTTCATTGTACGAATAAATAATGGCACAATACGTAAAATCCACAACGTCATATAATATATAGATCCACTTAGGAGTTTTCAGTTTAAGAACTATCAGCTAAAATCTTTTAAATTTGTATATGCATAGACCATCATACCATATGTTGATCATATTTAAATGTAACCACTGTGAATATTTAAAAATTATAATTAAAATTATTTGTATAGATAGCTAGGATAATATAGGAACATTATTTGGAAACAGATAACTAATTTTTTTTTCTGTTCCGACACCACTTCAAAAAAATATAATGCATATGTGATAGTAAAGAATTTATATTATATACAGGGTATCCACGACTAAAATGCAAACCTTCAGGCGTGTGATGAAGTCTATAATTCTAAGTCGTTGATGAACCTACATTTATTTGTAATTAATATAATAAATAATAAATATTATAATATATAATAATACAATAAATTCTTAGGACCGTATCTAGAACACAGATGCCTAAATCGAAATGTTTCATTTAGTTTTTCGATTTAGTTATCACACATCAATCCCATGAAAGTTTGCTCCTGTACTCGTGCATACTCTGTAAACGTATAAATATACACAATTACATTAATTTAAAAGACGATTTTTGTTATTTGCTATGTGCATACATAAAGCGTAATTTATTAAATAATTCACAATAAAAAATGAAGTAAATAAAAATATTAATTATTTGTAAATAAATGAAATAATAATAACTTTTATTTATTTATTTATTCATTTATTTCTTTTTTTTTTCATAATATAATATTTTTCGAATAATCATTGTCAATATTTATAGTAAAAAAAAAAGGGAAAAGCAAAAAAAATATAAATTATTTAAAAACAAAATTAAATTTTGTTAATTTATCTTATTTATTTTATTATTATTGTATAACATTTTATTTATTTTTATGTGAAAATCCGGTTTTTTGTAAATTAATATTTAAAGTTATATAGTTGTTATTTTATCTTTCTAAATATTAGAGGTACTCTGTATATATATATCTCTCGTTATCGGTATTAATATATATAATATAATATAAACAAATTAATGTAAATTTAACAAAATTAAAAAATTCTTTTTGTTATCGTACAGTATTTAACAGGTTTTGGTTCACATTTTTCATCCGAACATTCAAATTATCCAAATGCATTACCAATTGGTCAAAATTCACCACAAAAATGTGCATACGGATTATATGCAGAACAATTAAGTGGTACAGCCTTTACAGCACCACGTACAGAAAATTCACTAACATGGTTTTATCGTATTAAACCATCTGTTGTACATGAACCATTTCAACGTTATGATAATGCAAAGTATTTGACAAATCGTTGGGACGTACAGCATCCAAATCCAAATCAAATGCGTTGGTCACCATTTGATTTACCAAAAATGGGACAACAAATTAATTTCGTCGATGGTTTACATACAATTTGTGGTGCCGGTGATCCAAATAGTCGTCATGGTATTGCCATACATATTTATTTATGTAATTCATCAATGGATAATTCAGCATTTTATAATAGTGACGGAGATTTTTTAATTGGTAAGTTTTATTATAATTTGATACCACACAATATAAAATATGTATATTTATAAATTATGATTATATTTTAATATTAATTAATTTTTGTAAAAACAAGTAAATATATAAGTTATGTATAATATAGACGCGACACTGACACCGCACGTACCAACAAAATTTTCTTGAATATCTATTATTGCATTTCAATATATTAATATTTGAACTAAGAATATGATGTTTTGATGTAAGGAAATTAATTATATATAGGTGTATATATTATATTAGTATAGTATAAATATAAACACATAAATATAATAGACAAACTTATATTGATTATTTATTTTCAATAATTTAATAATAATTATTCATAAATAAACAAATTTTATTTTGTACAATTAATTTTCATATATATATTCAACATATGAAAAACATTTTGTCTGTATTTGCATTTCTACCAGGTGTTAAAACGAAAATAAATACCCAGAAGAAGAAGTTTAATATATTTAAATTTGTTTTATGGAAAAATATCTTTTAATTTATTTTGTACATACAATGGACAATTTATACAACAGACCAAAAATATGCTAATAGATAATTCTAATTTATATTGTATATATAGTGATAATTATATAAATATTTTGAGGACGTGACCAGACCAGACGGAGAATTAATGTACATAATAATCATATACTGGAAAATAACATATATATAGTTTAAGTTATGGATAGAGAGTATATACATTTATATATAATTATCCTAAACAATTATTAATTAGATTTACCGAAATTTAAATGTAGAACTATATATTTTAAGTGAATGTTATTTTTCATCATATAATAATTGTGTACCACAATTATATATTATTTAAAAAACTATAAAATCTATATAAATATTCTAATATATTTTTAGTGCCACAAGAAGGAACATTGGATATAACAACAGAATATGGTAAAATGAAAGTAGAACCAAATGAAATTTGTGTTATTCAACAAGGAATGAGATTTTCGGTGAATGTTAATGGTTTAACAAGGTATCATTATAATACGCACCATAGTAATAACGTAACAAATTATCCTAATATTATAATTGGCATTTTATTTGTTATTATTTACAGAGGATATGTTCTTGAAGTATTCGATAATCATTTTAAATTACCAGATTTAGGACCAATTGGTGCTAATGGATTAGCGAATCCAAGAGATTTTGAAACACCAGTTGCATGGTTTGAGGATCGTGATAGTAATGGATATAAAATTATATCAAAATTTCAAGGTGCATTATTTTCAGCATTAACAAATCGTTCACCATTTGATGTTGTTGCATGGCATGGCAATTATGTACCCTATAAATATTCATTGGAAAAATTTATGGTTATTAATTCTGTTAGTTTTGATCATTGTGTAAGTTAAATTTTATTAAAATACTGTATAAATAAAATTGATATAATATGAAAACATAAAAAAATATAATTTCATATTATATAATCTATATAGGATCCAAGTATTTTTACTGTTTTAACATGTCCTAGTCATCGTTTAGGTACAGCTATAGCTGATTTTGTAATATTTCCACCACGATGGTCTGTACAAGAAAAAACATTTCGTCCACCATATTATCATAGTATGTTTTTATATATATATATATATATGTTAATAATACAATTTTTTTTATTAATTTATAAATAATCGATGTGTTTATTAATAAATATTTATATAGGGAATTGCATGAGTGAATTTATGGGTTTAATTTTTGGTAAATATGAAGCTAAAGAAGGTGGTTTTATGCCAGGTGGTGCATCTTTACATTCAATGATGACGCCACATGGACCCGATTATCAATGTTTTGAAGCTGGTTCAAATGCAAATCTTTTACCACAACGTATTGCTGACGGTACACAAGCATTTATGTTTGAATCATCGTTAAGTATGGCGGTGACAAAATGGGGTGAAGAAACATGTCAAAAACTTGATCTTCAATATTATGAATGTTGGCAAAAACTGGAAAAACATTTTAAAATATAAAACACACATAATTCACAATTTCTTCCATTTTATATTTATCGGGATATGGGTTGATATTAAATATTAAAATATTATATATTATTTCCATTATTGGTGCCAGAAGTATATTGTAAATACATAAATATTTCTATTAAATTATATAAAAATATATACTATAATCAATATATAATTATTTATATATATAAAATGTATATAACATGTAACATAGCAACAAAATAATCTTGTTATATAAAAATGAAAGTTAAAATAAATAAAAATAAATTTTTATTTGTATACAAAAAAAAAATTAGTTTGTATATATTTATTTATTATTATTATTTTTAATTGTTAATTTTCGTTAAAGATAAAATGACTACGAGAAAGGATCAAATTGCACACAAAAAGAATTCATTATTTAATAATGATATGAAAAAAAAACCAATAAAAATTTTTAAAAAATCAACAGTCAATAGTAGTATATCAAAAGAATTAATACATTCCGATAACATCAATAAAATTAATAATACTACTACTAGCAACAATAATAATAATAATAATAATGACAATAATAATAATAATAATAATAATAACAACAATAATGATAATAATAATAATAAAAATAATAATAATAATAATAATAATAATAATGAAGATTCTGATACATCTGAAATTTTATCATCATCAGATGAAGAAGAACGTTGGAAAGAAACGGCACGACAATCTGATATACCAGCTGATTATTGGAATATACAAAAATTATTAAAATATGTAAAAGCTGGTAATCCAACGGCAACAATTGTATCATTATGTTGTTTAAAAGATTACGATTTAACAACACAAATAAATCAAATAGCAATACAAGATATTGGTGGTCTTGAAGTACTTGTGAATTTATTAAATAGCAATGATTTTAAGTGTCGATTGGGTGCATTACATATTTTATCGGATATATCCATGAATATAGATATACGTAAAACAATTGTTGATCTTGATGGTATACCATTGCTGGTAAAAATTTTATCCGAACCGGCATTAGATTTAAAAACAATGGCAGCCGAAACAATTGCAAATGTTGCAAAGGTACGTTTAGCTAGAAAATTGGTACGAAAATGCGGAGGTATACCAAAATTAGTTGATTTATTAGATGCAAAAATGGAGTAAGTATATAATTGTTTTCTTTATAAACGAGTAGGAGGATACTCATCATGTTATTATAATTTTTATTTTAAATAATTTTAATTTAACAACAAAATTAAATGTACCACACACACACACAGATATTTATTGTTATCAAAAGAACAATTAAATAATGATCAATTGGAGCAATTAAATATGGCAAAAGCGGGTGCTAAAGCATTATTTTCATTATCAGAATCACGTCATAACATTGAAATTATGAGAAAATATGGATTAGTACCATTAATGGCACGTCTCTTGAAAAGTATTCATATTGATGTTGTTGTACCAATTATGGGAACGTGTCAACAATGTGCTACTCAAAATAATTTACAATTGGCCATTACAACAGAAGGAATGATTTCCGATATTGTATTACATTTAAATTCGGATAATTTAGAATTGAAATTACAATGTAGTGCTGCAATATTTAAATGTGCAACCGATAAAGTAAGATAAAATCTATATATATAAAAAATTATTAATTAATCTACATTTACTTTCTTCGTTTTCATTTTCCTTTTATATTATACATTTATATACAGACAGCAAGAAATCTTGTACGTGAAGCACATGGATTAGAACCATTAGTTGCGATTGCAAAAGATAAATTAATACGTGATTTTAAACCATTATTAGCGGCTGCAACTGGTGCAATATGGAAATGTGCTGCATCACCAGAAAATGTTAAACAATTAGATAATGTATTCGTCTTTTTATTAACACATTCGTCCACATATTACTTAATCTATATATATAAGCCTTCTTATTAACTATAGTGTAAAACTATTAAAATATTTGAATACATTATTGGATTAAGAAATATGTGGCGTATATTACGTACGTATAAATATAAATACTAAAACAAATATTATATATCATTTGAATGAAATGCTTATAGTTACGAACCGTACCAATTTTGGTACAATTATTAACCGATGAAAATGATGATGTATTAACAAATGTTGTGGGTGCAATATCGGAATGTGTTAAAACACAAAACAATCGTGAAACATTACGTACGGCTGGTGGTTTACCACCATTAATAAATTTATTAAATGAAACACATGCACCATTATTAGAAAATATAGCACGTGCATTAACGGAGTGTGCTGATGATCCAGACAGTATGTTAATATTAGAAGAATTAGATGCTGTTCGTTTAATATGGTCATTATTGAAAAATTCGAATCCGCGTGTACAAGCCTATGCAGCATGGGCACTATGTCCATGTATTGAAAATGCTAAATATTCTGGTGAATTAGTACGTAGCTTTGTTGGCGCAATGGAATTATTAGTTGGTCTATTAAAATCAAAAGAAACACTTGTATTATCGGCTGTATGTTCAGCAATTGCAACAATAGCTAAAGATAAAGATAATTTAGCAGTTTTATCCGATCATAAAGTTATTTATATGTTAGCAGATCTAGGTATACAAATATTATATATATATTCAATATATATTTATTTTAAAATTATATAATTTATTAATAGTATGTATTTTCATATTTACATGCATATACATATATTTATATATATTTATAAATACAAACAGTAACCACAACTGATGATTTATTACGTGAAAATTTAGCTGCAGCTATCGCAAGTTGTGCACCATATGGTAATAATACACAAGAATTAGGACGCTTACGTACTGTTACACCAATTGTTGGTTATATGGTTAGCACAAATCCTAAAGTACATCGTACCACTGCAATGGCATTACAGAAATTATCAAAAGATCCACAAAATTGTATTACAATGCATCAAAGTGGTGTTGTACCATTTTTATTGGAAACAGTTGGTTCTAAAGATAAAGAATTGCAAGAAGCATCGGCTGGTTGTTTACGTAATATACGTGAGTTAGCGTTACGTGCCGAAGAATTTACATTAAACCAGGATTAAAATATTATATTTATATATATACACATCTATAATAGTAATGTGTGGGAAAATTTTAATATTATCGAAATATATGTATATAGATAATAATTTAAAATTCATTTCGTATTATTTAAATGAAAATAATAAAATTAATTATTCATATTGTAATATCCATATGCATTATAACGTATATATGGCGGCGATGCATTATAAAATTCTATATACTATACACTAAAAATAAATAACAATTTTATGGCTATATATGGTTTAGAGATTTAATTTAATTATACAAATACAGCTATATCGGTTATACGTATTTTGGATACAATTTCAATTGTAAGTCATTTTTTTTATTAAATATTACAAACATGAATTATTATATTAATGGTGATTGGTGAAATATAGCTGCATTTAAGTATTATATTTTTTATAGATATAAAATATCGAGGTATATACAGGAAAATATTTGTCCACTTCAAATTGGATCACTCTCCATATATTATTCTATTGAGTAAATATTATTAATACATTATTGTGATAGATAATATACATAAATTAATATTTAAGTATATAAATATATGATAATGAATGAAGTGTCAAAACATTTATTTACATAATAGCATAAAATATCTTCATTATATATATTTATATATAAAATAAAACGACATAACATTTCTGTTGTTATTTTAATGAAATATTATAAATTATAAACAAATACATTTTATAATAAAATGTAACCGAACATTATATATCACATATGGCGCCATTATATTTTTATTTTTATAATGACATAAAAAGGATATTTGTTATTATTTGTGTTTTGTAAAAGCAAGGAGTAATATTTACTACGTAAAATATGTACAGATTAGTGATATAGTCTTAATCTAACTAAAGTTATATATATGTACATGTTTTTGTAATCTGCCATATATACCACAGGTTAGCTTTCCTTTTGCAGTAATAAGTTGTAAGGGTCATACAAATGTTATTGTAATTTGCGATTAACAACCCAAAAAACATACATTTCATGTTAACATTAAACGCCCTAACTTAAACTGCAAGAAAACCCTATTTTTTTGGTACAAACCAATGCAACCCTTCGATCGATTCATATACAGCGTCGTCGCTTTCGATTAGCTGAACAAATTCTCTATTTTCATCCCATTACATAAAAATAGTTTATCGTTAAAATTTAATACAATTGCAATTTTACAAAGAAATGGTAATATGCACAGCCATATAAATGCGTATGCAATAACCGAAATTGGTTATATTAAATTGTGTATATTAAATATACGTAAGTAAATTTAAATATAGACTTACTCCCTACTAATACGCTACATATATTGAGTTAAGCACATGATAAAAAAAATGTATAACATTTTTTATGTATTATTAAAATAGAACAATACTTTTAAAATTGAAAATTCGTTAAATTATAAATAAAAATTACGTTAATATTAAAAAATAAATTTGAATTTCTAATATGAAAGAAATAAATTCAATTGTTTTTTTTTTCTCATCAATTTTTTATGACACATTTTTATTTTCAATTTTTATTATTGCAAGTTTTTGTTTTATTTGTGTCACATCGTAGTAAAATAAAAAAAAAAGAAGAAAAAAAATAGTAGAATTTTAAAACATTTAATTATTTTATACTTAAAAATTAATATAAATTAGATAATTTATAAAAATTATATTAATTAATTAATATTTAACATTATTTATAGTTTTAGTTTCTATATATTTCTATTTGGGTGCGTGTGTGTTAAGAAATGCCTACAATAAATTTTAACTTTCTTTTTCCTTTTTTTTTGTTAATGACGTGTAAGTGGTGCTCCTCAATTATTTATATTTTATACATTAAGCATTTTTAAATATTGTAATTGTTTTAATTACATTTATTTTATTTGTTATTATTACGTTTATTATATTTATTCAATAATTAATTTTATTGGAAAAGACTGATTTTAGTTTTTTAATAATATAATGAATTTTGACGCGATAACAGAAATTTTTATATCTCATTATTGTACCAAATTATTTCGAAAATAAAAAAAAATGTAAATAAATTTTATTAAATCATTATTTTTAGTAATAATAATATATCTTAAGACTAATTTATTTCTTTTTTGTCTTTTTAGTTACAACAAACGTGCCGGTTCAATTTAGTTATTTGTGAATGGAAATTGCATCTAAAGAATATTCATTCATCTGTTACCGGCGGCTCCTCTATTGCGGCTAATATGGGAAAAAGTGAATAGGTGAGTACAATTTTATTTTTATTATATTTTATTTATCGTTTATATCGTTTTATTCTATTATATGACTCTAATTGTTTCTGGAAAGTATATTTGCGATAATTTACCACTATTTATAATAAGATAAGATAAGATATTTATAAGATATTTATAATATAAAAAGAAACTATGGCAAAGTGAAACCAATTGTTTATAAAAATACAGCCAATGTCATAAATATTGATACAAAATATTCATTAAATAGAATTGTTTATGGTAAACACGGTTTACCTTGTTTAGATACACGCAACGACACTGTTTTATGAGACCTATCTCAGTATTATAATATTTATGATTGTTATAGCATATACACTTACCATACTCTAAATAAATTAAATTAATTAAATATATTGATTGTAAATAATAATGTTAGGCTCTTTTGTTTAGTAATTAATTTAATTAATTTTATTTATTGTAATTACTATATATAGATATACCTAGAAACAAATTGCACTAAAATAATTTTATTATTTGGTATTCGATATATTTTAATGTAATAACCAAAACCAGTAATTTTTCTTAGTTATATGAATTTTGAAAATTTTACATCAGTTTACCATCATTTATATAATTCCTAATAATAATAATATAATAATAATAATAATAATAATAATAATTAATATTAATAATAATAATATTAAATGTGGCATAAATAAAATAAATGTCATTTAATTATATATATTTATTTAACCGCATAAAGCTGCGAACAGAAAATATTTAATAATCAAATTACATATAATACATAATATTATAATTTTATTAAAAATTATTTACAATTATGTATATATAAATTTTTGTACGTATACATAATATATTACGATTAATACATAGGCTGTTATCCAATGTTATATAACACCTGTGTAATATCAGGGTGCTTAATTCTAACAATAAATTGAAATTTAGGTTTCAATATATCAAATTATAAGGACATTTTGCACTCGAAGGAGGAGATACAATTTCGAATTAGTGACAGGTTGTATATGTGATGGTGATAACCAAATATTATTAAATCAATTAAAATCAATAGACTATAATAAGATGGTTTGGGCGCTAGCGTTTCGAACGTATATGGAAGAAAATGTGCCAAAAAGTCCATATGTGAATAGTAATCTAGACGGGAGAAGATGAGCAGAAAGCACTAAGGCTAGATGTGGCTACATACAGTAAACTGTGAAATTAACATCCTATTAAATCGGGATTATATATGTATATCTATTATATATAATAGAATATAGCTTACTAATAATAAGAGCCATATAAGTAACATACCATTTATATGTATTATTACACATATTTAAATAAAATAATAGATAGATATATAGATGATAACAAAATGTTATAAAAATACTGAAAATTATTTTCTTTTATGGCATCATAACAATGTATCATACTCGCATACATCATATATGGCGAGTATAATATTGTATTCAGTCTGGCGGATGCCATCATTACATTTTACAATAAGAAATAATTCATCTCTATTTTATATCTATAGTCTTTGAATTTCATTTTTCTCGTATATTTATATACGATCAAAAAAAGTGTTTTCCTATCATTTCAATAATAAACATTGATTCGATCAGAGGAAAATAAAATATTAATTTTTCATAAAATTTTCTTTTTCAAATTTAATAGTATGTATATCTTTTTGATACAAATTCATATATATTTAAAATAATTAAATATATGTGAATGGATAATATGGATAAAAAATAATATAAGTATATAGTTCTAAAATTAAATAATTAAAAATACAATAACATTTTTTTATTTTAAGGTGAATTGAAAAGTTTTAATAGTTAATAGTTTTTAGTTATTAGTAGTAATACTATAATAACGTAAAAATCAAACCTAACAATTTATTAGTTAGTAATTATAATGATACTGACGGTAAATAAGTAAGTTATAATACACTTATTATCATCAATATCTTTATAATTATTATATTTATAATAATATTATATAAATAAATGTTTTCATCATTTATTTTAATAATTTTGTTCCAAGAATAATCATAATAATATTAATAATTAATATATATAGTAATATATATATAATATAAAATATATATTGTAGTAAATAATAAATATTTTAATATATGTTAAAATGAAGGTCAAAGAAAGATAATACACTTTTGCATAATATAAATATATATATATATATAGGGTGCTCGCATCTATTATTTGCCAATCCAAATATGCACCTGATATTGGTCACCTTTTTAAAGAAATGTATATTTGGGAATGAATATAAGAAAAATTAAGTTTTACTTTGCCAATGAAAGTGTCAACAAATATTGGCCAAACAAATATGGTGAAATAATTAGGAAACATTGTTTTTTAATAAAAAATATATGTAATTTTTGGAAAATATAAATTCAATAGAATGTATATGCATGCGAGACATGTTGATAATAATAGATGATAATGATTTCAACATTCAGTTATAAAATACAAATTATTACATTGTCTAGTGTTTCGTTTATCTTTATACACTTAACATATTACTAATTAATTAAATTTGATAGAACATCAACATAATTATATCCATTACATAAATTCATAACATACGCGATAGTCTCTGCTGGTTTATTAATTACTTTCTACTAAAGTTTCAATATGCGCTTATATGGTGGCCAGTTATAGATGCGGTACCCTATCCATCGTACTATCTACACTTAAAAACAATATATATATAATTATAGATTATAACTAATAATAATAATATAAATATTATATATAAAGTGCGAAGAACTTATTTATTATTAATTATTTATTATTTGAGTTTTAATTTCATTCAAAATTATTTACTTATAATAAATATAATCAATTTTTTCGCACATGCATACGCATAATTATAATTAATTATGGCCGAACTTATTGAAGAATCCGCCACAATATTAATTTTAAATTTACCAAAAAAGAAAAATAGTATGACATCATCGACAACAACATTAGCCACTAATGCTGGTGCATCACCAAAATCATCATCAATAGTAAAAGGATTACATTCAAAATCACGTCCATTACGTATTATGATTATTGGGCAAAGTGGTGTTGGAAAAACAGGTATATATTATAAAAATATAAATACTAAATAATTATATATAATTATATCGTATAGTGATGTGAGTTTTTATTGTATATATTTACATATAAGAAACTAAACTTAATTAAATTTTGCGAGAAAATCGACTATTTATAGGAGTGTTGATTGTGACTATTGACTAATATGTCATGGATACAGTCGTTAATTTAATATTTTAACTGTTTCTCAATATATTTGATGTTTAAATTTTTGAAAATTAACTTCTGTTTGTAATCTATTTTATATGATATAAAAAATATTATAACATATTCTTGAATAACTATTTCCTTATTAATTATTATTTCTTATCTATTAATTATTATTTATTAATGCACAATTTTGTATTAAATATATATAGCATTAGCTGTTCGATTTATTACACATCGTTTTATTGGTGAATATGATCCAAATTTGGAAAAAATATATTCATATAACACTGTAATTGATAATGAATTTGTATTATTTGAAATACTGGATACAGCTGGCCAAATTAATGTATGTATTAATTGCTAATAATATGTATAGTCTTGTTTATAGTATAATTTATAATTATTTGTATTTTTTCATCCATTTTCTTATATACGCATGCATTTACGGGACCATATGTATAAAATACGATAATGTATATGCATAACAAAATAGGAACAATATAATATATCATTTGAAGCAAATATTCGTTGGGCTGATGCATTTATATTAATGTATTCGGTTACTGATAAATGTAGTTTTGATGAATGTAGTCGACTAAAATTTTTAATTAATTATAATAAAAGACGACGAAAATATGGATCACATAGTAATAATAGTAAAGATGGTCCATTCGATATACCAGTAATATTAGTTGGTAATAAAATTGATCAATTTGGTGACCGTATGGTTAGTTTGGAAGATGGTCAAAAACGTTTTCGTGAGATTTCATGTACATGTTTTCATGAGATATCAGTTCGTGAAAGTATTGATCAAGTAAATAAATGAATATTATAACATTTTTGCCATTTATATCAATTCCTTATTTTCATAATTATATTAATAAACGATATATTTATACATACATATGCTCGTATTATAGGTATTAAATGTATTTCGTGATGCCTGTAGATTTTGGCGTGTGTTTACAAAATTTCCAAAATTAAAACGTTCCACAAGTGAGATTCAAACATGTTCAAATTTAAATTGTAAATGTTTTATAGAAATTGATAGTGGTGGTATTACTGGTGGTGTACGGCACTCATATTTAATATTAGAAAATCAATTTAAAACAATGCAAATTAATTCGGCAACTATAACTAATCCAAATACTGTTTGCAGCATTGAACAGAGTAATTTAGATGAAAAACTGTTTAAACATAGTCAACATCATAAACAGCAACATCAACAACAACAACAACAGCAACAGCAGCAATTACAACTAAATCAATTAGAACTCCCATTTCGTGAACGTGCATCTACAGATGGTACATTATTAGCAAGACCAAGACGTTGGCGCTATCCGCCACCAGGTTCGTCTATAGTTGGCATTAATACCACACAATCTTCACGTTGTGAACGACGTATGAGTATTTCAATGCGTGGAAATAATATTAGTTATTAAAATATTACTATTATATTTACCATTCTTAATTATATTTATTTATTATTTAACTACAATAATATATCTTTACAATAATTCATATATATACATATATACATATTCTTTAAAACAATTATACATGCATCCTATTTAATAACCATTTTAATAAAAGTGCTACGGTTTTAGGTGATGGTAAACGATAATCGGCATATGTTTGTATGTTTTCTGATTCTGATACACGAAATGATAAACATTTACCTTTTAGAATTTTCATAGCATCTTCATCTGTTGTGTCATCGCCAGCAAATATAACACGATAATTTTCATTCCAATTTTTACCGAATTCATTTTGTAATATATATTTTGCAGCTTCACCTATATTTAATTTATTAATGCGTATATATAATTATAATAATAGTGGATATGTTATTCATTTTAATATTTTAAATTGGCGAGTTGGGTGTCCCTTTTGTTTTAAACAGTTTTTAAATGAGATTGCATATAATCGAAGAATAATATCGATTTACCATAATACCTATAATAAATTGTACAATAAATATAAAGTCAGATTCTATTCCTACATATATATATATGGTATATCGCCTAATAAATCGATATCATTCTTCCATTAAAATATTATCCAATAATATTTGTATATTCTATAACCAATTTTATTATTAAAGGACAATATATAGTATAATGTATATATACCTTTATTCCATTTAACTGGTGGTTTAGCTTCGACAGAAAAATGTGCTTTATTTGCTTTATATCCAAATGATGTAATTAGTTTAATTGCCATCTCTCGATAATTATTTTGCATTTCAATGGGCACTTGACGATAATGATATGTTAATGATTGTTCCTTATTTTCCACCCATGCACCATTTTTTGCTAACTATTTTATGCAAACGAAAAAATTTATTATTTTCAAATTTCACAAATATGCAGTGAATAATGTATAAAAACTATCCTACATTTTCATTTAATTCTTGAACCATTTTAGTAAAATTATTTTTTAAATCAACTGAAATTTCATGTAAATATTTTGTACCATTTGCAAAATTTATTTCTAAACCATGATTACCAGCAAAAGTCATATTACGAATACCAACTCTAGTTTGAACATCTTGTACACCACGACCCGATATAATAGCAACATAAACATTATTTACATAAAGTGTTGTAAATTTTGTTAAACATGTAAATGCTTCCGGTTCCATAATTGTAAGATCTGGATGTGCTGCAATTGGTGCTAGTGTTCCATCATAATCCAATAATAATATTAATTTATCATTTTTGTTAACAAAACTAAGAGAATTAAAAATTAATTAATTATAGTTTTATATTTACACTATAGCTATATATAAATTACTAACTTTGATAATGCATTATCTAAATCATTAAAATCGTTAAGAACTGGTGGACTTGATTTTGAAATTTCCATTTTATTTACAATGTTAATATCGTCACTTATACTATTATTATTATTATTATTATTATTATTATTAATATTTTCGTCAATTAATAATACTTGACTCGTCATAAAACAATTTGATACTGAAAAATTTCAAATATGTGTTGTTATATTATATATATTTATTTATTTATTTTACATTTGATACAATGATTTGATTATTATATACTTTGTCAGAGTCATGAATTTAAAGATCATCAACAATATTTCAATAAATAAATAAATTACACAGTGCGGTGTATCCATATATTATTTATTTCTAATAATATTTAATATATAATATTTTTACATAGTAAAGTAAATAAAGATTGTTATATGTATAAGAAAAAATGTAGGGAAAATTTCAGTGTAAGTTATCTTTCATCTAATGGATTATTAGATTTGTTTTAAGCAATTGTAAAATATAAATGAGTTAATACATATTTATGAAAATATAAAATTAAAATGGTTATAAAGTAATATAATTCATTAAAAATTATACAATAAAAAAACATTGATTAGATAATGAATACTATTCATGGTATTGGTGTTTTCACAGGTTGGGGGACATTTTTCTGTAATTTAAAATGCATGCAAAAATTTTTAACACATATTTGTTAATTTAATTCTTTATTTAACGGGGGGATTAGAACACACTCTGTAAAAGTGTAAACTGCCGAAAAACATAGATATTTTTCAGAATTTTTTTAACGCAAACCATATGATAAAACAATGTTCTCTGTTAATACACTTAAGCTGAGACTGTTGAAGATGATATAAGAAAAATTGCATTCCATTTGGTGATGCTTGTGCACACGATTTGAAAATAGACGCATTTAAAAAAAAAATTCTTGGGTGGTTGATGGGGAAATTAAAGTTAAGTTAAAAAAATTACAAAGTATTGTAAATATGAATGTCTATCGTCCTACGTAGGGATAAACGTTTTATTTTCAGATTACTCATAATGATAATAATAAAAACAAATCGTTATAATTACGTCAATATTTTGTTATGCGGTTTGCGTTAAAATAATCTTAAGAATTAAAAAAATATTGATTTTTCTTTTACCTAAGTTAAAGATTTTCCACAGAAAATATATGTTTAGGAAACAATAAAAAAAATTGTATGTCAGAATGTGTAGTTAGTTAGCAGCAGTCTCTGTCGCTGCCATGTAATAATAATAATATTTATTGAAAAATTAATATGTAATTAAATTACTGAAACATATGACGACTGTTTTTATGATCATTTTTAAGCGAACGAAAATTTATTGAATGATATTACTTATCTACGCTGCTGATCTTATATATATATATATTTTTTTTTACAAAAAAGAAATTGTTATTGTTATTAATTATATGATTGCCTTACATATGTATTCATAATAAACTAATGATAAGAAAATGAATCTTATATTATAATAAATAATATATTATTTTTTTTCTTTTAGTTTTAGTAGGAGAAGAAATAAATAAAATTTGAAGCTTTTAAATAATAAAATAATTAACATGTGGAAAAAAAACAAACAGCAATTTTATAATAAAATTCAATGATGCGATTTGAGCGTCTGTATGTATTTCACATTTAATTTATTTTAATATAGTTTTATTGAATTTGTTTTTTTGTTTTGTTTTTTTTTTATATATATTGTATAAAGAAGCAAATAAAAAATTATAAAAATATAATAATGTACATACCATTTAAAAAGAACAAAACAACTAAAAAACTTATAATATTATAAAACATTTTAATATAATTTATAATAATGATGAACGGAATTAATGATTGCGTAGTTGAAATTGTTTAATTATTATTACGTTATATAATGTATTGTTATTTAGTCTATTATTAAATTAAATATATATTATTATTATTATTATTATATTATATTATAAATAATATTAATTTATGATGCAATTGCAATAAAATAACGATTACAAGTTAAACCTTTATGTGTTTATGGTAATGCGAGGCGTGGCGTGCTAGTACAAAACAAGAAGTTGTATTATATACTAACTACTTTCATTCAATCGTGTTGCCATTTAAGTCGTTTTACGATTAGATCTGGCCGGAAAACAAATTTTCTGGCGGAAAAATTTTGCTGTTTGCCGTTTTCTGTATTTGATATTGAATATTTTAAATGATTTCAAAATACGCAGCTGTTCAAATATAAATTGTATTTAATTTACTATTTTGTTTATTATCATTTTTGTTTTGGACTTTCTTTAAAATTATAAAATTACATGAAAATATATATCATTACATTATGAGAACTTATTTCTTTAAAATCATGATCTGAAAAATTTATATATATATATATAATATTTTCTTACATAAATATATATTTAATGGCATTTTTTCCCTACCAAATTTTAAGAAGAATCCTTGCTGTAATTTATTATTAACATTATTACATTATAAAATCTATCAGACATTCATTACAGTTACAGGCAATTGTAAAGTTGGCACATTACTCCGTACCAGAGTATATATAACAATTAGTGAAATGCAGATATTTTTTTAATTCCATTATTTTTATATGAATGTTTAGTCCATAATAGTTATAGCATAGTTTAATAGATATACATATATAGTATGTAATTCTTAATTTATGTATATATTTAAACAAAGGATTTAATATATTATATAACATATATAAATATTATATATTAAATTCCTTGTTTAAAAACGAATGATTATTTTGTTATAAACTTATATATATATTACATGTACATAGTTTCCCTTTCCAGTTGATTTATAATGCTATATGAAAAGTATAAAGACGATAACATTATTAAATCAATAATCTGTTGTATCGAAGGACTAAAAATAACTTATTAGAAAGAAAAAAACAAATTAATTTGCATGAATAAATATAAATTCAAAATCAAATAATAAAACTATTTAACAACAAAAATTAAATATATAATATAATTTTAAAATATATTATATGATTGTTCTAATTAAAAGTAATGTAATTAAATATTCGACAAAATTCTTTATTATCAATAATTTTTATCTCACATTACACTTGCTTTTACTAATTACTAATTTATATTTGATTAATTATATAAATTAAATATAAAATATTTAACTATTATTTATTTAAGAGTAATGGCCTCTACTACAAACATTAATCATGCAGCAGATTTAGATAGATTATTTATTCTTTTATTTTATACTGTCTGTGTATCCATGTAGAATTTTATTTTCTAATTGTATATCCGGATTTTATAACAATTAAATGTATGGTAAATAAAATTTTCTTTCATTACTTTCAAACTCTATTGTATGGGAGATATGTAGATAAAATGATCTACCAAAATCTGCATACACGACAAATTGATCAATTGTGATAAAATGATACAAAAGAAATTGTAAATATTTTAATTTTGATATTCATGTTAATTATGAAAAATGTTGTAAAAACAAGTAAAATGTTATTCAATTATTTACAAAATAATGGTGGATTTACGTCTATAAGATTATGTATTTTGTTGATTATAAAATATATGTTGCGTATAGTGTATTAAATTAAAGATTTAAAAAAAAAAAAAAAAAAGAGATACCTAGTTTTTTAATTATAAAGAATGACTAAAAATATATGATTAATAAAAGGTAATAGCAATATTATTAGTCATCATCATCCATGAATTACAATTGTTTTTATTGTTATTTTTCACAACCTTCAACACCAGCTTGTGTCATTAAATCAGCAATACTTTTTTCCAAATCATCTATTCTCGTTCCCATATCGTCAATTCGTGTTATAATTTGATCAGACATGGATTGAAATTTGTCTTGTACATTTTGCAATAGATTTTGTACCTATATAATTATTTTTATATATGTTAGGACATTTTATTAAATAAAATTAATTGAATTTAAAAAAAAAAAAAAAGAAGCGTAATAAACTACTCACATAAACTGTTAATTCTTGCATATTTTTTGGATCAACATTACTGTTTAAAGAATAATGTTGTTCAGCATCACTATCAATTTCCGATTTTACGTCTGACATTTCTTAAGTTATTGTTAAATTAATAATAATATTATTAATATTTATATTTTATTTTATATATTACACTTGAAAAAATATTAAGATAAATTTTAAACAATAAAATTAAAATTTGTTTAATAATTTCTGCATTTATTTACACTCAAAAAATAAATAACCATAAACGATAATATAATAATGACAATGATAATAACAATACGTCTGACACATGAATAAAGTGCAAAGCAAATAATGACAACGATTTTCAACAATTTACAATAAATTTTGTTGTCATTTTTTTACGAAATTAAACGCAAAGGAAATAACTTGCGTTGCGATGATACCAAATTCCAAAACCTTTCATTTTCAATTGCGCATAATAGGCATAATATGTTCCATGTGAATGATTTTTAAATTTAATATATTGATCAAACAATTTTACAAATATAATAAAAAAATTAGTTATTCTTTTAAGTGTTCATTAACTTTATGGATATATGCTTGTTTGTATTATTTATAACAGATTTATAGATTTATAAAACATAAACACGCAATCCATGAACCATCATCCTGGAAGTGGTTATTTACTTATATTGTAACTGTAGGTTGTAACATCTTATTAACTTTTATCCGTACACCCGTATGGCGTGCGTTGCGTATCCTCTACTTGAATTTTTTGCCTTGAAAATGACTAAAAAAAGATAAATCCGCCAAGATGGTAAAATATATATAATATATCCCAATGATCGCAAATAACAACTAATACAAAAACAACCCACACACAAAGGAGAAAAAGCATTTTGAGAATAATTCCTATGCTGTCCTTAAAAACTGATGGGTTTCAGTCTGTTCTTATATGTAGAATAGTTATTCAAAAATTTTTTGGTTTTTGTTATTTTTAATGCTTAAAACTTAAATATAAATAAAATAATTAAAATCGTACAGCGTTGGGTATGTGGTTTAATAGGAAATAAAATAAAATACAAACTACATAAGTGATATTACATATATTATTATATTATAAAAACATTATTTATTTGGTGAGAAATATATTTTATATATTATATTTAAAATGTATACAAAATACAGAATTTATATGGACGGCATTCTGCGGTTATATAAGTCTATTATTGTCTTTTAAAATATTTTACAATTTAACTTAAAATAAATTCAGGTAGAAAAAATATAATTTTTGTGCATCGATAAAGTAAAAACTAAATTATAAAATACGTTGCATTCAAGAGTAAATGGCAATTTTTCTAAACAAAAATAATATCTAAATGTTCGTATTCGTTTTTTACATTCTAATTTCTACAATTACATTGAGTATTAAATAAATTTAAAAATTATCAATATGGTTGCACTCAATAAAAATAAAAATTGATTAATTCTTGAAAAATTAGCAGTATTACAACCATCTTTACTGTTACATGTGCAGTATTCCATAAAAATATTAAATGTTCCTGTTCGCATCAAACAAAAACGTTCGTCACCATTTATACCTGGCTCACCCATAAATGCACAATTCCTAAAATAGCGCCACTCACCATTTACTAAAAATATATGAATCGGTTAAATATTTACAAATTATAAATTTATCGATTTTATTTTCTATTGCACCTTTTTGACGAATTTTACGACACAACGTTGCTTTAGCACCTGGCAAATGTTCCAGTTCATCCACATGTCTACAATCTCTTATATGTAATGTACTATTATCGAATGGATCAGAACACTTTGGATCATTATCAGATCGGCATTCCCAGCATTTTATTGCGAATCCTAAAAGTATTAAATTTTATATGTAAATAAAATATTGCGTAAATAACCTAACAAATTATAAATGTCAACAAATATATCAACAGGACGTCAATAATAGCAACACCTTAATTTTTGCTATCAAAACTTAAACTTACCTCTTCCGATTAATATAGTTAATATTATAAAACTTATAACACTTAAGTAAAATTGCATTTGCTTCATTTTTATGTTAAATTTTACGTAAATAATATTATAAAAATTTATTTAAATTTAATAATTACTTAATTAATATATTATGTTTTACTTAACATTTATTTTGACACTATGCATACAGTCACAAACACAATGAACACACCACACCTACACCACACACTCACAAAAGATCACAAAATCAAAACAACAATTTTAATTTGAATGATGGATTTGACCCAGCAAATTTTTGATCATGATCGTTAAATGGTAGGCGGATAAGATAAAAAAAATGACTTACCATATTGAATAAAAATAATGTATCGACCATTGTTATTGTTTTGTTTTTAATAATTTTTATTTTTACTTATCATATCGGCTATTGTTTCTAAATAATATGTTATTAATTATTTTTATACTTTGATAAATTAATGTGTAATAATTTTATACTGTTCATATTTATTTTATAATTTTTATTATGTTTTAAATAATATTTTATATTTGTATGACAGATTCAACACAAAGTCGCTCATTGTGTAAAAATTGAGAGAAAGTTTGAGTCTTCACTTAATAAGCATTTTACAAGATAACTTTATTTTATACACTAAAAACTTCATTAAGTGAAGATATTGTTAATATATTAAATGTCAAAATGTTACCCTTTTTTCATATTTAGAGTTGCATTAATTTTTGCCTGTAGGGATATTATTACGAAATGTCAATGTCAAAGCAACAGAAGTTCAGTGCGATGCGATGCATAAACAACAACAATTTCAAAATAGATTTGGTAGTGAAGAATATGCAGTAGAACAAGAAGCATTGTTTTTTTTTTTATTGTTTTCTCGTTTTCTTTTCTGTTTCTGTTTTGTTTTGGTTTGTGTGTTTACATGTTACATCTGTAAAATAATTTTGTTTTTTTTCCATTAATTTGTATATTTTAAAAAGTGTTAATATTTTTTAAATGTGTCTAACTTTAATTAATCTGTGGATTTATGGAACATTTATCTACGATAACATGGAATAAAAATTGATAAATGTTATCAAAAAACAAATGAAATTACGTTGTTATACCGCAAGGCGCAAGTGCCTCAAATTATAATAGTGTTGTACAAACATATTAATAATAAGAAGAAGAGGTGATCGTCTTAAAAAAGAAGGTAAGTTATATTTTTGTTATGGTTTTTTTTTGTTTACATTTTACATATTTTATCAAGTCAAAAGTATTTATATAACATAAATGCAAACCATTTGTAATACAATTTTTTATTTAATTAAAATGAACCAATTTATAAAATTTGATTATTTTACAATTTAAATATGTTTACTAATTTTTAGAAATATTAAATATTTGATTCAAAATGGCGGCAATTGTAAAAACATCTTTCTTATAAATTATAGTTTACTTTTATATTATATGAAAGAATTTTTGAATTTTTGGCTTATGTACCGCTAAAAGGTAACGTTACGATATAAATAAAACAAAATGAATTTTATTATCTGCTAATAATAATATATATTAGACTTTTGGCATTGATAATAATACATAAAAGTAATAGTAAAGTATTCCGTTACTGTATCTTTTCCTTACGTAGTAGTATTTTATAACATAGTAACTTTACTTAATTCAATCTTTATTTATACCATATACTACTGATTATATAAACTATATCTATATGTTTACTTAAAACAAATTATAATTAAAAACATATAAATTGTATTTGTATTTGTATACATAACCTCTAATAATGAACAATTTGTATGCAAAATACTAAATTGCAATAGCTTAAATTCATACGTTCAATATATTTTGACATAATTCATTTATCGCATTAACATTTACACAAAATTACTGATAACAAATAATTAAATTTATAGACGATATAGATATGAATTTTTTTTTCGGTAACCTTCTATCGTCTAGATTTGTGTATGGATTTGAGGTTAAGGTTTAACTATAAATAAAAATATATATGTATATAAATAGATAGTACAATATTGTTTTGTTTATTCGTTTAAGAACGAATCGAAGACAAATATAACATTTGAAGGTTTTCACATTAATATATTTTTTGATAATACCGTAAAGCGTAAACAAAAGAATTGCATTTATGCATAATTTTTATCCTATAATCTCTATATGTGTATATTCTTTAATAATTGTTTGAATTCCAGATACTGGATCAAATTTCTATACGTTCTTTTGAAAATAAAATAATATAAATTTACATAACTTTCTTAACATCATATATCCAAGTCTCAAAAAAATGTTCAAATCATTACAACAGTTTCCTTGTCGTACAGAAATATTTATTTTATTGATAAGCAAAGAGTTTCATTTCTAATAATTGCAAATAATATTGAAATTTTAGTAATAACAATTATTTTAAATTTAAATTGTAAGCATTCAGGTTTTCACAACACTAATCCGGCAATTCGGAAATTTTAAATTATATAAAAATAATGTTACAAAATTATTTTAATTATGTTATATTTATTTGGCTATACCAGTTCTTACAGTTATTTAATCAAGTTTAATTAATTATTTATTTTATTAACCATTTAACAGATACAATACATTATACATAAGTGGTTATCGGGTATCGGACCTAATTTATGGAATATATTCAATTTGTTCACCTATGCTATAGGTATCCAATATCACAACATCACTTTCTAATATCCAAATGTATTGAAATGCTGTATTAGAGATGAGTGACGGTATCAGTGCATATTGTCGTTGACTCGAATCTATACGTTTTAACTATTTTAAATATATAGTGAAAAACCCCATAAATTATTTGTATTGAAAGCAAATTCAATTTTTGAATTCTTATATATTATGGTTATAGATACAGTATTGTGTAGGATCACATTACCAAAATTCTTCTGTTATACTGAATGATACGTTAAAATTATTCTTATATATAATTAATATCTCACCATCGAATGAAATTCTTAATTAAATCATAAACTATTGTGATATATGAATATGATATAGTCATATAGTCGTATAGTATATTTAAATTAAATTAGTCTAAGTAAATGTGGTGCGAAAATTGTTGAAATTGTCTACTTTTATTTAATGTCTCTTAGTAAAAGAAAAAACCAATTTGGATAGTTCTTTATTACATATGATTTAGAGAAAGAAAAAGTTTGCATTGTCGATTTACATTTCATATCATCGTAATAATGTTTTACACTTACATAGGATTAAAAAATAAATAAATGCATATGCAAAAAAAAGGTTATCTATTTGCCACTTGTAGCAAAAATACATGTTTTGAACATAATTTTTCTTTTAATTTTTAATTATTAAAAATGATTAAATTTAAATACTCGTCGATATACTTTACGAACGTTGTAAATATTTCTTGGGTGATACGATGGCGTCTGTTGGTATCTTATCGCCGCCACTGTTATTACATTAATTAAACACACAAATAAAAAAAAACAAAGAAATGTGTGAAATTAAATTAATATTAAAATAAATTTTAGTAATTTTTTTTCTTAACTATATCGCTTGCACACAGATTAAATCACATTGCGCGATGTATAAATATAATGTTAATTTTGAATGTGTTGTTGTTTCTATATGCATTATTAAGACGAGAGAGTCATATAAAATTAAATTGTAACAATTTATTATCACAATAAAAAATATTGAAATAAAATATTAATAAATAAAAATAAAAAAAAAATGTATATATTGTGCACACATTAATTAATTCATATCGTCTTGAGCAAGTAATATAGTACATCTCACAATAAAACACATACCAATATAAAAGTATTTTTTTCTTACATACAAATAAATAATTAATAAATTTAAATATATTATATATTTGTGCAAAATATTTAATTATATTCTGTATATAAAATACTAAAAATACTATATATAGAAATTTATAGAAGTCACACTTAAATATTTGTTATTTTAAAGTCATGATTCTCTCTGTGTGCTATAAATAAAGTTGTTGTTATTGTTGTTAATATTAATATTATTATTATTATTATTATTATTGTAAACATTGTAAATATATAGAAGTATATTATTTGTGAGATGTGATGTGTGAGAGTTTACCTAGTTTAATTTGCCGTTGGTTTTTTCTTACTTATTTTTGTTAATGTTTTTATTTCGTTAACTTTTCTTTTGACACACTTTGTGATTAAATAACATAACATTTTTAAATAATAATAAAAAAAAAAAATACTATACCAAAGACTTAGCAAGAAATATTTTAAGATCAAACACATAAAAGTTGCTATTTTCTGTTTTCGTTTGTTACTTTTTGGTATCATATGAGAGATTAAATTAAATCAATACACGCATATGATATGACCAACATTTTATGTGAATACAATTCAGTAATTCATAATAAATATTAATAAACAAATAATTTTTTAAATTTTAATTGTTATAATAAACAATTCAATTCAATAAATAAAAGAATTAAAAATTGTGATGTGGTTATTACCAAAAAAAAAACCATAACATCGAAATTATGCATGAAAGTATAAAAGTTCTAAGCAAAATTAAATAAAGTGATAAACTATATATTTTGAGCAAATAATTATATTGGATTTATTAATTATTATTATTATTAATTAAATGGTATGTAATATTTTAAAATCTTGTTTATAATTCGTGGGTTTTTTTTTAAATACGGTTTTGTGTATGTGATTTAGGAAATACAATGTGTATCTATCAACCAAAACTATAACATACATTTAACCATTTTTACTAAATACTAAATGTATAATTAATTTTATTAAGAAAAACATTATTCTCATTATATTTTTTGTAATTTTATATATATTTATTAACTCTGATATTAATTTTTAGAAAAACTAAGAAAAATAATAATGAACTTATATTTTTTTCCAAAATATTCAATTTTTTTTTATTATTATTATAATGTTATTTATTTATTTATTTTATTTTATTATTATTTATTCTTATTTATTACTTATTTCTTATATTACATATTTTGTATGTATTTATTTATTTATTTATTTATTTTTAACTTCCAATAAAAGATGTACACCTTGACGCAATTTAATTAACTCAACAAACAACTAACCATTCTCATTTTGCTAGTATAAATTATTACTATTTTATTATTTTTATTATTATTTTTACCTTGATAAATCATTGCGTGTGTGCGCCGGTGTTAGTATATGGCACGATAGGTATGCACTTGAAAATTTTAAATAATCTTTTTAAAGAATAAAAACAAAAAAAACAAAAAATTAATAAAATGTGATTGTTTGTTATTGAAAATTTAAATATCAAATTAATGTGCAATAAAAATTGATACAAAGTTTGGATATAAAGACACATTAAAAAATTCAGTACACAATTTCAAAGGCTATGGTCGTTCCATGCAGAGACGGCAGTAGGAATGTCCAGTGAAGAAGGTCCATACATTTTTGTATGCGTTTTGAGTGTGTTGTGTTTACATAAAAATTGTTAATTAAACTTTAAAATTTAAATTTACTTGAAGACAATATAATAACAATTTAGTATTAAATTAAAATATAAAAAATTACCAACGATATGGGGTAAAGAGCGGGCATTATCACAAATACTGTCACCAAATCCATTTATAATAATATTTTTATGATTATTATATTTATTAACTTATGGTTTTTTTTTTATTTCTGGAATTAATTAAAATTTCTTTAGTGTAGTGTTTATACACACATTCGTACTAATATAATTTGATTCATTTATTACAATAATTATATAATCGCGTTTTTATCGTCAAGTGGCTGGAAAATATTCAATTTATATTAATAACTTATGCTACAGATAGCCAAAAACAAAATATGATTTTTTAAGTTCAAATATATTGAGATGCATTAGAGATATGTGGAAGGTATATGTGCATATATTGTGTGCTTTCAAAACTAGTGCTAAATATTCCCACCGTCTCCGATATTTATGGAAAAATTGCTTCAACACAATGAATGACAATGACAATAAACATGAACATTTATTCTAATAATAAGATGTAAATAAATATTCTGATTCCTATTGCGATTTTAAGTGACCTTTATATATTTTCATAAAACAAAATATCATATAATTATATTTGTTGTTAATTTGTATGGTCACATCATCATCATCACGATCAGCTCACGAAAAATATGAATAACAATGCAAATTGGAATTATAAATACAGAAAAATAACTATTATTTATTTATTTTGTATAGTGATGAAGAAAAAAGAAATGAAATTATTTATTTCTTAAATACATAACATGTATAGCGAGAGAGTATATTGATATGGTCATGCGTTAATGTTGTATTTTTCTATTACTCCATAGATGACTACATATTGTTAATGTGCTAAAATTTCATTGTGAATGAATCTATATATTAAAAACACCAGAATATATACAGCCTTAAAAAAAATGTTTCTAGAAATATAATTAATTAAATAAAATTTTCAATCTTTTTATAATATTTTTAAAAAAAAAAAGTTCAAAACATTTCAGAATAAAAACAATAAATATTTTGAAATCAGTTTTTAGATAATTATCTTAACAATTTTATCATATGGTAAAAAATGGAAATGTTATTATATGTTATTTTTTTTTTATCATATTATTCGTACACTTAACTTTATTCTAACAATAATTCTTCGTTCATCGTAATATTTATATTGGGGTGTCTCTATTTTAATGCAAATAACTGTATATGGTATATGTAAAGTTATAGTTTATAAAAGGATAAACCAAATAGATGGAATTCTAAAAACATTTTCTCTGTATAAATTGCGTATATATATATATATATATATATATATATATATAATAGAAATGCACTTCATTTGTATTTTGTGCTCAGCACATTGACCCCATTCGGTGTTGTTCTTTATACACATTATATTTTTTGAATAAAAAAATTTTTCATAGGAAATTTATCGGTATTTATTTTAATACTGAACTTTTCTGCTGGGTGACCATTTGTTCGTTTAGGGAATAAGAACCACTGATGTCTGAAAATATGGTGTAAAAAAAAAAAAACAGGTATTTTTTGGCTTTTACTTACCATATAATGAATATAAACAAAACAAAATAAGAAACATCTGCTTTAAATAATTTAAAGAATATTTTTGCTTTTATGTCCTTATTTTCCATAATGTGTTACGAAAAAAAAACAAAACTGGTTTAAAACTAAAAAAAATGTCAATAAATTCTTTATGAGATTTATCATACACATTATTTTCAATGTAAAGCATATCTAAAGTATATGCTTATAAGCAAATTTACTATAATTTTGTTATCTTCTTAAAAATAAAAAGATAATTATGATAGTTATATCCTTTTGACATAATTATTAATAAGTTTTCTGTATTTTATCAATTATAATAATAAAAAAAAAACGTGAAACAATGCGGATCATTTTTTCTTGTGAATATTTTTTTTACTCTGTATTCGAATAATAGTAATTTCTAAAATGCTTATTGCATTATATATTTAAATTCTGGCAACAAGGTATAAAGTAAATTTCTTTTATTTATTCTTTTATCTCCTGCAAGTGAATCTCTAATCTTTTTAGAATTTATTATATAAATCGGAAGTATAAAAGTATATCTTCTTTTTTTTTCTTCTTTAAGTCATACTCCAAGTAGAACTTTATGTCATCTAATAAACCTTTCATTACAGTCAAGTTGATAAATTACTCCGCATGTTACAGGTATATATAACAATTTCCCAATTGTACTGTAATTAACGAATGATAGATGTTTTTATAATTCTATTATTTTTATATGGGTGATTAGTCCATAGTGTTGTGTGTGCAGACATTGTTAATCTTTGAGTAGCGTCCAATACCATATTTTCAAAGATATCCGTTTTTCTTTTTATTTCGTAAACGAACAAATGGTCACCCAGCTGAAAAATTTCCTATGAAAAATAGCGAGAATTGAACTCAACTTCTTCCTGCGTCGATAAACAAATGTGTACTGAACGACTGAACGTACTGATTTCAGAATTATGTGCATTGGAAATTTGATGACCACACCATGTTGTTAATATAGTCATCAAATCACAATAACCACACTACAGTAGTATGGTATCCATAGGTTGAACGAAGTATATACTTTTTATAAAAGCTTTAATTTATTGAACACTTGCGCGTTTATTTTAATAAAATACATGTATGATGAGTAAGCATTTTTATATATTTTTGACAACTACATTCATTAGAGTGAAAATTAAAAAAATAACTCTCTATCTATACACAAAACATACGCTCTTCTACTATTAAGTGTTTTTGTTAATTTTTTCTTCGTTCTTTGTCTCTAAAGGTTGGTTTACAGCTTGGTTAATTTTTTGTTTTTATTTTGTTGAAAATCTTTCTGGTTCACATCTTTGTTTAAGAATTTGTTTGGTTTTGTTTAGTTTGGCAATTAAGGAAAACTTCATGTTATAAATTTCACATAAAATTTAAATTTTTATTAGAAATTTATTAATATATTTGACAAAAAATGCATATTGAATAACACAACAACAAACCACTCACATAAATAAAAACAAATGCATGAAATTTGCCACAATTTTTGTTGTTTTTAATTTTGCTTTGTTTTTATGTACAAAATATTCAATTTTTGAACTAAGCATTTTGTTTTGTCTTTTGCGCGAGAGAGCTGTGAACGCCAACTTGTATTTGGAAGATTTAATGTTGTCAAGATTTTGAAACAAAGGACCAAACCAAGCTGTAATCTTTAAAACAATATTTAATGAACATTCATACCATCTGCATCCCGGCAAAGCCAAACTCGATTAGATTTAAAAAATATTAATTTATAAATAAAATGTAAAAATTTACAAATAATACAATAGAGAGGGGAGGCAACGAAACGAAAAAAAATGTATATATCGTATATATATGGTTTTTCTTATAGTTTGCCATTCGAGTAGAGATAGATACATACATTGAGAATACGTTGTATATGTATATAATTGTTTGGATTTGGTTTTTGAATAGACTTTCAAAGTGGTATGAGTATTACTCTCATCTCGTTTCGTATGAAAGGACTGATCGCGTGACTTGTACCAGGCAGGTGGTGTTGTAGCTTAATGGTGGGTCCCCATGTGAATTGATGTACTGAGAACAAAATATAAACACTTGTTCGCTATAATATTTTGACATTATTTATATTTGACAACAATAACTATAAAAAAAACCATAAATTCTTATAGCAAAATAAAAATTCTTCAAATTGAATGGGGTTTTATTTTGTACCGATAACATTTCCCCTTCAAAACGGGATACAAAAATTTGTACCGAGAACATTTTTTCTTATTCCCTCTTTTTCTTTATTATGTCTTATTATCTCACATAAGTTATCACTGTTCTTTTTGTACTGTAAAATATTCCATTACATGGAGATCCACCATTGTAGCATGAAATGGCTACTCGCTGCACACTACTACTATAATAGTACTACATAGCCAAACGTTATTACACATACTCCCATATAAATAATGCTATTCTAGTTAATTTAGTAGTAATTTTAATGTGAAGTTGTTCGCCTCGTGCAGCGTTCCTTTTTTCTCAAATATTTATTAAAACAAATAATAATTTTCATGAGATACGGTGATTTTATTTAATATTGTATCTAAATGAAAATTTATTGTTAATGAAAATATTATAATACATGTCATGTCGCAAATAGAAAAATAATTGAATTTGTAATATAATAAAAATAAACAGGCGAAGGCCGTATGCATAAATGGTTTTGTAAAAATTATATACAAAAAGAAAAATCAAGAAAATGGTGTTTTATGGTGTTATAAATAAAAAATTGTCTTCAAGTAAACATTAAATAAAAATTACATTGTTTTTTTCATCTTTTTACTTTTGTTTTGTATAATTTTGTTTTACGGTGGTGTACTTTATACATATACCGTTTTTATAATACAGTATTTTCTGGGGTTTGCCCTCAATACATTGTGCGCAGATATTGTTATTTCAAATAAAAAAAAATTGTAATAGATAATACTAAATTATTTAAATCTTATACAACTATAAAAATATAATCATTAAACATTAAAACATTATTATAAATGGATTTGGGATTAGGCAAAAAAAGGTAAGTTTAACAAATTTTATTTGTGCCGTGAGGTGATGCGGGTGGGACGGAACCACAGCATTTATTTTCTAAATTAATATTTTTATTTTTTTTACATTTCCATCTTCATTTTCTATTTTCATATTATGAAAATTAAAAACATATAGATTTTGTTCATTGCATTAACAATCTGCATTTATAATATAAAAAAAAATATAAATATAGACATTTAATAAAAGTAAAATGAATGAACGCTCATTTTTTATTTTTGAGTTCAAGGACAATCAACTATATTGCTCAAATAAAATCGTAATTTATTTAAACTCATACACAAACACGACAGACAACACAAAGAAACTTTCAACTTAAACTAACTATAAGAACGAAACATTTTAGTCATGAAGATTTTTTTTTTTCTTTTCTCTTTATTTGTTTTTACGTGAGAAGCTTCGTGTAAAATTTATGTGAAAATCAAACCATTGCATAAATTCGGTTTATATATATATACACAAACCACTACAACGGTAAACCATGTGAATACTCCAAAGTTCTTGTTAATTAAGTATAAGAACAATTTTCTACGCAAGGATTAATTTGGAAGTCTGTTGATGAAACCACGATCAAGCGGTTGAGTAATAATTAATATTTAATATAATCTCCCTTCCCTTCAAGATCTCCAGCACTCATAACATAAACATATAATTTCAAATAATTTATTTAACAATTAAATTGAAAATTCAAATACATTCACATTAAACAATTGTCATTAATGATTCTATTTATTATTATTACATTGAAATCAACAATTATTCCAATTGCTATAATAAACTTTGTTATTTCAATATAATTATTAGCTCACCAAAAAAAAAAACACTTTAGGTTTCGAAATATTGAAAAACTTTTATAGTACCCCTCGACTTGATTCAAGTATAAATAAAATAATGTATGTGTTAGTTTTTTCAAAAAAATATAGACCCTTTTTTATGAACATTTCTTTTTTACTGTGATTACATCTGTCGTTTCGAATTTGTTTCTATTTATTAATCAGAGAAAAAATAAACGTTATGATAGTACACACACGTACTACATAAAATAAAGACGATATTCACATAATTATAATTATTATGATAATTGTTAATTTCCAAAATAATATAATCTATATATAACAAATGTGTAAATACGATGTTCGACTATGTCTCGTATCTACTACTATCAAACAAATGCATTCTACAAATTCTAAATGCATAAAAAGTGAAAAAGTGATGCCACACCTAATGGTTAATTTATTTATTTTATTTCTACATACATGTAGAATGTAAAATATAACATGAATAGGGTTTTTTTTCCACATCGTAAGAAATGTTAACGGACAAGTCCTACACAAAAATAATAATTTTAAATATAAATCTTCAACAATCAGCCAAGTATTTCTTTGTTTGTTAAAATATTGAGCATATCATCCTTAACGATGAAAATGATCTGTTTAAAAAAGTTTCAATTTAAAATGAGAAAGTATTTTTAAGGAAATATTAAAATTTAAAGTTGAATTGTCATTTTCTGAAAACTCAATACAATCATATCCATAAAACTTTTGCTCATCCTTCATAATATTAAAATATACAGAGAACAAACAAATATAGTCCAATATTATTAATTTAGTTATAATAATGTATAATTTTATTATGTTCTATGTTGTTTCCTAATTTTATTCTATTGACCTATAAATGTATACACTAATTTATGTTTTTTGATTTTAATTTTTACAGGAAGTGGGTGGCAAATAGGAATGCAAACGGAGAAGCTATAGACAACCATCCATCATCAGAAGTTCTTACTGCCCCATATATTGCGTATGTATAAAAGAATTATAATTATTTTTGAAATAAAATTTCAACTGTTATAATATACATTTACGAGGTTTTTCTTTTAAATTGGATTGTATTGCACTAACTAAATTATCATACCCGCGCCCGACAGATAATTATAAGTTGTGCCGTAAATAAAAATAGGACTGTAGTTAAGTGTATATAAAAATAAATACACATTTTAAAATACAATTATGTGTATTTTGTTTTGTTGCCATCATCATCATTCACAATATCATAATTATTAGCATAACATTAAAAAAATACATGTTATGTATATTAAAAGCCAAGGCTATTAACAGCACACCAGAATGAACAGTCGACAATCAAGCGCGCGGTAGCGCATAAATTGTTTTTTTTTATACTTTCAATTTATATGATTATAAAAAAATTTTGTTTTTTATTTCTATAATCAAATTGTATTCGTAATATGTTTGCATTTGTATACGTTTAATTTATTTTCATGATTTTATGTATTAGTTAAAATGTTCATATGAAAATAAACAAAATATATTGAGCAGGTAATAACATTTTTACGTACGTTTGACAAAAACTAAAAAACAAGTTTCATATTGCCTCTGATATGTCGTTGCTGTTGTTATATGGGCATTGTATAGAGTCCATTGTACTTAAAGACCATTGTAATTATAATTATATTGATATATATACCAATATAACATATTATGTGTATTACTCCACAAGATATATTAACTATAATATAGTATAGATAGAATGAATGATCTTATCTGTTATGTTATATGTTATAGCACATATATTTAATATTCTGTGGTACATATTAACCTTTTTTTTTATATTTATCCTACTGTCACTGCTTACAATTTCAACCAGACATGAAAATAATTCCTATTAATTGGAAAAATTGTTTGATTATCAAACCGCAAAATATAGCGACTAGCGCATTTGCACAAACTGGATGTGTATTACGCTACTGAACACAATAAATAAGCTCCTAGCACACATTTTATTAATTTTATTGCTCATAATTATCGAACAATCTTTGGAATGACAATCGCAAATCGTGAACTACGAAAGCGCATTTAACCATCTAAACAAGAATTTTCTTTGGACAGTTTTTTTGAAAATATGAGCTTCCGGGGAAATAATTTAAGATGCATAAATACATTTATATAGGGATTGCAGCTGAAGGGTATTATATCACGGCAAACATCTTTCTACGAGTATACTGGTAAAAAAAACAGGATTATATCCCCTCAACAATATCATTTGTTATAATGAGAACATTGAATGTACATGTTCACGTGATACTACCATTCATTCAATCAATTTGAGGATCTTGCAGTAAAGACGTTGGCTTAAAAATGGCTGAAAGGAGAAATGTTATGTTTGTAGAATTATTAATTTAAAATTTAATTAAATTTTCGGAATATTTTATTAAAAAAAATAAGACAACAAAACATTTCTTTTTCTTTTTTATTATTCTTTTGTTAATATTATTTTAACTATAAATGTTTTATTATGTACACTTGACTATATACTTATGTAAATAAAATGCATTTTCTGTAAAAAATTAACAGACTAAAAGTCACAGAAAATAATGTTGAAAAAAAGGTTGGCATTGCAATGCTTTTTTTCTTTTTTTTTTTTAGCAATAAAAAAAAAATATTATATTATGAAGACCTTGTCCCCGCCACAGTTTCTTATACATATATTGTTAATTCTTTATTATACTTCGGTTAATCAGTCATTTTTCATAGTCGTTGGTATATATATACTTTATATAGCATAATATTTATATATATATAGTATTTATCGTTTGTTGTAATAATATATTGCGTTGCGTAAATTTTTATAATAATATTAAATTTTGTTTATTTTAGAGTTTCTTTGGCCTTTCTGTGAACGCCAATATACAATGTATATATTGTATATACAACCAATTGTCATTGTATTTTGTACTTCAAAATACAGGATTATATAAATTAAAAACAATTACACTTTTATATAAATTATAAGATTATAAGTAAATTATTAATAACGAATCAGTATAAGTAATAATTTCAAATAATATAAAGAAAATATTGATTTTTTATCACACTTTTCTATATAACATTTATTTTTTCTTTTAGTTTGGTAGTACGGCTAACATGATACCCCTGATGCTGTTGTAGATTATTAATGTTATGTACCACTTCATTTCTATATACTACATATATAATATATGTGTACACATTTTTCTGAATTTTACTTTTTTTTTTATGGGGGCAATTCTATACCCAACCCATACATATACAGCAAATTAACTGCAATACAAAATAATGTATGATAAACCCTTCGCACACCATCGCAATCGTTATATAGTAAAAATGTAAAGATGGAAAATCTATATTTATATATGTGTATATGTGAATATAACAGGGGTTGATTTTCTAATGTATTGTATGTATTATATGGTGTACTGTGTATGTGTTTGTGTATATAAAATATATGAAAACTTGATAAAATGTAAAGGGATCTAATTTAATTTTTAATATTTATAAATTCCCATTGATTTTTTTGTGTTTCTCTTTTTATTACTAATAATTTTTAATTAATGGAAACAGGGAGTTAAATTATATATTGAGTGTCAAACGCATTCTAATTTATTATGGATGACTCAAACAACAAAGACATTGTAATAGCAATTCTTCAATATTTAGGAAGCTTACCCTGTTTAGATTGAATTTACGGAAATTATCTTTAATATTTTTATACATTAAAGGTAATTTTTTTAACATGTGCTGTAAAACTTACTTTAACCCTTATGATGTAGCAATTCAACGATTTTGAACGATTCTTTTCAATAGAAGTTTTTGTACTAGATAACTGAAAATTCATAAAATTGTCGTTCAATGTGTTGCGAATCAATACACACATAAAAAAATATATATTTGTTTTTAACTAATTTGTAGTTGGTAGATAATGTACACAGACATCCAATTATGGATTAAAATATACATATTTATATTAAAAATATAAATGATGATGGTCTACTCTACACAAAACAAATAACTATTAAATTTAATTAATGAAAATATTAAAAAAAATTAGATTTTACTAATTATATATTCATTCAATGATATTTTTATTGTAATGATATCCATGTATCATTTCCAAGGACAGTTTACCTATATGCATATACCCGTGCGTACGTATATAACATCTATATTTACTATTCATATTCTCATTTAAAATTTAATTAATATTATTTAGTGTTTTTGCATTTGTGTGTGTGTTAAATTTAAAAACAAAGAAAATTTTCGAACAATTAAAAATAAAATTTCGTTTTTCGAACCTATGAAATGAATCAGTTAATTTTTAGAGGTTAAATTAAAAAAAAAAAACAATCGAGTTCATGCCATATAGATCTTCTGACGCCATAAAACTGGTTACTTTTACATTCGGAGATGATGGGAAACAAAATAATATTGTTTTTTAATATTGCATATCTACATTATAACTCAACTCATTATTGCAAATCTTTTAATTTATGGCAATATATACTGAGAGATATATCTGAATACAATTTACTATCTTTATGCTTCAACATATAATTCTATAATACTCTATACCGTCTTGGTATTATGAAACAATAAAAGTGAAAATATTTTTATATTATTTAAACTTACGGAACACTAAAAATGCAATTTTGTATTTGTCCAGAATATGTATATCGATAAAATTCATTTGTAACTACCCCCTTTGATCAATTTTAAAATCCAGTATGTGCACAAATAACTCGATGTATGAAGTACTATAGATTGGTGTTTCCGGATTTCTTTTGTTCGTACTGTATTTTTTTAAATTTACGATAAATACAATCCGCTTTCAATGAATGCCATGAATCATGCATCAATACATAAATATATTTACCTTTAAGAGTTTCTGTTTGTGGGTATAGTATGTGATAAAATCAAACAATATAATATATTTAAAAATAAGATACACACAGTCGAACAAATTAAATGTTTATGAATCAGTATGATTAATAAAAAAACTATGTTGTTAAAAGTTCTTGTTCTTTCTATTATATTTTCGGTGACTTTATCACAAGTGATGTCATCATACTTAATTATTTTATTATAAATTATATGTACGAAGACCGATTATGACGAAATTGTTAATTTACTCTACATAGTATTAAAATATTTACATGTTGAATATTCATCATAAGCAAATGGCAATTTTTTATATCAATTTTGTTAACATGAACATAATTTTCTTTTTACGTTTTTTACATTATTACATACTTATTTATATTTAATTAAATGTAGCACCTTTTGTTTTAGCTGCACATTAATAATACCATATAGCAGCTGAAATATTTTTGTATTCTATTGAACTGAAATATGTGTTGGCAACAAAAAAAAGACACTGCATAATGTATATAGAATCATAGTAAACTATAACCTGAGTCTTCAGATAAAACTGGGGATCAGTTTACTAAAAAGTTTTTATGTAGCTATTCTAAAGTTGTTATTAACACCAATCCAATATTAATACATCCCCGGTATAAGCAAAGACATATCTGGTCATGTGTATTTCTTTAATAATAAAAAGACTACAGCATTATAAATTCACTAAAAATATAATTTTTTTTTAATAAATGTTTTTTTATTTGTTAATTAAAATTTAATTGTTAAGATTATTAATTTGTTCTTTTTTTTTTTGTTTGCTCTCTTTACAGATATAAATCCGAAAGAGGACCTGTTTTACGAAGTGAACGACGGCGATCTCTTAGTGATGGTATCGAATGTCAATCATCACCTATATTGCCATCACCTCGTGTAGTTTTATCACGTTTAGATTCAGATGATTTGGAACGCTTCCGTTTAACATACAAAGTAACACTGGTGGAACCAAAAAAACCACCAACAAAACGCCATCCACCGATTTCATATAGAAATTCTCGTCTTACTATAATTCCACGTGCCAGTAGCGAAACCATTAATACTAGAGTTATTGGTGGTACGTTTGGAGGAGGATTAGGTGGTGGTGGTTGTAGTGTTGGTGGTTTGGGTGGCTCTGTCGGTGGTGGTAGATTAAGTTGTTTTAGTATTGGTAGCGAGAGCACCAATAATATTGGCGGTAGTGGTGGCATTAGTGTCCCTGGTGGCATGAACATGGGCCAAAAAATTTCAGGTGGTGTTAAATCAGTTAGCAGTGGTAGAAGCGATGCACAAGTAAGACATCCATTTAAGCCAATCATACCTAGAGAATTGGTTGCTGATTTTACAAAACCAGCACGTTTAGATATATTATTGGATATGCCACCGGTTACAAAAGATACACAACAAAAATTTTCATGGAATGCTGAAGATCGTTCTTTAAATATATTTGTTAAAGATGACGATAGATTAACATTTCATAGACATCCTGTAGCACAAAGTACCGATTGTATACGTGGTAAAATTGGTTTTACAAAAGGTTTACATGTATGGGAGGTAAATTGGTCCACGCGACAACGTGGCACACATGCTGTTGTTGGTGTCGCAACAGAAGAGGCACCATTACATTCAGTCGGCTATCATAGCCTAGTCGGTGCAAACGATCATAGTTGGGGTTGGGATTTAGGACGTAATAAATTATATCATGATGTAAAAAATTTTCCTAGCATAACATATCCAGCTATATTAAAATCAGATCAAGCATTTTTAGTACCAGATAAATTTTTAATAGCATTAGATATGGATGAAGGAACATTAAGTTATATTGTGGATGGTCAGTACCTGGGAATTGCATTTAAAGGATTAAAAGGAAAAAAATTATATCCAATTGTGTCGGCTGTTTGGGGACATTGTGAAATAGCAATGAAATATATTGGTGGACTTGATCGTATGTATATTTTATGGTTATAATTATTATTATTTTTAAATTTTAAACCGTCCGGTCTTACGCATTTTAGCTTTCGGTTTTAAATGAAAAAAAAAAAATATAAAATCCGGATCGGTTACATGACGACATTGCGACATAACACGTCGCTATTTATATTCATCGTGTATTTTTAAATTTATTACTATAGACTACACGTCGATACTAAATAGCTGCGTAAATAAAATTGACGTATTTTTTGACAGCTTGAAACACATCTTTATGGACAAATACTTAACATCCAAAAACACAACACGATTACAATACATAAGTAAGCGTAAGTTTCGTTCGCCCTTTTTCGATTGTTAGACAAACCTTGTCGTTGATGTATAAATAATTTTTTTTAAACATTTACAACCTGTCGATCATTCAAAGGGTATTGTGGGAATTATATAAAGTGAATATTTATGTTCAGAAATGGGATATTATGTGTGGTGTTATTTAAAGTGAATCACATCCAGATTAAGTAACGCTCTGTAGGAAAAAAGCCCATTTACATTGGAAAGAAACTCGCATAGCGATTTGATTCTATGACAACACACGACCGCATACAGCACAAGCTATCCTTGAATTCATCTACAACTTGAACTATTATGCAGTATATTCTCTAGACTGCTTATGATTACCACCTATTCAGATCGATGCAGTCATTGAAAGATATCTTGATGTATATTTCACTTCACAATCAAGAATTTTATCGCAATGGAATTCGTATAGGTTGCCCGATAAATGACATATGACAATAAAATGGTGAATATTTTAGAAATTAACGTATAAAATCAATTTGATTGTTACAAAAACAATACAGACAATACGCATTTACACATTTAATATTTATTCATTATAAAAATAACATATTTTAATTTTTTTATCTATTTTTAGCTGAACCATTACCACTTATGGATTTATGTAGACGAATTATAAGGCAAAAAATTGGTAGACATAAATTGGATGATAATATTCAACATTTACATTTACCCGAATCAATGAAAACATATTTATTATATAAAGATCGCAGATGATATCAGGTTAATGAAGACATTCCTAAACCATCCCCGAAACGAATGTCTTTATTAAGATCATACCGTGCAACATTACCCCATCGAAATTGGGAAGCACTTTCTGCACAAGAACCACCTTTAATTTCTTTTACGCATGAACAACAAATTGCATTTTACAAAGAACTTGGTATGTTATGTGATCGGGATAATTAATTTAAGGAAATTAGTAATAAATAAATTAAGACAATACTTTAATAACAGTTGGTTGAGAGAAAATGAAGGTATTGAATTGATCTAATGAAAGAAAATAGAAAATTTTTATATGGTTTTGTATTGTAAAAGTTCTTTATTTTTTTACTCAGAACAATTATTATTAGCAAAATAATAAAATTTGAGAGCAAACTAATAGAATAAATTTAATGATTTAACTTTTGAATGTAATTTTGGTCAGTATGGTAATATTTATAATTGATATATGTACATATACATATTTAAGTATGTATGTATATATTAATTAAGATATATATCATTTCTATGGAATTATTATTTTAATTTTTGTTTTTTTTTTTTTATATAGTACATTATCGAAAAGTTAATCATCACAAAGAGAATATTTTGTTGTATTTAATTCAATTAATTTTTTTTTTAATTTTTACTCTAATATTAATAGAATATCCACTTCAGTTCGTTCCAAAAATTTAGTAAAATGTGATTTTTTTTTTTTTTTAATATATATATATATATAAATTTTATATATTTTAACCACCATGCGTATTAGGTAACTGATGCATGATTGCAAATGTCTCAAAGTTAGTTGCTGTGATTCGTTATACTATTTTGTCGGCAACAGATGTGATAATTGAAAATTGCCTTACGACATGTCAGATATTTGTTATTATAAAAAACATTAACAATGCGTAGATCATAAAAAAAAAATTAAATTTGTTTATTCATTTAAAAGTTGTAGTGTCTTAAAAATGAGTGAAATTTGTTAAAAAATTCGATACATTTTGCAATTTTACTATCGCAAAGATAAAAATGCAGGGCAGGGGTCATGAAGAATTTTTTGCAGTCTACGGTGAAGAAACTTTATCAAAAGCAACAGCCAAGAGATGGTTTGCTCGATTTCGTTTTGGTAATATTGATGTCAAAGATGCACCTCGTTCTGGTCGACCAATCACTGAAAAAGTAGATGAAATCAATTACAAGAAATAAACCAATTACAGCATCTGACTGAGACATTTACAATCATGTATCAGTTATTTTTATTATTTGTTCGTCCAAAACGGTAAGCGCAATCAAAACAGTTGCGCACGGTGGTTATAGAAATGGCAATTAAAAAGTATGTGTGATTTTTATTATTATTTTTTTTTTTTTTTTAACTATAATAATATTCTCAAATTTGTAGAAATAAAGAAATTAAATTGAAAGAATAATCTAAGTTATATATATAAGATATAGTAATAATAATAATAAATCTACAATTTTAATTTTGACTCAATTTGATTAAAAAATAAACAGTTTTCGACACTGCATATGTTCATCATAAAAGTATGTTAATCTTATAAACTGAATCAAAAAATGTAATAATTATATAATTTCTGTATTATAAAATAAAATTAAATTAAATTATAAATCAACTTTAATTGATTTCATTGAATGTTTGTAAATATAATCATTTTTTGTAAGTACATTCATGTTTGCTGTATATGTTATACTTATAAGATTGTAAATTTAAATATTTATATTAATTAGTTAAAATATACATATTTACATATTGACTGGATTTATTTAAATTAATAATTATAAATATCAAATTTATAATTTATAAGGAAAACTATATGTTAGACAAACCTAAATTATTATTGTAAAATTGAAAACATCGCATATTCAGAGTATAGGTATATATAGAATTCCTTGATTTTGATTTATTAAAATTTTGTTTGTATATGTTTATGTCTTTCAATTGATATTCAAAGGCATTAAACCTATTTTGGATTAGTTAATTATATTGTGAGCGAAATTTTTTTTAATAATTATTGTGGATTTATTATTATTATTATTATTATTACAATAATTATTACATACTTTCTTGCATTTATAAAAAGAAATTCAAGAAATTACAACTCATAAAATGAATAAAAAATAATTAATAAATAAACAAATAACAAATAAAATGAACACAAATATAAAAGACTAAGTAAATAAGAGTGTTGTATTAAAAATAATTATAATTTAATGATAGTAATTTTTTCAAGTTTTAATATAATAATATTTTATACTTTATATATTTAAGATTATTGTCTTCTTATTATTATTTTTTTATTTTAATATTTTTATTATTAAATATAATTCTTATTATTATTAAAAAATAATTATAATTAATATTAACATTTAAAAGTTTCGCTATAAGAATATAAGATTTACTACAAAAACAATAATAGAATTAAACTCAAAAATTATTTTTTATGTATGTGAATAATTTAATTATACAATAATATTAATAATAATTTTAAGTTGTAGAAAATTTTATAGTAAACAAATAATTATATAATTATTTTAATTATTTTTATTTATCCTTTTTTCATTTTATGAAAAAAGAGTTACTTAAAAATAAAATGAATTACAATAAAAACGGATTATATTATTATTATTATTATTATTTATTAATATTAATATTATTAATAATATTATTATTAATATTATTATTGTTATTATTATTGTGCACGCGGCAAAACTTTAGGTTCAGAAATATTAAATGAGCGAGTGTGAATGGTGAAAAGTTTCATTTAAAGCTATTAAAATTTTCGTCTAATTAACGTGATATTTTGAAATTTTTGCTTATCACATCGTCTAAAACTAAAACAAGCATACAATCAAACAATAAAATATTTTAACTTGTTTTATGATAACCGCATATTTGTGTCGCTAGTATTATATATTTAAAAAGAATTTATTATCATTGTCGTTAGCGAATTTATAACAATGAGATTCACAAATAAATTCACTGAGTTCAATTAATTACGTTATCATATAATTTAAAAACAAAGATATGCTGTAATAGTCCATAGAAATTTTTAATTTTCCGCTATTAACTAAAAGAGTTTATAATGGACTCTTATAGATTTAAAATAAATTTTATCTTGAAAAGAAAAATTCTTAAGTACTAATCCATAAAACATAAAACAAGCAACGAAAGAAAATAAATTTGATAATTTCATTAATATATAATTGTTAATAATTTCAAATAATTTTAATACAAATGTAAATCTTTTTATATTTTTTTTTTTACTTATATTAAATTATACAAACTTAATCACACAAATGCGCACAAATGCAATATTATTTTATAAATAAAATAATAATAATAATAATAATTATTAATAAAAATAATAATAATAATAATAATGCTTCCGTAAAAATAATTGCACAAAATAAACTATAATTTTATGAAATAAAATATTGTAAACAAATACACTATTTAAAAAACAAAAAACAAAAATCAAAAAGTAGAAAAATTTGGATGCAAACACAAAAATTAAATGTTCAATCGTCTACTCTTAATGCGCTGACTTATATCAAAGATATAGAAGTGTATATATATATAGAATAGAAAAGTAGTAATTGATTTAATTATAATTCGTTTAATTAAATAAGTATTATGAATTATATATGAACACATTCAGAATTTATTGCTAAAATAAATTATTTAAAATTGCACATAACAACGAATATATGCATGAAAAATATTTTGATACGTCCGCACTCATATACTGTGCAAGCGTTCAATTTTAAATATTTTATATTTTATAATTAATATGGTATATATATATATATACGTATATATCGAAAAGCCTTGGATTCCCTTGCAGGGTCCTATAATCCTATAACATATTAAAGTAACGTACGACACAGTGATTTCAAAAATTTTAATTAAATTAAATTAATAGAAAATTTTAAATTCTATAAATAAAAAGATATAAGAAAAAAATAACATTTAACAATGTTAATTTAAGAAAAACTCTTGGAATACCTTAAAATATTTCAACTTTTGAGAATATAATTTTATAATGTTGTTTCCACCAGCATTCATAGATTGTTTATTGTGAAATATTTATCGAAAATTTTCATTATTATTTCAAAACCATCAAATTGGTTGGAATATTATAAATTTAGAATTTTTTGTATTATTTTAAAATGCATAGTAATTATTTTAATTTTTCATGACAATATTATATATTATTTAAATAATATAAATATAAAAAATAATTTTATGTAAATTACATTTCGATAAATTGACGTAATTTTATAATATAAATTCATTTACACGAAAATGTGACTGTGATAAGTGTTTGTGACTATTATCTAGTATAGCTGCATTCCATTTATTTTTGTGTGTATTATTATTGCAACGATCATAAAATACAACCATATTATTCATCATCATGTTATTCCAAATAGAGTATCTAACAAACATTCATTACAATCAACTTGGTAAATTACTCTGCATGGGAGTATATTAAAATTTACCAATTCGTCTGCGAAATTGGAATAATTTTCGAAAGATAAATGTTTCCTTAATTTTGTTTTTTTTTATATGAGTGCCTTTAGCCCATATAATGTCACATTAAACAGATAAAAATAAATTTAATGTATGTCGTATATACTCGTATATATACATAATTATATATATCAACAATACTAATTTACGCAATTTATTAAGTTACGCTGTTTAGCAACATATTATTTACTTTAATGTAACATTAAAATTATGTGTTCAACGTCATGATTTACATAAATTACAGTTATAATTGAAAAATTTACTTTCTGCCCAAATGAAGGTTTTATTTATTATAATTAAGCCTGTAAAATATAGGTAAATTTTGTAATTTCTGAAAGAAGGCTAGTCATTCTGACTGAATTATACGTGTAAAAAGAGCTGATATTTAAATGAAGCGCGCATCTCGTTAGTTGTCTAGCTACAATATGCTCGATAATGTGATCATGATGAATGAAGGTTATGAAAAAAGAAACAGCTATTTAGTTCTATACATTTATTTTGAAGTAGTTTTTATAGATTCTCATTATATATATACAAATGATGAAATATCTGAAAAAAGTCATCGCTCTCAAAATTTATTTACACATTTGATGAAGGATTTTTCCTTTCGTAAACTGAATCTCAAAAAAGAAAAACTCATTTCATTTAAGTATTCTTTTTATTTTTAATATATTGAATGAAAATAGAAAAATAAATCAATGGTTTGTAAAATAATTTATGAAATCTAGTTTTCTCCGATTAACCATTCCAAAAGCATACCATATATTATTTTTTTACAACGAAATTATGACAATTAAATTAAAAAAGTGCATATACGGCATAAGCCATCATATGGTCGTCACCTAACGAACGAACAGAATAAAAATATTTGTGCTTATTTTTGATCACAAAAAGTTTTGATAGAAACTGTGAGGTAAATAATTTCAAAGTTGACAAAAAACACTATTTGTGTTGTCTTCTCATTGATAACATCTTTGAGATCAACACCACATTTATAAAATTTCAGTAGTTAACAAGACGTACAAAAAGATTACAATTAGTTTGTATCAAAAATTTGTGATAACATAGTGTTAGTAATCTAAAACTATAAGAGAACATTTTTATTGCGTGACGATCGTTTGGTTATCATTTGTCGTTCTGTCTTAATAATATAATTAAAAATTAAAAAAAATATGTAACATTATTATAGTAATAATTTTTTTTTATTATTAGTAATATTTATATAATATATTTAAACGTATATTACACCTATAACTATATTATACATGGTGTTAACTAGTGCAGTGCGATCCTTTAAGAATCAAGAATGATACTCTATAGATATGGGATACACATAATGCTAAGTCGAAAATACAAATTGGCACTTATCGATTTTGCATATTTTTTGTTTTGGCACTTGCAGCATTGCCATTACTTTTGCCGCATAAAAAAATCCATTTTGAATATTGTATTCATTTTAATACGAAATTTTCGAAAAATTAAGAATTGTATTCGCTGCATTGTCGATTTAATTTTCTGTATTTACCTTATAGTTTCGACGTTATGTAAATAATCATAGGTAGTAGGTACTGTAACGATAAATACTCGAAAACAAAGCCGTCAATCAAAAAATGTGAGTTAGTAGTTTCGTCTAAGAATTATGTCCCATTATCACCCCGTTGAAGGATTGCATTGCTCTCGCGAACATCCTGTATATATTACTTTTAATCAAGTAAAAACTTTTATTATGTATTTAGAATTAATTAAAATTATCTCATAATATAATAATAAAATATAAAACGATTTAAGAAAAAAATATTGATAAATTAATTATAATTATAGAAGTTAAACAATATGTAATATATAAGATACAAAAAAAAATGTGAAACTAAACCTGCATAAAAATCATTAAACTTAAAACAATTAAATTAGTATTTTGTATAATTAATTTTTAAAGAGAAAATAGACAAAAAATGATAATAATAAATAAAGAATGATTGCATACATTACTTATAAAAAACAAACAATAGCCTGATAATTAATATTAAATACTTATTAAAATAAAAATATTGCCATTATTTTTTCTATACAGAATTTAACCAATATATATTTATATTAAAAGCAATTTTTATTTCTGTTTGTACTATTTTTTTTTATCTTTTTTTACATATACAATTTAATAGTTATTATTAATTAATTATAATTAAATATTAATTTTAAGAAAAAAGGAAAAAAAAAAAAGATATAAATAAAAAAAAATAAACGATCATATTTAATGAATTCTAAAAATACACTTAATTTTTAATTTTTGACATTTAATTTCATTTCTGTATTAAATTAAAGAAATACATTAATAATAATAATTAATAATAAAAACGAAACAAAAAATTTGCCTAAAAAATTATTATTTGTGGCGTTTATTTTTATTTATTTTATTTTATATCACTTTTTTATTATCATCGTTTTATGTTTTTTTTTTATTGTTAATTTGGTACACTATCAATTTATATAAGTGGCATAACATTTGATTACTCATCTGACTGAATCATTATTTATTGGTTTATGAAATTAGAAAAGGAATATTTTTGGAAGGATGATATTGAAAGCTCTATTCAAAGATTTACAATGGTTACACACATAAGATGCTACGGTTTATTCACAACCATTTAATAATAGAAAAAATAAACCATCTACATTGTACCACTATATATTATTAAAAATATTTTAAATATTTAAAGTAATGTACTGCCGATGGGTGCGGTAAATTTTAGTTGAAACAGAAGCAACAGAAGACTTAAAGATAACTGTCGGAAGTAGATAGTGTATAAGTTTTAGTTTATATTTGTAGTAGTAGTTGATATCAAATTTGTATTGAAATTGATGATAGAAACCTTGAAAATAGAAAATATCTTTCTTATTGACTAATTTTTAAGGTTATTTTTCAATACTTATAATATACACATATAGTTTTTTCTGTATTCAGGTTTCTGGCTTATTGTCGCAGCAATTAATTCTGACCAGCTTGACCAGCAAGTAATTGGAATTCATCGACACGGCTATCGTTTATTTGTTGCAGTGGAAATTACCAAATCACTTGCGAACCAGTATATAATTACACACACAATTATAATCTAATTATTACATTCACTTTTATTGTAATTCATTTTAATTTTATATTCATAGAAATTACAAGATCATCACAAATCAACAAATTTAACACAATACCAAAAACATAATACAAACGCAGTTGTAAATATATGACAACATTACCTCTGAAAGAAATAACAAGATCATCACAAATCAACAAATTTAACATAATGCCAAAAACATAACACAAACGCAGGTGTAAATATTTGACAACATTACCTGTGAAAGAAATAACAAGATCATCACAAATCAACAAATTTAACATAATGCCAAAAACATAACACAAATGCAGGTGTAAATATTTGACAACATTACCTGTAAACGTATAGCCAATACTATTACCGGCAACACCAGCAGCTGTATACCAGTATATTGTAAAATGATTTTATTCACACGACTAGCAAAGCATTCACCAATGACAACTACCGGCTCAATGACCCAGTCATTTGGAGTAATCTTGACGCATGAACAATTGCTGTGAAAAATACAATTGATGGGTAAGTAGTATTTTTATTTGTATATAATAATTATTATGCTTTATTTTGTCTTACAAAATGCCACCAGTATTCAAGAGCTGTATAATAAATCGAATTCCATAATTTAGAAATTGGTATATAGACTTTCAGTTCTTATTTTTATGCATTAAAAAGCTAGTGAACATTTTCTTTAAAATACTGAAATAATGTTACATATTTGTTCCATTGCTCTCCGATAATATATTTGTACAAAATTAAACAATTAATTACATGTTTTCATGATTTTGAATTTTTTTGTTTACAATATATGGAAAAAAGTTAAAGAATATTAAAATGACTTATTAGTATTACATATAGATTATGCGAATAATTATAAAAAAAACTGTAGAAAATATGTAATATATGCGTATATAGAACAAAATTCATCCCCGGGTTACACAAAAATGATAATTAACTTATACAGCTTTACTGTTGTAACATTATATACAGAAAATTATTTACAATTATTTAATAGTTCATTTTCATCCAACTGCATCGATATCCTTCTTTCTCATTATTTATAAATTATATACATATGCGAATGTCCATTTTATTCTTTTATCCTTAAAAAAATCGAACTACCTATACGTGTGTGTGTGAAGAATAACTATTACAATTTTTCTACATTGTAGCATTTTTATACGTGTTATATCCAGTATTATGTATGTTATAATCAATGTACGTTTATACATATATTATTATATTTAATGTTATCCTTTTCAACAAAACATATAATATAACATTTTTAATGCGCATGGTATTTATCCATACTCCCTTCATTTTTATAATTAATATTTCTTATAATTTATATTATATGTTAACATAGAAGAAAATTCTTGTTTCATATACCAATTTATAAATTTTATTTCTGAGGATCAATCGAATGAAATGAGTTCAGTACAGTAACCCGGTCAACAAATAGAGTCTATCGAGTCTATTTATAAAATTGAAATATTTTTATTTCTTGTTGATTTTTGACGAACAGCATACCAGTTTGATAATCGAAACAGACAAATATTTCTTCACCAATAGTTTATTATTTTTTTTTTCGAAACATTCGCAACATTATCCCGCTCTACCTTATTTATATACGCATTTAATATATATGTAATAATTATGTTAGTCTATTTTATTTATATAAATGTACAATGTATAATTAATTATATTTATATTTAAAATTTAACTAAATGAACATCATTTCTTTTCCAAAAAATGTGAAACCGCGAACAACTATCATAATAATAATAATAATAATAATAATAATAATAATAATAATAATAATAATAATAATAATAATAATAATAATAATAATAATAATAACAATTCAACTTTATATAATTATTTTAAATATTTATTTTGTTATATAAGTAATATACCATATATATGCACATATACTATACTTTATTGAATTAAAAATATGTACATGAATTTATCTATATTTGATTTAAAATTTAATTGTTATATGTTTTATTTCACGATATGTTAAATATTTATAGTATACATATAATTACATTAAATAATATAACTAAAATATAGTTTTTAAATAGATATATTAATTATATGTTATCACCGTTATAAATATTGAACTGTCTCGTTCACGAGGTGTATTGTGGATTACAAAGTATTTTATAGAGTATTCATTAGTTTCCATCTATACACAACATAATCACTCAGGCAAATTAATACCCACAGATATTTATTTTTCTGTACATCAAATTTATTAAGAATTTGCCCTTTAATATTATTAGTTTTGTTGTTAGTATAAACTTTTACCTTTATACATCACAAAACGCAATTGTATTATATTAGACTATAATTTAAAAACAAAAACGGTATACTGTAATGTGATAGAGTAGAGGTCTCTGATACATACACATTATAATTGAAAAAAGGTAAAATATATATATATTTATATACATAATAAATAAATAAATATATATAAGTTAATATATCAGTCAAATTTACGAAATCACAAATTAAACTAATTTTATACAATAGCAATTTGTATAAAATTTCATTAACAAGTATTTTATCGCCGTTGTTCCAATCACAATTACATTTTGAATGAATCATTCAGTTTAAATTACTATATTTTCAAAATGTTTACAATATTTATAATCGTATCAATTTTTAATTGTTGAATAATTTAGTTAAGTAATGTTGGTTTGTTTATATGCATATATTGTATATTATATATAATATATAATTAAATAAATAAAATATATTAAATTAAATTCATTTTGTTAAAAAAAAAAAAAAAAAAACCTAATTAATAAAATAAAATATTTAATTTACATATAATAATATAAATACATATATCATTTTATGATATTATATAGGCACTTTCTTCTTCACAATTAATTTTGATGATATTTTCTTAAAACTTAAAATTTAAACATTTAGCTTATTTTTATTTTCATATTATATAATGTAAAAAATTAAAAATATTTAATATAAAATTAACGACTATATACTGCGACAGTTTTCAATTTAAATTTTTCATTTTCATAACTGCAGAAGTGCGAAAAAAAATTCGTTTCAATAAATTGCACCTATATTATTTTTAGAAAACTACTCGATGTGGTAAATCATAAACGTAAATTTCATATTAAATTAATATCCAATAATAATTTTTTTTTAATATATTCATACTAATTTTCTTAGTTTTGTATATGCAATACTGCAGAGTGTATCCGTTCACTCTGCTGGGTATTACTATAATAAATATATTAATATTAATAAGGTGATATAATTTTTAATAATATATATATATATAATATATTCATATATAGTTATATATAATCTGATTTATATATATTATACTGCACTAATATAATATCGCACAGACAAAAGTGCATACATTACTGTTAATGTTATAAATAGAAACTGATCTGTATAATATTTAATTTATATTCAAAATTCAAAACTATATATATTGTATAATTTCATGAAAAATAATATTAATACATTAAAATGTGATTTCAATATCGTTTCTTCCGTTGTCATTTGCAATATATTATTTGCTAATGTGTGACTTTATACTTTTTTTACTGTTTTTTACTTTTTTTTTACTGTTTATACTTTACATACATATCAGATGCATTGTAAAGTTAACGAAAATTATAGCTGATGCAGTTAATTTCACAAACATCATATTACGTAAAATAGCAATCAATATATAAGCAGTAAAACTATACTATTGTATCCGTTCACTTCTCAGAATTGTAATTTTCTTTACATATACATAACTATATATTATACGAGTCTATAGAATAGTAATGTACAAAAAGTGAAAAAAAGTTCAGCAAAAATTTGAAACAAAGATACATTTTCAGTTATTCATTTTTCTGCGTGCCATAATGTACGTAATACGTATAATATAAATATAAATAATTAATATATTTACTACCTCTCATTGTCACAGTGGCTCCATTTCTCATTTTTTCTGTTTTGGTTTTTTCACTTAATAAATGACAAATAAACAAATAAATTATTTTATTTATATACAGAGACCAGATGAATCTCATAACAACATAATAATTTCATTTATAGTCAGCTTTCCATATCATTATCATTATTTTTTAAATGGTTTGAATTTTTTCGAAACGTTTCACCAGTTTCATTTAGTGCACGATTTTTTAACCATTCAATTTCTTGAAGTAATTCAATTGTTTCGTTATCTAATGAATCTTCATCAGATTTAAATTGTTGTTCATCATCGTTAACATCCCATTCTAATGATTCGGGTGTTGATATATGTGACCAACAATTATTATTATTTTTGGAAGATGATGTGCAATTCTTATTATTATTTGTAGTTGTTGTTGCTGCTGTTGTGGATTTATTTTTTGTTGTCATACACGTTTTTATGGCACGTATTCGACGCCGGTGATGATTTTGATTTTTTGAAAATTCTGAATTATTTGATACAGATTCATCATCACTGGAATATTCATCAAATGTTATTTCTTCTGGAAATGTTACCCAACAGCAATCATTATCATTATTATTAATATGATAATTGTGATTTGTTATTGTATTATTATATTCGTGTTCCCATTCTAAGTCTAATGATGAACTGAGTGGTGATGGTGAGGTAGTAGTTGCACCATTATTATTTTTATAATGGGGCACCACGGTTGTATTAAATTTTGTCGATGATGTTACCACCGAATTTCTATCATGTAATAATAAAAGTGAATGTGCATTTAAACATTGTAATTGAATATCATTAAATGATGGTGACGTTGATGGAAGCGCAGTCAGCCGTGGTGGTGACGGTGATTGTGACAGTACAATTTCTGTTGCAGTTGGTGCTGATGTTAATTGTAAATCTTTGTTATTTATTATATTATCGCTATTTGATTTATTTAAACGTGAATATTTCATTTTATTATGATGTTTTCTCCAAAAATGTTCTAAAAATTTTGAATGTCGTTTTTCTTTTGTTTTCATTATGCGATATATGAAATTTTTTGAATGCGCATTTGTTGATGTATTATTATTATTGTTGTTATTACTATTATTATTATTATTATTATTGTTATTGACTATAATATTATTATCATAAATATTATTATAATTAATATTATTGGAATTGGCATCCACTAAATTCTATAAAAAGTTAAAAAAACAAAAGGCGAGAGAAACATAAATATATTATATATAATCATTACAAAGCAGAACACAATATTAAAATATAAGTATTGTTTAATAATAATAATATAACATATTTTTATATACCCTTTCTTGTTCTTGTTCACTAGTTGAAGAACTGTATATAATGTAAAAAAAAATAAAATAATATTTTTAATTAAAAAAAACATATATAGTTTTGAATATATGGTATATATACCTGCCCGAAAGACATAGTCCAAAACAAGTTCCCATATCTTGCAATATTTATAATATCCTCCATGAATAATCGTAATCAAGTTTTCAATTTCAATAAAAATATATTTTATAATTTAATAAATAAGTTACTAATCATTTATTTCTATTATATTATTTATTATAAATATAATTAAAATAACTCTTTATATTTTTCGTTTTTATATTCATACATTTTTGATTTTAATTTGTAAAAGCTTTTTGTTTAACATTTAACTAAATATGCTGAAACTTTAATTATTGTAAAAGAAAAAAGGAAAAAAAAAGAAAATTACAGAATCAACTGAAAATCAATAAATTTTCATTGCGCATTGTTCTGAAAAATCTTATGCTCTCTTTTGTGCAAAGAGAAAATATAGCAGTATATATAAATTTATAGCAATTTTATAGCGTAATGGAATTAAAGTGGTTTCAAACATTTTTTTTTACTTTTGACATTTTAATTTTTGATTTGTTCGGTCAGACAGTCTGAGTTAAAGTAAAATGAGTTTAATTTATTTAATTTTTTAATAATTGAAGAAATTTACCTAAAATAAAAATTTTTTATAGTAATTTTTAGTGATTTTCTTACTGTTCACTTAATAAATAAATTCGTTTTCAATGATTATTAATAAGACTTATAAATTTAATTCATAAAATAGCGATCGCTTCATGCTTTGTAACAAAAAAAAAATGAGGTAGTAAAATTGATATATATATATTTTTTTTTATTTTATTAATATATACTTAATTATATAAATTACAATTTCAAATTTAGGAGATTATATTTTTGTTATTCCTTTTGCGGTTTTCAACAGCAGCAGTTTAATCCGAAGTAGGTGTTTTTAAAAGGGTTCTGATTTAACATAACCTCTAAAAAATATAACTGTACAAACATATTTAAACTAATTAAAATATAATTTTATTAATAATTTAGTGAAATTGAGAGATTCAGCTGTAACCTAGCCTGTGATAGTTGTAATGACGGATTTGGTGGCTATGGTTAAAATAATCGGAAATGTGAATCATTTACAACATAATGGCAATTTGTGTTGTGAACTTTGGAAGAAATGTATTTGTACTAATTACACAATGAATCATTGACTTTTTTTTTTGGCTATGCCTACATAAAGGATAAAGTAATAAAAGCTATGATGATACAGAAACTAAAATATAGCGGTCACAAATCACATTTGTTGCAATCGGTGAATATAATTTACACTTTGGTGTGGTGATAAATGCAGAAAAGATGTATATTCGCATTTTTACAAAATTATTAGTTGATTCATTATGCCAGGATTGCTATGGTTACCTGTTAAATTTTGTAATATTTATAAAAGTACAGCAGTATGTCCTAAACGAATATATCAACAGCTACCGTTCGATAAAATAGCAGGTAATTTAAAATTGTTGCAAAATAATAGTTTTTTTTTATATTTAATTTTATGTTTAGTTATGATTTTGTCGCATATGTTGCAAACATATCTTCTACCACAGATTCCACAAGAAAATTAATTTTTACGAATTTATGAACTATTGCATAATTTTTTATAACTTCAGTAGGATTATGCGATTAAATAACAGACTTCTATTATATAATTCATTCAAAGTCACTAAACAGAATAACTTACCATGTATTGAGATAATTTATAATACTAATTATTCTCTGATTTACAATTTATAATTTATATTCATTGAATTGTCAATGTTATAAAGTGTACAACGCATAATTTGGACACCTCAAAACCAACAAAATAACATGTGAATAATAAATCCAATAAAAAGAGTCACATTTCTTATAATATTTCGTTGAATTAATTCCTAAAAGTGCAAAAATATAGGTACAATAATACTTATTTTATAAATTACATTCAATTTTAACATACTATAAAAAATGTTAATATAATCTTATGCGTTTTTTCCATTTCGATGCTGGTACTGATATAAAATAAAGCTGCCGGTTTTTACAACAGTTACGTAACAATAAATAACTTGATGTAATTTCCTTTTGTAATTCAGAATTCAGGAATGTTAGATAATTATAATTTTGAGTATACTCCCATTTTAGTAGCAATTAAAATACAAGTATTCCTTACTTTATATTATAACATTTTATTTTGTTTTCTTTGTAGGTATATGCATTCTATTAAAATTCATGTAAAATAATCTAATATCAAATTATGAAAGATCAATTGAAGCACACATTTTTAATTATGAGACCGCAAGGCTCGATGTACTTAAATAACAGAGGTGAGTTAATTAATTGTTATACAGCAAGTGATCCATCACCTTCAAAATATGCATTACTCAAAAATGGACAAATTTCTCATGAAAATGTCGTAAATTGTATCACCGCCCCTGAGTGGTAGAAATTAAATAAATTATTCATTGTATCAATGTTCGTACACGTCTATAACATCGTATTCGGTTACATAACTTCTGATTTATTTTCTGCGATTTCTTTAGTCCATTGACTGAATTCCGCACATGTGTCTCATCATTTTATTTTATTTTTATTTTGTTTTTATTTAATTTTTGTTTTTTTTATTTGATTTTTGTTTTTATATTTGATTTTGGTTTTTTTTTTTTTTACTGTTGCTGTTGCAGAAGCAGAATTGTTTAATTTTTGTGCTATTGATGACACAAATTAGGAAGATAAAAAAAAATGTAAAAGAAGACAGCCTATTATGACCATTAAACCGGTTAATTATTGATATTATTTTTTCTTTAATTTTTATTTTACTAAAATTCTTACAAATAACATCAGCGAATAGAAAATAAGTTTTCTAGTTTATAAAAAAAGAAAGCATTGTTTTGAAAGCAAATTTATTTTGTATGCTTCGAAAATTATGTGAGGTTATTGTGTAACCTTGGTCAAATCGAAAAAATTCTTTAAAGTTTTAGTAGTTGAAGTTAAACTATAATAAAACATGAATGCATTACTTATCATTAAATATGGTTCAATGGTTCATAAGTTTGTTATTCTCTAGTGTGTTTGAAAAATTATTAATTTAATTTTAGTTATTTATTTTATAATTATCGAAACAATAGTTTTTTTTTTTGTTCAATTTTCTATTGTCCATGCGACTGAGTTTCGAAAAACAATAGAAAATACATAAAATAAGGATAAGAAAAGATAAGTTTAAAAACCCATTATCAGAAAAGAATCCATTAAAAAAAAAATTGATCTCACTAGAAATATTCTAATAATATACGTAGCTGAAATCCTCAAAGTTTAGCAAATAAACAACTATTTTAATAAATTTTTTTTTATATTTGTTTTTTTTATTTGATTTTTGTTTTCTTTTATTGAATTTTTGTTTTTTTTTTTATTTGACATTTGCTGTTTTAATCCAAGCATCGCCTACCCCACCAAAATTCGAAGGTACAGTTTTTTTTTTTTTTTTTTAACGATCTAAATTTATTTTTTTCATTGGATTTTTGTTTTATTTTATTTGAATTTTGTTTTTTTTTATTTGATTTTCATTTTTTTTTATTTGATTTTTGTTTTTTCTTATTTGATTTTTGTATTTTTATTAGATTTTTATTTTTTTACTGTTGATGTTGCAGAGCTAATCTCTTGAAATAAATTCAATTAGAATATGGAATGGATGGAACAGCAAATATACGTAAGTAATGAATGGTGTATTCGATTTTAAACATTATTAATAATTACAATAAATATTATTTTTCTTCTAAATAATTGCCGTAAATCAAAAACAAAAAATATGATCAACCCAAATTCATTAGCTTAATTTTTGTGCTATTGATGACGCAAATTTCGAAAATAAAAAAAATTGTAGAAGAAAGCAATGATGCCATCAAATCGGTAAATTATTTATAGTATTTTTTCTTTAATTTTTATTTTGATAAATTTTTACAAATAGATTAGCGAATAGGAAGATATGTTTTCCAGTTTATAAAAAAAAAGCATTGTTTTGAAATCAAATTTATTTTGTATGCTTCGAAAATTATGTGAGGTTATTGTGTAACCTTGGTCAAGTCGAAAAAATTCTTTAAAATTTTACTAGTTGAAGTTAAACTATAATAAAGCATGAATGCATTACTTATCATTAAATATGGTTCAATGGTCCATAAGTTTGTTATTCTCTAGTGTGATTGAAAAATTAGTAATTTGATTTTAGTTATTTATTTTATAATTATCGAAACAATAGTTTTTTTTTTTTTGTTCAATTTTCTATTGTCCATGCGACTGAGTTTCGAAAAACAACAGTAAATACATAAAATAAGGATTAGGAAATCTAAGTTTAAAAATCCATAATCAGAAAAGATTCCATTTAAAAAAAAATTTGATTTCGCTTAGAAATATTCTAATTATATACGTCGAAATCCTTAAATTTTAGCAAATAATCAATTATTTTAGATTATATTTAGTTTATAGATTTATCGGTGTTAGCTATAAAACTTTAAAATATTAAAAATCTATTGTATTCGGTATATTTATTTTAGCAATTTTATTATAACATAAGCATCATCAAGTAATTTCATTTTATTTTTTACTATTTTTTATTAATATTTTTACATTAATTATTTTTTTGTTTCTTTTCAGACAAAGAAACGATTGAAGTTGGAAAAACTGCTAATAAAATAGCATATAGTAATTTTATAATAATATTAAATACAATTTTGTATATTATATAAGTAATAGTTATATAAGTAATAATAAGTAATTAAAAAATACTACCACGCATATTGTAATCACACGTATTTTAAGTTTCGTAATATCGAATCGGTTTATATTTGTGTTATTTTAACGCCGTGTGTAAGCGTTTTAAAATTACGAAATGAAAACTGGAAAACATAAGAAATAGAAAAATGAATTAGACGAAACTTCTAATATCTTCACATCATATTACGTCAAGTGAATCACATATGGAAACTGCAAAAACATCACAGTCATTTGATTTTAATTTTTATGTTAAATGTTTTGCTTTAAGAAAAACAAACATATTATACAATCGATTGAAGAAAATAGTGATATACACACATCCACAAAAATAGTAAACGCAGATGAAGTATTTTGAAGCCGTTGAAGATTAATATAAAATGAAAGTAAATAATAATATAAATATAAGCTAATTATCATTAATTGTGATCTTTATTTATTTATTTCATATATTTTACAGTATTATTAAATGTATAATTAATTTAATATAAAAAAAAAAATATTTGTCTAATTATTTTATTAAGTTCATCAATCCACAACCTTTAACTACCGTCCATTGAATTCTGAAAAGAGAAAAAGAAAACAACAAAAATTATAACAAAAAAAAAATAAGTACAAAATAAAAATATAAATAAAATAAAATTAATATTTCATATACGAAATTACACACCTACAATATACAAGAAGAAAAAAAAAAAAAACTAAAAAAAAGAGTCACCTCTAATGGGACACTTAATTAAAAAAATAAAAATTCGATCATCTTTAATACGACACACTATACCAAAAATAAATTCAAAATATTTGCAGCTTATATGTCGCAACCGACATACATACATTAATAAGCTTGGTGGTGTATGAGGTAGAGGTGTAGTGTGAATTCATATGTGATATGAAAGTGGCGGGTTCGAAATGCGATGATGGTCGCATGAAAAAAAAAATTGTGTACATAGGTGGCTCCGGCCACCTTGTGTATTTACAATTTTAAAAAAATCGGAAAAAAATGAGAAAAAAAATAACAAAAAAAAATCGGAAAAAAAAAGTAAACAAAAAATGTAAAGTAAATAGAAAAAAAGAAAAGGGAATTTCTTTTTTGCATTTTTGCAGTCTTGAAAAAGAGTGATGGTTAAATGCCATTCCGACCGACCTCATCGCTCCGATCCGATTTATTTTTTCACAAAACGTAGAGCACGTCGATGCGAAGTTTATAGGTTAGCCCGGGACTCAGGAGCCCTCCGGGAGCGGAGTTATGGCCATTCTCCGGTACCGAATTTCCCACTTTTGGGACCCCCTAACTCCGGGAATACTCAATAGTTCCAAGTAAGACTAATACCAGTTGTAGTCCTCACCTGGGCCTACAATTTATGGAGGAACATTTTTTTCTAACTATAACAGTTTCCCGGCTATGGCTGCCCAAAGAGTGGAAATGCAAATGTAGACCTTTCTTCCGATGGATGGAACTCTAGGAAAAACTCATATATCCCAAAATCTAATGATGCAGAAAGGTGAAGGAAGGTTCAATCTATACGATAAAATTTATTTTGGAATTTTCCGATGAGAAATGGGGATTTTCCTAGAACAACGAAAAACATCGATTTTCGCATGTTTTCCGATGGGATTTTTCCAGGTTTCCCAACGGAATTTTCCAAAATCCTTATTATCCCATATACTAGACTATATGACCTGTATTTTAAGCTATAACACAAGTCTCTAAGTATTATGATGTTCCCACAATAATTACTCAAAGTAAGGTTTACCAAAAAAAACCCAATTTTCACCCCTTAATAACTCCGCCATTTTGGATTTCCCAGAAGCGGTCCCAGGGGAAAAATGTGGCAATTGTCCTCCTCTATAACATAGCCAAAGGAAAAAGCGCTAGCTCTAAAACTCACGAAATCCTATTTTTTCATATTTTGAGTCCATTCCCTACGTCACCACAAAAGTTTTGAGACAATTTTTTCATATTGTGTTTGAAATTCATCGAAATGTCTCAAAACTTATGTAAAAAGTGTTTTTTTTAACGTTTTGGACATTTAAATGTACCATTAAGTGGTCTAATTCGGACATAACTTTTGCAGTGCCTTTTTTTTTAAATAAAATTTTTGGGCCGATTTACCTGAAAATTTGCAGTTACCTTAATTACAATATTAGAAACACATTTTACCACTAGTGAACATCGAGATTTTCACGGGTTTTCCCAGAATTTTCATTTCAAGTTTTTCATATGTATGACAAAAAATTATGTTTTTAATATGAAATTTCATGGGAAGAATTTGCTCGTGGAAGAAAAAATAATTGAAAATATATTTGTGTGAGTGTGTGTGTGTGGTGTGTATGTGGTTTATTTAAAAAAAAAAATTTTTTTTTAAATTTACACACGAAAAACAACAAATACAAGTAATTTCTTTTTATTTAAGTTTTACTTTTCCATTCGAAATAATGTAAACACAATAAACAACAACAACATTGATGCGTGCGTCGCATATTGCAGAATTCAATGGAAGAAATTGCTCATCGAAGGACAAACAATAAAAAAAAAATTGTGTAAGTGTAAGTGTGTGTGTGTGTGTGTGGTTTATTTATAAAAAAAAAAACAAATTTTAATTAAATTTACTTACGAAAAACAACAAATACAAGTAATTTCTTTTTATTTAAATTTTTCTTTTCCATTCGAAATAATGTGAACAATAAACAACAACAACATCAGTGCGTGCGTCGCGAATTGCAGAATGGAATGAAAAAATGGTAAATGATTATTCTGAGAAAACCTGTGAAAATATCGGAGTACCAATGTGGTAAAAAATGTTTCTAATAAAATATTTTAAATAAATAAACAAAAAAAAAAAGAAAATGTATAATTTTGTTTGTGCTTTGGTAAGCCGCGAACACCGACCTGCAAATCACATAACAAAACAACAATTATTATTGGTTAGTGTTTTTGTCGTTTCATATATGGATTTTTCATTAAATTATTAAATTATTAAATTATTAAATTATTTTTAATTTAATTTTCAGAAGTTCCATGCGACACTTTTCAATATTATTTACGAGATATACAGTATACTCGTATAGATTTTCCTATTTTTCTAACATTATGCCATTTCGAGTGAGACCAATATTAATATATGATTATCATTATCATTTGTTCGTATAGATCATGTTTAAAATCGGAAGTACCTCTACATAATTTAATTAATTTTTACTTATTACTATGTTTATCTTATTTCTATTTTACTATTTAAATTTTAAATGTTATTTTATCCGAACTAAAACAATTTGCAAATACAATTAATCCCATGATTTTTAAATGAATCGCTGTTATGCGGTGTTGATATCAATAAAGAGCGCTTTCAACAGAATATTTTCGGAGATCATCAACTAATTTATTGAATTCAAAATAAACTATTAAATCGCCGTTACATCTTTTGCAAATACTAGTTAATATTCCCGTTTAATTATATATGACACTTAGGATATATATCTACTAAAAAAAACCTAAGTACTAATTGATTCGTATGGAAATACACTCAAACAAAGAAAAAAAATATGTGAATGGTTTATAATTAAATAATAACGGTAATCAAATTAAATTATGTCCTATACCATCTTTTTCCATCTTTTTTGTTCTCGTCGGCATTCTAACGATTGATAGCAATAGCACCAAATCTATAAATAAATTATCCAACATTTATATAATTAATAAAGAAAAAATGTTATTAATATTTATTAATTTTCATATCCACTTACATATCATATATTTATGCTCCTCTCCCACATCTAATGGTTTAAAATACAATGCAATTTTACGTTCTAAATTTAATTAATCAAACAAATAAATTTAGTAGAAGTCACCTTCACCTTGTTGCATTTTTAATAACTTTATTTATATATTGAATTTATTGTAAAATTATACGTTCCATTGGTAACTATGATTATTAAATGAATATTGTATAAAGAACAACTAATTGGAATAGATGATCAAACACTAATTCTTCGTCCAAATGTAGAAACAATAACAGATTGAATACAATTTGCAAAAGATGATAAATGTTGATTTAGATGTAGTAACTTTTGTAAGAAATTTTATTTTCTACCATGCAGCATATTCCATTAACACCAAAATAATTATTATTGTAACACCACAATATTTTCATTGGCTTTACGATTGCCTAAAAATAAATAAATAAAATTTTCTGATGAATGAGTATTAGTATAAATTAAATTTTTAGTTGATAATGCATTTTGCAAGATGTAAATTTGAAAACAATACATTAAAATATAAATCCAACGTAAAAACAAAATATGTCAAAATATGTTTATTTGAGAAATAATAACAACGAAGATTAATAACATCTTAATTAAAAATCACCACCAAACAGATGTTTTTAAAACGTTACCTTCAATAGATGATTTAATATTATTTATTACCAATTATAAAAATAATGCAAAATTACATTCATCATTTTATTGAGAGCGATATTATAGCATTACAGGATTTTATTTTTTACTTCAATCACAAGAACAAATATCTTATGTTAATGAAAATGAAGATTTTATGAAATCATAAGCTGATTTCTCTTTGGTTTGGAAAATTTATAAATTAATACTCACAATTTTATGCAATTGTAAATGTTTATTTTAATGCATTCCATATGCCAAGTAATAATAAATATTTAATTTTATTTTGTGCCATACTTTGTAAATTTAATACCAAATAAATATAAAGATGAAAAACTAGACACTTTTTGTTGATAAAATAAAATAATAACTTATTGAAAAATGTCAAAAGTAGAAAAAAATACAATCAACCATTTTGATTTTCAATCTACTCTACTATTAAAATAAAATCACACGACACCACTACTGCACAGCAACACAGAATCATTAATTACACCGCCACCTATCATACATTTAAACCTTAATATTTCCACCAAACCCACCAAACCAAAATATTTGATAATGTGTTACCGCTACGGATTTGAGGGCATTGAAAATATAATTTTATTAATTATATTATTACATTTAATAATAAATTGAATAAAATATGTTAAAATGAAATAAAAAAAAAAGGGTTTGATTGTTTTTTTTGATTCACGTGAATTGACAAAGATATTTATATAAAATGTTTTTACTTAATTAAAAAACCTAAATATATGATAGTTCATTGTAATAATAGTTTGTATCACAATAGATTTTACCATTACCATACCAAACATTATGGGATATACATCACCATAAGTTAAGGCAACTTAAAAACCACATTTAAAAAATGTATGCGGTGGTGGTGTGTGGTTCTGGTATATTCGTCAAAATTTTTCATATAATTGTTATGTGTTTTATTTTTATTTATAAACAAAATTGTACGAATTAAAAAACTTATTTCTTTTTTTTTTTTAATAAGCAATTCTAAAATAAAAAACAATATTTTTATTATGTGTAAATTATATAAGTAAAAAAAAAATAAAAAAAAAAAATAATATACCTATAACATTAACTAAAATTAAAAATATCAATATATCTAATAAAAATTGTGTTCACACAGAACCAATGTTTTTTTTTATTATTATTATTTTATTATTATTATTGTGAATAATTCAAAATTAAAAATTCTTTTATTATAATAAAAACATATATCATATAATTAATTTTATTGAGAGTACACACACATACAAATTGTTAATTAATAAATATATAGCTTTGCCATTTTTTTTTTAATACTTTTTATAATTATTATCATCGATTTTTTAATTACTTTTAAGTTACAGTAATATTTTTTAATTAATTTATTATAAATAATAAATATAACTATATATAAATTTTTATTTTGCAAATAATTAAATTTGAAATATAAAGAAATACAGAAAGAAAAGTGCATTTGTTTATTTGGTTTTTAGTTGTTTTTTTTTTTTTCTTTAATTAAAATAAGCATCAGTTTTCAGAATTTTTGATAAAAAATATTTGTTCTTATTTTATAATAAAAATTATATAATATAATATATATGCAATGCGTATATAAAATATACATATACTATATATAATAATATATTTCATACGTATATGTATTTCAATCTTTTCTAATTTATTTATTTTGTCGCAGTTTATTTTTCATAATATATTTATTAATAATTTTTGCTATATATAATTTTTAAAGTTAAAAAAAAAAAAAAAAGAAAAACCCCATTAAAAAAATAGCAGAATAATATTAAATATATTTTGAATATATATGTCTATAAATATATATATAAATAAAGACAATAATTTATAATGTGTGTGTTAATAAAGGCAGCAGCGCGGCGATTTTTTTATTTCTTTAGTAATTTATTTATTTAATTTTTTTTATTTTTTATTTTATGTTTGTAAAAATATTGTTTTTTAATCTTTTGATTTTTGTTTTTATAAGGGTTTGTCCCGCAGTCAGTATAATCGAAACACTTATAAATTACAAATCGATGCATTATTGTTCTCTACTAATTATTAACCACAAAAGCTAGAAAATATATAAATATATAAACATGCGAGAAATATTCAGACAAAATTGTGTTTCACTTTTGAAAAAAGATATTTTTTTATTTAATTTTATTCCACAATACTATTCATTAGCCAAAAAGAAAAAAAAACAACTTTTAATTTTTCTTCGTATGATGCGCGAAGTTTCTACTAATTTAAATTTTAATAACAATAGAATTTTAAAAAAAAAATTAAATTCTATGGGAACCATTTCTCAATGCAGAAAGTCGCGTATTCGATATTGGTAAACTTAGTCAATTATTTCCGATGGCAAACTAGTTTTTCTTAGCTAATGAATACAGTAGAATAAAAATGGTTTTGAAAATAAACTCGAATTTCTGAATATTTCTCATATTTTTACAATTATTTTTTTACTTAGGTGGTTAATAAATCTACATGTAGTGAACCGAATTGTAATTATTTCATATTCATTCGGGTGTAGATGCAATTATTCTCTTTCGGTATTGGTACCACAATTTGTAATGCAAGTTTTTTTTCGGAGATGTTCCGATTATTACAGTAACTAATGGTGTAATGAAAAACAACAAAACTTGAAATGATTAAAAATATGATACATATACGATAATTATTGAACATGGGTCTAAACCGCATTCGGTTTGACTATACTGGCTGAGACACCCTACTCCAAAATCATTCTTTATTTTTTTAATTTGTTCTACAAACAAACAAAAACGAAATGATCACCAAACAATTATAATTATTATATTAAAAATAATGTTTTTTTGAAAATTAAATTTAAATAACAGTAAAGTAAATATAATAAAAAAAAAAATTAAAAGTACAAAAAAAGAAATTTTACAAAATAATTCTTTGTCGGCATATTAAAATTGTGCTCATAATTTTTGTTCCTTTTTCTATTAATTATTACATATTACATATTACATTTTATTAAATAAATTCGCATATTTGTTTTTAATATACAAGAAAAGTTATCAAATTTTTGAAAATTTATTAAAAATATTTTTGTTCTTTTGATTTTTTTTTTTTTTTTTTTGTTATTATTAATTATTATTATTTTACTACGAAAAAAGAAATACAAAAATATTATATTTTATATAATTTACATGTTACCATTAGTATATGTAATATGAAATAAGTTGTGATTTTTAATACTACGATAAATTTATAATGAGTATTAATATATTAATTAAAAATGCTATTGAGGCAACAAAATATTTTACATACTTTTTATTTCTTAGATTAGGCCACACATAAAATGTGTGAAATATCATTTAAATAAAGCAATATAATAAAGATTTAGTTTAAAACATATAGGTTATTTGGTAAATATATATGCTACTCATATATGTTAAACTCTATAGTCTGGACATTTTGAACGAATTCTGAAAAAATCAATACCGTTAGATGAATGCATATATTAATATATGTACAGTGAATAATATGTCTGCATACATTAATATATTGTTTATTAAAATGTAAATTATAGTTATATTTTTGTAATACTCTGTATAAATCATCAATCGGTCGTTTGAAATAAAATTAAAACTTTTGTTGCCTCTTAAAGATCAATAGCATTTTTTTAGTCAACCCTTTGGCACTTTCCAATTAATTTGTATTGTAGTTAGACACATTTCTGCATATGAATGGAATTCGTTGAATCATAATTCAATAAAAATTATAATAAAATGTTTCCGCCACGTAAAGGGTTAATGCTATATAATAGGTACCACATATTATCTCACAAAATGTATATTAAGATTATATGTGGATCTTCAAATAATTATTATTGGAGTGGTGTGGTGGGGGAGCTGGATATTACCGAATTAATCATAATGATATTGTAACATTAACTATACTTATTATATTAAATGTTTATGTGAACTGTGAATCAAAACATATGCACAGCATTGAATTAATAATAATATTATATTATTATTGTAAAACTATTAAAATGATTTTTCCACAATACAGAAATATTGTAATTATTTTAGCTGAGAAATGTCTAATCAACATCATCAATCATAATTGTATATATATTTAAAGATTTAATTTATTAATATGAAAGTGCTTCTTTAAATATTAATTTTGAATTCAACCGAAAAAAATACAGTCATTAAAAATATATGATTTATTAGTTACTTGCCGAATGAATTCTATGTTTTTTAAAGTCGCAGTTTTAGTTTATTTGATTCATGGACCATGAAAATGGAAATTTGTGTACTCGCTTGTTTTTGTACTTCTTCAGTTCGTTGACAAGCTGTATATATTAAACATCACGGAGATGAATAATACAATGTTACTCATATATTCTTTCTCTTATTGTTTATTAATTGTTTATATTTTGTTGTTGAATATTATAATATAATTTATACCGTATTTAAATATTATGCTGAATGAAATTCACCATCAGAAATTTCTCAGCTAAAAAATATTTACAATATTTTTGTATCACATTAAAATATATCATAGTATTAAATTAAATAATTATAAATCTATATAGTCTAATTATATGATGTGCATACAAACTAGGTGGAAAAATCATGATTTAATAATTTTATCATAACACCATCATCGATTATAAATTGAAATTAAATATTTTACAAATTTACCAAAAGATAATAATGTGATAATAGTGTGAATTGAGAAACAAAAGTGAAAACAAATCATGTTAACAGCATAATTTGTGTTTGCATTACATGATTTTTTTTTTTGTAATCATTTTATATTTTATATATATAAATGCGCGCAACTATAATAATTTTTTCTAAATAATATATTTTAATAATTTAGTACTTTTACTGCAAAATGACATTGTATATAAAAATCAATTGTATATAATTGTTTACAATTTAAATTTATTCTTCAAAAACCAAAGATGTCTATATAATTCAATGTATAATAGGTATAGTTTGTGTAAGGAAATGGTTGTAAGAATTTAATGGGAACCACATCATTGCTATGAATAATCGTTTGCAAATATGCGAGAAAGGTGCTTCCTGCAATAACTTCTTACAACCGCAAATTGACTTCTAAAAATATAAATACATTGATTAAAACATCTTTGTAAATTAATTATCTTTGATAAAACAAAACTAATTTTTATATTTTTTGGAAATATCAAATTGAAATTTGTGTTATACATATATTAAAATTAAAATATTGAAATAAAGAAATCTCTTTGATTTTATTTTAAATATATGTATGTGAAAATATCGTTCGTGTTATTCTAACAACATTTCAAATCTAGTTGTAGATTATTTACAAAAATATTAATTATTGTTAATTTTGCAAATTCCAACATTTCATTTAATTTTGATTTAATTTATTTATTAATAGATGTGTGATTTTGTGTATATATTGTTTACTTTCAGATTAATTATATAAAACATTTATGAAAGACTAACGCTGAACTGAAATTGATTTAATATATATGAGAAACAGCTAATTTATGTAAGTAAAATAGAATTTATCTTATAAAATATAAATTTAGCAATGTTATAAAAATAAAGGAAAATCCAAAATTTTTAATCATATATTCATTTGCCATTGAAATAAATATATATATATATTTCTATAATAATAAATTAATTAATTAATACCATTTAAAGCACAAGAGATAAAACGCATTGTTTGATTTAATTATTTTTAAATTTTTGCTTTTGTATGAAAACACGTATATATAAATCAAGATTTTACTTTGTTATAAATTGCATTGTTGTATTATTTTTACTATTTTTAATGTATGTATGTTTGTAATATTTAAATTTTATATATAATTTATGTTATATGTTAAGTCGTACTTTTACATATAAGAAAAAAAAGCCATATTATTATTATTATAATTAACGAAACCATTTGTTTCTTTTATATTAAGCTTTTAAATTTAATGGTGAATTTATAATTAATATTAATTAATTTGATTAAACATTATTTTTTTTTTATTTTTGAATGAAAATACATAAGATTTAATATCCCTAATTATTAAATAAACATAAACATTATTGAACCGTGATTGCACGTGATAAGATAACAGAACAGATGAAATTATATAACTAATTTTTTAATATTATAATTATTATTATTACTATTATTATTAATATTATTATTATTAGTATTATTATCATAATTTAGCTGTGTATATACGAGTACAACAAATTATGCATAATTTATTTTAATATTATATGTATAAATAAATGATGTTTTATTAGATTAAAGCGCATAGATTTTGTTAATTGTTACGGTTTTGTGTAGGCGCTTTTGAAATATATGTTTATTAACTATATAGTACTGCATATATATATTATATGTTGATTGTGTGTATAATGGTGAGTACTATTTCTTATGTTTTATCCAGGCTTTTTTTTCTTTTATAAATTTATTTATTGTTGCGGCTTGTATGCGAATTTTGTTTTGGTGGATCAATTGATAATAAAAAAAATATATATAAATGTAGGTATATGTGCAGTTTATTCCGAAGTGATGCATAATTTATTATCATCATTTTGAGAACAATTATTATTATTATTCAAGGCTGCTTTATTTTGACGAACGGCTTCAGCACGACGTTCCTAAAAATTTTAATTATTAATAATTTTTTTTCAAAATTTTGCGATGACGTACTAAATAAAAAAAATGTATTTATATTTCAAAATCATATATATTTTCATTATATATGGAATCTTTCACATTCAATTTGAACACAAAAAATAAATAATAATATTGATAAAATTAAATAATGCCAAAGAATATCCATATTTTATAAAAATTGGAGTAATTGGAAGTCTATATATGTTTGGAGATATGAAAATAACTTCCAAAAATAACATGAAATAATTTGAAAAATATTCTTTTCATATTTATTGCACATGAAATAGCAAACAAACATTTTTAAAGACTAATTCATTTTATTTTTGTCAACTTTTTTTTTCCTGTTTTGTTTTGTTTTTTTTTGTACCCATTTCATGTTGGCATAATACAATACATTCGTATATAGGCGCAGGCAATGCACCATAAATAAATAAACACATAGAAAAATGTCTAATAAGAGGTGAAGAAATAACCCTTAATATGTTTCCAAAAATTGGGATATCCACCGAAAAACTTTAGAAGATAATTTTTAATAAATATACTATTTATTATATAACAGCACAAGCAGTGATTCACATGCACAAATATGGTAGTCCTAGTGTGTGTGTGTGTAAGTGTAACATAACATTACTGGCATTATCAAATTTCCAGTACTTACTTCGCCGCTCTCATTTTATAATGATTAAATGCAAGTTTTTAATTAAATATTTATATACTTATTCAATATATGTTAAATGTGTATTAATAAAATTAAAACATTATTGAACAATAAATACGAAAGTAGATCTTCTCTATAAGTACAAACAATGAACGCATATACATTATAAACCACAATTTATAGTAATGTTTTAGTGTCTGCAATAAATTGGATTTCATATAAATAATATAACACGTACTATACTTAATAAAAACATATGCGTAAGATTAATTTTTTTATGCACTCGATTGAAGTAGATTGCTAACTTATTATTTTAGAAATCGACAAACGAAAAACGTTGCCATATACACAATCCATATAATTTATATCTCGCTAAGTTAGAGCAAACAATAGAATTTGGGCTGGATCAACGGTAGAGAATGGCTTAAAAAAGTCGTACTTTGAGTGTCTGATTACAATTTAAGTAATAGTATATGTGATTTCATGTTGATACCGCCGCGGTGACACAACTTTTTTGTATGAGCAATAGAGCTTATAAACTATATAAGTGCATTAGTGATATTTATTTTAATCGCGTGGCTATACATAGCACCTTTACGACTTATTTCAATTATGTTGAAAATGTCTCTATTTCCGCTCTCAGTTTCATTTTTTATCCTTGTCTCTATCACTTATAATACTTAAGCTACAAAATATACTTAACACGTACATGTTTACGAATTGGATCTAATTTCTTCTGTAATTCCTTTTCACGGTTCAATTCAGCTGCATAAAGTTTATTCTCAAAAATATGTTTTAATTCCATTGATTTTTCATTTTCTCGTGCATCAGCAGCTATTTTAATTTCGATTTTTGTGGTGTTCTGTGAAAATGATGTGTTATGTTTTGGTTTTTTTTTTTTTTTTTTGTTTTATTTTGCATAAATATATACAAAAATTTAATTGATAATGATAAAAATGGTTAATGAATAAAAATATGTGGTATAGCAAAAATTAAAATTATAACAAAAAGAATACACAATTATTATTTACAAAATAAAAAAAATATTAAATTAATCAACATGTAAAATTCTATTCTATTTTAACAACACTTGCAGCATTGCTCACCTTTTTCCTATCCGACAAACATTTTGTTGACGGAGTAGAGCTATCGCTGATAATAATAATTTTGCAATTAAACCTTTCTCATACAGAGGCCGACTAAATTCTACGATGAGCAAAATGCCCCACCCTTTCGAACCCCTATCTCTTGCATATGCGATCCATTTAAACAAACATTTATTAAAACTACTCAAGTTTTATAGCCATCGAATTGAAAATTTCAAGCTTTTGAAATGAATATCTAGAAATAATTTTTTCAAAATTTTCCTACACTCCTAATTTCCACACATTCCATATAACCTGAACATTCTCAATTATGAAATACCTATTGGTGAAAGCGTTCATTCGATTATCTTGAAAATTTGAACAAAAGCATTTAATGACATTAGGAATTAGATTACATACATGTTGGCATACCAAATGTACTTAAAATATAATAATTTATCGAGAATCGATGGGTTCCAGTATCACAATGATCGTGTCATTTCTAAATTAGTCGTTTCACAACTTCTTTATTTAATTTTTTTTTTGTTTGTAAATATCATTATAGTATTCTCCTTCTTTTTGATTATATGTATTATGATTATGTATTTAAAATGTGTATAATGTCTTTAATCTTTATGATCAGTGTCGTTGTCTCTTCAGATAAATTATCAGAATTTTATCAAAGAAAAAAAAAACGTATTTTTGGAAGCAATTAATATAACAATATATTGTAGCGAATTGATAAATGTTAGTCCTTATGCAGTTTTACACTGTTAAATTATAATTAACATAAATAAAAGTTATGTTAAAAGAAGATTCAGTTCTTAAGATAATTAATATAGAAATATAAAACAATAAGGACATTCTTTTAACATTTACCAAATTTAAATCAGTGCATTTCGTTTAACAGAGCTCAAATGCAAAATTAATCATTAAATTAATGCATTGACATTCACAAATTTTACCCGGAAATAGTGTTTTATCGTTTTTATGATTTATTGAATAATAATAAAATATTTCCAAAATTTTTTAAAGTTAAAAAAAATTAATGAATAGGAAAGTCGAACACATTTTTCGAAATGTCATATAGCAATTAGAAAAATGCCAATTGAATGAAAGTTTTAAAATTTCACAATAAATAACATGAAATCTCTATGTAAAATGTAAATACACAACATAAGAACAATATGCTATAAACAATAAAGGCACTAGAAATTAAATTCAATATAAATTAAAAGCACCGCATTTATGTATTAACATAACCAGTTGATAACAGGCTGTGCGCACATTTGTAAACATAGAAATCATAATAATAAAATTTTAAATTAATTGCACTGTATATGTAACTTACATGTTCCTTAAGTCGTTCCAATTTCTTCTTGATATTTTCATCACGATTAACAGCTGCCGTTTTTAATTTTTCATCGATAGCAATACGTTCAATAACTTTCTGATATTCCAATGAATTTCTTGTTTTGGCAATATCCTCAGAATGAGTCTGTATTATATATTATATAATTTAATAAAAAAAATTTACATTTATAATTACAAAATTAATTGATTAATTAAATTTTATATCAAACTTTTAATTTCTCTTTAAGTTCAGACATAATCGTTTCACGTTTTCCTTCGAATTGTTCCATTTTTGCTGTTAATGATTCCTTTGTTTGATTAATAAATTCATTAAGTAATTCATCCCTTTTACGTGTTGTTTCATCAATTTTTGACATTTTTAATGATAGATTAGCAATTTTTTTTGCTTCTAAAGACTATTTTTATTTAAAACGTAAAATAATTATTAATTTCATTTAACAATTTATAAAAAAAATATAGAAATATAACTTTACTTACAATTCTTCTTTCTTCAGCCTCTTTAAGTTTACGTTCAATTTCATCAACAGAAACATTTTTTGCTGGTGTTATTGGCCGTTGTATAATTGGTGGTGGTATCTCAGCATTTGGTTCAGCCAAAATAACTTCATAGCTTAATCCACCTTTTGATTTTTCTTGACAACGTATTTCAGTTGCTATAAATACAAATAAAATATATATAAAGATGTAATTAAAAAATTTCTGAAATTATTATAGGACATATTATAGGTGTAGTACAGAATGCAATGTACGAAACAATGCAAGAATTTTTAAAAGTGTATTTAGTAAAATTTAGTCTTAGTTAAGATTGTCATTATTCGTGCCTAAATAATTAAAATTGTAAATAAAATGAATATTTGCATTCAATATAAGTTTTTGTATAATATTATATAGTAAAAATTTGGTATTTATACATATATGAAAAAATCTATACATATTTGAATATATATGTATATACAACTGCAACTAATAAATAAATAATAAAGTCACGCTATTTTGTATAAAATCGTATAATATTATTAATAAAAATATAGGTATAATATAATATTATATCCATTATTTTTCAATAGGAATACAAAAATTGTATACGATACAAACGGAAAAAAACAAAAAAGAAAAATATAAATATTATGCTGCAGTTCCGCAAAGCGTCAATCCATTTACAATATATTACGGATTGCAATGATGCATCATTATTCCAAACAGTATTATTGAATTGTTTGTTCAATACCACCAAATTAAGGTATACTCATAATTTCCAATGTTATTTTAATAAGTTTAAAATATTAAACTTTTATACAGAATGCAGACAATACCAGTGATTATATATAGGTAATAGGCATGTACATACATATATATGTAAAAGAAAAAATAACATATGATAGTTTTAACCTCGCTGTATATAATACCTACAACTGATTAAACATATTCGTTAATTCCATATGCATATATATATGCATGCATTCTGTATACACACTAATTTACCACAAACAATATACCAATATAATATATATGGCTGCCAATTTATATTTACATTTTATTTATTTTGGTATAGACAATATATAGAGAAACCTTAATAATAAATAAATTATTGATTTATTTTATTTTATAAATATCCTTTAATTCATTATTTTTTTTATAATATTGTATATATATATATTTATATATATATATACTATAATATATCCTTTCATTTTGTGTATATTATATTATAAGCTACATACAAATACAAATATAAAACTTGAACATATTGAGGTATCCAAATGCAATTGAAATTGTATCACATTTATAGTATAAGTAAAATCTGATTATATCTAGTGTCAGTTACCTAAAGTAATTTGTGATTTTACTATATAAATATACTTATATGGTTCAGTGGCGCAGAGTTTGTCATTCAATTCGGATATTGCGAGTTCTCGATCCCTGGAATTGACACAAAGTAGTGTTTTAAGGACTCGTTTTAAGACACTTTTAGAGGATCGTATATATAAACTATGTAGAAAAACGTAACTGTAACACCATTCTTTATTACTACCTGCAAATTAATCATATATAACATATAGTATATATACATTTTAAAAATATGCACAGCTACACAGGGTAAAAGTTAGTTAACCAATATGTCAAGCATTTTATTAGAAAACTGATACATAGATATCGCAAAAAAAATATTTCTAAATGAAAGTTGTAGGACTTAAAGGGTTTGTGTAATGATGCCCTTAAATTCCCTTAGTGTTATCAAGTGATCACATCGAGGATATACATAGTTAGAAGTATGAACACTTGCACGGTCAAATCATACAAAACAATCTCGTTTCGGATACAGATATTTATGAACTTCTGAAAGCAAATAAATACCTCACAAATTTGTTTGTAAGCGACAGGAAAATATTTTCCAAAAACTTTCCAAGTAACCTTCGCGTAAAATTAATTATAAATATAATTTTTCCATAATATATAATTAAATTTTATATTAAAAAAAATAACTAAAATTGAAAACTGTTTATTTTTAAACAAAGACAAATAATAAATCAGTAAGTATATGTAAAAAAAATAAAAATTAAAAATCATTATAAACTTACGTTCATTTGGCATTTTTAAAAATATAATTTAAATTAAATATTACAATGAGGCAGATTAAAATTTAAATATTAAATAATTTTTCGGGTTTTTTTATTTTCTGTATTTTTTTAATAAAAATTAAACGGACAACGGATAAGATAACACAAAAAATTATAAATATACGAGTCTATTAATTAATAAATAATACAAACACTTTTAGGCGAACAAACGTTACAATAAAAACTAAAAACCAAATTATATTATACGGAATAAAATTTTATGTTATGTGCGATGATCTCCTATTATGAGTTAATAATTCCGTTTAGTAAAATAAAAATACATTCACATTAACACACACAAATACATACACGCACAAAAGATAAATTTCGAAGCAGCAGCAGATGTATATATTCTTCCTTTACCACCAATTTTAAATGTTTAACATATGCAATTATTGTTGTAGTTTGTTTTTTTTTGTTTTTTCAATAATACAAAAATTTCTGAAAAGTCGGTATAGACTACTACGTACTTTTATTTTTATTAATTTAAGTCCAACTTTTAAATTAAAGTAATAATTAATAATTATTAAGGTAAAAATATACAAAAAAAAAATATAGTGTAAGACGGTTATTTTATCATGACATTGTATGTGAACATATAATAATAGTATTAAAATCGAAGATGGTAATGGTATATATATCTCTCTACTCGTCTCGTATCCATTTGATGTTATAATTCTTTGTATGTAGTCTGAACGTATCGAATATGAAATTGTGTACTCTATGTAGTGTACATATATGTACTTCCATATATTTCACATATGTGAATTTATATATAACATTGTGTAGTTATAACATATACCTATTTCGATTTCTTTGTGTTCAAAAAAAAATATTACTTCAGGTAAAATGTTAAAAGTTTCCGGAAAATAATACACTAACAAAATTGATTAGGTATGGAATAGTAAACATTAGAATTTCAGTATTTAGGGTTCAGATATAATGGGATTTGAAATTAAATCTGAACAAATTTTATAATGTAATTAATTTTCTATCGTTCCATAGACGTACATCGCATATATAAATGTATTTTGATAATTTTCCATGCAGATATATTGTTTGAGACATGAATCATAATAATAATATATATTGAAATGAATCTCAAAAATTAATTGTAAGTCATTTTTTCGAAGTGTAATAACGCATCATTGAAAAGTTTATATTTTATGAATAACGTGTATAATATATTTATTTTTATTAACATACATATTTTCCGGAAACTTTCAAAATTATCTGTGTGACTTATTTCATTGTTCTTTTCATCTTTGTTTTGTTGTTATTAACCGAAACTCCTGATCTTTCTTAGTATGTATTTTTAAAGATCACATATACAGTCACAATAAGTATTATATTATATATACAATATATCCATCAGCCATTATAAATTAATTCTTTATTAGTTTACTATTCCATTACAAACTATATAGGCAATAGTTCTTTATGTTTATTATTTTATATATGTGTATTTTAATGCATTTTATAATATTTATACACTTGCGTTTTACAACAAATCCATATAGAATATTTTTAGTATATAGTATTATAAAAATTAGGCCGCTACACGTCTTGTTATGAAAATAGTAAATTCGGAAATATAATCTTCGTATGTTTGTGGACTTCAATATTTACGCAGCAATTTCGCATCGACGTGTAGGGACCTATTATATTATTTTGTTTAGTAATATTACATTACTATTGTATTTTGTATAAATAAAGTATAAAATAAACCATAAAAGAATCGACATTTATATATGCGAGTATATCTATCTATATTCTGTATGCTCTTCTATATTCTATATATATAATATATGGTGTAAGTGCAGTATATGTGTGTAAATAATAGAAACAAGTCGAGAATATAAATGTGTTGGGTGTGTAATGAAAAACAAAAACCAATTTATATCCAAAAAAATCAAGTACACATTACATTTTAACAAAGATCGTCTGATGTCTTAGGTCAGTGATCATGATTAATATTATATATAGACTTATGTTGCTTGCAATACATGTCTGTATGTAGTGTACAGTATTTATTTCGTGCGTTTGGAAAAATGTTCCGTAGTTATGATCGTATGTCCTATGAAAAATCGTACGAAAACCTAATAATTGAGAGTACGCAGTCAATTTAATTTATAATTAATTATTTTAATTTGGTGGTGTTATTGTTATAACGTAATACTACTTGAAATGTTTTGTCTACCAGTTTATTTTCATCATATCCATAGACTATATAGATTAATATTAACATAATATTATATTATATTTTAATGTGTGGCCCATGTGTAATGTAAATGTGCTTCTTAAAATCTTAATTTTGAATTCAATGTTCTTAAACAGAAACAAGCGAGGACCCGAATTTCTATTTTCAAGGTCCATCAAGAAAACTTTTTTTTTTCTATTAAATTTTACTAATGGCTTTCTCTTAAGGACATTGAATTCAAGATTATAACAAGCACATTTAGATCAACAATTAATTGAGAAAATTGAGTAAACCGATATGAATGAGCAATAAATATACTTTGATTGGGGTTATTTAATAGTATATCGAATAGATTAAAAACAATTAGATGGTGGTGATGAAAATACAAAAAAAAAACTATTTTGAAAAATGTTTTAATGATTATGGATTAAAAACGTTGACGACATCAATCTATATCGTTGTATCGAATGAATATTATTTTGAAAGAGGCAAAATAAATATTGATGGCGAAAATAAAATGATTACCACTTGTCTTTTTATTGCAATATTTCTGGTTATTTTTGATCAGAATAGTATATAATCAAACAGAAAATCGTATAATGGAGTTTTTTCGTTAAATGAATATAAAATTTATATTGAGAGAGTATAACTTTGATTATTCATATATACCATATTTTATATATGAATTGTATCATATATATATTAATTTTATTAAAAACCTAAAACACTATTCGATATTAATCTAATTATTATTAATAAATTGTGCAATATAACTATTTATTGGTTTTTGGTTAGAAGGATTTAATTGGTTAAAAAAAATCACTATTATTATTATATAAATGTATAGACAAATGTCTAGTCAGTCATATTGCCATGTCACGCAACCATTGTATATACTCGTCTATGTATTTATAACTTTTATTGTATTTAGTGTTTCAAAAATACGAATATATTCACATTAAAATCAATTTCTCGACGTTATTTCGCACAAATCGCACTTCTATATGCTCTGTTTGTGCTATTATGATATTTAGTTATTTAATTTATTTAGAATCAACATAAAATTTGATTAATTTTAACCTTCTCAACTTAATTAATACTGTACTTATTGTAAATTATAAGTATTTAAATTTTAATGATAAATAATAGTTAACTTAAATATATACAAGCTTAACGATCATTAAATGTATAACTTACTAATAAATTTTACTTTCTTTGAAGTTTTTGGTTGTTTAGTACGAACTTTAACATTTGTTTTTTTCAATGGTGCAGTTCGACGATTAGCTAAAAAAGAAATAAATATTTATTTAGTTAATTTTATATTGTAAATAGAAAATAATGTTATAAATATATAAGCAAATATCGGTAAAAAGTATATATTAAATCTTAGTTGAAATTTAATTTTAAACGCTGCGCATATTAGCTAATTTCTATTTTTGGCAAAACACATTCAATGGCACTAGTACACGCTGCGTCAACGTTTCTATAAAATATACATAAATTTGCTATTTTTAAATAATCATATGGTGCAAATATCACCGACACAATCAATTGACGATGCGGAGAGTGGAACGGACTTTAACTTCAATTATATAAATGCTAACAATAAATCACCCGCACATGTAATTATATAATACGTGCATACTTGTTTATAATTTATGAATTTTAAAAATTGGTTAATATTCATTATTTCTGTACAATAATACTACGAAGTACGATGTCGTATCAAAATGATGGCTAATTCCAATAACATACTTATGCAAACATAATTTTAGCGAAAAATAAACTTTATTTCTCTAATCTATATATTTATATATGTATATTAAAACATTATAGTTATATGTTCTTAATCTTAATTGTAAATTAGGAAAAAATTTGCAATAAATAAATATGTAGAAAAATTATAGATCATATAAAGTGATGGGGAACAAAACAAATATATATTATATTATACTTCAGACATTTCGAAAAATCAATAAAATTGGGAATAGTTATATAAATAACATGAATTTGTAAAAATCACATTTTATCAGCTGATAAATTGAAATCCAACAATTTTAAACATAAGCATCCACAAAATATATATGTTACACCGCGGTGTACATGCTGCGAACAATAAATGCCCGAACAATTATGTGTGAAATAATGTGACATTGAAACGAATCGATATTAATAATATAATACAGCTATATACCGAGTATATAAAATATATTTTTCCATACGCAACCTTATTATTTTCATTAGTTATTTCATAAATCATAGTACACCAGGTACACACTATAAAAACACCATATTATATACTGTGAATAAATAATATGTCTTTTATAATATTAATGTTTAAATTTAAATATACTGCCAAGTTTTTTCATACACGCAAAAAATAAACCAACATGAAAAAAAATTAAACAGACATTTTCCATAATGAAAATTATTACTATTCCATATGTATGCTGCATATATGAATATAATATATGACTATATCTGTATCCATTATACATATGCGTATAATCATATTGGTATATATACGTAGACATTTTCTTGACAAATTACTGATTATATTAAATTAAAACTGAAAGAAAAACCTTCCAACATATAATTTTTATACTTTCAAAAATTGATATGTAAGAGTTATATAAAAACAAGAACTTGAGGAAACTTTTGCATATGTAGCTGGTACAAGTATATACCAATTATTTATATTACATTGTATTCTTATAACTGCGATATCCATATACATTTTTATATTTGTATTGTATGTAGTACGTACCCAATATTAACAGTTCAGTTCAGATTATATACCTAGTTTGAACTATGCGCATTGTTTTATCATTTCATATATTTATTGTTATAAAAATACATAATATGAAAAAAGAATGAATCATCCAGTTAGAAATACATACATATAACATTCATATAGATATGTAACCTATGTAGCCTGTAATATACGCAGACATTATAATAATATATTAGAAAATATGTAGAAAGGACGAAATAGACAAAAACCGAATAAATTGATGATTCAATTTTTGTTATTATGTTTAATTGATATAAAATCTCGTGAAAGTTAATACGGTTCAGATGGCTGAAAGATTTCCTCCATATTATTTCTATATAACATATAAATTTATAAATAAAAATTATAATTATATGAGAATTATAAACCAAAAAAATGAAAAAAATTAATTAAATATAATTCTTGGATTAACTTACATGCTGTCAATGATAAAGCCGGTACTCGGCATGTATGACAAAAACATTGCATTACAGAATCTCTTACTAATCCAATAATCATTTTGATGCCTGTTTTTATTTAATGTTCTTATACGTTGTTTAACAAAACAAAAAACACATAAAAATCAAAAATTATTTATTTTAGAAAAATCCGCATATATTTGTTTAACTCTAAATTTGACACCGATTTTATGATAACACTATAAAATAACAAAGAAACAAATAATTTTCAAATTTCACAAATTAAAAAACCAGAAAAATTGTAATAATAAAAATTTTCTTTTATACAATTTATCTAATATAAAAAAAAAAATTATTTCTAACAACTGGGTGGGGCTCAATAATACAAGAAAATAAAATAAGGAAAATTCTATGTCTTTATCAACAGAAGAATAATTTGAAAAGAATGAATAAAAATTTTGTGTTGTGTGTGTATGGCGATATACTTTACACTCAGAATAATAACTGTGAACTGTGAACTGCGCAAAGATTTACAATTGTTGGAAATAGTTTTTTAACATAAATATATGGTATACATGTACGTTAAGTTTATATACACAACCTATGGTGGTGTATTTTATACTATATACCACCCTTTAAAAATCGATATATTTTCATATATTATATGGCTACTTCCTAAACAGTAAAATAGTAAACTATACACCAACGTCGTCGTCATCCACAAATTTTCATTATTATCATTATCTTCGCCAGTCGCACATAGGTTGATATTGTAAATAAATAATATAGTGTATATTTGCAAACCGCATATGAATCCGTCAAAATATTATATAATTCATGGATCATGTGAACAAATTAGCTAACCACCCCCTTAAAATCATCTATACATACACATACATATGTTGAATATAAGAAAATTGAAGAAAATAGAGAAATATATTTTATAAAATTTTGTAGTTAACTCTACATGTAAATGGGTCTATATTCTATTCTTGAGCCAAATTTTCAGTTCCCGAAACAAAAAATTATTGAATCTAACAGTTCATATATATTTTTATTCTTAAATCAATGAATTGAATAAATTAATAAATAAAATGAATTGAAATTCACAATTAATATATGTCTATATGGTCAATTAATATAGTTTTCCTGGCAGAGTACGTGATAGCTATTTTTTTTAAATACTCTATATTTATGATTGTTATACATATCATGGAAGTGTTATAATTATCACCGAACTTAATTATATACTAATTTCATTAAAAAATATTCCATATAAAACTTTTGCTATGGTGTGTTTCTATTTATGAAAGATCTAAAATATACGGGGTTGGTTTACAAATGTCAATTTAACGAATGAATTAACAAATTTACTGCGGAATTTCTTAATGTAGAACTTGGATAATTACTGATAATTTGATTTTCTATTTATGTAATAATAATATTAATACTTTCGTATCGGTTTGAGTTTTAGGAAAAATATCCATATACGAAAGTGTAAAAAAAGTTCTGCATAACCCAACTTTTTTTTTTAATTGGTAGAATTTTTCATAAAGTTATGAATATGATAAAGGTACATCAAATTTGATTTCTTCAATATATTAGTATTTTATGAAACAATTACAAAAATGCTTTGCTTCTGTTTTTATATATTTTATACACATCTATATCTAATATGAAACATTTAAAATTTAAAAATCCTTTGACACAACTATTTATAATTAAATATTACAAAATGATAAATTATATTTTAAATATTTCGTTTGTAGAGATAGAAATTATAAATAACCAAATTTCTTACCTGTTAATAAGTATAAACGTTGTATGTTTAACCAATAACTCTGAGGGAATTTTTAATACATATCTTTATATATAATATACTTATCATGCCTTTTAACATTTTCTGGACGATTTTCCTTTAATGCTTTTTTCAAGTCCTTTAATAGTTGTTTGTAACGATTACCGGTGATTTTTTTGTGGTTACATATAATATTTTTGAACATTTTTTAAATGTTGGACTGCTCCGATTATAATTTCTACAAATGCGTATTCAAAATATTTTTCTCCAGAATATTCTTTGTCGACATCCAAATCAAAACTTATTTTAAATCATAGAAATCGTTCTTTACAAGTTGATTGTTTAATTGACACCGTAAATGTGTAAATACAGCAAAATGGCATTTATTAAAATTGTTCAAACCATCACTACACAATTTGCGTACACCGATTTCCTTTTAATAAAACATAGTTCCATTTCCATTATATATGTAATGTCCATAGTCCATGGATTGGATTATTCGATAAACTTTATTTTTGACAGCATCAAAAATTGAGTGAAATATGAAATCGAAATCAGCGAACTAAATCGAAATGCATCAAAATAAATTAAACCAAAATAGAAAAACAAAACAATACAATAACGTTTTTTATAAAAGTTGTAAGAAAAATATAATTAAAATAAATTAATTTAAAGGAATAATTACAAATAAATAAATCTGCTTCAAAATGCCAAGTGAAATGATAACATTACAATTAGGTCAATGTGGTAACCAAAGTAATTAATTCCCCATTTAGAGATGTAATATATTTTATTCATATTATTTTTCCTACTTTTGATTAGTTGGTTTTGAATTTTGGAAAAGATTATGCTTAGAACATGGAATTTCTCCAACAGGTGTTTTAGAAGATTTTGCTACTGATGGATTAGATAGAAAAGACGTATTTTTCTATCAGGTATGTTATGTAAATATTGTGTGCTGAAAAGCCATAATATTAAAATTTTGGGTTTCATGTATTTTAATAGGCTGATGATGATCATTACATACCGCGAGCTGTTTTATTAGATTTAGAACCAAGAGTTATAAATACAATAATGACATCACCATATGCGAAATTATATAATCCGGAAAATATTTATTTATCAAAAGATGGTGGTGGTGCTGGTAATAATTGGGCATCTGGGTATAGCCAAGGTGAAAAATTACAAGAAGAGGTTTTTGATATAATTGATCGTGAAGCCGATGGTAGTGATCGATTAGATGGTTTTGTATTATGTCATTCTATAGCCGGTGGTACTGGTTCCGGAATGGGATCATATATAATGGAAAGAATATCTGATCGTTTTCCAAAAAAATTAATACAAACATTTAGTGTATTCCCAAACCAAGATGAAATTAGGTTTGTTTTTTTTTATTTTTTGTTTTTAATTACAAGAATGAAGCCTTTATATTATATTTATTTAGTGATGTTGTTGTGCAACCATATAATTCATTATTAACATTAAAACGATTAACAACTTGTGCTGATTGTGTTGTTGTTCTAGATAATACAGCATTAAATAGAATTGCTACAGATCGTTTACATATTCAGGTAAATAATTGCATTTTGAACAATTTGTATATTGTATAAAATGCCACATTATCATATAGTTTATTTTTATTAAATTTCTTAATTTATAGAATCCAAGTTTTACACAAATTAATACGTTGGTATCAACAATTATGTCGGTTAGTACAACTACATTGAGGTAATTGAAATAATCAACATTACATTTAACAATACTCCGCCTCCCTCTGTGTGATTATGTTTTCATCTGTCTATATCAATAATATTTTAATTTGATTACACTATATAATGCTTGATATAAATGTTCGATAAAAACGGCGTGTGAACTTTTATTTTTATTTAGGGAGGACAAAAGCCGACCCAATTGGTGGTCTAACTCGGTATCCCCCGAAACAGTTATAATAATACTAATAAGAGATCTTCAATAACAATTACCCATTCTTCATTTATGGCGTTTAAAATTTGTAATTTAATTATTTTAATTTTTTAATTTAGATATCCATCATATATGAATAATAATTTGATTGGTTTAATTGCACCATTAATACCAACACCACAATTACATTTTTTAATGACTGGTTATACTCCATTAACAACGGATAATGACGTAATTTTATTATTTATATTTTTAAAAAAAATGTATATATATATAATTACATTGAATAATTTTATTATTTTATACAGCAAACAATAAATATAAGGAAAACAACTGTATTAGATGTTATGAGAAGACTTTTGCAACCAAAAAATATGATGGTATCTACTGGCCCAGATAAAACTAATCATCATTGTTATATATCGATATTGAATATAATTCAAGTGAGTTAATTAAAATCTAATATGGTAGCGCTGATCTCTCGGTGATAGCATAATGGAGGAGCTTCATTATGGCTGCCAACAATGTATGGAAAATAATTTGTATTAATTAGTTGAAACTTATAAATTTTGAAAAATGATTGCTTTATCACTTGAATTGATACACATTTATGGTACCTACGTTGTTTTTGATAACCGATACAAAAAACAATTTACTAGCCGTAATTGTATATGGTTAGCAATCAACAACGTGTAATTTTTACTGTTGCAATTCACATCATAAAATAATCATTATTAACAATTTAAATATTTCATTTATTATAAATATTTTTCTTATTATATTTACAAAGTTACGATACTGGTCACCTTTAAAAAGTATTAAAATAAAGTACAATGGAGTATATATGTATATGTTAATATATTTTATCGTATGTACTTGTAACAACTCTTATGCCCTATTTGCTGTTTCACTTATTAAACCCAAAAATCATATTTCTCCTTCATTTTACAATCTATTTCTCGTATTAAATCTTTTCCTTAAACCATAAATTCAACAAAATGAATAAAAATATTTCTATTAAAATTATTATTGAAAACATTTTAATAAGTGAACGTTTCAAACATAATTTTTTGAAGATAATAAATAAAGATGATAGATAAAGATAAATGACTTACTTACTCCATGGCATTATAACCCAGGTGCGGTTTTAGCTTTTTCCAACACGCTTCTCCAACCTGACCTATCCGCAGTCAATGTCTTCCAATCCCGAATTTTAAGGTTCATTATATCACAGTTTACTGCATGTAGCCATCTCGCCTTAGGTCTGCCGGCTCTCTTTCTACCTTCTGGATTACCATTCAACAGTTTTTTCGGCACAGGCTGCTCCTCCATGTGTAATACGTGTCCAGATAAAGATAAATTACCTGATCGAAATTATTCTACAGATAATAAATTATTATTATTAATTATTGATTAAATTAATTTAGGGTGAAGTTGATCCTACACAAGTACATAAATCTTTACAACGAATACGTGAAAGGAAATTAGCACAATTTATACCATGGGGTCCAACAAGTATACAAGTTGCGCTTTCAAAAAGTAGTCCATATATACAAAGTAGTCATCGTGTTTCCGGTTTAATGTTAGCAAATCATACAAGTATTTGTTCGGTAAATATAATTATTTTTTATAAATTGTATAATACGAGTTATTATATTGCATTTTATTTATATATATGAACGTCAGTTATTTGAAAGAGCATTAAATCAATATGATAAATTGAAAAAACGAGGTGCATTCTTGGACCAATTCAAACGTGAAGACATGTTTAAAGATGATTTATCTGAATTGGACCAATCCCGTGAAGTTGTTGATTGTTTAGTACAGGAATATGAAGCGGCTACACAACCAAATTATTTAAACTGGCAAGGTAAGAAACTATAAATAAAATTATATATATATATAAATTTAAAATTAGACATTTATATTCTTTTTAAACAATTTTGATAAAAAATAAATAAAACTATTTATTAATTACTTATTATTATATCGATGTTTCGATCAATACGTGTTATCATCGTCATTTGAAACAATTATATAATAAAAATTGAATTAATAATAATAATAATAATGAATAATTAAGAAAAAGAAAATAAATGTCTATAATTTCAAATATAAATTTAATGCATATAAATATTAATATTAAGAATATGGGAAATAAATATATAATACTTTGTTTTATAATATCCTACCATACTTTACATACCGTGATGGATACTGTTTACATTTTATTTCAATTTGCTGTTTATTTAATTAAATATGTCACATGTTCCCCATTTTAGTTTTTATATATATGTGGACCACTTATCAAAACCATATTCATCACAAGTATTTTTTATGAAACACTTAAATACAATATTTCATGGAATTATGTTCTTTATTTGTTTTTAATTTTTATTTTACTTAATAGTTAATACTTATATTGTCATTTGTCGAGACACAGTTTTTCTAGAATCTGTAATTATTAAAAAAAAAATTTTTGACTGTATTATAATTTATTTTTTTATTATATTTTCAGCAAACAAACCTGAAGTTTAATGTGAGTGAATCTCATAAAAATCAAAATATGATGTTATCATTAAAACGCAAATTGATCTGAATTAATGAAATTTAATGTATATAAAATTTTTATTGCACAATTTTTTTTTTAAAGTTCTTCATTCATTATTAATTTTTTTTTGTACATTATTTAAACTAAAAATATAAATAAAAATAAATTATTTGCGTATTTCATTTCAAATTCTAAACCATCAGTAACTTTCCACCGAAACGCAATTGTTTTTAAATAAAATCATAACACTACATACAATACTTATATAATTTACTACTTTATATATTCGAACAATTTTAAATAACAAAGAAATAAAGAAACTATTAACAAATTACATAATCTTTTTTTTTCTTTAATGAAAATTAAAATATTAAAAAACACGTAATTTTATTCTTATGGTTTATATTATTTATCAATAATATTTTAAAATCGGATGTTGATCGCATTTGTGGTATATATTTACTATTAAAATATCTTTTAACATAATTATAGAATATGTCTATTGATTATTATGTTAAAGAATAATGATAAATTATACATTGCCATAATAAACGCTCGTACATACGATAAAATTCATTTATACTGTAACATTATTTACTTTCCCATTTAATGCCTGGAATGTTAACTGGCAAAGCGAATTTAAATTCTTTGAATAAGATATTGTTCAGAATGATTATTTCATGACATGAAACGGTATTATTATTATTATTATTATTATTAGTATTATCATTATTGTTATTATTATTATTATTATTATTATTATTATTATTATTATTATTATTATTATTATTATTATTATGATTATCATTATTACTATTATCATTATTATTATTATTATAATTATGATTATCAATATTACTATATCATTATTATCATTATAATAATAATTATTATTATTATTATTATTATAATTATTATTATTATTATTAATCAATATTCCTATTTTAACGTATTTAATTTGAGATAATATTCAGAAATTGTACGTAATATTAAATAATCTTTTGAAATTTGTATAATATTATCGTTTTGTAAGAACGTTTGTATTGAATTGTTTCCAATCGGATGTTGTAAATGAATTTTTCGTGGATTTGTTAAATTTATTGATAATGATCCACCACCTTTAAATATAACTGTTAATAATTCTGACGATGTTGTTTTGCATAATATCCTATAAGAAATAACAACAAAATAAAAACTATGATATATGTAATTAAAAAATAATAAATAAAAATATTTTACTCATTAAATTCTGATGGAATTTCATGTGTACAAATAACTTCCCATTGTCCTAAATTATTTATATTTGTTAAATCTATAGCTATTAATTTTAAAATATTTTCATTATTATTATCATTAGATTTAAAGAATTGTGCAGTAAACAAATATTTTTCTTCCTAAAAATAAAAACAAAATAGCAAAGTAATTTTTAATTATAGTAAAAACAAATTATATGAAACCAAGAAGTTAAATTACATTTTCATCACATATTATACATCCTAAATTATCACCAATTGGTATTTTTATATCGAAATTCCATAATAAGTCACCTGTTTCATAATTCCACATGGTAGCTACAGAATGACCGAATCCAATTAGTTTAAAATCTGTAAAAAAAAAACAAAAAAATATTAGGAAATATATTCAATTAGTAATATATTACACCGGAAATGAATATTAACATTACAATATAATTTAAAAGTTTAAATATTGCTTGCTATTAAATTAAAAATATGCTAAATAATGCTAAAATAGCGCCGACACCTCACTACTAATGTTGCGTGTTAAAAAATAATTTACATATAGCTAACCTAGTGTGACAGTAACTTGCACAAAACGCTTTTGCAAGAACTTTCATATTTTTACCTAAACTTGAAAATTCATTCAATGAATGTATAAGATACAACTGAAATGTAAATTCTAAGGAGTAGAAATAAATGTTTTTCGAAGTTCTTGCAAAAAGTGTCCTGTGAAAGCTACTGTAGCACCTAAGTAAGTCTATCCCCCCAGACTTTTTTTTATAAACTTTGAGTACGTTATAGAATATAGATGGATGATAACACAAATTATGCGCTGATGCCTTAGCTGCTAATGTACTTGACATTACATTAGCAGATAATAAAATTTAATGTTCTGAAATCGGGGTTATATTACTGGTGTATTTGGCAAAGTTTTTTTATTTCATTCAAATTGAATGTAAAAATATTGGAAATAAGAATTTAATTATATCTATAATTATTACATTCGTACTATTTACAGTACAACCAATGTCCGAAAAATAACCGGAATGTACTTTTAATATATGGATAAGGTAACGTCTTCTATTGGATGATGATTGATTCATGTATTGTTAACCTTATTTCCTCCAGTCTAGGGAATCCAAATACAACGCATGACAATGACAGCTTTTGTGCGTCGGTCAAAAATTATATAAGGAAGTAAATTAAATTAAAATTGACTTCACATGTTTGTTGATAATTGTTTATAAAAAAACATGTATTTCAGTAGAGAGAAAATACTTCATATAAATAAAATTACTATTGCTATGCTTGTGAAAATAAATTGTTTACTTTTTTCTGAATATATTTAGAATATTTTATTATTATACAGATGGTGTATAATATGGTTTGATAAACAAAATTTTGAAAATATACATGCTTTAGTGTCACGGTTAAATGACTGGTACATTTGTCCAATGTTGACAATGTTTTACCATGTAAATGGTAAGAATGTAATTAACATAGTAAAAAATAATTACTTGAGTTAAATATTTTACATAGATTTCAAACGAAATGTAAAAACCAAAAACATTGCCAAATATACTAGTCTTCTAAAACATATTCTTAAAGTTTATTTTTAAATATTATAATAACCAAAAAAATATGTTTTAAATTATATTATAAGTACTTACCTGGTAAACAACTTAAGCTTTTGATATTATTATTATGAGAATGCGGAAATTCACGAATACTAGCCAAAGTATCTAAATTTGGTGTTAAACTATATTTACATAAACCACAGCGTGAATTATTTGATGTTTTTTCTATCCAAGATAATACAAAATATCGTGAATCAGGTAATGCAGTATAACAAACTGATGCAGGCGTTCTATAAATTTTATAAACATTTAATACAAATTTTCTTATAATTAAATATAATAACAAATGTTGTTTTACCCCCAAAGTGTATCCAAATCAACTGATAATGCTAATAATTCTTTTATTGTATTTACATTTCTTATAAAATATATATTTACATAAATTTTTGTTAAACTTGCTTCACGTGAAAATGCTGGGTTAGAAAGTTTTCCACGACATTCTATATAAACTGGTTCACCTTCATTAAAACATATTCGATTTTGATATGGTGCAGCAATTTCAATGTCTGAAAAAAAACATATAGTGAATTTGATTTACCCTTCTATTTTTAAAGGCAAGTGTTAGAAATTATTATTTTGCGACAAATTAAATAAAATTTATATTAAATACATTATTATATGTTTATTATAATTTATACTCGTATTATAATATTGAGATGTCAATATTCATAGATTCAATATAGTATACGCTTATTTTAACATCGAAGAAGTATTGATAACTAACAATAAATTCCAAATATTTTGTGTATTTTATGCATTATAAAGTTGGATATTCGTTAATTTATTTATATTTTAACGTAATTTTTTAAATAAAATTGTAGTCATTAAAAGTTGTAATTTTTTTAATTTTGCACAAATTACAAAATACAATACAAAACCTTGTTCATTAGGAACGCGCTCTTGTTCTCTTGATACATTTTTTACAATGAACCAGATACAATTTGAAACACAAAAAACCCTATTGCGATCCCATGTAAATAGGAGTATACATTTGAAATTTGGTTCATTGAACATTCGGTGTGATTGGTTGTCTTTTCTTGTTATTTTCAAAAGGTTTTACAGCCAAGTTTTGTTAAAGCTTATTTTCAACATGGCCTCATTAAACTAATCAAAATTAATGTTCGATTAACAAAAATTTTAAATGTTTACATAACTTAATAGTTTTAGTTTACGAGATATATTTATAAAATGACATAAATTTTGTATTTAAAAAAACCATTACCTTGAGTTTTACGTGCTGTTTCACCAATTAATTCCCATGTATGATTTAATCCTGATTTATTGTAAATAGCAGGATATGTCCAAAATGATACAAGTTTTTCTTGTACAATGAGCATTGTTTTATTAAAATAATATGCAGCTAAAATGTCACCGTCAATCATGCGTAATGGATTTTTATTTCGATTACAATCAATTATATTATTTATTGGTTGATGCTGATTAACATTAATATTTCTAAATAAAGGAACGGTGTCATTTTTATGTGCTTCGTCTAAATTACATTTGAGTTGTTGCTGTTGTTCAGGTTGTTCTTGTTGCTGTTGTACTTGTTCTAGCTGATGTTCTTTATGATGTTGTTTTTGTTGATGCTGTTTTTCTTCTTGTTGTTGGTTTAGTATTGGTTGCTGCTCTTCCAATTGATGCGTTGATAAATGTTCTGCTCCTGTTAATATTGATTTATTAAAATATTCTGTAAAGTTATTAAATGCTCTTTTATTATTTTTTAGTTCCATTTCTTTATCTAATAAATCGATACTATTTTTTATTTTTTCTGATGTATGATTAATTTCTTTTATTTGATTATTATTGTAATTATTGTCATTAATACCATCAGTTTCTTGAATTTCAATATTACAATCATTGTTTTCTTGGTTTTCTGGACTTTTGTTATTACCAAATTCAATTTCATTATTAATTTCAATTTTGTTGTCATCGATAATTTCGATATCATTAACAATTTTAAAAATATCATTATCATTACTTTCAATAATAGTTACTGGTTCCGTTGTAGTTGATTTATTAATTGCAATATGTGAAACAGTTTGTGGAGCAATAGATGTTAATTGTGTATTTGTCGAAACCTTTTTATTTTTAGATAGTTTAATTATTTTTTTTTTATTATTATTATTCACATTTACAAACCTTCCACTTCGTAATTTTTTAATACTTGAATCACGTGTTTTAAAATGTCTATTTTTTGGAATAAATACACATTTTTTAGCGATGCGTTTCTTTATTGTAGTTCTTATTCCATTAATTTTCTCAATATGTTTATCATTTAATTGCAATGGTGGAATATTCAATTTATTTGGTATATTTTTTGTATGTGGAGATATTTTTTGTATTGTTATTGCTTCTGGTAGTTGTTCCGATATATTTTTGGGTGCTACATCATGTTGCTCTAACGAAATTTGTTGTTTTTCGATTGATTGTGTATTAGTATTATGTAGTTTCATATTATGAAAATTTATAGGTGAATTATTATTCGATTGTAATATTTGCGCTGAATAAGATGGTGAAGAATTTAAATTAGCAGTTTTATCATAATTTTTGCGGTCAATTATTGAAACAGAGGTTGATGAGGAAATTGATTTTTTACATAACAACGTTGATGAATTAATATTTTCATTTTTATTATAATCTTTACGATCCATAATTGCAACAGATGCATTTTTTGAATTCATATGATTTTTAAAGTTTTGTTTATAAAAGGGTAGTTTAACTTTTCCTGAATTTATAGTTAGTTTTCCATCTACAGATTGTGATTCATGTAATATATGTGCTTTATACAATTGATTAGTTGGTTGTAACGATGTTTGTATTTCAGTACATTTTTTATAATATTCATTAAGATTAGATGTTTTTTGTGTTTCTAGATTTGACTTTAGTAAATTTTGAATATTATTAACATTCATTTTATTATTTAAATCATTTTGTTTATTATAATTATTTGAGATCAATGGTAATAAAGACGAAGATGAAATGTACTGTTTATTATTTTTATTATTTTTGACACTTGAATCATCGTTATCATCATTATTGTTATTGCTATCTTTGCTATTATTATAATGATTATAGTTATTACTATTATCAGTATTACCATTACTAATAGTATTACCATTACTAATAGTATTACCATTAGTATTATTATTATTATTATTATTATTATTATTATTATTATTATTGTTATTATTATTATCATCATTATTATTATCATTATCATTATTATTATTACTAATTTTATTATTATTTTTATTATTAGCATTAGTATTGGCACTATTAGTAATATTCTTACGAGAATTTTGATTTGCACCTTTATTTAATTTTCGTTTTTCAAGATTTTGATTAATCATACGTTTTAATTTCATACGAACTGATCTTCTTTGTCCATTCGGTTGTTTTTCTAAATTTTGATGTTTTTGAACTGAAAAATTTTGTACCTTTTCATCTAAGCCTAAGTATTTGCAATATTCTTTCTTATTATTAGCATTATCAATATTATGATCATCATTAATATTATCAATATTATTATCATAAATATTATCAAAATTATTCGTATTGTTCAAAATAGCTTTTGAATCATTCTTAGATGTATTCTCATTTGTAATTAATATATTATTAATTTCCAATTGTATATCAGCCTGGTTATATGAATTTCTATACATATATGCATTATTAATAGTATTTCCTTTTATTTCTTGATTATTATGTGTTGTATTTATTATTTTTGGACATGTAGAATTCAGAAATATGGGATTATGTATTTTTATTTTATCATGTGTTATTGATGTTTCTGTGTTAGGTAGATATCCTTGCTTTATATTTGAATTTGATTCAACACATTGACTTCGTTCTGTGTTTTGATCATAATTGGATACATATTCTTCTGGTATCTAAAAAAATTTTAAAAATTTGTAAATAGATATATAGGTGTACAAAAAATTAACAATTGAACATATATCTAATACTCGCAATTTCATACATATTGGTAAGAAAATATGAAATATCTTGGTAAGAAAAAAATAAATTATATAGGTATATGTATCGCTCAGCATATCAGTGATAACTCGAAACGGAATGTCTGATATTAATCAAGATGTAGTTTATAGCAGAAGATAAAAACTTGATTTGATTATTATTAAACTTATGTAATCCTATTATTTAATACTTAAAATTAAAAGTTCTTTGTCTGTATATTTATATTTAAAAGCAACTTACATCGTTTAATTGTTTCAAAAAAGAGGTCATTATTTCTGTAGGTGCAGTTATCCACGACTTGATTCGATCTAAATATGTCATCTTTGGATGTATTTTGTTAAATTTTTCCAGGGCTTTAGCAATTGAGTCGTTTAGCTTTTTACTATTATTAATTGTTAAAATATACTTAAAACGTCCAAGTGAATCAGATAATGCAAAATCTTGCACACATTCCTTTGAACTATGTGACGATAAAATAATACATTCTTCATTATTAGATGGAGTTGGACTTTGAGATGGTAATATTAAATCACATGCATTGTTCTTGATTTCATATTCTTGTATTAATGGATGTCGAATTTCAGAGGAATGTTTTTTCCATTTTTTCTTATTACTTTTTTGATTTCTATATTTTACACCTGGAATTATTATATTAATCAATAAATACACAAAACAATAATACTCGAGCATTTGAAAATGAAAATCTGAAATTTAGGTTACCTGTTTCTAATTTTAATACTTTATTCGATGGAAATGATGTTTCAGTGCAATTACTTTGATTATTAATTACGTCCAAAGAATCACAATTTTCCCTATTTGAATAATTTGATGTTTCTTCATATAGCTGCAACATATAATTTGGTTTTGTTTGCTGCTGATGCGGCTGTTTTCCATTAATTTTACTCATTATTAAAATGCGTTAGTGATTTTGTTTATGAATTTTATTATGATAATAAAATGTAATACTATTTAGTTGTTAAATATATTTAAAATAATTATTTGTTGCGACGTTATTTAATATTACACGAATAAAATATTCACATATTAAAATAAAATTTTTAAAAATAAATATAATAAATATATAAATAACAAGAAATTGTATACTTGAAAAATTTTTGACAACTTAACTATTCACTTTTCCTATTCCTAATGCTAAAACAATAAAAATTGGTAAGACCAAATACCATTTGTTCAAGCCAATTATTGTTTATATATAAAATAATCTTTATTAAATATAATCGTTCATTTATTAAACATCTTATATTTATTCAAGCTTTAAACACATTGTAAACAATTCTTCAGAAAATTTTTTTATCTCAATAATCAAATCCTTTTATTTTGTAATAGAAAACCGATATTTACCAATAAATACCATTCGCCGCCATTTTTTGAACTTTTCTGGAGGCTGAGGTGAACATGCAATTTATCCGATGCGAAGATGCGATTCTATTTTAATATGACATTTGTCATGTGAATTATCTATATCCCAGAAGGAAATTTGAAATTTTATATCCGCTGGTTCATTAATTAAGGTGTATGAAAACGTATTTATAAACATTATTCACCAATCTTATATAATTTAATAAATTCTGGATGGGATAATTGATTCATTTGTCAAAAGTTCATAAAATCACAGAATGGAATTCACCTACAAATATATATTTATTATAGTTCTACTTCAGTTGCGCCACTTACCTAACCCTTTGTTTAGAGGGTTGTTTTGCTTTTGTTTGTTGGTTATACCATGGAAAGTTTAGAATCACCTTGGAATGTATTTGGAAAGTGAAACAATAAGTATTATTTGTCAGTGTCACTTTGTGTTTGTGTATGAGTTTATTGTTTGTGTATACATTTGAGGTGGTGAGTTCATAAAATTTGATTCGTTTTGTGTTTTGTTGTCATTGTAAAATAAGCAATATTGTTTTGATGAAAAGGTAATTTGGATCATTTTGTATAATTATATTAATTGTTATAGATTCTAGTCATTAAATTAGATCACATAAATTAATTCATTAAATAAATGTTTGTAAATAGTCGATGACGCTGTCATGGAAATGGTCCTTTTGCACTCCACTACCAGGTAAACGATAAAAGTAACTTCAATTTTCAAGATGCAAATTTTTTTGTTTAAAATTGTAATTAAATAATATATCATCAGTCAGTGGTTAGTGGGTGGGTGGTAAGAGAGAATCAAATCCCAAATATATCATTCAAATTCGTGTATCATCTTCGTCACACACATGTAAAGTCATATTACTATCAAGGAGAGAACTTGCGTCATGCGTTGCATTAGTTCTCGTTTGGACGGGTTGGATGTGCTGTACTTGATAGAACAGCAAAAAATGGCAAAAATGTATTATTAATAAATATGGTCTCTGTTGGTTTAGGTGGTTCCTATTTTTGACGTAATACTAATGACCATCTATATAACTGTTCAGAATATTGTTTGATTTACTTACATAATGTAAAGTTTAATGGAATAAGTCAACAAATAACATAATTATTTTTATTATTAAATATTTATAAAACTTAAAATTAATATATTTAGATGCCGCATTGTGTGATGCCAAAATGTAGATCAAACTATAAAAAAACCCTATATTACATGTTTTCAATTTCCAAAGGATCCATATCGTCAAGCAGAATGGATAAAAGCTATTCCACGGAGAAATTTCCAAATTACTAAACAAACTGTAGTATGTGCAAATCATTTTGATGAATCAGTTCAATTGAAAATTGATGTGTTACAACAAAAGGATGGTAAATAATATATTATTTTTAATTGTAACTATTTATTTGAACATAGTTTAGTAAAAATATAACAATTTTATGTCCTCTGTTGTGTAATTATTTTTAATTTCAGGGTGATTCCGCCTCGACCACATTTCTTCTTGATTAAGGTTTCGTCAAGTACGTTCCCGAAAATGTGGATGGTAACGTTATTTTATTGATTAATAATTAAATTAATATCATACATAATATTCGTGTCAATCGTTTACTTTGAATTTATTTGCAACTACAAATAGTAAAGGTTTTTACAAGTAATAATTGAATATAAAACACCTTATATAAAGTTTTTTTTTTTTTGTCATTTATATAAACTGTATCTATACCTTACACCATCACCTGCACCACCTCGGAGCAGTTCTGATTGCATAAATATAATATTGCCAATTGAATATAATATCACAATCACACATTCATATATAGTTTGATGGAATTTGGTCAAGATTTGAAAAATTCTGTTATATAGTTTCCAAAACTACAATAGACCTTCGTACGAAGCTTCATCACAATTCATAATTTCGGGAAACCAACATATATTGGTACCTGAGAGCTTTGGTGCAAAATATTTTATTTAACAATTACAATTACCAAACTACCCTTTACTGCCTCTACATATATCCTGCCATATATCGTTTGGAATGAGAGGGGATCAAATGTGTTAGAATATAGGATCAAAATTCTTCGAGTTAGGCTTGGTATATATGTATAGGATGGGAGGATGGGAGATTAATTTTAAAATTAATTTTTCTATTATTTTATAATGTATTATTATTTCATTTATATATATGTAGGTACGAAAATTGAAATGCCACGACTAAAATGGGCACTTAAAAAAGATGCAATACCAACAATTTTTGAATCAAAATCCAATGTTTGTAGGATCAATAAACAAATAAACCCAGTGGAACCTAAAAATAATTATCACCGACGAAAATTTCAGTATCATTTATAATTGATAAGGAACTTACAGTTCATATATATCGTGGTGATATTATTTTGAATATGAATCAATTTTCAGCTACATCTTCAAGCATTTAGTTTTGCCTTAAGTCTAGTTTTTCATGAATAGCTTTGATAAATGTATGAAGAAAAAATTAATTCGTACCTTTTCAATTGTTGTCATTATCAAAAGAAAAATGTTTTCCTGATTTTATTGTATTCATATATAGACAATACTTTCAATGTATCTTTAATCATCTTTTCCAAAACAATAGTCACACAACAATACTGAAAAATAGAAAAAAACACAATAAACAATTTTATTTGATTGAAAAAAAAAATTTAATTTATTAAATATATGATTATTATATAATATTACAATGAAATATTTCACTGATATCAAAAAATTATAAACTAAACTATATTTTGTAATAATAATAGTCATATTGTTAGTGATATTGCTATTAGTATTACATCTATAATTATTATTATTAAGATTAATATTAATAATATAATTTTTGTTATTACCATTAATAAGTTTTTTATATTTAAACATAATTAAAACATTTATATCTATTATAAATATATTTTAAAAACATATAATTATTAAATTTATTAAAGTAATGATACTACAAAATAAAAAACCACGACTTAATATATATCCACACATTAAATTTTAATTATTTTATATAGTTGGTAAAATCTTATTTTGAAATTGCCAGTAATTATATCAATTACTTATTGTAAAAACAAAAAGAAAAGAAAAATGAAATACTTAAAATAATTAAGCACAAAACCAAACACTTGTATTGATTTACGTATATATAAATATATGCAATATGTTATAATTTAATTAATTATTTAATTTAAATAATTGATTAAATATATGTGTATATTTATTATTTTTTTTTTTTTCATTTTCTTTCTATTAGTATTTTTCTGTTAAATTGGCACATCACATAATACACTATATTTTAATTTCATTTATTCTTATATTTTCTTTTTCTTTTCAAAAATGGTGGCATATTTGCTTTTTGTTTCTATTTTTATTTCTTTCTACTCAAATGAAAAACCAATATATTAAAAAAAAAAATAATAATAATATAAAAAAAAAAATAATATTGATATTATATTAATATTCACTTTATAAAATTCACATCATTTTGTTTTTTTTTTTTTAATTATATTTGATACAAAAGTGTGCGTTAACGGACGCTAATAAATCACCATTCACTTTATTCTACTAAATAATATGTATAACGTGCGTGTATTTTTTATTTTTATTTTTCTTTTTTTCGTTAAAAAAAAATATTCATTAAATAAAAATTGGAAAAGAACTTAAAATACACAGTACCGAACTGAACCTACAATACATACACACACATGCAATATATTTTTTTTAATTCACATTCTGCCATTATTATTTATTTTATTAAATGCTCTAATTTTATCCTCAATTTGAGGTTTAAGTGCTTTTGCCATGTTTTTGAAATGTTCATCCTGTGTTTGGATGTACTTCAACATAATAGCATTTTGAAAACGTATTAAATCGTGAATTTCTGGTGATTCTTTGTACATCAACGTTTTTGATGCTGATGATGATGATAATGACGTTTTTTGTTGTTGTTGTTGTTGATGTAATGGTGATGTCGATGATTTTGATGAAGACTACAATTTACAATTAGACAAAAAAAAGCCATTAGATTCATCATTTTCATCTTTTTTTTCTATTGATCAAGAATAACGTTTATATATTATTCAAGATTTCAACCGAAAAAAATACATACTTTGGTTTTTAGTGATAAATCGCAAAATAAATTTTGCGTGTTTGTTAAATTTTTATGAACACTCATGATTTATTGTTTAATTAAGAAAAAAAAATAAAAAAGATATGAATATATATTGTGAAATATTTTTTCTTTATTATATTGATTATATTTTATAACTTTATATATCTAAAATTCAATATAAAAAATGTTTTATGATGATGATGATTGCTGTATATATAAATAAATCGTAAAAATACTGTAAATATTGAAAAATCAAATAGGAATTTTCCACTCTGAAAATGAATTTTTTAATGCCTCTAATTTCGGTAAAATTACAATCCATACACCGTAAGTGACAGAGAAGAACTGAAATCCAAATTATCGTTCTTTATTAAAAATCATACACATAATAATACAAAACATCATATCATCATCAACTATAGATGTAGTAGTACAGGCGGATACACTATTGCGTATATGTATATGTACAAACAAGTAAAGTGAGTATATACAGTATACTTTGTTTATATTTTGAAAAATAAATATTAAATAGAAATATTTTTAATGTTTTTATAAAATAATAATATAATTATTATATATATAAATAAACATTCAAATGTGTTGTCTTATATTGTATTATGTGTGGAATGATGACTACTTAAACTTATAAACAGAATACTTGCGTGCGCATACAGTTAGTAATAGAAAATACGCCGTTTTCAAATGATAATACATACCATATCCACCTACACTACACATCTATGTCACTATGCAAGATGTATCAACATATCAACAACAACATTCGTTTCGTATCGGATCAAATTTTATATTATGCAATAGTTGCGTTTATACGCAAAGACTAAACTATTCGCTCAAAGCAGGCCGACTGAAAATATTCAAAAAACGTACAAAAAATGTAGGACAAATTTAGTTTTGTCGGTATAAGGACTTACTGAACACATAGTAATCCTTATGATTATTTTTGCTAGTGTGTACTTAAGCATGCAACAATAATTTTGATACAACATATAATATATAAATACGAAGATTATATATTTTTGTAAATAATTACATTTTAATTTCAATTACAATAACAGTATAATTTCATTTTACGATCGTTCACACAATGACTTTGTTTCCCATATAAATTTATTCGACTAATTGTACCAGTTATATTAAAATTTTCATTTGGATATGAGATTCGAATAGTTGCTTCAAATTTACCGTTACCTGGTACAGTTTCAAATCGTACAGTTAAGTATTTATTATAACTTGGCAAAATATGAGAAAGATTTGCATGTGCAGTCCATTGCGTTGATGATATTGTGGCATCAATAATTTCATTTAATTCTAAATATTGGCATTGTGGATATTCCATAAGCATATTATTTATATATTGAACTGTAAAATATGTTACTTGTTGAACAAGCTCATTGTCTATATTTATTATTTCTGTGTCAGCACATGTACACCAATGAGGTGATATACCTGCCATTTCACATGTTCTTTGCTTGGGTATCGATAAAAATAAACTAATGCTATGTGGTAATTCTTTCATTTGTTTCATATCCGTTGTACGTTTTATAATCATTTTATCCGTTATTGAATTTAAATCAATTAAATCTTGAATTGTTTCATGTAAATCATAATGTGTTGTAAATTTTCGTTGATTTTTTAATAAATTATTCATGGCCAATGGGTATTTTTGTGAAAACCATTTTGGTGGGATAAGTACTAAAATTGGTAAACGTTCTTCCATCATACCTTGATATGAATTACGATAATTACCAAAACGTAAGCCATGATCACTCATTAAAATTATAAAAGTGTTATTATTTAATAATGTTATTGTTTTGAAAAATTCACAAACTGAATCATCTATCAACGACGGACATGCTATAAAATCATGTGTATATCCAGTAGACCATATAAATCCAAAATATGGTTGATTTTCATTTACTGATATAATTTTTTTTGTGTAATCTAACAAAACATCGATTGTACGTTTACCAGCTAAACATAAGTATCCATTACCTTGTAATGATGATGCAACATTATTTTCCATTTCATATATTAATGGGCGCATATAATAATCTGTTGGTTGTTTAGTAAAACCAGAACCATTTGTGTTAAATGTACCTTAAAAAGTTGTAATAATATAAAATGCATATATTAATTAATTAAATATACTTAATGAAAATGTTTTTCAACGGAATACAAATATCTATAATATAGTTTATAAAAATTAAAAGTTAAAAGTTATACCAATATATGCAATATCTTCAGCAAATATTGTTGTATAATTATTGTTTTTAAATTCCTTCCATATAAATGGACAGTCATCGTATACATCATTTTTAATTGGAGCATATATACGTTCTAATTCAATTTCATCGATCCCCATCAAAACTGGTACAAGATTTGGATATGTATTATCGCCAACTTTACTATAACCAAATAATTCAATGCCATGTAATTGATTTAAAACAATATTAGCTGTTGAGTTCATATAGCGATGAAAATTTAAACGTGATAAGCTATCAATACCAATAATTAAAAGATTTGTTTTTAAATTATTTTCATTTGTTGAAAATATGTAATGTTTATCGTTTAATTGTTGTTTTGAATTATTTGTTATTGTTGTCATTGGTACAAAAAAATGATAATCTTTATAGATTAAAGTGTCATCATTAATATCATAACATTCAATTTTAATGAATTCATCTTGTATCGGCACAAAATCATTAAAATGAAAATTAATAACTTTATTATCGATAAATGAATTTAAATAATCAGTTTGACGAGTAAATGGTTGATAATAGCAAATTAATGCGTTAATATTTGATACATTATATAAATTTAATATTTCCATTTCATTTAATTGAATCCATAAATGAGTTGTATTTGATTTCAGTAATGATTTACGTTCACATGTTAAATTCAATTCACAAGTCATAAGTTTTACTAGATTATCATTGTATAAAGGTAAACTTGGTATTTTGCAACCATTTGTATTTACAATGTATTGACTATCAATTCCAATATCAGTATAAATATCATCATTACCATTGCTTGTTGTATCAAAAAATATGGGCTTCCAATTGTAACATTGATCACAATAAAATAATTCAAATGAATTTTTTAATAATAAATAATATTGTGAAATAATATTTTTAAATACAACATTTACACTGCCTATAGTTAATGTAATAAAAACAAAATATTTAATTAGTTTTATACTTTTAGAAGACATATTTTTCTTTGTATTTTATCTTTTTATTTACAATAGCTGAAAAATAAATAAATTGAAAAAATTTGTTAATTTACAAACTATAAGTACTATCAAATAAATTTGAATGTATATTTGTGGAACATTTGATCAAAATCTATTATTAATTATATATATATAAAATCTGCTCTATATTGTGGTTTGAATTATCGATCTCCATGTGGCGTATATTAATCAATAATTATTTTCAACATAATTATAGAATATATTCATTGATACAATAATTCTTTAGATACATCAGTCGACAGTTATTAAGAAATTGTATACCGTATATGTATGCTTTGAATACATGTAGTACTAAATATATTATGTACAAATAATAGTTCATATGTATTAGCGACCAAAACCATATTTTCAAATATATTTGCCGTCTGGTCTGATTTTATAAACGCATAAATTGTAATTCAGTTGAATAATTTTCAGAAAGAAAAATACTAAACCATTTTTCTCATATATGTGTTTATACCGAACTTACTCGAATTAACATAGATATATGCGCTCTAACCTTTGTATAACTGAATCATTTTATCGCACTATTTGAATAACCACAACCCTTAGATTTAATTCTTACCACTTTTTATTTTAAAAACAAACTTACATATTAACATAAATTACATATATAGTAAAATATTTCTAAATTATAATTATTTAGATAAAAATTCAAAATTCTGCAATTTCAAATTTAAATGAATTGACAAACAATTATTTACCTATACTTATAGTTTATTATTATCATTACTGATGCATTTTTTTACTCTTCTCTTATTTATATAAAATATTTTATCTGTAAATGATATAAAAATATTAATATTTTTTTTATTTTAAAAATTACATTACGTGTAATTAATTTTTTTAACCACCTCTATTTTTAAATGGAAAATTAATATCTACATCATGAAAAATTGTAGAAACACAGCCTATTTCGGCGAATAATATAACGATATATAAATATATAATTCGGTAATTTTAATGAAATGTGGAATCTTTGTACAATACTATATAAGTTATAAGTTTATAATAATAATTTTTGTTCAAACTGTCCAGTCGTGTTATTTGTCTTCGAAATTAATTTCAATTTAGTATATATTTTAAGTTCTTTTTTATTAAATATCATTGTCAAATATTACTTAAATATATTGTAGGATTGTCCTCCACAATTGATTCGGGTTCATATGCGAAGGAATTCGAGGTTTTTCGATAAAATCGTTCTAGCTGTATAGTGACGTACTAAAAAAACATAAATACTAAGCACCCTGTTCGATAAACATTTGCAATATGTTATCTATCTATATATAAATATAGGCTCTAATAAAACGAGAGCACTATCGATTCGGAAAGTTTTTGTTCAATAATTATCTTTTAAGATTAAAATCATCTAAAACTAAATGAATAAAATCAATTTCATTAATGTATATATAGTTTTTATAGTATATAAGTAATGTTTAATATATAAACATATTCAAAATTAATATCTTTCTTTTTAATTTATACATACACATAATTATTATCAATTATCAAATACTATGATTATTATTTATTATTATCACAATTATTATTACACACTATTATTTTTTAGTGTGTTTTATATATCATCTCTTTTAATTAAATGTGTATGTAGGTGTATTACCACCACCATGCATGAAACTAGAAAAAATTTTGAAAAGTTCAAAATTCCATAGGTAAAATAAATATTACTAAATTAAATTAAATTAAAATTGAAAACCATTCAAATTGGAAAATTATACAAAAAGATTAAGATTGAAAAAACAAATTAATGATTGACTATCATTATTTTATTTGCCACTTACATATGCTTAAGCTTAATTTTAGTTACATTTATAATTTTTATTTAATGTATATATAAATACAAACAATAAATGAAAATTCAAATGACAAAAATTATGACATAATTATAAAATGACTACGTAAAACTATCACAAAAACAATATAATTTAATTTTATAATCGTCAACACATTGGCTTTGCTTTCCATATAAATTAGTTCGGCTTATTGTACCTGTAATTTCTAAATTACCTGTTTGATAAACACGAACGGTTGATTCAAAATCTGCATAACCTGGTTTTGTTTGCAAATTGACTGTAATATCCGAAAAATGAGTTGTTAAACTTTTATTTGTTAATATTAATTCATTTGATATGCCAATTGTTGATGATGATATTAAATTTAATGATAATTTCCGACATTGTGGATATTGTTGAATCATATCATTAATTCTTTGTACAATTAAACGGGCCACTTTTAACACACGTTGGTCATTTGTTGTAATCATTTTTTTTTCATGACATGTACACCAATGTGGTGCAATGCCAGCCATTAAACATGTACGTGTTTTTGGTATTGGTAATGTTAAACTTATACCGCGTGGCATTGGTTGAATTTTCATTAAATCTTTGGTACGTTGTTTAATTGATGAATTTTCTAAATCTGTTAATTTTAATAAATCATGTAACGTTTCATATAAATCATAATGTGTTGTCAATTTACGACGATTTTTTAATAAATTATACATTGCTAGTGGATAGTTTTCACGAAACCACATTGGCGGTATGATAAATAAAAATGGTTGTCGTTCTTCCATCATACCTTGATATGTATTGCGAAAATCACCCCAACGTATTCCATGATCACTCATTACAAATAAAAATGTATTATTTAATATTGTTGTCGTTAAATTATGTAAAAACATTGAAAATTGCTCATCAATTAATCTTGGATAATTTAAAAAATCATGAGTGTATGACGTGGTCCAAAAAAACGAAAAATGTGGTCGCCTTATATTACTATTATCATTATTTTTATTATTTTTATTATTGTTTTTATTATTATTATTATTATTATTGTTGTTTTTATCATCATTATTTGTAGAACTTATAAATTTTTTTATATAATCTAAAATAATTTCAATTGGTTTTCGTCCACCTAAACATAAATGTACGTTACCTTTCTTTTGTGTTGCAATAAAATGTTCCATTTCAATCATAATTGGACGTATATTATAATCGGTTGTTTGTTTTTGAAAACCTGGTTTCAAATAATTAAATAAACCTAATGTTGCAATATCTTCAGCAAATATTGTTGTATATCCAATATCTTTAAAATCATCCCATATAAAATGGCATTCATCATATGTATTGCTTTTTGTTCGTAAACATGCATCAGTCAATTCGGTTTCATCTAGTCCGGTTAAAACTGGTATTAAATTTGGATATGTATTATCTTCAACTTTATTATAACCATATAATTCAATGGCATTTAATTTATTTAATAAAATATCTATTGTTAAATTCATTTGACGATGTAAATTTAAACGTGATACACTATCTAAACCAATTATCATGATATTTGGCCGTTCATTATTATTATTATTATTATTATTATTATTATTATTTTTATTATTATTATCAGTAGTGTTTTTAAATGGTATAAAATAATGATAATCTATATAAATTTGTTTATAATTATATGTACATATAACTTTAATGAATTCATCAGCTACTTTTATAATATCACCATATTTAAAAAATATTCGGCTATTTTTGATATATGTATTTTTTTTGTCAGTTTTACGTATAAATGGATAATAATAACATAATAATTTATCTAAATCTGAAACACCATATAATATAAAAATTTCTGTACGATTTAGTGATATCCATAAATAATTATTATTTGATTTTGTCATTCCTAATTTACAATTTATATCTTGTACATTAAATATAAATTTTCGTATATTTTCATCTAAAATTGGAAAACTTGGCATTTTACAACCAATTGTATTTACAAAATATGATTTATTCCATTCGACATTACTATGATTATTATTATTATTATTATCATCCTGGAAATTTTTATATTTATTATATTCAAATTTCCAATTCCAATTATCGCCATCCTCAATGAATTCTAAGGATGAATGCGATAATGACGATGATGATAATGCTGTTAAATGAAGAAAATGAAAATTAATTTGTGATGGTAAATATATACGTACAGCTGACAAATCAATTATATAAAATATTGTTCCAATTATTATTATTATTATTAATAGAAATATTATGCGTTTATTAAAATTAGTCGATGTTGTTGATGATAATAAATTTGTTGTAGATGAAATTGCTGTTATTATTGTATCTTGATGAAACTGCACCATTTTCTGTAACATACGTTTACATTTTATTATTTTAATTTGATTTTATACACTAGTATATGAATTACTATGCGACATTGTATATAAATTTAACTGTAGTGTAAAAGTTGTAATAATATGAACTTATTGTACGTATAGACAACACTATATAGTGTAATATGTTATTTTTGATTAAAAATATTTATATAAGCGGATGTTATTTTTATCAAGATTTATTTCCGTAAAGTTATATTATATTATATATATATATATGAGTGTTTATGTATATACTTCAATTAAAGGCAAATCTTATATGTGATTCGTTCATATCAACAAAATGTTCATGAAGTATACACGAAAATTACCGGATTTTCAATCAAACCGTGTTTTGCACTCTTTTGGTTCTAACATCTCAATAACTAATTAACCTATTTTAAAGTTTCATTTTTACTTCTCTTCCATCGGTGAAATCCAAAGTGATTCGATAGTGATACTATTTTATTTAGTGGTGTTATTGAAAGTGATAGTCCTTGTTTCACAGGGTATTGACAATTTAAATTCATGCCTTGATGGGCTTTACTATTTTTTTGGGTAATGTGGTCATTTATGTATGTGTATATGTTAAAATTAAATGTTTTTTTATTTTCACATGTACTCGTATATTATAATATGTTGAACGCTTTCGATTTCTTGAGCTTCCTCAGGGCACGTTACTGTGTTGAGTTTGTGATTGTGATATGTATATTTAGAATAATGTATATAAGTATACTGCGTGGGATAATACACATCGGTATAATTTATATATGCATAATGCTTTGGTATGATTGTGAAATGCAACAATTTTTATAATAAAAATAAAATGGAAAATTAGCAAATCGATTCAATACCATACCATAAAAACAAAATCTATATACATAAATTTCTTTATTGCTGTTCGCAATACAATATACACATATTTTCTTTATTGTATTATCCATTCCTACATATGCACCCCTCAATATATAATGGAAAAGATTATAGAATATAAAAGAATGCTCTTCCAATTAAACAATTAAAACATCTACCATATAAATATTATTTATAATAATCTATGATTATATATGTTATTAAATAATGTTATATTAAAACTTGATTTATTTACCTTTCTTTAAAATTTTATATTTTGAATAAATTAGGAAGAAATTTATATATTTACAAATTGCTTCAACACAAGTGATGATATGATAATGTTGCACCGATATGTTTACATTTTATATAAATTAATTATAATAGAACACTAATTTGATAAAATTTATAATTTTTCGATAAATATTTTCTAATTTTAGAAATATGTTATGTTTGATGTTTGGAACTTTTGATTGTTGATTAATTAATAACATAATTTATTAAAAAGATAAAATACCAACTCACAAAATAAGATGTTAAAAATGTTATCCTTATCCTGTATGTTTGCGAGAAATAATAAAATCATTTTTGTATAACTATAACAAGATTTAATATATAGAGAGTGCGCACAAGGTCACTATGGCAACGAACGCAGTATATGATAGAAAATTGATAATAGAACAGCTCATAGTGTTAGTATAATCTTGTGTAACACAATATACCTATCTATCTATCTATATATTAAATATATATTATACACATAGAAGATTAAAATAAACATGGTAAGGGTTGATAAAATACCCATTCCACAACTCTAATCATCTAAATAAAAGAGTAGTTTTTTCAAGACTTCTTGCCTTTTTGAGAAAACATACACGGTACTTTTTTTTTTTTTAATAGACGGATATTAATTTCGTTTTGTTTAAAATTAATATTTTCTTTAAAAGAAGACTCGTTTTCGTTTATATCGGGTGTACCTCACACCACAGCACATAATGTATTTGATAAAATTCATGATTTTCTTACTGTATTTTATTTATTGATAGAATGACAATGAATACAACGAGAGAATTCATATTCAAATCCCTTTAAAATTTCTTTTTGCTGAACAAGTTTGTTATCACATGTTATCGAATTGACCTTATTGTCTAAACACGAATTCATCCTTCTGCAGAATTGTGTCTATCATCATTTCAAACATCACTTTGACGATGTTGGTATATTTATCTACCCATTGTTTACATGTTGATGAATGTAGATTTAACCGAAAAAAAGAAAGAAACTAGAACACAACACACAAGCAACATTTTTAAAAATTAAAATATTTTACTTAATATATACATCGATAGCAAAATATAATAGTTACTTAAGTAAATCTATGAATTCATAACCAGGGAATTCCCTGGAGGTCTATTTTAAAACTCATACTGAAATTCCAGTACAATTTAATCATCTTTTGCTCCTATGGTCAATTATTTATTACTATATCATCATACCGAAGAATACCATTCAAATTTAATATATTGTAATTATGGTTGGGGTAGCGTTTAAGGTATATATATATTTGCAATTTTGTTTAACAGCAGTCCAGTTAATGATTGTTTAATTGAAGATCTTGCATATCCGTTAATGGATAAATAATAATGGATAAATAATAATGGAGAAATAAATGGCAGATTTTTGGCATATGTAGAATAAAAAGTTAAAGTAAGATTTGCTCCTAAATTATATTCCATAATTTTATAAATAATAAATAATTAATATATTTACCTTTTAACCCTTGCGTCAGTCCCATATTGGAACATCTTCCAATGAACCACAGGTCACATTGTGTAACATGTTTTATATTTATTTGATTAACGTCCAATTTCGTTAACTTTTGGACATAATTCATTAAAAATTGCTGTATCACCTAAGCGATGTGAATCAAAAAGATCATTTATCAAGAAAAAATATTTAATAAATTAAATTTGTCGAAAATAACTTACATTTGATTCCAGTATAACTGAAAACATCTTTTAATTTTACCGCAGTTGATATTTTCCACGCAAATTTTGTAACTAGTAAATAGAATATATAACAAAATCGTCAATAAATTAAATTTTCAAATAATATTATAATAATAAGCACACTGAAACCTACAAGCAAAAATTTAGCAGCAAATAAATAAATCGACATGCTATATTTTTTCTGGTTTTGTTTTTTTTTAACATTTTTTAAAATACCTCCATTTTTTTTTAAATTTTATTTCTTCTTATAACGTTATTAACACACTCCGCTTCTCTGTCATTTTTTAGGGGGTTTTCACAAGTTACATGTCATATATACAATATTTAACTTCAATATTTTTGATAAAAAACTAAAAAAGTGATATTCTTTTACATTGTGAAAGCCCCCCTGACTCTGCTCATATGAATAAATATAGTAAACAGTAAAAATCAAAATGGCTGATGATCGCGTGTAGCTGTGTGTGACATATTTTTTTATTATTTATATTTTATTTTTATTCTTTTTTTTAAATGGATTGCTTTTATTAGTTGCTAAGATATTTTATATTGGATATTAGTTTCTTTTATTTGATTGTAGTTTTTTTTATTTGATTTTTGTTTTCTTTTATTGGATTTTTGTTTTTTTATTTGATTTTTGTTTTCTTTTATTGAATTTTTTTTTTTTTTATTTGATATTTGCTTTTTTAATCCAAGCATCGCTTACCCCACCAAAACTCGAAGGTACAGTTTTTTTTTTTTTTTTTTTAACGATCTAAATTTATTTTTTTTCATTGGATTTTTGTTTTATTTTATTTCAATTTTGTTTTTTTTATTTGATTATCATTTTTTTTTATTTGATTTTTGTATTTTTATTAGATTTTTATTTTTTTACAGTTGCTGTTGCAGAGCTAATCTGTTGAAATAAATTCAATTAGAATATGGAATGGATAGAACAGCAAATATACGTAAGTAATGAATGGTGTATTCGATTTTAAACATTATTAATAATTACAATAAATATTATTTTTCTTCTAAATAATTGCCGTAAATCAAAAACAAAAAATATGATCAACCCAAATTCATTAGCTTGATTTTGGTGCTATTGATGACACAAATTTCGAAAATAAAAAAAATTGTAGAAGAAAACTATGATGCCATTAAATCGGTAAATTATTTTTATTATTTTTTCTTTAATTTTTATTTTGCTAAATTCTTACAAATAGATTAGCGAATAGAAGATAAGTTTTCCAGTTTATAAAAAAAAGCATTGTTTTGAAATCAAATTTTTTTTGTATGCCTCGAAAATTATGTGAGGTTATTGTGTAACCTTGGTCAAGTCGAAAAAATTCTTTAATATTTTACTAGTTGAAGTTAAACTATAATAAAACACGAATGCATTACTTATTAAATATGGTTCAATGGTTCATAAGTTTGTTATGCTCTAGTAATTGTGTAATTGAAAAATTATTAATTTGATTTTAGTTATTTAATTTATAATTATTGGAACAATAGATTTTTTTTTTTTGTTCAATTTTCTATTGTCCTTGCGACTGAGTTTCGAAAAACAACAGAAAATATATAAAATAAGGATAAGAAAAGATAAGTTTAAAAACCCATTATCAGAAAAGAATCCATTAAAAAAAAAATTGATCTCACTAGAAATATTCTAATAATATACGTAGCTGAAATCCTCAAATTTTAGCAAATAAACAACTATTTTAATCAATTTTTTTTTTATTTGATTTTTGTTTTCTTTTTTATTTGACATTTGCTTTTTTAATCCAAGCATCGCCTACCCCACCAAAATTCGAAGGTAGTTTTTTTTTTTTTTTTTTTTTAACTATTAAATTTATTTTTTTCATTGGATTTTTGTTTTATTTTATTTGAATTTTGTTTTTTTTTATTTGATTTTTGTTTTTTCTTATTTGATTTTTGTATTTTTATTAGATTTTTATTTTTTTACTGTTGCTGTTGCAGAGCTAATCTGTTGAAATAAATTCAATTATAATATGGAATGGATGGAACAGCAAATATACGTAAGTAATGAATGGTGTATTTGATTTTAAACATTATTAATAATTACAATAAATATTATTTTTCTTCTAAATAATTGTCGTAAATCAAAAACAAAAAATATGATCAACCCAAATTCATTAGCTTGATTTTGGTGCTATTGATGACGCAAATTTCGAAAATAAAAAAAATTGTTGAAGCATTGCCATCAAATCGGTAAATTATTTTTATTATTTTTTCTTTAATTTTTATTTTGCTAAATTCTTACAAATAGATTAGCGAATAGAAGATAAGTTTTCCAGTTTATAAAAAAAAAGCATTGTTTTGAAATCAAATTTTTTTTGTATGCCTCGAAAATTATGTGAGGTTATTGTGTAACCTTGGTCAAGTCGAAAAAATTCTTTAAAATTTTACTAGTTGAAGTTAAACTATAATAAAACACGAATGCATTACTTATTAAATATGGTTCAATGGTTCATAAGTTTGTTATGCTCTAGTAATTGTGTAATTGAAAAATTATTAATTTGATTTTAGTTATTTATTTTATAATTATTGGAACAATAGATTTTTTTTTTTTGTTCAATTTTCTATTGTCCTTGCGACTGAGTTTCGAAAAACAACAGAAAATATATAAAATAAGGATAAGAAAAGATAAGTTTAAAAACCCATTATCAGAAAAGAATCCATTAAAAAAAAAAATTGATCTCACTAGAAATATTCTAATAATCAACGTAGCTGAAATCCTCAAATTTTAGCAAATAAACAACTATTTTAATCAATTTTTTTTTTATTTGATTTTTGTTTTCTTTTTTATTTGACATTTGCTTTTTTAATCCAAGCATCGCCTACCCCACCAAAATTCGAAGGTAGTTTTTTTTTTTTTTTTTTTTAACGATTAAATTTATTTTTTTCAGTGGATTTTTGTTTTATTTTATTTGAATTTTGTTTTTTTTTATTTGATTTTCATTTTTTTTTTATTTGATTTTTGTTTTTTCTTATTTGATTTTTGTATTTTTATTAGATTTTTATTTTTTTACTGTTGCTGTTGCAGAGCTAATCTGTTGAAATAAATTCAATTATAATATGGAATGGATGGAACAGCAAATATACGTAAGTAATGAATGGTGTATTTGATTTTAAACATTATTAATAATTACAATAAATATTATTTTTCTTCTAAATAATTGTCGTAAATCAAAAACAAAAAATATGATCAACCCAAATTCATTAGCTTGATTTTGGTGCTATTGATGACGCAAATTTCGAAAATAAAAAAAATTGTTGAAGCATTGCCATCAAATCGGTAAATTATTTTTATTATTTTTTCTTTAATTTTTATTTTGCTAAATTCTTACAAATAGATTAGCGAATAGAAGATAAGTTTTCCAGTTTATAAAAAAAAAGCATTGTTTTGAAATCAAATTTTTTTTGTATGCCTCGAAAATTATGTGAGGTTATTGTGTAACCTTGGTCAAGTCGAAAAAATTCTTTAAAATTTTACTAGTTGAAGTTAAACTATAATAAAACACGAATGCATTACTTATTAAATATGGTTCAATGGTTCATAAGTTTGTTATGCTCTAGTAATTGTGTAATTGAAAAATTATTAATTTGATTTTAGTTATTTATTTTATAATTATTGGAACAATAGATTTTTTTTTTTTGTTCAATTTTCTATTGTCCTTGCGACTGAGTTTCGAAAAACAACAGAAAATATATAAAAATAAGGATAAGAAAAGATAAGTTTAAAAACCCATTATCAGAAAAGAATCCATTAAAAAAAAAATTGATCTCACAAGAAATATTCTAATAATATACGTAGCTGAAATCCTCAAATTTTAGCAAATAAACAACTATTTTAATCAATTTTTTTTTATTTGATTTTTGTTTTCTTTTTTATTTGACATTTGCTTTTTTAATCCAAGCATCGCCTACCCCACCAAAATTCGAAGGTAGTTTTTTTTTTTTTTTTTTTAACGATTAAATTTATTTTTTTCAGTGGATTTTTGTTTTATTTTATTTGAATTTTGTTTTTTTTTATTTGATTTTCATTTTTTTTTTATTTGATTTTTGTTTTTTCTTATTTGATTTTTGTATTTTTATTAGATTTTTATTTTTTTACTGTTGCTGTTGCAGAGCTAATCTGTTGAAATAAATTCAATTATAATATGGAATGGATGGAACAGCAAATATACGTAAGTAATGAATGGTGTATTTGATTTTAAACATTATTAATAATTACAATAAATATTATTTTTCTTCTAAATAATTGTCGTAAATCAAAAACAAAAAATATGATCAACCCAAATTCATTAGCTTGATTTTGGTGCTATTGATGACGCAAATTTCGAAAATAAAAAAAATTGTTGAAGCATTGCCATCAAATCGGTAAATTATTTTTATTATTTTTTCTTTAATTTTTATTTTGCTAAATTCTTACAAATAGATTAGCGAATAGAAGATAAGTTTTCCAGTTTATAAAAAAAAAGCATTGTTTTGAAATCAAATTTTTTTTGTATGCCTCGAAAATTATGTGAGGTTATTGTGTAACCTTGGTCAAGTCGAAAAAATTCTTTAAAATTTTACTAGTTGAAGTTAAACTATAATAAAACACGAATGCATTACTTATTAAATATGGTTCAATGGTTCATAAGTTTGTTATGCTCTAGTAATTGTGTAATTGAAAAATTATTAATTTGATTTTAGTTATTTATTTTATAATTATTGGAACAATAGATTTTTTTTTTTTGTTCAATTTTCTATTGTCCTTGCGACTGAGTTTCGAAAAACAACAGAAAATATATAAAATAAGGATAAGAAAAGATAAGTTTAAAAACCCATTATCAGAAAAGAATCCATTAAAAAAAAAAATTGATCTCACTAGAAATATTCTAATAATCAACGTAGCTGAAATCCTCAAATTTTAGCAAATAAACAACTATTTTAATCAATTTTTTTTTTATTTGATTTTTGTTTTCTTTTTTATTTGACATTTGCTTTTTTAATCCAAGCATCGCCTACCCCACCAAAATTCGAAGGTAGTTTTTTTTTTTTTTTTTTTTAACGATTAAATTTATTTTTTTCAGTGGATTTTTGTTTTATTTTATTTGAATTTTGTTTTTTTTTATTTGATTTTCATTTTTTTTTTATTTGATTTTTGTTTTTTCTTATTTGATTTTTGTATTTTTATTAGATTTTTATTTTTTTACTGTTGCTGTTGCAGAGCTAATCTGTTGAAATAAATTCAATTATAATATGGAATGGATGGAACAGCAAATATACGTAAGTAATGAATGGTGTATTTGATTTTAAACATTATTAATAATTACAATAAATATTATTTTTCTTCTAAATAATTGTCGTAAATCAAAAACAAAAAATATGATCAACCCAAATTCATTAGCTTGATTTTGGTGCTATTGATGACGCAAATTTCGAAAATAAAAAAAATTGTTGAAGCATTGCCATCAAATCGGTAAATTATTTTTATTATTTTTTCTTTAATTTTTATTTTGCTAAATTCTTACAAATAGATTAGCGAATAGAAGATAAGTTTTCCAGTTTATAAAAAAAAAGCATTGTTTTGAAATCAAATTTTTTTTGTATGCCTCGAAAATTATGTGAGGTTATTGTGTAACCTTGGTCAAGTCGAAAAAATTCTTTAAAATTTTACTAGTTGAAGTTAAACTATAATAAAACACGAATGCATTACTTATTAAATATGGTTCAATGGTTCATAAGTTTGTTATGCTCTAGTAATTGTGTAATTGAAAAATTATTAATTTGATTTTAGTTATTTATTTTATAATTATTGGAACAATAGATTTTTTTTTTTTGTTCAATTTTCTATTGTCCTTGCGACTGAGTTTCGAAAAACAACAGAAAATATATAAAAATAAGGATAAGAAAAGATAAGTTTAAAAACCCATTATCAGAAAAGAATCCATTAAAAAAAAAAATTGATCTCACAAGAAATATTCTAATAATATACGTAGCTGAAATCCTCAAATTTTAGCAAATAAACAACTATTTTAATCAATTTTTTTTTATTTGATTTTTGTTTTCTTTTTTATTTGACATTTGCTTTTTTAATCCAAGCATCGCCTACCCCACCAAAATTCGAAGGTAGTTTTTTTTTTTTTTTTTTTTAACGATTAAATTTATTTTTTTCAGTGGATTTTTGTTTTATTTTATTTGAATTTTGTTTTTTTTTATTTGATTTTCATTTTTTTTTTATTTGATTTTTGTTTTTTCTTATTTGATTTTTGTATTTTTATTAGATTTTTATTTTTTTACTGTTGCTGTTGCAGAGCTAATCTGTTGAAATAAATTCAATTATAATATGGAATGGATGGAACAGCAAATATACGTAAGTAATGAATGGTGTATTTGATTTTAAACATTATTAATAATTACAATAAATATTATTTTTCTTCTAAATAATTGTCGTAAATCAAAAACAAAAAATATGATCAACCCAAATTCATTAGCTTGATTTTGGTGCTATTGATGACGCAAATTTCGAAAATAAAAAAAATTGTTGAAGCATTGCCATCAAATCGGTAAATTATTTTTATTATTTTTTCTTTAATTTTTATTTTGCTAAATTCTTACAAATAGATTAGCGAATAGAAGATAAGTTTTCCAGTTTATAAAAAAAAAGCATTGTTTTGAAATCAAATTTTTTTTGTATGCCTCGAAAATTATGTGAGGTTATTGTGTAACCTTGGTCAAGTCGAAAAAATTCTTTAAAATTTTACTAGTTGAAGTTAAACTATAATAAAACACGAATGCATTACTTATTAAATATGGTTCAATGGTTCATAAGTTTGTTATGCTCTAGTAATTGTGTAATTGAAAAATTATTAATTTGATTTTAGTTATTTATTTTATAATTATTGGAACAATAGATTTTTTTTTTTTGTTCAATTTTCTATTGTCCTTGCGACTGAGTTTCGAAAAACAAAAGAAAATACATAAAATAAGGATAAGAAAAGATAAGTTTAAAAACCCATTATCAGAAAAGAATCCATTTATAAAAAAAAACAAAAATTGATTTCACTTAGATTTATTCTAATCCTCAAATTTTAGCAAATATTCAATTATTTTAGATTATATTTAGTTTATAGATTTATCGGTGTTAGCTATAAAACTTTAAAATATTAAAAATCTATTGTATTCGGTATATTTATTTTAGCAATTTTATTATAACATAAGCATCATCAAGTAATTTCATTTTATTTTTTACTATTTTTTATTAATATTTTTACATTAATTATTTTTTTGTTTCTTTTCAGACAAAGAAACGATTGAAGTTGGAAAAACTGCTAATAAAATAGCATATAGTAATTTTATAATAATATTAAATACAATTTTGTATATTATATAAGTAATAGTTATATAAGTAATAATAAGTAATTAAAAAATACTACCACGCATATTGTAATCACACGTATTTTAAGTTTCGTAATATCGAATCGGTTTATATTTGTGTTATTTTAACGCCGTGTGTAAGCGTTTTAAAATTACGAAATGAAAACTGGAAAACATAAGAAATAGAAAAATGAATTAGACGAAACTTCTAATATCTTCACATCATATTACGTCAAGTGAATCACATATGGAAACTGCAAAAACATCACAGTCATTTGATTTTAATTTTTATGTTAAATGTTTTGCTTTAAGAAAAACAAACATATTATACAATCGATTGAAGAAAATAGTGATATACACACATCCACAAAAATAGTAAACGCAGATGAAGTATTTTGAAGCCGTTGAAGATTAATATAAAATGAAAGTAAATAATAATATAAATATAAGCTAATTATCATTAATTGTGATCTTTATTTATTTATTTCATATATTTTACAGTATTATTAAATGTATAATTAATTTAATATAAAAAAAAAAATATTTGTCTAATTATTTTATTAAGTTCATCAATCCACAACCTTTAACTACCGTCCATTGAATTCTGAAAAGAGAAAAAGAAAACAACAAAAATTATAACAAAAAAAAAATAAGTACAAAATAAAAATATAAATAAAATAAAATTAATATTTCATATACGAAATTCCACACCAACACAATATACAAGAAGAAAAAAAAAAAAAACTAAAAAAAAGAGTCACCTCTAATGGGACACTTAATTAAAAAAATAAAAATTCGATCACCTTTAATACGACACACTATACCAAAAATAAATTCAAAATATTAGCAGCTTATATGTCGCAACCGACATACATACATTAATAAGCTTGGTGGTGTATGAGGTAGAGGTGTAGTGTGAATTCATATGTGATATGAAAGTGGCGGGTTCGAAATGCGATGATGGTCGCATGAAAAAAAAAATTGTGTACATAGGTGGCTCCGGCCACCTGTGTATTTACAATTTTAAAAAAATCGGAAAAAAATGAGAAAAAAAAATAACAAAAAAAAATCGGAAAAAAAAAGTAAACAAAAAATGTAAAGTAAATAGAAAAAAAGAAAAGGGAATTTCTTTTTTGCATTTTTGCAGTCTTGAAAAAGAGTGATGGTTAAATGCCATTCCGACCGACCTCATCGCTCCGATCCGATTTATTTTTTCACAAAACGTAGAGCACGTCGATGCGAAGTTTATAGGTTAGCCCGGGACTCAGGAGCCCTCCGGGAGCGGAGTTATGGCCATTCTCCGGTACCGAATTTCCCACTTTTGGGACCCCCTAACTCCGGGAATACTCAATAGTTCCAAGTAAGACTAATACCAGTTGTAGTCCTCACCTGGGCCTACAATTTATGGAGGAACATTTTTTTCTAACTATAACAGTTTCCCGGCTATGGCTGCCCAAAGAGTGGAAATGCAAATGTAGACCTTTCTTCCGATGGATGGAACTCTAGGAAAAACTCATATATCCCAAAATCTAATGATGCAGAAAGGTGAAGGAAGGTTCAATCTATACGATAAAATTTATTTTGGAATTTTCCGATGAGAAATGGGGATTTTCCTAGAACAACGAAAAACATCGATTTTCGCATGTTTTCCGATGGGATTTTTCCAGGTTTCCCAACGGAATTTTCCAAAATCCTTATTATCCCATATACTAGACTATATGACCTGTATTTTAAGCTATAACACAAGTCTCTAAGTATTATGATGTTCCCACAATAATTACTCAAAGTAAGGCTTACCAAAAAAAACCCAATTTTCACCCCTTAATAACTCCGCCATTTTGGATTTCCCAGAAGCGGTCCCAGGGGAAAAATGTGGCCATTGTCCTCCTCTATAACATAGCCAAAGGAAAAAGCGCTAGCTCTAAAACTCACGAAATCCTATTTTTTCATATTTTGAGTCCATTCCCTACGTCACCACAAAAGTTTTGAGACAATTTTTTCACATTGTGTTTGAAATTCATCGAAATGTCTCAAAACTTATGTAAAAAGTGTTTTTTTTTAACGTTTTGGACATTTAAATGTACCATTAAGTGGTCAAATTCGGACATAACTTTTGCAGTGCCTTTTTTTTTTAAATAAAATTTTTGGTCCTATTTACCTGAAAATTTGCAGTTACCTTAATTACAATATTAGAAACACATTTTACCACTAGTGAACATCGAGATTTTCACGGGTTTTCCCAGAATTTTCATTTCAAGTTTTTCATATGTATGACAAAAAATTATGTTTTTAATATGAAATTTCATGGGAAGAATTTGCTCGTGGAAGAAAAAATAATTGAAAATATATTTGTGTGAGTGTGTGTGTGTGGTGTGTATGTGGTTTATTTAAAAAAAAAAATTTTTTTTTAAATTTACACACGAAAAACAACAAATACAAGTAATTTCTTTTTATTTAAGTTTTACTTTTCCATTCGAAATAATGTAAACACAATAAACAACAACAACATTTATGCGTGCGTCGCATATTGCAGAATTCAATGGAAGAAATTGCTCATCGAAGGACAAACAATTAAAAAAAAAATTGTGTAAGTGTAAGTGTGTGTGTGTGTGTGTGGTTTATTTATAAAAAAAAAAACAAATTTTAATTAAATTTACTTACGAAAAACAACAAAAACAAGTAATTTCTTTTTATTTAAATTTTTCTTTTCCATTCGAAATAATGTGAACAATAAACAACAACAACATCAGTGCGTGCGTCGGTTATTGCAGAATGGAATGAAAGAATAGTAAATGATTATTCTGAGAAAACCTGTGAAAATATCGGAGTCCCAATGTGGTAAAAAATGTTTCTAATAAAATATTTTAAATAAATAAACAAAAAAAAAAAGAAAATGTATAATTTTGTTTGTGCTTTGCTCGGACGCGAACACCGACCTGCAAATCACATAACAAAACAACAATTATTATTGGTTAGTGTTTTTGTCGTTTCATATATGGATTTTTCATTAAGTTAATTATTTTTAATTGCGACACTTTTCAATATTATGTACGAGATATACAAAATACTCGTATAGATTTTCCTATTTTTCTAATATCATGTCATTTCGAGTGAGACCAATATTAATATATGATTATCATTATCATTTGTTCGTATAGATCAGGTTTAAAATCGTAAGCATCTACACATAAATTAATTAATTTTTACTTATTACTATGTTTATCTTATTTCTATTTTACTATTTAAATTTTAAATGTTATGTTATCCCAAATAATATAAAAATTTATATTAATTTAATATAATTATGCTTCATATGTATTTAAATAACTAGATCAGAGCGATATTCAAATATTTAAGCAAAAAATATATCAATTTACAAATTCCATAAGATGATAGATAATAATTTAATAACAATTAATTTTTTTGCTTTAAATTTGTCATACTAGCCGCCTTAGTTGGCAATAATTATAAAATTAAAAATCAATGTAAAGAAATTAAGAAAAAATTATGTCGAAATGAAAATTAGTTAATTTAGTGCAAAAAACAATATTAAAATTAATATGCACAGGCAATAGAATAACAAAAATTTTTTTTTTGTAAATAATCGTTATTACAGCTTAGAATGTTTTTAACGAAAACATCTGATATTCCTTTGGATGTGTAATCACTTTTTTGGAAGGAGACAATCTTTGTACGTAACATATTAAAATAATATGCCAAAGTGATTCCCGAAGTTTAAATTAAATTTAATATTTCTATGATAAATGGTTTGTAATCACTGAATATATTATCAATATTTTTTAAAACCTGTGAGATAACCATGTGAATTCAATCTATTTAAATAGATAACATTATTCATATTTCTGTATGATAAGTCAATAATGATTCAATTGTTTTATGGTTGTGAATTCAAATTGAATTAATATAGCTGATCAGTGAAGATGAAGCAAATATTTCATTTGTATGTAGATTTATTACGGTGATCAAACAACTGGTAAAGTAACAAGTAATACAAATATTATCCATATACCATATCGTAATTACTTATTGTCGTTATTGATGTAATTCAATTCATTCTTTTTCATAATTGAGATGTAATGTTGGTGGTAGTATTGGTGTATCCATTTGATATCCTTTGGTATCCTGAGAATACAATTGAAACTAAAAATCTGTAATAAAATTTAGTTTCAATGAATTTAATTTACACAAACTATATTTAAATATAATTAATTAATAATAATTTAATAATAATAAAACCCACCTATGAGCTATAACTTAACCAATAATATTTAGTTACATTTTGTAGATTTATTACATCAATTAGTGAGACGTCGTATTAATATAAAATGGAAGATATATTAATATTTGATTAGTATTCCAAAAAATGGATCCTGTCCAATTTACAGCTGTTATGTTGATATACTATTGAAATTGTTGGCAAGTGGTACGTGATGATGCTGTAAAATCTATTAATTTTTTATTTAATATACATTTTAATGAATATATTATGAAAATGAAATCATTCATTTTATAATAATAGCTTACCTAAGATGATAAACACATATTTTAATTCAAGTACTGATAATGCATTTACCGGTGTGGCGCACTACAAATTACAATTCAATAACAATTAAATATATATTAATATTAATTGCTTTTTTATTATTATTATTATTTTTTATTTATTTATTTTTTTTAATAAAATTCAATAAAAAGAAAAAATTAATTAATGAACGAAAAAAAAAAACAAAAATTATTGGAATGTCAACAGTTGTTTTAATATTCCACCTCCACCATTATTCTTTTCTATAATTTTATCATACAGTTTTTCATGCATAAAAATAATGTATTCATAACCTACTTCATCCACTGAAGAATATGAAAAAATGATAAAAAATTAAAAGCGAACTAGATTTTATTTATACAAAAGTGATATTCCCATATTGTGAAAGGTTATATACATTTGTTTTATATTCAAATTTGATATTTTTGTTAAAAAATGTATTTCTTTTACATTGTGAAAGTCCTCTTAACTGCTAAAAATCCATAATAATCGAGAATGACTAAAATCAGTTTTGCACGGACGCTAACTTTAGTACACTCCTAGTCACATGTAAAAATGACACAAAATATTTGTAAAAGTCGAAAGTCAATTTGAAAAAAATCACTCAGTATGTGAGTGATTTTTTTATATATGGATTAACAATTGTCATTGTTGTCAAGAGAATAGCGATCAGGAGGTCAGTGCCTCTGGGGAATATAAAATAATAATAATAATAATAATAATAATAATAATAATAATAATAATAATAATAATAATAATAATAATAATAATAAGAATATTTTATTAAATATTTTATTTTAAATTTAATATATTTGCAACTAATATAAATTTGTGCATTTTGTTTGGACAGCTTCATAACTTTACATTTATTATATATGTTATCAGCACAGAAATACAAAAGGTAATGAATATGAATATATTTGCATAACACATTTTTAAATCAATACATTAAAAATTATTAGTTTTTATCTGTTTTTATCTGTTTTTAGATTATTTTGTTCATAACCTCTATCCCACCAAAAACCGATCGTCAACTTTCAATTACAAAATAAATAAATTAATAATATGGTTTTTGGTGTTGACGATGATATAATTTATGTATTTTTACTTCTCACTAGTATACTTATTGGTAAATACTATAAACAAGTAGAAGATGTAAATAAACAAAAATGGATTGGTACTTGTATTGGAATATTAATTATATTTATTGTGTCAGGTTTACATATTTTACACATAATCTTCTCAACGTTTATTTGTAGTTTAATTATATTATATGTAAATAAAAGGTTTGTATACAAACTTGAACTGCTCAAGTGCTAACCTAAATACAATGTACGAAGTGTTCTATTCATCATTATGCGATTGAAATCACTATAAAATGTTGTTTATGAAACATGCAATAATCTAAAATTTTACTTAATATATTATATATACATTTCAATTAATATAAACGTAATAGTGTCTATCCCTTCTGGATTTTATATATCCATCATTCACCATCCTTATTTTATGTTACTCAGCGAGGAACCAAAGAGCATGAATCATATAGCATCCCAAAATTACATATACAATTTAAATTAAATAATTTGTTATACTTTCATACTCAATCATAATATATAATATTAGACATTCCTATAAATACGTGTGACAATTTCGGTAGTATGTTTTAAAGATTGCAATAAAGCATACAGCATACAGAATATGAGAATGTTCTGCTTCACAAACGGCACCATACAATAATGTTAATCATATTTAATATTATATACTAATGATCGATGATAAAGTTATATATTATTCTAGTGTTATAAGTGATAATAAAGCATCAATGATGAATAGTTTCATGCATCGCAATTTAACATTCAACATATTATAAATATAAATTTTAATTTTTAATACTTTCTATATATAGAAAATGCCATATCATTAGTTTTGCATTTATGTTTAGTTATTTATTATTCTTTCGTACATGTACTTATTTTGGATTTCCTACGCCACCAGGACACACAAATTTAGTTCAAATGATTTTAACACTTAAGGTATTTCGTATTTATAGTTATTAATTTGAATTGAAACCCTTAACCACTTTTATTGTGCTGCTGCAGCTATTTAGTAATTATACATAAACTATGTGATTCTAATTTCCTATGATTATTTCTGACGAAGTCAATATAAAATATACATGTAACATATACGATTATTAGCATTGAAAATAATAACCAGTGATTTACAAAATTAATTTAAAAATATCGATTAATTTATCGACAGCAAAACAAAAAATTCAAATAAATAGATGAATTATGTACTTATATATTTATTACTGTTTATGCGCTAGATTTCTAATATGTGTTAGTGTAGCGAAATCCATAACAGAGGTTAAGGGTTAACATTATTATAATATATATGCTAATAATTATATTTAAATTTTTTAGTGTGTTGGATTAGCATTTGAAATAAATACAATAAATTCAATGGTAAATTTAAATCCTAAAGAAATGGATGATTATGAACAAAATATATTAAATATTACTGCAATTGATATTATTCATTATTGTTTCAATTATATGGGTATATTAACAGGTTGGTTAGATAGTTTTGTAAATTTAAAAATTCAAAATAAATGCTAGAACACACACGTTGTACATCCGTCATATACACATATTTTATATTATAATGTAATTTTTTTAGGACCATATTTTCGTTATAGAACATATTATGATTATTTTACATTACCATTTAAAAATTATGCTAATTGCGGAAATGCAACAAAACAAAAATTAATGTTTATTCCAATTTGTGCTTTTTTATATGTTGCAGTTAGTTATATTTGGCCATTAAGTGTATGTATATTTTATATTCATTTTATAGAATATAGACTTAATAAAAATTTGCTTTTTTAATTATAATAGTAATAAGTAATATATGGTATTAAATAATAAATAACTTAAAATTCTAAATCTATACTGTTCCATATATGATCACAATAAGGAAAATTTTCGCTAAATGCTATAAAATGATCTGGATGCTGAGGAAACAAAATTAAAAAATTAATTACTCAATTTGTTGGTCACTACGTGAAAATATATGGTATCGCCAATGTTTCTGTAGTCTGATCAATAAAATGATTGATTTTATTGTAATCGTGAACGCGAAACGTTATATTATATAATACATAAATTGCTGTTTATAACAGATCCTGGAACAATTCATTTATAATACATTAACGCCGCATTTTGTTCCCCACATAGTTCAAATCAATATAGAAAAAATTGTGAAAAAAATTGACTTTTTATATTTATGAACAATTGCATCAAATTTATTCACATATATTTTTTTAGAATATTGTAAAAGTAATAATCACGTAATCATTTTAATAATATAAATTTTGATAAAAAAAAAAACAAAAAAACAGTATGCAACTAGTGAGGAATTTTATGCAGAAAAATCAATATTGTATCGTTTAATGTTTATTTGGCCATCATTTTTAATTTTTCGAATGCGTATTTATATTGGAATTATATTAAGCGAATGTGCTTGTACAATGACTGGTTTTGGTGCATATCCTGTACAAGTCGAATCAACATCAGGTGCCGGTCCAACAAAAGAATATATATCTATATTAAAGTAAAAATCTAAATCGCCTTTAAAAATAATAAATAAGTATTGGTTAAGATTTTTTGTTAATATATTTTAGTCAAAATCCTGAGAAATTTGAATATGATTTTGAAACAATACGTAATGTGGATGTACATACAACAGAAACTAGTATAACATTTCGTGAAACAATGAAAAGTTGGAATATGTGTATTCAATATTGGTTAGCTGTTAATGTATATAAGCGATTTCCAAGTAAAAAATATCGGTAAATACAAGTGATAAAATTAATTTTAAAATGGTTTTTTTTTATCTTTAATAATTATTAACTATTATTATTTTTATTATTATATCAATTTTTTCGCCCAAATAACTAGAACATTCATAACATTAATTGTATCAGCCTATTGGCATGGTGTTTATTCTGGTTATTATTTATGTATTGTTGGTGCACCATTTTATTTAGCAATCGAAGATATACTACATAAAGTTTTGCGTAAAGATACAAGTGGTATTAAACGACGTTTTATTGATTGTTTCTTTTGGATATCGAAATTTTTTGCATTTTCATATTTAGGCATTGCATTTTTATTATTACAATTAGATAAAATTTGGTATTATTACAAGTAAGTATATTATTAATTGAACATTTTAGAAATTTATAATTTATTTAATAATTCTTATAATTATTTTTTTTATTTTTATTTTAAAGTTCAATTTTTCATATTGGATATATATATTTTGCTGTTATGTATATGTTTGGAATGGTGATGTTAAAAAGCAGATCTATAAAACCGAAATCTTCTTAATAAAATTTAAATTTAATATAATGTTTGAATGGATTATAAAATTATTCAATAAAATATTGGGAAATGGACCAAAAAATATCGGTGTTATTATAGTACAAATATATTAAACAGCAAAGCAATATTACATGAAGATAAAATATTATACTTTACATGTTGCGTTGCCATCATCTTTCATTTCATATATAAAATACAGGCAATTTAACATACAGTTAAATGTAAAGTTAATGTTATGCATAGATGTTTTTTTTTAATGAATTGTTATTTATTTATTTATCATCTTTTTTTAATTACGGGCTGCAGTTTTAACGGATTTCCATACAGTAACATTATTTCATAAAAATTTTTACTGATATCAAATGAAAAATCGGTCGCATATCTTTTGAATGCGTAAAGTGATTTTAAAAAAAATCTCGTCAATAAAAGTTTGGCTGGAAATCGATTATAATTTACAATTATGTATACAAAAATGAAAATCTGTTAAAACTATGGTCTATAATTAAAAAAGAATCGGAGAACATGCTTCTCCGCTGTTGCTGCATGTATATATAGCAGCCCCAAATTATTAAGAGTACAATCCTAAAAAAAAATATAAAGTTATTTGCAAATATCTAACATTTTCTACAAATTTTTTTTTTTTTTCCAGTAATAAATGTCAATTAATTTCTTATTTCTATTTATGGGTTTTTCTTAAATATGTTTTGTTTTATATTTTTTATTACAATTTACGTTACACTTTTCAACAATAAAATAAATAAATATATAGTATTTATATAGGTTATCTATTGTATGTTTATTGTTTAGTGTAGTTATAATAAAATTTTATTAATTATATTTTGTGTTAAAGATTATTATTTATATTTTCAGAAACCGACAAAAAAAAAACGATCAAAAATTATATAATTAATAATTTAAAATGCTTTTACATTTTGTAAATTTTATATATCTACAAAATTTAGTATTAAATCGAAATCAATCATTCAAAAAACAACACTTCATATTAACAGCGAGTTATAAATAATATTAACAAAATAATAAATTATAAAAATTTTAATTTCCGGTACATAAATAATAAATAAAATGATACTTATAATAATAACCATTTAAATAATAATTTAACTTTGTAAATAATAGTTGCCTAATGCCTGTGTTTATTTTATAAATAGTTCTTTTAAGGATGCGTTACCTTCCTTTTGTTCGCAAAAACATACAATACATAATTTATAAAAGTTTTCTTTTTTCTGTATGAATATTGTAATACAATTTCACACGGAAATGTATATATTATTATCATTTCCAATATTTGAATATCTAATCTAGCAACTATACCCATAATGGGCATAATGGTTATTAAATTTGAATAATTATTGTATTTCCATTAAAAGGTTGTGTGTGAAAACTGAAAAAAACAAAATAAATAAATAAAACAGCGTAATTTAAGAGACCGCGTTATATTTAATCTTACACAACATATGGGTTTCTAATAATAATATAATTATACATAAGTAATATAAAAATATGTGAATTTATACGTTTGTACGTTTTATATGTTAGTATTTTATAAACCTCATTGTTTTTCTCTGTTGTAAAGGGAGCCATGTAAAAGTAATGAAATTTAATTGTATATTTATGTGGTTCTCAGCAAATGTTTGTGTTTTAGTATTTTCTTCAGACAAAACGTTATTTTCAACGTAAATATACTCATATCTATTGTACAATATCGAAAAGGAACAGATTTGTCTGAGAAAATTAAACATCATTGCACAGTAACAACAAAATACCATGAATATATTACAACGGAGAAATGCAACTAGGTTTAATAATAGCAATACTTTAAAGTCCAATTTAATGTACCGCCGCCTTATAATTGTGAAATATTACATATAAAATTATACGTGCGATGAAAATCAATCGGTTTTTTTTTTAATGTGAAAGAAAGAATTTATAAAATACAATTGAATAAATTTAAAACAAATAAATCATTTTTTTAGGACAAGAAAAATACGTACAAACATATTATAAAAATTGTTATTATTTATATCTTATATAATTTCATAAATATATATTTTTTAACTATTTTTTAATTAAAATAATGTCTACTACTTATAAAACTTAATAAATAGTATGTTTTTATTTTGCTTAAAAATATAATTACAATGTAATTATTATTACATGATTATTATTATTATTATTATTATTATTATTATTATTATTATTATTATTATTATTATTATTATTATTTATGCATAATTAATTTGTTTATTTATTTATTTTCTGTGTTATTAATAATATATTATTATTCGCTTATTGTTTTTATTTATTTGTATATTTCATCATATATCTACTCATCAATCCCGGTCAAATTGAATTCATTTTCGTTTCGTCAACGCTATGACAAAAATTGAAAATATATAATGATATAACCAGAAAAAAAAACTATGCGAATAAAAGGACGGGAATTAAATTCATTTAATTTCATTTTTAAAACGAAAAGTATATAATATCTTTTCACATAAATAATTATATATTATATAATATATAATATATGTACACACATCAACCGTGCTCGTTAATCCAAACGACAGTTAATCCGCACACATCCGGATTATTGCAAGGAACAATTAAAATATATAACAGTCAAACAAAAATTCCCATAATTATTATTTATTAATAAAAGATAAAATCATGAACTAAGCGGCATCTGATAGTTTAAACTTCTGAGTTGATTTCTTGACAAAGAAAAAAAATAATCGCCTTAATATCTTGGAAGTTCTGGGATCAAAAGTGAACGACGGTATATTTTTTCTTAATAATATTAAAATCAATTCAATAAAGTTATATTATTTTTCGAGTTATGTCGATTAAATTTTACACATATCCATACAATGATTTCGGATTAGCTGCTCTAAGTAGACGCTTGGAAAATTGATATCTATAGAAATCAGTGATTTAGACCAGTTTCATATGGAACTTGGTAATTTGGTCATTGCTAAATCAATTTCGATCAAATTTTGTATGTGTGTTAAAAGTGATATTATATGAACATTTCTTATATCAGTGTATCCATTTCTCATCCTATGCATTTCGATGAAATTTTGTATGTACCAGAATTTTCCAGATGTTAAGATAATTAATGTTTTTCTTTATCAAGAAATCAACTCAGAGTATCAAACTAACATATAAATTTTATATTATGATGCTACTTTTAAAACAAAGAAAATTATGGGTATTTTAGTCTGACTATATATTATTTTTCCAAGCAATAATTTACACAAAAATCAACCAAACTGCAAGAGCATCGTTCGGATTAACTCATGGTATGTTATATATACATATATACTACATTATGATAATATTTATATACATTTTTCTTAAATTACGTATTAAATTTTAAGTAGCAATATTTGTGCACAATGAAAGTAGCACACAAACACACACACACACACTCGTAAACTATTCTGTAAATTTGCTTTTTTGACTTTAAAAATTTATAATTTTTCATGCCTAATTTATAATCTCCATATTTTTGGTATAATAATCTAATCAAAATGGTAAAATGTAAAAGTGCAATGCAAATTAAAAGTAATCTGATCTATTTAATAAAGTATATATAGTTTTATATAATTTCGGCTTATTTTACAAAGATTGTTTGAACAATATTTCATTCATTACATTACATTTAGTATATATTGATGTTCAGGATAAATTAAATATGTATAAGTCATTCCGAACAAATTTCCGAAAGTCTTTGTTACAACAATTTAATTGCAATAATCTATAATGATATCGAAAAAGTGAATACTATTCAACTCTTTTTCAATCCTTGAATTATTCTTCTTGAAAAATAATCAATTTATCTGTGAAATTATATAGGATTTATTTCTTTCACTATACGTAATTATATAATATAATAATATAGGTAATTATGCAGACGATTTTTATTCCAGTGACTACGAAATGTAGTGGAGCGATTTCAGTCTACACACAGGAGAAACTAATACGGAAAATTGACGATTTAATTTTTTACCAATGACACCAATTTATTAGATTTTTACTTTTTATAAAATTCCATTGTTTATTAATTATCACGAAAAGGCATTTCAGGAAAAAGGAAGTTCTTCTGTATATACTTCTATAAAATATATATTATGTATTATTATATAATTCCATGTATTTTATGAACAAAATGTTCTTTTAAATCGTTTAAGTTAAAAAAAAAAGAAAAGAATAAATACTATAACTTAAATAAATTCACATAACGAAACTAACTAAAAACCAAACTATAATACTTATGCCAAAATGTAAAAAATTGTAATGTGTAATTAATACTACACCCACACCCACATGCATTATATTACATATGGATTTATTTATTTGTTTTTAAAATTTAAATTGATCAAATTAGTTAATAAATTTGTTTGGTGAATATATTCGTGTTGCTTAATATTATAACATATATCAATAATTAATTAGAATAACACAAACAATATTGAATTGAAATATATACCCTTTCCATAATTTTCTAATATGTATTTCTAAAACTCAACTAATATGTTAATAAATTTTAATTACAAACGAAAAAAATAACAATTATTAACTAATTATCTGTGCATTAAATAAAATAATGGTTTTTTTTCTTTAAAATTACATATAATTAATATTTATACAAAATTTAATATAAAAACAATTAAAATTATTTTAAGTTAAGGCACATAATGGGCAGTAAGTCAGCTGAAATATAAGTGGTCGCATGCATATTTCAGAAAAAAACAGCAAGTAAATTCAAGTAATTAATTATACACACGTTTTTCTCTGTATTTGATGTATACACCTGATTATTTCACATGAAAATAACATAAATTACAACGAAAAGCATTTTTAAATATACATATCATTTAGTACACGTCAATTTTAGCTGAACTACGCCCAATATCTATTAGTAATTAAATAAATAAAAAAATTCTAATATGACATAAATTATTGTTGTGACCGTTTTAGTTTTCTAATATTATATGTCGATAGAGTGGTCCCCTGTACCAATTTTTGTTCCAGATAAATTAGCGCTTAGCCGCCAAAGGTATTAAAATTGGTATGCGGAATAATGAGTAGAATAGTAGATGTGGTTGGAGGGGTCACCCTTTACAACTGTTGTGCCACAAAAAATGGCAAGACTTCCCTTTCAAACGTGGCAGCTGGTTAAAATTTGGATTGGAAAATATTAAAGGATTGATACGGAAGGTGATCAACTGTTGTTTTAAATAAAATGCGAGAAAGATAAGGTGGGAAGAAGGTGACGATTGGATCATCGGTTTAGGGGAATCAGCCCCTTTAGGACAAGCGACGTTTCAATCACCCCTTTAAGTAACTCACTCGCTTAATGATATCCTGCTTGAATTTACAGGAAAATATATTGCAGATTTGAACGATTACCCATAAGAGAAAAATTTAAATAGTAATTGGGATATTATTAATATCTTGCGTTGAAGGTGTCACAACAAATATGTGATTAGTAGGTGATAGGTGATTGGTAAGAATATGTGCTTCGATAATGAATGCATAGCTATGCTCGGAACAAATATGCCAACTCATTTTAATTTTATAATATAATACAATTTTTGCTAAATCGTCATGTCTTCGTTTGCAGATAAATTAATAAATTTGGTAATATTATTTTTTAAATCTTGTAGAAGTAATAAAAATATTAAATAAAAACTTAGATATGGAAAGAAATATTGCTGGAATATTAGAAGCAACTGGTATATATGAAAAAAAAAAATTAAATAAGCATGACAAATTATTCAGCACTTAATTTCTATTAATTCTGAAATTTTCCAGCTGAGGTAATATTTGTTATTTATGGATTCAAAAATCGATTATGTTTGAAAATATGGTGTTGCAAGCTATATATTCAAAACAATATGCCACGAATTTATTCATATAAATATATTGACATTAAAAAAACGTATATCTTTCTATAATTATATACCACACCACAGAGAGATTTACCAAATAATAAATTTCCTATACTCCACTTGCGGTAAAACGAATGACTTGAATCTTAAATATACGCAAATGTTTCCTTTCTGCCATACGTGTATATTTAATTGCAACAATTGCAATCATTTATATAGTATAGATTAGTGACGACGACAATGACAACATTCCTGTAAAACTATTGTGAAATTTACGGAACAGCTAAATATTATGTTTATGTTGTTATTTAAATAAATCTTAAAATTAGAAATTGCAGCTTATGTTAAAATTATTTTCTTTTTTTTTTGTTTTCTATTATCATTATTTTTTTTTTTTTTTTTAATTATGTTATTTGTTATTAAAATTAAATTTGGTTATTTAAGGATTTTTTATTTTTATTTTATATATTTTATTGCCTTTTTGATTTGATCTTTTTTAGCGATCATCCTCAGAGCAAATTTACATTTATGATGACAAAATAAAAACCTTTTTTTGTTAATCTTTTTTAATAAAAAAAATCAATTATTTTTAATAACTAGAAATCTAGTCCACTTTTTTTTTTTTAATTTTTTTAAATAAAACAATTATTTTGTTTTCTATCGATATTTCGATTAATTAAGTAACCATAAAATTAAAGTGGTTTTTTCTTTTTTGTTATTCTACTTTTTTGAATAATTTTCTACTATAAATACACAATTTTAATAAAATTAAAATAGATCAAAAAAGTAAAAATAACAACAACAAAAAACCACTTACGCATTTACAATTCTAAAAAAGTGTTTATATTTCGGAATAATATTTAAATTTGCTGTGAACAAAACCGAATGAAGCAGGCAATAAAATTATAAAATAAAATATATTAAAAAATCCTTAAATAATATAAAAATTTAATAAATTTAACAAATAACATAAAAATAAAGGATTTTAACTATATTTAAAAATATAATATTTATTAATTATTTAATTATTAATTTATATTTATTTAGTTTAATTTAGTGTATATAGTTATATCAAATATCACTATGGGTTCATGTATTACTAATACATTTATATACACTATCGTATAAATTAAGAAATACATATATTTAGTTATTATTGATGCATATGTGGTGGCTGTGTTATTACTGGTGGCGGTAGTGGGGGTGGTGCTGCTGTTGGTAAACCATATGGATGATGTGGATGATGTAGTACTGATAATGGATGATGCATACTCAATGGCAAATTATAATGTTGTAATCCTGGTTGCATATGATGAGGTAATACTGTTTCAAGTTTTGGTTTAACATCCAAAAGTTGGTGATGATGATGGTTATTGATATTAATATCATTACCTTTTTTCTGTTGTTTGCGTCCTTTCGCCCGACGATTTTGAAACCATATTTTAACTTGTCTATCGGATAAATTAAGTGCTTGTGCTAATTCAGATTTACGTCGAATTGTTATATAATTTGATGTATGGAATTCCTTTTCTAATTCTAAACGTTGATGATCTGTATAGACAACACGATATTTATCCTTTGTTCTTGTTTTTCCTATATAGATATGAAAGATAATTTTTAATAAACTTTAATATTTACGTTACTATAGGAGCTATATACAATTAGGATTGTAAGAATAGAATTGTGTTAAAACAATGATTCTTTATAGGATAAATTTTACAATATATTAAGTGTCGTGCTATACAGTTGTGAATAGTCTTATTATGTTTAGTGCTAGTCGTAAATATTCATATTCATATGAAATGTATGTGTATATGTTCACTGTTTTTCTTACGACTATAAACACAAATGCTTAGTTTAAAAATTGAAACAAATTAATATTATGTATTTAAGAAATGGAAATGGTTTGTGCGAAAAAATGTATGTAATTTCAAAATGTAAGAACGCGTTTATTTTTATTCTGTTAAAAAATTAGTATTATTATTGTTTAAATTGTAAAAAAAAAAACCATATCTAAAATGTTGCCAAATTAATTAATAATTTTAATAATAATAACTTTGTGTTATTCAACTGCAGGGCAGAATAGATTTTTTAGAATATTTTAAATTTGTTGTTATTTGTCCATGCGGTTGCTTCATAAATATTTAATTACCATACGATTGATGTCCTTATATCCTGTTTGATGGGGATTTCGGATATAAATATATTTTAATTGTGTCATATACAATATTTGACAAAGATATTTTGATGCTGGTTGAATAGTTTTGTTCAGGATCATCGTCAGCTGGCAGAGACTTAGACCAAATACATAATCTGGTAGATTAAACAACATTATATTGTGGATTGTTTTGTCATTTTTTATTTTGTATCCTATATTATTAAGAAGCATTCTTTAAATAATTTTCTTTCATATTAATTTTTTTATTCAGAAGAAATCTCATGAAATGCATTTATAATTGAGTAAGAATAAAAAAGCTCGAGGAATAGAATTCAAAATTTTGTTTGTTATATTTGAATATTACTCGACGGCAAGTATATTTACTCGAATCAGACAGTCTCAGGTATCACCGGTGTATTTTATATATATATATATTGTATTGCGGTATTGTTTTTAACCAATGGAATAATCCAAATTATGATGTGATGCTTCTTTATCTTATGACATAAAAGCTACAATTTTTTAAGAATTTCAGTTACATATATGCGTTAATACAGCCAAATGTATCTTTTATGTGTCCGGTTTTTGTAATTCTATTATAAATTCATGCATATATCAGTTATTTGAATGAATGTATAGTACAAAATTATTTAGAAATGTAATATAAAAGTTAACCACTACTAAAATAACACAAACATATGTTATTTGGAACAAAACAAATTGCAAATAAAAAATTAATTTTTGGAACTTTGTATAATATAAAAAATATTACGTGACGCAAATCATATTGCAAATAATAAATATATAACATATTTGTAAAAACTATAAGTAAACAAAAAATAAAAAAATTAAATTTTAATTACAATCTAAAATAGATAAATTTTACTGTTTAATTTTATTTGATGAATGACATCAAATAATGAGTGGAATATAATAATTTTTATATATTAAATTACTTATCAAATAAATAATAATAATATAATAACACCTACAACAAACATAAAATGTATTACAATTTTTTAAGTTATTATTACACACACACACACGCACACGGTGTTATATTAGATTACAAAAATTATATACCTGTAATTATAGTACACGAATATATTTCTATAACATAGTAATGTAAAAAGTAAAGAATGGATAATGAAATGTGATGTTATATTAAGACGTCTGGCGGCGTAACAACCACGAATATAAGGCATTATTTTGTGTGTGTGTGTGTGTGTGTGGGACGACGCCATTATATCCTTGTAATGTAATGTAGTTAGTGGTTACATGCAAAGCTCTCTTTTGTGTGTAAAGTCATTATCCTTAAAATTTATTTATAGTGTATACATGCAAAGTTTTATGTTGCATGTAACGTCATCTAAAATATAATTACAAGCATTTAACTTTTAACACATTCATATGCAGAGCCACCAATTTACACATATTGTGGAAACAAATAAGTGCACCAAATAGTATAGTATATGGTAGAAGACCGAATTGGATTACTCCATAAAAAATGTTAAGAAATAAAACCCCTTAAAACAAATGACTCGCGTTTTTATAAATGTGTATCAGTAAATCAGACGGGCCCTGTATATAATTAAATTAAAGTAATATACTCGTTCGTTATCATTATTCATATTTTATTTGAACGAAGATTTATTTATAAGTATGTATCTATATATATAGTATAGTATAGTATAGATATATATATATGTTCATATATTTATAATAGTATATTTGTAAAAAATCTTGTAAAACATTATAATCATATTTACTCTGTTTTGAGGATTTCATGTTTGTTTACCCTGTTTACATTGTCGGTCTTTTGTGAATATCTACGTATATGAAAAAAAAAACAAAATTTGAATAACACATAAAGATATTTTGATAACAATTTTTTTATTTTATACCAGAGAGTTTTAAAAAAAAAAAAAAAAACAAATATTTAAAAATATGATAGTAGGTAATAATAACAATATATGCGTTAAATTGAGTCTTTTTGATTTAAATATATAATAATAAAATTTATATCCGAAATATGAAGAAAAATTATTGCAAGATTTATGCGTTCCACCATTTAAAACAGATATCTAATGAAATGATCTGTATTTATTTTAAATCAATTCTTATTTATCCATTGTAATTTTTATTAACTGATTTTTTGGTTCGCTTCTATAGTACCTTATGTGTTGAAGAGATTCAATCATTTCACTATTTTAAATATAATAAACTTTTTACCTATTGGTATATGTATTGCGAAGATGTTTTCATATAGCTATATATATATTATATGAAATGCAATAAAGATTAAATTCTGTGATTCTGGATGGTTAATTCCTCAGCGTGTGTGTGTGTGTAGTTAATATTGATTTGTCATTTTCTAACCTATTCAATAAATCTTTAAACAATGGTGTATTTCGAATTATATATATCTATCAGCAAATTATCGTGTATACCTAAAAGATTTTTGAGGCAATATTTTCTGATATATGTGATTTTTAATCCATCATTTGTACAACTCAACATGAATTTTTGGGGGTCGTTCTACGACTATACAAAATCTTCTAGAATTTGTCACATACTGTTTTGATAATTTCAATTTGCGAACCTATGTTGACTGAATTTGATGAGTTATCCCAGCTAAACTGTATAAAATTGATTTTAATTCTAATTTTATTCGTTGGATTGAATCTTATTTGTGTTGTCACTGTACCAGCAGGTAAATTGCAATGCTAGCCTGTCCAGTGAAATTGTTGTAACATAGCTGGTGTACCTCAGGCTATATATACATTTGGTTACAATTCTATTCACACTTAATGCATTAACGGTTCTACCGTTAAGAATTCTGAAAGATGAAAGCTGATGTAGTTAAGATTTACATGACGATTAATAATTGATGCGCGATTGTTACAAATGATTTAATTGCATTTTTCAATTGGTGTATTGTGAACAATTAATTTTTTTTAAATATATAGAGACACAAAGGTAAAATTATTAATTTTATACAAGAATAAATTACATTTAATTTTTTTCGTTTCATTTTAATAAATCTGTATAATAAATAAATAATGTTTAACAAAACTTTAGATTTCGTTGTTTAAATGTGGATAAAAAATTAAATTTTAAATATCACATTGTTCACATAATATTTACGGACACCAATTGTGATACGGCCACTATTTTATTTTCTTGTATAAGACAGCTGTTATATGGAATATTTTTGCCAAATTTGGTCGACGGCTTATGAACTGGATAAATCAAGAAATGAATATATTCGCAGAGAAGATTTCTTAGATTTGTTCTAATTATTTTTTTTTCATATTGATCATTATATATTATACCAACTATGGTCAATTTAGTCCGTTAACGTTCGAAATTATTTAGTTGGATCGCATCCTATATATTACATTCACAAAATAATATACTGCACCTTTCTTATCCAAAGCCGCACATAGAATATAGCTGTGGAATTGTTTTATTATACAATATTATTATTGTATTATTGTCAATAAAACTTATATATACAAATAATTTATATTATGTATATTGTGTGTGTGTGTGTGTGTGTGTGTGAGTATTGTATTGTGTATAATAAATAAATGGAATAAAAATATACGATAGAGCTTAAGCACTTACTGATTTTATTATGACTTATATTATTTAAATTAATTTATTGCAAATTACTTTTTTGATTTATGATGATGAAAGATTTGTGCTCAAGTTTCTTACCATAAATTTTCGAGTGCATATATAATATACAAACAAACATAATAAAGTTATGCAATTCAATATAGCAAATATGACACGTGTTTGCATACAATGAATGTTGTTACGTACATTAGACTAAACGAGTAATAGAATAAATACACATAATTTTGTTTGCAATATATGTACGAATATACCTAATACAAACCGCGTATATTATTTTATCTATTTAAGAACCATTACTCTAATTCTAATGTCATAGGTACAATTTAAAATTCTTATTTCTTATACATTATTCAAATCAATTTTCTATAAATAAATTCATTGTATATCTTATAAACATAGCGTTGAGTGGACTATAACGACAATAAATGGTAAGCAAATTGCAACATAATAACATAATTTAGCCGGTAAACCAGGACAATCAATACTAAAATTTAACAAATGTTCGTTATATACGATATATCCCTAGATAATCTTCGTAAGAAGGCAACCGAATAGGATTAGTCCAAGGGAGGCTTCTTATTGCAAATATAAGAAATCTTTTCTGTATCGATTCAATCAATGTGACAGGTATGTGTCAGTTTTTTATCAAGATTTCTAATGGAGCAGTAATATGAAAGAATTAAAAATTAAATCGAGATGCTTGCTGTCGCGGCTGCTACTAATATTATTAATATGATGTAGACCATCCGACTATAAACCATCGAATAAATTGCGTTCAAATTCAATCGTAAGTAATATTAAATATAATTTCGCATGCAAAAATCATATACTCAATCATCCAAAATCAAAAGTTAATTATACTGTGACTATATATGGTTAATAAAAGAGTTGTTTTTTAAACGTGATAGAACACAAACTACTGGAAACTAATTAAATAAGTTTTCTTTCTCCTTTTCACTCTGCTTTAACAATTCATCATGTGGAACATTAACATTTCAACAACGAATGAATAACAATATAAAACAGCTAGCTGTGGCTCACATTTACTTCAAAAAATTAATCAATATTTAAAATAAAAAATATATTTAATTATTATTAAAAAAGTTTTCATTTCACATTCATATTTAAAATTCTGTTATGCATAAAAAACATATTCCAATAGTTATGGTGAAATTTATAATTTATAATTGATTGTAAAATAAAAATTTATACAATAATATTTGATAAAATGTTTATCTACTCGTACATAACATAAATTATTAATATATATTGTAAGTTGTTAATTATATGTTTATGCTAGGTATTTACTATACGTAACGTAATACGGTAAGTTATACCAGTGAATTTATGATATTTATTTGAATTATTTATACAACAATTTTCAATTAATATTAAGCACATATTGTATTTTTTGTATACGGAACCTGGAATATACCCGTTCTTATCCATTAAATCTAAATCTAAACATATTTATCATAATAATAGATTGATTTGTATATCATCCGAATATATGCATTAATGACTAATTATGAATGTTTAATATAAACTGATGATACATACAAATTTTCAAATAGGTAAATATTTAATAAGATTATTATGGATATGTAACTACTGCAGGACGATCTTTGCGCATTACACCAATGGTTTATTGATAAACATATTTGTATTTAAATACTCATAAGTGTAAAGTAGCTTTATCGGTAAAAATGCTTCATTGAAAAATGTATGTCAATTGATTAATACATTGGGCTAATTTGGTTGTAGGTTTTATAATTCGTGTGTGCTGAACTTTCAGATCCTTTATATCCTTTATATCTTTTATATATATCTCTATGGTTAAATCAATAATTGAATATTTTTTGACATGTTTGGTTGCCGTTTTATGCGCCATGGACATTATAGTATTGAATATTGTAATGATGTAAATATGTTTTTGATTTTACTATTACATATAACTACTATAATATTACATATAAGGGATGATAAAATGGGATTCCATTTTGTGGATATCGTTATTTCTGACATGTTGTCAATGCGGAAATCATTATATATAAATATATATGATATATATTGCTTTCATATAACCACAAAAAAAAAAAACAACAAAAACGGATTTGTATCTAGTATATAAACTTTTATAACACTTATCAGTAATTAGTCGATTAATATTTTTATAATTTAAATAGTGTGATAAGATTATGGAATTATTATTATTATCAAATAATATAGAAAAGAAATGCTATATATATATATATATACATCAAAGCATTATTCGAAAATTACGTGATAAAACATGACCCGCATTATCTTTACCAACCGAAATTCAATAGAAATAATAATTAATAATAATAAATGTTAATATTAAATTAATAAGGAACAAATTATGAAACACAACGGAATCAAAAAGAACAATTGAACAAAAACTATACTGACAATATACAAAGTGAAACAAATTTCTAAAAATATACTCGTATGGCGTTTACCGGAAAGTTTTCAACTCTTAATTAAACATCAATGTACCCATCACGGCAACATATAAACGAACTTCTATCACCAGTATTGTCCTTTGTGTGAGTTCTCATTACAATATTACTTATAAAGAATCCATTACTTCGATAATCAAAACAAGGTGAAAGACAATAATACAGAATGGGGCTTATCACCCATATTAAAATAATGAAATTAAGAAATCTATCTATCGTTCGTATAGTATAATTATTTTAATTTACAGAAAAGATCTGACACTAATACATCTTAAATTAAAAACATTTTATATATTATAAGAATATTTTTTTTTAATATATGAAAATATGATTTAAATTTATATAATTATTAATTTAACTATAATAATTAATCTTCTGTAAATCCATATATATTACAGCAAATTATGGTATATTTTGGGGAAAAACAGAGAATTTGACGTGGTAAATTATTATCTACTGCTACATATACATATATACCATAATTATTGAAAAATATCCATTGCAATTGGTTAAACATATAAAAAGTGAAAAAATTATAATTTTACTTTTTTTTTTTTTATAAAATGTGTGATAAGTGCTATCAAATACTCAATATTGTTATAAATACAATTACTTGATATATTATTAATATGATTAATATCCTCTTTATACATATATATATATACCATACGTATTGATTAATTATCAATATATTGCTAAAAATAACGTATAAAATTAAAACGTAAATATGTGGGTTTGTTTAATAATATTTTTAATAATAATTAATATTATATTATTAATTATATTATTAAATAAAAATATTATATTATTATTATTATTATCAGAATACAAATTTGTGTTTAACTGTTTGTAGTTATATGTGTATTTCTATATTTTGTATATATAGAATAAGTAATAGAGTCGTAGTCGACCTGCAATTCATATATTTTCTATATTATATAGGTGTTACTGCAGATATTTGTCATCATTTATTGGTATTGTTTGGTTTTATACAAAAATTTATTATATATTAGCCTCAATTCAACCATGAAAAATCAATCAAATTTATTTTATACATAAGGTAGCCAGCCCAATCCCTGCCATATTACGAAAACTTTCATTTTGCGACAATAATGATCCCGAATTTAATTATATGCATATTACTTTAATGTTATTATTATCATATTTTAATTTCAGTGAATTAAAAACATGACATGTCTGTCAGGCTATGTAAAACAATCGCATTCTCTATGTAATTGAACAATTTCTAAACATTGATGAACGACATAATTAGTTATTTAAACAATGACAAAAAGTAATTAACATTTATTATGGTTTTATATAAATTAGAAAAATTCTGTTAAGGTAAATAATAATATTTTATATTAATTAAGAGAATGGACCATGTTAAGGACACTTTTACTTTAGACAATAATATTAATTTTATAATTTTCAATGTGATAGTATTAGGGTAATGAACAATCAAAGATTGGATTGATGCAAATAAAAGAGTAAATTCATTTATAGTAATCCATTTAAATCGTAGAAAATGACTGGTCACAAGGATACTGACAGAAATTGGGTCCACTACTACTTTATATATATGTTTTAATGGTGATTTCGTTGTTAACACCCGAGTATGAAGCTAGTGCAGGTTAAACAATCTTTGCAGTATATATATATATATGTAGATAAGGATGTCAGAGGTGTGAAAATAACACACAAAAATTGAATTTTTTTATTTTAAAAAAAAGGTATACAATATTTTAAGTGATTTTTTCTTAACAATAAATTTAATGTTTTAATTTAATTTTTGGTAACTTATTCTTCTCCTTCTATTTATTTATTTATTATTGTTGTTTATTAATTTTAAGTTAAATTAAATTTATAATGCGTCAAATAGGTGTGCACAGATTGTGGTTAAACCGAACAACAACACCAACAACAACAATATAGTGTAGTGTGTAGAGACTGTAAATATTCTGGATATTTTTTTGTTGTAGATTTGCATATGTAAAATAGTAGAATCGATCTCAGGTAGAATGTATAGTCGATAGATAGATATTTAGATAGATTAATAAAATACAAATGTTTTTTACTAAATATACATAAAAATAGGAAAGTATATAGAGGTGCCATAGTATTTTTATAAAATACATATATTTCTAATATACAATATATTTCTATATAATATTGTTGTTATATATATTAGTTTATTAAATAAAAAAATTAATTTTTTTCATTTTTTTTTTTTTTTTTTGAAAAGGTTTATTATTATCATTGACTTATCATGGTTCAAAACATCAAAAGTACCGACGTTATTAATCTAACTTGATATAAACATACATACACACAAATATATATCGCATAGGATTGATAACTTTTGATAATAGCAATGATAGATTGTTCGCATTGCAAGCTCATTTTTCTTTTTAAGGCGTAGTTATAAATTTGGTATATATATTTATATAAATATATATATTTTTATATATATATAGACATATTTGTATTATCATATATTTTCTTTATTTTGAAACAAAAATACCGCATACTAATACAAAAAAAAACTCCGTACGAAGTATATAGATCAAATTTATTTAATTTAACAAAGAATTAGATTAAATTTGTCATAACATTTTTCATTTAATTAAACCGCACTGTTTTATTTCTGTATATATATGAGCTATGGATAAGGAAAAAAATGTATACCATACATATTTTGTATATAAATAAATATATAAATATATAATGCGTAGCTGTGGCTAGGTACTTATGCCGCTTTTAGAGACACATCATATTTGTCGATTTTTTTTTTTTTTGCATTTCGTATATGTACTACTATTATCGAACGAAATGTAAAAAATGTTGAAAATAAAGGTTTTTTCATATTTATACTTATTTTGCTTATGACATTATTCAATTAAAATTGAATTTATAGTCAAGTTATTTGTGATGTACACGTACGTTTGCAATATGTATAATAAAAGGGTGTATAAGATATTTAAAAATAGATGAATACAATAAAAATATAAATGCTTAAATAGTGTGCCCACACGAGTGCAATACGTGATCCTTTGTAATAGATAATTAAATAATTATAAGTTAAAAATTCTAATTGACTATGTAAGGAATTTCTGATAAATAGATGCCATATGTTGAAGTAACATTACTTATATTGATGTATAATGATAGTGGTCAGAGGAACATTTTATCGAGAAAGCACTTTTTCATATATACAATATTTTAATTATAATATATATATATATATATATATACCGTGTATGTATGTAGACATACCTACGTACAAATACAGTCGTAAACATATATACTAAATGTTAATATACCTGGTGTAAAAATATGAAATGCAGATTTCAGACAAAGATGGTTAACCACAACACAATACAATACAGTGTGTATAGTACAAAAATATGATGTAAATGGCATTTGTTGAGCCTTCAACAAGTCTGTAAAGTGCACATTGTTAATAAATTGTGTTCGAAATTTACATTCACGGGCAGCATTAATTTTTTGCATTCATTTGAATAAAAAAACTGCTACTTAATCATACCGAAATTTGCTTATAGTGAACATAAACCATGGCGAAAATTGCTATAAAAATGGCCAAAATGTATAACTAGACCAATTGAGCATACTTTAAATAATCCACTTTTTATCATTATTCCGAATTTAATTTTTTTTTTTTTTTTGAGAAAACAAATCCGTATTTCATACTTGTACACCTCTGGTACAATATCTCAATTTTTTTTTTTTATTATTGCTTTTGGTTTTACTTGATTAATAACAGATAATCCTTTGTCTGTTATTATCAAATTGGCTGGCTTCCTTTTGTCGGTATACCAATCTCGATAATACCTAGCGACTAGCGATTTAAAATAGAAAATACAAACAAAATTAATATATTAGTGTAAAAATGCAGTAAACATACATTTTTACATATTTATTTATAATTTTTTAATTGATAATAAATTGTGAGTATTTTTTTATTTATTTTACTATTTATATAAAGTGAAGGTATTTCAAAAATGGTCTATAATAATATGCAAAATATTGCAGCGCATATTATTATTATTGTTATTATTATAATTTAGAAGATATTAGATTAAAATTGAAGCTAGAATATTGTTCAATTATTGTTTGTGTAAATTAATTTCCGTAATATTTTCATGAAAATGAATTCCGTTTGTTTTATTTAACGAAATTGGCAAAATATAATTATTTAATATGGGATATTATATGATAAAAAATATGATTTAAAAATTGTGATCTGTCCATATAGATATTAAATATTACTTATAATTTTGAACTTATTCATTAAATCTTTATAAATGTTATTTTTAATAATGAGTTAAAGCAGTGTTTAGTATCTCAATTTTTGGTTGAGCTCAATCGAAAATTGAATAACAGTTGAAAGTGTAAACGAAAACTTAATATAATATTTTTTTCTGAATTGATTATAAATATATAATTAATAAATAAATATAATTTAAATTGTATACCTATAATTAAAATAACTAAATTAATTTTATTAATGTGCGTTAATCGAAAATAATTAAATATATTTTAAATAAAATTATAAAGGGTACAAATACGAAAGAAAAACTATATACACCATCATTTCAATTTCGATTGAATGTGTATTCAATTTTCATTCAACAAAAAATTGAAAGTCTGCTGTAAGTCATAATGCCATCTAAAAGATTTAATGAACGTATGTGACACTTTCGGTTATCTCCAACCTCTTCCCGGTACACCCAATAGAACATATTTACATAATTATATACATCTTTCCAATAGAATAACTATATAGATAACAATTTATCTGATTTTCTTGCATATTAAATCTTTCATTATAAATATTGTATCTAAATTGCTATAAAATTACTAATCAAATTACCTGAAATTATATACAGTATACGATATAAAATATTATTTGCTAATTATGTATAGCATATATATATATATATATATATAATTTAATTTTTAATTAAATATTAATATTAATAACAGAGTAATATAGTTATATAATAATTATGTTATTTACAAAAAATTACAAAATGTTAAAAAGATCTTCTATATATATATATATATATAGGGTATGAACAAACTCATTATATTAACACATAACTATATACATAATATAATTATAATAATAGAAGAAACCCATATGTATATACAATACAAATTATGTATTATATACTTAACTTATGCTTAAATAATATAACAATAAAATTAATTGTTTACCATCTGCAAACAAACTACAAAATATACTTATACCATATGTATATTATATATATATATATATATATAGACATTGTGTACCAATACGTACGCATATAATCGTATATGTACTGTACGTATGTTTTTTAAATAGTTAATATATAGATAAACATATATTTTACTAATGTACTTCTTATACTGAATTGAATAAAGGCCTAAACATACATGCTGTGAGTGGCGAGCCGTTTTCTTTTTCTACTTCGAATTTACCACAATGAACACACACACCAATTGTCAAAATAACTTCTTGAAAATAAAATTGATATAATAATAATAATAATATCTTTAGATAAAAAAAATACATCAATAAAAGGAAGAATAGAATAGTTCAAAACCATAATGATGCTGTTACAAAATCTGTCACCAAACTTGAACTATTATAGTTCATAATCAATGGTATATATAATTATATATCATAGAGACCGCAGATGCATTATTCTATTCTATTATAATAAATATGGTCAAATTTAGTGAATTTCATTCAATTAGAAATTGTCCTATGTTTTGCAATTCACTGCGGACACTAATTTCATATTTATATATGTAATGAGTACGTGACATCAAGATTTCATCTCGGTCTCAATGTTATTCCTTTCTCTATATGATTATAATAATTTATTTTATTTAGTTTTAATTTAAAAATTTAATTTCATTCAATTTTAATATCGTGCGTACTAACAGCATCAATTTAGAAATAGTAATTTATAATTTGTGGTGAACACAGTGAACAGTGAAAACTGTGTCATTATGTTTCAACCATTAGTTATTAGTTGTAAGTCGCGTATATAGTTTTATATATACTGAAAGTATTTATTTACAAGTATTTTCTATATGTAAGTAAAGTGTATGTATGTACAAAATATAAAATTAAAAAAATCTAAAATAAGATAATAATTTATTATCTCAGGAATTTAAGTTTTATGAAGTTATTATATTTACAGGCACCTGCTGCTAACAAATTGTATAACGTATATGAAAGATAAAAATTAGAATAATTCTATAAGAGAAATAATATTGCGATTGCGACAATACAACATCGTACATATTCAATTTATGTAAATCTAAACAAATAATAGCATATTCAATAATTAAGTCGCATTTAAATTCACCTTAAAATATTTACATTACGAATTATTTTATATAGTTAATTGTTATTTTTCTAATTAAATCCCTATTTTTGGTTTATTTGTAAATGCGAAATATTTCGTTCTGTAGTTTTATATATTCGATAAAAATATTTGTACATAGTAAGAGTATAAATATTAGAACTAAGAATACTATTAACATGTCCAATTTTACTATGCATTTATTTATTTAAAAACATTAAATGTACAATTATAATGAAAAATTAGAGTTTAATTAATTAATTATATAGAAAAAATTAGATAAAATGTGTATAGAAAAATTATGAATAAATTAAAAGTTAATAGATACATTATTTAAATTAATATCAAACCAAAAATAACACTACAAGAATTGTAAATTATAATCAAAACATTCAATCGGAAAGAATTGAACAGATCGAAAATGGCTATACTATTTAATTTAAATTGTAATCTATGTAAAATGCTTGAACACATAACACATAATATAAGAAAGACAATTTAAAGGGCTTTCAAGAGTAGCCATATATTTATAACAGTTCAAGTCTGTAATTGCATAGCTATAGGTCATGGGTCAGACAAAGGAAGATTCTTTTTATAGATTCTTCATTCTTTAACTATATTCCATATATATTCGTATGTCTATTATAATTTAACTAACTTATATAACTAGAGCATAACATGAATTTTAAATCATGCGATGTTATACAATAAATTATAATAGGCAATTTTTTTTTAAAACTACTACCACAAAATTTATATTATGTTTTTCCAATAAATACATAATAGTGTGTGTGAGTGTGTATGTGGTAAATATACACCATACAGAGCAATTAATAATTTTACACCCCTTGTATATTCATCCCTATATTATATACATTTAATTGCAGAACCGAATATATATCATCATGAACAATAATTGTTTACATATACAATACAAAAGAATTATTATTATTATTATTATTTATAATTTTATACATAATAGGAAAATGTATTTGATAATTTTCAAAATTTTACCCAAGAGACATTTTGATTGGTGATAAATTGCTTAAAATATGTTTATTTCATTTTTTTTGTTTATTTTTATAATTGCGAAAAATTGTTGAAAAAAATATTAATGTACAATAATAATAATAATAATATATTTATTATAATATAATAATATTATTATTAACAGCTCTGTTTTCCGAGATACGGCCGCCCCGAAGAATTTATTTCGGTTGTTCATTGGAGATGAAACATAAGTAAATGCCTTTGTTCTCGGAAGACTAGCGCATCATCGTCTCCGCATATAATGAGAACTACCAGCATACGGTTCAAAGAAATAACACACACAGATTTCAAAACGCACATATTTTCCATTAAAAAGGCACCCATCAATTCCATGATTTTATTTCAAAGCATAAACATCTTAATTTATTGAAAAATATAAATCTTATTATTTTAAATTGGTACATTTTCTTGTAATTTAGAAAACAAATCTTTCTGTGTGTGTGTGTGTGTACGTAAACAACTATAACACGACAAGAATATACATGAATCCACCTAATAAATTAATTTTGCTTATCAAAAAAAAAAAAAAAAACTTGCTATACGCGTATTGATTGATTAATTTTATTGCTCGATGATTATCACTTCACTTCACTATACATAAATATATACTTCTCATTCTATATATAGGTATTAGATAGATAGCTATTAAATATAGTATGTATTTTAAGGTAAATATAAGGCGGGAACATTTCAATTTCATAATATAATACAATACATTAATGCTTCTTTAATTAGATCACATTGAACACAATCAAAACCAACTAATTCGAAGATTTTCTATAAATACAAAAATTTAATTTTACAGCATCACATCTTAGCGCAATGTATAAAATACTTTTTGATACTCAGTCAAAAATTTCTTCAAAATTGTGAATTGAATTAAAAATGTTTTTTTTTATTAAATATACCCCCATTTGTATGTTTTAGCACCTATCTTTTTTTAAACCATATATAATATATACTATTAAAAAATGTATAATATTCAAATGAAAATTAGATGCATACGATATGCAAGAGAATTTATTCATTTCAAAGAATTTATTTAATTCTGACAATAAACGCACTTATATAGTTATCTAATAGTTAAATAAGTTTACTTGAGGATTTGGAAACATAGTAATTTTTTACTATATTCTATATAGCAATATGCGTTCGATAATTTTTTCTTACATTATCATATTATGTATATTTTTATAACACTATAATGTAAAACTATAATTAAATGAAAACTGTGATATTAAAATCCTTAATATTCGAGTGTGTTGGAAAAGGCTAAAACTGCACATCGATTAGAAAATCGGTCATATCTTTGGAACACGTGTATCGATTTTCAAAATCTCTTCTATAAAAGATTGGAAATTGATTATAAAATGGTTTGGTTCCATTTTCAGAGAAGCGAATCAATTATACAATTAATATATGTAATATATATTGGAAAGAGATAGATCAAATTGTTAGGTTTTACTGTATATAATACTATATATAATAACATTATATATTTATATATAATTAAACATTAACTAACATCATAATATGTGACAATAAATAAGATATATTGTAATAATAATATATAGGCGACGACAGGTGGTGATTTATTTATAAAATTCTATATAACGAATGCAAACATATTACATATACATATATTTTTCATTTAAAATGCGTATAATACGTAAGATTATATTATAGAGATATATTAAATAAAAATATAATGAATACATGCGTATTATATAGCGAGTAAAATTGGTTATCAGTTAGATTATCTGTATTTTTTTTTTTTTTATTAATTTCATAACAAAAATAAATAGTGAATAGAATAACCACCATATTATATTGAGTATTATGTAATGTTATGTATTAGAAGTATTGATAATGTCATCCATTTTACCTTATTTACACTATCGAAACGATAAATAGTATAAGTAAATAAAATATCCAACAATATTAAAAATCCAAGAAATCCAAGAAACTATTTTTCCATTTACAATTTTTACGTAATTTATTATAATGTAATTTATTATTATATTGAAAATTATTTATATAATTAGTAGACAGATCATTTAACATACGAATACAATATAAGTTAAAGATTGATTATTATTCTAACCAGAAGTTATTTTAACAAAATCATTATTATATAAATGACATTATAAATATACAATACTAAGTATTTATAACTATTATATATAGTTCTTCCAATGAATTATTAAAATACAATTTTATGATCTCTAAATTCTAAATAAATATATATTCAATATAACTTCTACTATTTAATATTGTATTATATTATTATTATTATTATTGTAAGTCATTATGTATTGCATATATATATGGTTTAGTATTTTTGCGTTGAAGTGCCCTTTTGTGAATTATATATTTAATCAATATATTGTTATATAAATATTTTATAGCAGTTTAACAAAAAGTGATGCAATAAATTTTAATACATTATATACTATCAACAAATATAAAGTATATGTGTATATATAATAATATATTGTTGACAAATCGTCAACTCAACATACACACATATACCTATACATTACATACAATACATTATATGTTGTTATTGTTACGGAGAAAAGGCTAATTTATTAAGTAACTAATATAATATAATATATAAACTGATAATAATTATTTTATATGGTTCAAAAGAAGATTTATATTTTATAATTTTATAATAAATTATATAGACAAATATAATACATATAAATATAAATATTTACAATATGAATTATGAACTCTAACTCTCGCATATAGTAAAAACAGTAATAATATAGTAATAAATAATAATAATAATAATAATAATAATAATAATAATAATAATAATAATAATAATAAAGGACTATATATTATTATTATTATTATTATTATTATTATTATTATTATAAAAATACATAAAGGTACATACATACGAGTATATACAACACCTTTCGACAATATATATACAGTCCATTTTTAAATTATATGACCATCATATAGTTATATATGGAAACAAATAAATAGTTGGTATATAAAATAAAAGTATAAAATGTACATAAATAAATTGTTTAAAAAAATCTTTTAGTGTATATAATAAGGACTATTCACGATCTTCGTTATCTAATTGTGTGTAAGATCGTGAGAGAGTGTACCAAAAATATCCTGTTATTTTACCTTTACTAATTCATAGTTCATGTGTGTTTTTTTTTATCGTTTGTTGTTTGGCGTTTATATCAAATATTTTAAAAAAATAACAATATTGAACGCAAACTTTGTTATTTTTTCTATACCTCTGTACATATACAAATGGAATAACGCAAATAATATAATAAGATCGTGTGAATATCCTTAATAGAATTACAATACAATATATAAAGTTATACATAGAACCTTTTTTAGTACATCCTTTATATATATATAATATGTAAAATATATAATAAAATATTACAATGCAAATAAAACATTTACAGTTACTGTTATGTAATATATTAACACTAAACGTACCGACACTTCGTATATACCTATTTCTACCACTGGGGGTCAAAAGTTATGTATTTTACTATATTTTGGCAAGTTTGGTGCATGAATTAAACCTTTTTTTAATAATGATTAAGGCAATTTTGAAAAAAAATTGCATCTATTTTTTTAATAAAAGTGGTATAAAATTTTTTTGATTTATTAATGTCATTTCAAAGAAATTTATAAACATATGTTGGTAGTTTTAGTGTTAAGATAAAAGTTATTATTTTCATTCACCAAAATTGTGTAAATAATTTGTATGCATATTTTCAGGATGGAATGAATATTAGTTTTGGTCATTCCATACAGAAACTTTTTCGCTGCGACATAACATATTTGTTCGTCGTTTTTATGGTAATATAAGGGAAAACATATACAGGACTATATAAAAGTAATAGTGTATAGCTATGCCGATTCTTTGACCAAAAATACCAATTATTTTCTCATGAAAACAAAATTGCATATTAGTAACGCCGATTCAATATTTTATATATAGCAATTTTTTTTTTTTTTTAATAGTGTTGGTATTTTTATGGCCTCACACCGCCGACAATAATGCAGGTAAAAATTTTATAGAATTAAATTTTTATTACATTTATATTGAAGAATTAAAGAATAAGAATCCTTTGTATAAATTCTCTAATATTAATATTATTCTTTAAGATATTTTCTCATACATTTTTTAGTTTGGTATGTGATATTCAAAAGTAGCTGATTGCTGATTCGCAACGCAAGTTGTTTTTAACACTACATTACGCACAAACACATATTAAGATTGTATACCGTTTCCTAAATAAATTTCAGCCTATTCAGGATGGTGATAGTTCACCGTCACCACCAAGCAATACGATTTCAGGTTATCTCTATTCTTTTGCGAATAAATACTGCACAATTTTTGAGTATTTCTGTTCTTTAGATCTCGTTGTAATGTTTTTGTTTGAAATTGTTTTTTTTTAGTACCATCTGTGTTAACCAAATCAAAATTATATTCTACAATATGAACAGTTTGTTCTCGAATTCTTGATGCCATATATATTTTTAGTATTGTTTGCATTCACTTTAACATCTAGAACCGATGACTGTTAACATAATTCAAAATGTATAGCATAGGAAAAACTATCCAATTTATACACGATATCAAGGATACAGATTTATTACATTTTAGGAAATGTGCTATATACAAAACCATGAATTCAAAGAATATTATCACTTAAATACGCTATCAAGAAGAATTAATTAATTGTAATAGCATCATTTTCGTAGCAACGATGTTTCATTATGCATCCCCTTCTTATTGTTATTGCATATATTATAAGTTTTTGTCAAAATTCCAATTGTTTTAAACGTTAACGCAAAACTATTGCTATACAATAAATGTAATGGAATGAAAATAGAATATTAATATATAGAAAATTAATATTTAAAAAATGGAAAAATGATAACCAACGGCATAGCATAATATAAAATTAAAACTATATCGCTATAATACAAAAAATAAAATTGTATAAAATATTTTCATATCAAAAGAACCATCTTTTCGTAAACAAATATCAAAAATATATATATAACTTATTAAAAAACTAAACAATTTTACATAAAACCATAATAAATATTATTATTTTTATATATTTTAACTTTTAACCAATTAAATATATACGCCCCGCCGGGTTTTTACTTGGCTGATAATTTTTTCGTATTTTTTTTATGTAATTTTTAATATTCTATTCTATTGTATAGGTCTATCTATATTATATATACAATATATTGAGTCGATTCTTCATTTCCCACATAACATACATATATATTTATATATATAATACGAAACCATTCATTCCTTAATGGATATTTTTTTTATTATTCAACCACATAGAATATATATCGGGTGTTTTTTTAACAGTCATACATATTTCAAGTTACCATAAAACATATAAGGTCTGTATACATATAGACAATGTGCCATTGTAAGAACAACATATATGAACAAGCAGCGAGAAAATATACAGGATTGTAATAGAATTATTCGAGAAAAAAAACTTTAGAATTAAACCATTATGAAATTTTGAGCATTTTTCGTCATTATATTCTTCTTTTTTATTTTCATAAAATGAAGCTCACAAAAAATTATGTCCTGTATGCAAAACTTTAAAAAAATAACAGTGTTATCATAATTTTTTTTGCTATAAATTTCGTTCCGATGATTTTTCACCCAAAGATGAACAACATTGGTCCAGTAGAATTTGATGATAACCAAATGATCAATATATAACCGATGCGGATGGTCACAGTAGAACACGAAAGAAAAAATCGATTTATATGATCTACATGAATTTTAAAAAATTTACAATTATTGTAAATGTGCACCATGGCTATAGCCCGAATATAAAACGCATTCGATTAGTTCAATTTTTGGCTATCATTCACTGTTTATATATATGTAAATTATACATTATCAAATTTAAATTGAAATGAATCTTCTTTAATTATTATAAAAATTTTATTAATTGTTTATTTTTTGTTTAATCCATTCTGGTTTTGTTTTCGAACCGAAACTATTGTATGGTAAAACGAAAATTGTATCACTATTAAAATTGTACCTTATACACATCTGTAGTATTTATTTATATATTTATACTCGTAATAATATATATTATATACAATATTATATACAATTTTATATAGCTAAAGATTTTTATAAATGATATACAAAAAAAAAATACCTCTTCCACCATCATTTTTATATATTTCAGCATATTTAAATAAAATATATATTATATTATATTGTATATATATAAAAGGTATATATGGTGTTAGTGTATATAATAATAAAATATTCAAAATGGCTGATATAATTCTCATAATTAAATGTATCTTTATATATTATAAGCATGCATTTATATATATTGTATATATATATATATAGAAATGATAGACATATACTTTTGTATACAAAAATTTATATTTTTATTTCCATTCCTATATATATAATGTGGTATATAAAATATAATAAATATACAAATGATAAATATCCATCAAGACAACAACAGTATAATATGTGGATTGCGTGACTTTGAGAATGAAATAATAATAATAATAACAACAACAACAACAACAACAACAACAAAACAAGATTTTATTTTATATCAGGAAAATAATATAAGAACTAAAAATAATACCTAATTGATGTTTTCAAGCTATAAAAATAAAAAATAAATAATTAATTATTATGGTTGGTGTATACATATACCAGTTATATACTAAAGGAATAATAAACTTGGTTATTTTCATCGCACCACCACCAATGACATCGCTTGCATGTTTATTACAAATATGTTTTTTTTTATATTACAACAATATATTATATATTCTCGTATTATATACCTATAAATTTATATAAGTGAGTTGAAAATAGTATATAACATATATAATATTAAAAACATAATATTGTAATATATATATATAGAATAATTAATATAATATGATATTATAATTCTTAAATTAATATGTTATCCCAATTAATTGTTTAAAAAGTTCAAAGTGACAAAAATTAGATTTTATGCTCATCAGATCTAAATAAACTATTCAAACCATATATCGGTATTATATATTGACATTAAAATTAAGATATTAAGCGCGCGGTTAATTATATGAGTTTATATCAATGCTGCTGATCGAATACAAATCCGATTTCGATTACAATAGAAAAGCAATATTTTATAGAAACATGCAAACATTCTCCCGAATACAAACACCATTCCGAATAAAAACATATTTCTGTTTTCTATTTATTATAAATTACATAATATTAAAAATTGACATACAAAATTGCCATTAAGAATTATTTTGATTTCTACACTTGGATATTATATGTTTTATTCAGAATTACATTCTCATTTCAAATAATATCTCAAAGAAAAAATATTAAATATAAGCAGCAATATAAATAATCTCCTTTTAGCTCGATGCGCACTTTTTATAACTGTGTATTTCAATCTTTTAATACCGAATAATATCTTTTAATACAGAATAATAAGGAATACTTTGGAATTTAATGCAAATTTATTTGCAGCAAGATACTTTTGCATATGTTCGAAAACAGAAAATAGTAAGTGGGTGCCAAATCTTGAGAATACGATTGGGATGAATAATAGGCAATCGGTTATTGTTTTACCTTTTTTCTAAATAGTCCATGAACATTATACCATTTATAACGCATAGTCAATATTTCTGCAACCGAACCAATAAATTACAATTGTGAACAAAACGAAAGCTAATTTAATTTGTAATTAATTATATATTATTTTGTATGTATACTGGTGAATGCATTTACAAAATGCTATATATTAATAATAAAATTATAATTACAATTACATATAGAATTATAGACCAGTAAGTTAATATTATATATTAAATAATAAATTAGAATTTGGCTTGCAAAAAAAAAAAACATTCCCAAAACATGTGTTTATCCGATTTCGTAAATTCCACTTTTGTCATTATCATATACCAAGGATATGTTCACATACTTTTATGAATATTTCAAAGGTACATAATTTACAAGACCATTTAAATATTAAATTATAAATGAATGAATTATTAACAGAAACAACAGATAATTCCAATTGATTAAAATGATGGTTTACATTTTATCAAATACATAGTTTTAAATTCAAAACTGTTTAAAGTTCATAAGAACGTTAATTTTGGTTTTTTTTTTTTCTATTTATTTATGAAAGTAGAAAAAAAAGTAAACAAATCATTGCCAGATATAAAATGTTACGAGTTCATCAACAAATCTTATTTTTAAATGCAATAATTCACTGTTAATTGTTGTAGTTATTATTATTAAAAGTAATAAATATAAACATATGTGTTTTTGATATTGAGTGAAAATTAATTAACATATGGGCAAAGAAAAAACGCTATCGGTTTCGAGAAAATTAAATGTTATAAGGAATTTGGTTTATCTATAATCGTATAATTAATAGTATTACCAATAAAATAGATGTTATTCAACAAGACAATGCAACCATACATAAATTAAAGCGTACATAAATTGGTTACAGACATGTGCAATTTAATTTTCCGATTGGTCTGCCTGCACTTCCTCCAGATCTAAAATCCAATACCAAAACCTTTGCGAATCGATCAATTTATGGAAATAGTAACAGAACTGAAAAATGTGTAAAAATGTGTAATCACTCAGTAGCGCAGTGGTATAGTGTTAATCTTAATTAATCGTAAAAATTTAGTGGCCAATTTAAATAAATAAACTCTTTTAAACGAAATGGAATTATTAACAATTATTTTATATAATAATATATAATTAAATAAAAATATAAATATCTTGTGAAATTATATAAGATTTGAAATAAATTTTAAAGTTATTGAAAAATTATGTGATGGTGTTTAATTGATTGTAGTCTTATAAATTTAATTGGTTGAAAATAATTAAGCTTTCAAGTTTTGTCATAAATACTTTCTCATTTGGTATATGTGCGCTTAATGTTTATATACTCATAGTTAAATATAGAATTGTCCTGTGGATTATAATATTTAAAAATAATTTAAGCTTTTAATATAAATTATTTATAACTCATATTTTCTTATGATTTTATTTCTCTCAGTTATATTATTATAAAGTATATGATTAAGATTTAAAAATGATACATTTCATAAATGTACAATATATAGATAAATAAATCTTAATAAATTATGATATATATATATGTGTAAAAATAAAGTTAATTTATTATTATTAATTAAATAAATTATAATAAAAAATTTATATTGTATCTATAAAAGCATTATTATTTTAGTATACCCCAATATTATTAATAATCCCACAATATATTGTATCATATACTCGTATATGATAAATGATACAATTTCAATTTATTACTTGTACATAGTATAACAATATAATTTTAGTTAGATTTAGGTATATATATTATGTTTACACTATATAGTAAAATAACTATAGTATACAAATCCACACATATACAAATAGTAAATATATGTAAATTAGTCTCAAATTCAAATACAATACAATTATTATATAATACATATTTATTATCTAATAAATTAGAAAATTTTCTCAGTGATTTTTATTTTATATATTATAGGTATATTGTGTACGTATCGTATACATACATTATACTATATAATATAATATGTAATATGTATACAGAAAAAATAAACACATTTGCTAAAAAATTAACACATTTTAAAAATATATGGTAATACGAGTAGTACAATATATATATTAGTTTGGGAAATAAATTAATTTATAAAATAATATTACTTTTAAATTATTATATACAGAGTACTAATTAATTGAATATATATAAACAATACACCTATATATTATACATTAGACAAAACACAAAACTACAATCTATGCATATGAGATACGTATACGTTGTATTAATTTTATTAAGAAGAAATGGTTACGGACCAAATAATTAAGTGTAAATTATAATTATAGTATTTAAGAAACAAAACAAAAAAGAAGATTTAAAAGGCGCTTAAATGAATTTTCAATTAATATGTAGGTGAGTGAGTATGTAATGTATCTGGTAATAAATATTTTTCTATAGTTATACATTAGATAAAAGCAATTGATTTTTTGGATAAAACCGTATAGTTTCATATTTAATTTGTGAAATGGACTATTTGTGTGAAATAAATGCAAGTGCATACGGTTAAGTAACCTGCTATATTTGGTGTACCTAACATTTCTTCTATATAATTACTATTAATAACTTGCCTTCTGTTTTTTTTAAATATTCCGAATATAAAATATATTAATGGACGACGTATTATAGAACTGTATAAAATTTGTCAATGATTTGTATTTAAATATTATATTCAATCGAAAGATCTCAATGTATTTAATGATTAAATAATCATTGTGTGTTAACATATATACTCCTCATAACACAAAAGTCCAGTGGCGATGTGTTTTCAGCCAAATTGAAAGTAGACTTACTAAATTTTCCAGAAAATCGACTTTTAAGAATTATCATCTTTTTGAATTGCGGGCCATAGTTTTGTATACAGAATTGCAAATTATAATCAATTTCGACACATTTATAGAAGAGAATTTTAAAATCGTTTCACATATATCCATATCCATATATATGATATGACCGATTTTACGTTTGATGTCAGTGAAATTTTGTATGAAATAATGATAGTGTAGATATTTTTTGTACCATTTGGGTGTTCACTTTTTACACGGTACAACAATACAATTATTGTAAATTTTCTTTGCCATCGATTGGAAAATCGGTCATATCTTTTGAATGCGTGAATCGATTTTAAAAATCTCTTCTATGAAACATTGGAAATTGATTATAATTTGCATTTTGCATTTTGCAATTTGCATTCCTGTTTCCAGAAATAGAAATCCGTTAAAACTATGCGCCTTAATTGAATAATATAATAATTCATAAAAGACCGATTTTAGTTTGGTGAACACCAAAATGTTTTTTCATAATTTAGTCTAATTTCACCCAGATTATAAACCAAATATAGAGATATTAAAAACAGAATGCTATTTCTCAGGCATCGTGCCACTGCAAAAGTCGTTTGTAATATTAGACACATCGCTTCACCATCAGTCGCAGAGGCACACGTATAATTTCATTTGGATTTCTTTCGTTTCCCATTAAAGATGTATTTTTACTTAAGTTTTCCTTACATTCTTTATTAATCTATGGAAAAATAACTTGTAGTATCTTGTATAGTAGACAAAAAATAGAGAGAGTATGATATATTTCTTTTTATTTATATAAAAATACATACATTTTTGCACTAAATAATATATTATATGTGATAAAATTTATTAATTTATTGAATTATTTAATTTTCAAGCTTGATATATTTGTAAATAATTTTATTATATAATATATTTAGGTACAACAATTTTTCTGTAACCTATTCAAATATAAAGGCTAAAATGATTCTTATTACATTTGTGAAAAAAAAACAACTGGAGGTCTATAATATATTATACGACTATATAATATAGTAATATATAAACCTCCTTTATCCATATAAATATAAGTATATAAAGGTTGTGGTATATATAACTATGAAACACACATAATACACAACATAAACGATAAACACCAAAATTATGTTGTATTTTATTGTTGAATTTGTCCCCATTTATTAACATAAATATACACATATAACATTACACAATGGAACCATACGAACTATATCTATACTTCTCTAGAGACTAATTTCACATCTACAGAGTTAAAAAAAAAAAAAAAACTGAGAACTTTATCTTGTATAAAAATATCCTACTCGTATATAAGTATAATATTTTTGTATTCCTTGGCTGACTGTGCGGTATAATATATGAATACGTAATATACATGCAATGCAATAGAACAGAAAAGAGGATTACTGAATAAATATAATCAGCGACGAAATGGACAGAGTGTACAAGAAAATGCGGTGTGTGTGAAATGTGCAGGTTTTGTGTGAAATTAATAACAATTATAATAATCATATAACATCATTAATTGCCAAATGGATCCCTTTGTACTATGGCTGGTTGCCGTGATGAAATACAAGCAATCCCGTCACAGCACCGTCTCTCATTATTTCTGTGTGATGGTCAACCGAAACATGAGCAGATGAAATCCACAGTGACCTACAACTTGTCACAGCCGGATATTAATATATGGTACTACATGCACCACAGTCTCCATGTTCACCACCACTCTAGTGTTATTTTCTGGGTAGAAAAATTAAGAGAACTAATTTAGATTCCGTATACGATCTACTCATGTTGTTCCAACGTAACTGTGATGCTTTTCCATGATGAAATTTCTTGATTAGATCCTTTGCTAATAGCAAAATATGATATGATTTTTGCCTATCCAGCTATCTATCTGGATATCTTATAAAGTCAAAATTGTGTTCATCTTTGTCTTTATTTTCCTAAACTGAATTATTACATACTCACATATACGAAGTAATTTACCAACTTGACTGCAATGTTTGATGGACCTAAACAAACCGGATTCGCTTCGTTACTATATACTATAATATACGGGAATATAGAAACTCATAAAATGTTTGTTCTCTGCCATTTTGTATATATATACGACCAACATGTAAAATGTACATTAAGTTACTAAAGAATTTACACTTTAAGATTATGGAATAAAAATTAAAGACGATTTAAAATATTTTTTTACATAAAATAAACTATAATTGTTCTGTAATATGATGTGTGTGATTCCATACACCACAAAAAGCGGCTATGCAGCTGTATTCAATGCTCCAAAGTATATAATATTATACAGAAGTTATTAGGCGTATGGCACATCCAATCCGAGTAATCGATACGAGTAAAAATATATTTGTTATTATTGCACTTCAAAACTATTAAATCTATAGCTTCTAAGATCTTTTGTTCGTTTTTTTTAGATAATATTGCTATATAGAAATAGTTTTTCCATTAATATATCTTCTATCCATATTGTACACTATTATAATACAATAATTATATAATTTATTTAGTGCATATTTATATATAACGATGATATTTTTCACAGTAACATACATAGTTTTCCAATAATGATTTACAACAAATTTTCTTCAAATATTATAACATATAAATGTATAATATTGAATAAGACATCTGCTTGTATGAATAATAAATAATTGTCTTTGCGGTAACATCACGTATAATTCTTTTTGACAACGTTAATATATATATATATATATAGGAACTATAACTGAAGTTAATATATAATGTAACCATAAAATATTTTAATAATTTAAATAATTTCTTATTATAATAATAAAATGGAAAATACTGTGGAAGAATTATTTTAGAGTGACCTCTCTTACTATACAGTTCTATACATATGCGGTTATTTTCAATATAAAATAAAATAAATTCAAAAAAATAATATATGAGATTGTAAAAGAAAAACTTAAATTAATTCTGATATGAATAAATTTTTGACATTATAGTGTTAAAATATTATTTATTAATTTTTTTTAAATATTTTTGCACCATTTTATCTTTTTATATATATAGCTACAATACATTAAAATACATTTATTGATAGTTCTTTGCGGTGGTAAAAATACTATATAACAGTTGGATTTAAAAATTTTAAGAAATCAACCGAAAATAAATAAAATCCATTAAAAATATTCAACAATCTAGCAAATAAATAAATACATAATAAAAAATATTGAAAATATATACGTTACGTAAGATATATTGTAATATAACTTCAGAGAGATATTTCGTATATATTATATATTAAATTGTAAATGTAGGATTATATATAATATTATATATTGGAAAATATTTTGAGATTTAAAATTTTATGATGTGTTTTTTTTTTTTATTTATCTAACAGTCTATGATTGCGGGCATACAAATAATGTGTCAAAATTACACATAAGCATATAATAAAGTCATTAATAAATATAAATTCTATTTCAAAATAAAAGGAAACATTTTATTTTGCTTGTTGATTCAATCACATACTCGTATATACTATTTTCAAAAAGCATTCTCCATATAATTCCACATGTTTATATTATATTATAATAATAAGAGAGTCAAACTATTTCTAATCCCATTTATCAAAACTAGGAAAATAATGGTTTTTTCACTTTATTTACGCTTTTTATGTTTATTATGATCACTTTTTACCTCGGTTGTCTTATACCCTTCATATCAACTTGATTTTGATTTTTTGTGGTGAAACCCATTTATTATTTATTTATTTCATTTAAATATACATTTGATTGGACTATATTTACAACTCATATAACAAAATACGAATATATTATTGTAGAGATTTATTATATTTTATATAGGCGAATATATATAATAAATATTTATTATTCAAATAAAAATAAAAATAGCAAGAAAAAAAAGTACAAAAAAAATGATATATTAATCTAAAAGGACTAGGGAAAAGGAATGAAAAAAAAAATAAGAAATTTTAAAGGGTACTTCCCTCCCTTCAGAAAAAAAAAAAGATTAATGTAATATGTGTTATAACTAAAAATACCCAACACGTACTTTTGAATATATGTGCGGTATGCTTAATGCACAATCTGGCACGAGGTGGTAATGAATTCAATAATTTAACACCATACACAAATAAAGACTAAATGACAAATGAAGGGAAAACAAATTAAATTACCAGTTCTTGTTGATGAAACAAACCGTATATGTTCCATATAAGAGGTTGTGCAGATCTAATTAATTTGAAAATTAAAAACACACACCTATAATTATAATAATTTAAACAGTGAACATTTAACAATGAAATTGACCGTAGCCAAAGAAAATATATCTTATAAACACGAATTAAATTCAGTTTGGTAACAAATCAAAAAGAGCAAAAATAACATCACAGCACAAAAACTACAGAACCCATAATTATATGAACAAACGCGTATATGACCACCCCTCGTTAAAGTTGTATTAAATATGATGTCAAGATTTTTCACTGTGTATTAACCAAAGAAATAAATACGGATACCATTGAGAACCAAATTAGCAGTATATGTGGTATCAATGTCATATACTTATAATTAACAATTGCACTCGATTTGTTTTCATTCACCTATAACCAGTTACGGTAGATCCAATGAGATGATAATTTAAGGTCAGTATATATTGCAGCCCCGCACCCACACAAGAATGAATTTCAGATAATGTACAACGACGCGGTATATACCATAGCATCAGCAAACATGAGAATATTGAAAGATATCATTGAAGTATAGGTTGGTCATCAAATGAATAAACTGAATAACAATAGAAGCAGAATACATCACTGGGGAACAACCGAAGATATATGTATGCATGAGAAGAGAGTAAATATCATCAGAAAGATTCAAAGATAATTTCCAATTAAATTGACGACACTATATTGTGGTCAACAGTGTAAAATTCCTTAGAAAAAACAAGTAATTATATCCATAACCACGACGAATGTTCTTAAGTAAAGTAGTATTAATACTATGATATATTCTGTCATCGATCTGCAGAAACGAGGATCCGAATTTCCATTTTCAGAGTCCATCAAGGAAATCTGTACTTTTTCTATTAAATTTTAAGCAGCAAATAAATATTCTCATATAACAAAATTTCTCAGATAAAATAATTAGCATATTTCTGCATTGGATCACTTTAAACTCTAATGATATGATGTGGCAACATAAAATATAGGTAGCAAAGGCATTTTAATAATTTTTCCATAATAACAATAATATCACCATACCATAATTAAATAATTATTACAAATAAATTGTGTTTGAGAATAAAATAAATATAATAATTATAAATAAATAAATTAAATTATAAATAATTTATTATTTATAAATTATAATTAATTTAAAAGTAAATTACAAATACAAAAAAAAAAAAGAGAAAGATTCATATAATTAATGACTTTTTACAGTCACACACCCATATTTTTAATTCTACGATCTTTTAGATTTTGTTTGTTCATTGTGTCAAAACATATGGAAGGAAAGTGGTAAAATAAAAATAATTCACGAATTGAATGAAATAATTGGTGGTATAATAAAAACGCTATTAAATGTTATAATCAATTACACGTGAACATATACTATATTTTATATGTGTGAAGTTAAATTTCAACAAAACTACCTGTACCACAAAACTACCTGCACATAAAATATACATACAATATATGAACAATATAAACAATTGTTAATATGTTCCTATGTGTGAATAATAATAAATAATAAGAGAAATAAAAAAAAAATATATAAATATTAAATTATTTTTAAAAAATAGTATATTTTTCTATATATATATTTTTTTTATATATAGGCATTAAAAATTATTATGAATAATTAATTAATTTGTTTTAAGTAAATATATATGTGTTTTTGGAAAAGGTTAATCCAAAGCAATAAAAGTTGTGAAATATTATGCTATCAAGAAAAGTAATTTAGTTAATTTATGAATATAATTTTATTCATTTATTATTTTTATTATATATTTATTTATTTATTTATTTATTTATTTATTTATTTATTATTATTATTATTATTATATTATTTATTTATTTATTTATTATTATTTAATTGTTATTAATTATTACGCACAGAAGGAGTATATAAACATTCACCAAATGGCCTGCAAATTATCGAAAGACTACAGAATTTTCGTAATTCTATTATTTATTAAATTATTTATAGTATATGAGTTATTAACCCATGCTAATATAAATATGAATAATCATTAATTAATTTGTCTAAAGCTTTATGTTTTCCGCACTGGATAGTTTTAACTAATTATATACACGTATAAATGTCTATATGGTCATACACAGTGGAAACATAGCCTCACAGTAAGTATACGCATACTGTTTATAAATAACATATAGGTGATTTTTATGTACGAGTTATCATCATCATCATCACGTCATGTTATTCCAGATGGAGTTTATAATATTTCTATATAATTATAATATGGAAATTCCTAATCCGCATTATTAAAAAAAAAAAAAAAAAAAAAGTAATCGATAATATTTTCTGAATAATTTATTGCTTTTTTATTTATATCTAATATGGTAAGTATTTAAGTACATATATCTTAACGATTATACGATATTCAATATAAAAATATATTAATACTGATAACGCATTCAAATACAATCGTTTCCATATTTATCTAATTTAAATTGTATAATGTTAATCGTGACACAACTAAATACAATATTTTCAAATGTACGGTGTTACATATTCTTTTGGTCTTGATGGTGAATTCACCATATGCACGCTTGCATTTGTATTACATTTAATAGAACTCTGCTGAGTGCGTTAGTTCCTTAATGGTGAAAAAAGGTAATTAATTATTTCGCTTTACCAAAAAAAAAAGCAGTGGTATAAGAATAAATTTGCAAATTATCGATCGTTTGCTACTACAGAGTATAATTACTGATGTTGTTGCAAATGATCGCTTTTGTTTCTATTCGATTCCCAGATTCAGAAAGATTTCTCATGTTACTGTGATGACTCTTCCTTGGTCTGATCCATTAAGATTACTTAATTATATCTAAATAGACTTGTACACTTGAAAAAGACACGGAGCATATATTGTATTTTTTATATGTAATTTGTTCAATTACAATGTTGACTACCCCAATATATATTTAAGACTTGCATCATGGAATATTAGAATATTGTTGCTTCAAGATGCTTTAAGAGCACTTAATGATACACTAAAAAAAAAAAACAAAACTGGATATAACAACTATCCAAGAAACAGGTGACTTGAAAAAAATGTACTTAAAGGAAAAGGTGACTCATTTTATTATGGCGTCACAGCGGCAACGATTATAGTAAAAGAAAAGAGTTCGGAAGCAGTTGTGTAGTTTTTGGTAAGGTAAAGGATTCAGTAATTACTTTTAATCCGGTTGATGAACACATTTGTATCATACGTGCAAGTAAATAATTTTTCAGGTTGACAAAAAACCAAAGTTCTTGACCTTACTGAGATGTTAAAAATATCAATGGTGAATGGCATATGATAAATAGCTATCTTCAAGATGAGTATAGTAGCACCTGCTGGAAGTGCACCAAAAGAGACAAAATAGGAAAATCAGCAGGAAAGGGAATATGCAGCAATTGATTGATTGTATGACGTAAACAAGACCAAATACAGTGGTTAGAATATTCAATCCATAGATAGTCCGCAATGGACAGTGGTGCGACAATGATAATTATGAACTGTTTCCCACCGCATGTCATTAGTTTTATTAATATTCATCTAATATTTTACCATTATAAATATACTTAATACTTATTCCAATAATATTCCTTATTTAATTAGGCAAATAAAAATATTAAATAAATTGTGTATAAAAACATCAAATCAATATAGGTAAAATCGAAATTTATCACAACCAAATAAAGACATCAATCTTTTAATTACATATTTATAATATTTTTATATAAAAACGTCGATCATTTTATTAACGTGCAAGAATATTTTTTCTGATAATTTATACAATAAATAAGTTTTGAGTTGAATTTTGTATTTTATGATTATTTGTTTTTGATCTGATTATGTGATCATTTTGAAGAAAAAAAAAAGGAATGTTTTACACTTTTTATTTTTATTTTTATTGTATCAAAATCCATAAAAACAGACTTACGGTTTTTATTTCTTTTTTTAATTTTAATTTTTATATTTTTAAAATGTGTTAAAGAATATATTTTATTACATTTAAAATATAAAAATTGATTTCTTCTTTCCGAAAAAAAAAAAAATAAAAATATTATGTGTAAATAAAAAAACAAATAATAAATATACAATAATAGTATAAAGTAATAAAAAGAAAAATATCAAAGGAAAGATTTACGTTTGATTAATGTAATAAAAATAATAATTTGTATTTTTCTATAAATAAAAAAGATGAAATTTTTTATATTAATTGAAATTTTTAAAAGAAAAATAACTTAATTTAAGATCCTTCGCACAATAGAGAATTTAATGCCGGCACCGTCACCGAACGGCAACACCCGTGACAATAGGTTCTGCATCCCATATACGACAGACATATAGAGTGTGTGATTATAAAAAAAAATTAAGCATTCGCACATTCATATGTTTTAAGTATCTTTTGTTCTTTGTGGGAATAATAAATTTAAAGAAAAAAAAAACTATAAATTTATCAAAAGTGACTGACTGACTGACTACTTATACAATTGTGACCACAAAATTATTCAATTAGAAAATCAATCGAATCAGGATGTATAGGATAAAAGTTATGCTACAGTAAGTTATTCTCATTTGGTCAATATATCAGATAATTGGTGCATGGAGCACAACGCAGCATCACATTCAGTTTGCATAGAAATTTAAAATGGGATTTTCAAGTATAACAAAAATCATTTGGGAAACATGTTCAGCAAATTAGCAAGAATTATCAGTACTTTATACAAGCAATTGCCATTCGTGAACGATTGGACCTAGAATAAGTCATAAATTTTAGTAAATATATGGTGCTATAACATATAAGCATATAAAAAATTGTTTATCCTCACAATGCAAATTCTAATTATTTCAATTGCAAACACCGAAATAGTTACTGCTTTCTCGCCATCCGATACTGGTGTTCCGTGAGAAGTCGAACAGATGCAAAATAGTTCATTAAGTACACAAATATATATAAATACCAAAATTAGATTTACCTGATGGTTAAGCTTTACTCTAACACAGGAGAGTTGGAAGACCTATAAGACTAAACAGATGACTAAATGCAGTAAACAGTTACATAAGGATCGTTAAAATTCTGCATGGAATATCAGTAGCTACGCATCGTAACTGGGTTTTAATGACAAGCGTAAATAAGTAAAACTTTATTATAAATTATGTAAACAGATCACCGATGGCACATTAGTATTTCGTAGAAGACGTATTTAAATAATTTATGGCAAACACATGTTAGTAGAAATTCTAATCGCTTTTCTTGTATTGCATTGTTCAGTTTGATTAGTTGTACGCACATCCGGAAATTGATAGTTAGACAATTTCTTTATAATACATCAAACTGGTAACAACATCTTCTATTTTTATAAATATCAGCTGTGAAAGTTGCTACAGCAATTCTTCATGATCATGATCGTTTTTGATTTTAATGTGGTAAATGGTAAATATAGTATATAATATTATGAGAATTATATGATGTTATTATGTATGTATGGATATTGTAGTATATATATTATTAATTAAACGGATTTATATTGAATTATAATTCATAACAATAGAAATACTATAGACTTAAAACTTAGTTAATGATTCAATGATTACACAGTGTTCCTAAACGTATTGTTTTGATATTAGTTGTTCTGTTGGTTCGGTTAAACAACAACATATTCCACCTTTTAATTTAATTGATTGATTCATAAACGCTAGTAGTTTCAAACATTACGAAACAATGTTGGATTATTCTTGTCCTATAGGAATTAAAGATTTTATGGACGATGGATTCTTTAATTCACAAAGTTGTTTGCCAATCTCGTATATATATATATATATATATACAGGCAAACAATACATTATTATAAATTTTAGCTTAACTAACTATTTTACAATGTTTCATAAATCATTAATTATCATTTTTGATAAAATTACCGCCAATTCCAAAATAACAAAAGTTGTTTTTATTTTGATACAATCATAGATGATATGATTATGTATATGAATAATATATAAAAAAATCTTCAAATAATATTTCCGTCCTTTAATAATCTGATTATTAAATTATTATTTGTACAATTTTTTTTTATGTGTACTCTTGGCATAAAAATTAACAATAATTAATTTTATGACAAAATACGATATAATAAATATAATTATATGATTATAAAACCATATTTATTTTTATTGAATCAATTAAAAAATATATAGCATACTTTTATTATATAATATCATTTGAAAATAAAAAAGGAAAGATAAATGATGATAATAATACAATAAATATTATTATTGATACACATATGTACAGTGTCATCGTATATTATTTATGTAAATTATATTTATTATTATAAATTTAGAATATAATAATTTTATTATTGTAAAATGCATAAAAAATTATTATTAAGCAATTCTGCCGACTGATTTGGTTAATGCGGTTCATTTTATTTGAAACATAATATTTTTGATTAACATTGATGTAAAAACAAGCCAATTTTCATCACCACGTTTATCACTAGTTGCAAAAATGTGAATTTTCGTTAAGTTTTACCATATAAGCAAATCGCAGATGTTAATGTGCTAACAATAAGTGAATTTCTTAAGCTAATGAGGAACCGATATTTAAAGTTGTTGGCCCATGATTTACAATGTAGTCTTGTGATACGTACACTATTAATGACACTTTGAAACAATTTTAGGTATGTTTGACGCAGGTAGACATCAACTTCAATAAGGTGAGCTGAACCGATGTTCAATTTTTAGTTTTAGTTATAAATCACCAGAACAAAATACAACAAACCAATTTTGATACTGTCCTCTGTAGCTTTTTATAGGCTTCGTCACCAGACAAACAAAAGGATTACATTTTTCATTTTTATTAATATCAAATATAGTTAAAAGTTAATCTGTATTTATGTATATGCTTTTCGACATAATTATGATGGAAAACTTCCAACACTAGAATTTGAGGTTATACAAATCTTCGTCTTATATTTGTATAACCTCAAATTTTAATGTATAAATCTTCGTCTTATATTTGTATAACCTCAAATTCTAGTGTTGGAAGAACATTTTTCATTTCTTATTAATTTATAATAATACACAGTTTATAGGTTATGCGATTTCTTAAACACATATTAAACAAAAATTATTTAAACTATTTTTAAAGTTATAAAAAAAAAATTAACTTCTGTCAACAATATTATATTTATTTTGTAATGCTACAACGGAACACTGAAAAACTGTAGCGGATTATTTACTACGTTTGAATTAATGCTTCCACAGTGTAATTGATTTTTTAGTATGGATCAGTTGACCACAGCTATATAATAGCATATATTAATTTTCATATATTTTGTGATACGACATGGAAACAACTTACAAAACGATTACCACAAACAATTATGTATAATAAAACAGATCGTTGTTTGTGGCGCCATTGTGGCAGACAAACAAAACCGACGGTATATTTTGTGAAAATAATTAAAATTAATATGTATAAATTACCTGGATTTGGTTGATATGATGATTTATGCATCCATCCAAATGGACTCTTGGCCTGAATTGTTCTGGATGTAATATTAGGTGATGTATTATCACAATTAATGGAACCACCACCATTACTTAATACTTCTGGACTAGATGACATATTACTTCCAGCAGATGTTATTGGTGGTGTTATTGTCGTATTAATAATACCATTAATTCCATTTGATAAATTAGGATTATATTGATTTGTATTATTTTGTAAATTATTTTCATTACTACTAGTATTATTACTATGATTAAGCGTTGAAATATTATTATTGTTATTATTATTATTACTACCAACAGACCCATTTACAGTAGTTCCAACAGAATTTGAATGAGTCTGTTGATTCATATGTTGTTGTTGTTGTTGTTGTTGTGGTAGCTGTTGTTGTTGATGGTGATGATGATGATGATGTTGATGTTGTTGTTGCTGTTGTTGTTGTTGCTGTTGATGATGTTGCTGCTGTTGCTGCTGTTGATGTTGTTGATGATGAACATATATCCATTCGTTATATGCATCATAACTATCATATTGTGGCCCATATGAAGGCCAACTATTTCCAAAGTTTTTCTGTGGAAACATTATAAAAGAAAATTTTTTTGATATAATTTATATAGTCACTGTATTTAATTAAAATCACTGTTCATATATTGTAAGAAAATATATTAAGTAAAAAGTATTTTATATCACACAGGCACACATATTATGCTACATTTATATAAGATTTCACAAATTTTATAATAATTATTGGTTTTTTTTTGTTTTTTGTCAATTTTATAAATTAAATGAAATAATTATAAACTATATATTTAAAACAGAATATCTATATAAAAAATTATAATCCTTTTCTTTATTATATAATCATTTAATGTAATTGGTATAATTAAACAATATTAATTTTGGTTATATTTTTATAAAATGTTTAAAACAAAAAAAAAACAAAAAATTGAAACGATAACATCGTTCAAAATCAGTCATGACACTAAATAAAAAAAAATGAAATTGTTAAATGTGTATGTATATTTCTATTCAGGCAATTTTGATCTCTTTCTGTTTATAACTAAAAATACCGCCCATATTTATGTCATTTATTTTTTTTCGGAATTAAACATTTTGTTTGTATGAATAACATTAAACCAAGCAAGCAAACATTACAATAATATATATATTTTATATTTTAGACTTTAGTAGATTATTAGGTATACAAATGATGATGATGAATATAAAAAATGAACACAAAACCATTATCAATTTGTTATATACATTTTACGCTCCGCCTTCATTCATTTTTAATTTCGCATGTTAGCTATAGGTACCAACCCAACAAATATTTTTTGTTTATTTTTAAATGTAGTAAAACGTTATGTTATAAAGTGTTTCTTTTATTTTAAATTAAATTATAATTAATTTACACATTATTGTATTAAAAATTAATTAATTTATTAAAATTATTATGAATCATAATGAAAATAAGTACTTACTAAATCAAGCCTTTTATTAACTATATTAATTTGTTATGCATTGATAACAAATTTAATAGTTATCCTTTGGTTATCCTTAAATGTATTATACAAAAGTATGCATATATATATAATTAATTTTTTTCCTTCATCTTATTTTAATTTCATTGTTAATTATCATATTATAATTATTTTTAAATTAAATTCGAGTATTGGGGTAAATAAATACGGTTAATGCTTGAATAAATAAATTAAATGAGCCATCGAGAAAGATGTGACTGATTATGATTATTTAGGCTAAGTTTGTTATGAAAATTTATTGCTAATGCTATAGCCTTGACCAATAAACCACCATTAATTATATAATTTAGTATTTAGCAATGCGAAATCGAAGAAAAAACCAAATTTGAAGATAATCAATTATACCAATAGAAATAAAATGTTTACGAAAAGTCGAAAATCAATTATAAAACATATAAAATTGTGTGAGAATGATTTGTTCTCTCGTATGACTAAATACATTTTCATGATTGTACAAAAACTTTCCTACAAATCACTCTCATTTAATTCAATGTATATTATATATGACGTTTGAGTGTTTTTTTTTCAGTGAAACCAATACTTTAAGAATTTGACTCAAGATTTGATGGAAATAAAACAACAGACTATTCTATAGTCTTCCTGACACTTGACAGATTTTATTTGACAATCTAAAATATTGTAAGCTTCCAGTTGCAGTTCCAGTGCTTCCAACAAGTTTCCAGCTGCAGCTGCTGGTGGCAAACAAATAACAAAATTATATAAATTTTTTTCCTGTAATCTGTTTAATCCTTCTGATTCTTTAGTTGATATTTACCAATATTTATAAATTTAAAATATTTAATAAAACGAAAAACTACCTAATACACGTAATGGCAACAAGAGCATTTAGTCGTAATGCCCCATATATAAAACAACAATTTAGTGCACTTTTAGGGAATACATCTACGACTGTAAAATTCATATGTATAGTTACAATTTGTGGATATATTTTATCATTTTCTGAAACAGCTGTACGTATTTTAAGTGTCACACCTGGGTTTTTATTACCACCAGCATTTTGGATATGGACAGCATTTACATTTTGTTTTCTAGAATTACATTTTTGGGAAGTTTTAATTGATATTGTAACAGTTGGTTTGTGTGGAAAATTAATAGAACCATTATGGGGTCAAATGGAAATGTTAACATTTTTTGCAATTATAAATTTAGGAGTTGCAATTTTAACGTCTTTATATTATTTATTTGTTTATATGTGTACTAAAAATACAGAAATATTATTTGATGTCCATATTCATGGATTAGCTGGCTATGTAGCGGCGGTTAGTGTAGCCGTACGACAAATTATGCCTGATTTATTAATAGCAAAAACACCAATTGGAAAACTAACGAATAGGTAAGAAATAATATCTTTTATTTATATTCATCTAAATTTTGTTGTTGAAAAGTTCACTGTGATCACACAGTGGAGTGAGTTTATTTATTAAATATAAATATAATATTAAGTATGATTAATTTATTTTAAGTAAGTTATTAAGAACTGAGGTACAAATTTACAATTATCTTTTGTTATGATTTTTTTTTTGTTTCGTCGATTGTTGTCACTGCGACATTAACAGTATTTCAAAATATATTACTATTTTTAAAATATTAAACATTTGAGTAATATTTTCTTAAATATTTATCATTACAGAAATATACCGTTAACAGTATTATTCGTATCATTGATATTATGGATATGTGGATTATTAGATGGTACATTTCCAGCAATGTTTACATCAGGATTAATTGTATCTTGGATTTATTTAAGATTTTATCAACGTCACACGAACAGTAATCGTGGAGATGCTTCTGATAGCTTTACATTTGCAAGGTAAATAATAGTTAGCTATTATGCAAAAAAATTTTGAGAAAATTTTAACAATCACCGATAAATTTTCTATTTGTAGTTTTTTTCCAAATGTCATGCAACCAATAGTATCAATTATTGTAAATCCATTGTATTTATGTTGTTTACGAATAGGCGTAATAAAGCCAGTCGTTGCACGTTCAACAAGTTCAAACTTAACATCAATTAATGTAACTGTAGCTGGTGCTGTTGATTTACATGATATGGAAAGACGTCGACAAATTGCTTTAAAAGCATTAAGTGAACGTTTATCAAAAACAACAGATTCAAGTAAACAAAATCATTTGTCAAAATCACTTCAACAAACAACACAAAAACACCATCAGCTTCAACAACAACAACATCATCATCATCATCATCATCATCATCCGCCACAATTAACAACGTTTACAATACCTGCTATTCCATTACCTGCACCACCGACAACATCTTCATTAACACCAATGCCCAATACACAATCGCAAATATCATCATCATTACAAATAGAGCCTCAACCTTCCACAAGCAGTTCATCTTCAAATACACTAATTAATATAGATCCAGATCCACCATTAATAAGCACTAATTAATATTGGGTTTTCTGTGCTATTGTTTTTTAAATTTACATTGATATTTTTTTTGCCAAAAATTCCCTATTTCACATCGCATACCTAGCCCTATAAATAAAACAATATATGAACAATTACAATTCATTTAATAAAATTTAAATTATAAAATTTTATTTAATCTAAATAAAAAGTGATTAAAATGAAGAGAGGAAAGTTTGATACTATTTTAAAATAATGTAAATAAAAAAAATTGAGTAAGCACATAATTTAAATGAAAATAATTAAGTGTTTTTTTTTTAATATTAATTTTATTAATTATTATAAATACATTATAAATAAATGTAAATATTTTTTATTAAATTAATGTTATGTTTTGAGATGTTACTTTTACATATAAACCGACAAACCTCTTTATATATCTATATGATTAAATTAATGCAAATTATTTTCTTGGTATTGTAATCGGTCATCAGTTGTAAAAATGTCTAATGTAATGCATACGTGGTAAACATTAGGCAATATAGACATTTACTGTACTGTACTTCAACAATAAATTAAGACTGCATCCGAACCATTTGTTTATTTCGATTATCTTCAAATTTTAAAATTAGCGTGCAGTATGTTATAATATAGTAAGGGTCGTTTGTTTGTTGTGTTATCATTATCAAGAGCATTAGAAGAATTTTCAATTGATGGCCGATCTAGAATATAATCCCAGACAATTATATTGTACATTTACACTACTTTATAATGAGGGTAAAGTGTATACTCTCTTAGTTTAACTGCACCAGTTATATTTAGGCAATAGATTAAAATAAATACACATGATCTTATTTCTAAATAATTTTTTAATGAATAAAATAGGCTTTTTCAACTTATAAAAATTTTGAAAATCTACGAGAATCTTAATTTGTGTATTAAAAAAAATCGATTATTTTAACATTTTAACACTAATATTTTTATCTCTAACCGTTTATATGTTTTTATAAAATTGGTACGTACAATTTTAAGAATTGAACTATGTTGACTACAAAATGAAATCATATATTCATAATAGATAATAGAGAAAAACAAATATTCATACACCAATATATTCTAATACATATTTTTACATAGATAACAAAATGAAACATAATTTACATAATTCCCAGAGTTCTCACAAAATATTTAGAATTTTAGATATAACAGCAATTATTATCAAAACCTTATTTATTCTTATTTATCTAAATTCACTATGAATAGTGAATGATAGATTTTATCTTTAAACACCTAGCTACGCTGACCATGTAGAGTTTTATGATCAGTCCTTTAAGGAACGATTTAAAATTAATTGAATAGTGTGAGCTCTGCTCTTTGCGGAAGCATAGTGAAATGGAACTATATAATGATTTAGATGATATTTTATTGTTCGGGGGAATTATCTTTCGCGTTTTTAAATATATGTATACTTGATTTTAGATTTCCTATCAATTGAATATTCGCACACTTCGTTTATGATAATATAGTGTATGTTAAATACAATTTAAATTAATTAATAAATTTAACAGGAGTCATAAAAAAAATATGACAATATGCGTAGCTGAATAGTTTCCAATATTTTACAATATAATGCGTGTGCAGGAGGTGTAGGATTACAGGACTACAAAATATGTAATAAAAACGCGAAATCGTCAAGCGATAAAATAAAACTGATTTTGTATTCTTAAAAAAAAAAAATTGAAAATAATGTAATCAGTTTTTATTTTTTATTAGAATTATATTATGAAATGTTTTAAGAGATGATGCGTCGTAACCATATAAAAATATTTAAATAATGTGAAATTAACACCTATAAAAAAAATTTTTTTTTAAACAATTAAATGCAGACAAAAAATTAAATTAATCAATATTATAAAATCAAAGAAATAATAATTGTATTATTTTATGATTGCATAATTTGTGCTTTTTTTATGTTTTCTGATTATCCAAAATATTATTTAAGATTTTTTGTGTGATGTAATGTTGATGTTTTCCATATACACATATTATTGATTGTTGATAGAACCTGCGTATTTTTTTTTTTTGATGTTGATAAAGCAAATGATATTTTCAAAACTATGTATCGATGAACAACACAGAATATATTTTTCGTTTATTTAATTCACGCATTTCAATATATATTTGAGATAATATATTTTAATAAAGAAGTGTAGATTAATTGTATAAATACTTCTATTAATTCAAATTTCACGTTAAAAATTGTGAAGAGGAAGTGAAAACTATGAATCAATTTCGGGGTAGTTCAATTCTACATACGATTAATAAATAAAAAAAAATGCGAAGATATTTATTTAGAAAAGGCTTACGACAGACATTTCCCAATTTTAAGATAATAATGCATATTTTAATTAATAATAATAACTAAAAATAATTAAAAGGAAAAAAAAAGCGTTTGAACAAATATTTTTCTTGTGGGCGGACAGTTCCAACTGAAAACGATTTCAACACGTTTGAAAACACGAGATATGGAATGTTGATCAGAAATTAAATTAAATTCAATATTTTTTTTTAAACAATCAGTTAAAAATGCAGAACATTGACAACCAAATAGAAATATTGACTTTAATGTTTTGATTTTCAAAAGACAACTAACAGAACTAATGTTAAACAAAATTTTACTGAAAATTTATCTCAACTGATCCTAACCATTTAATGTTTAAAGTAAAACACTGAAATTAAGCCGTTTTTATAAACAAATAAAAAAGAGAATTCGAATTCATAAATATCAGAAAAGAAATCGTAATTAAAAATAAATGAAAAATTATTCAAAAATGGAAATTGCATATTAGGAACGAGAGTCACACCACAACACAAACAGAAACTACTTTTTTAAACGAATATAGTTACAGATAAAGAGACAAATGCAAACGGAATATTTGCCGGAATATTCCTTTTTTTTTTTAATATTTTCGAAAATTTCTCGCTTGATTTCCGTTTCGGAAACCACTGCGAAATTGATTGGAACGATTATTGCGGTTTGCATTATTGCTACTATTATTGTTATTATATGAATAATTCTGTACTTTTCCCGAATATTTACCGGATGGAGGAATATAAACACGTTGATCATTTGAATTACCCTTTGGTTTTTTTGTAGCGTCATCAGTATTTCCCGATCCAAAGGTTATTGGGGCATGACGTTTAGTTGTTGGTGTATTATCCTGTAAATTAAATAAATTATTATTAACATTAATAGTAAATAAATTTGTCATTAAAAGTACGTAAAAGACATGTTCATGTTTACTACACTTCATGGTAACAAAAAATTGACGAATTAGATAAGAGCCATATTGTTTTTGCATACGTACGTTCTTACAGTTTATATAACATCGAATGAATTTGATAAAATGAACAATTAATTTCAAAAAATTAAATTTTGTTAAATGCATAATCGTTATATTATCTATATAGGTTGAAGCAATTCGATAAGCAATTAAATATCAGTAAGAAAATGTTCTTAGATATAATTATATATTTACCAATATTTCCAGTAGCTGTTATATTTATACATATATTTACCATAATATGTATATTATTTAATATTTAGTGTAGTTTGAATAGTCTCAAAAGTACACTACCTCTACCTCTCTAATGAAATAATATTAAATTATAAGTTAACAAGTATGTGCATATACATATATAAAGTACATATAGAAATTATGGATATGCATTAATTTAAGTAATCTAGACCTGGTGTCATATTGTGTATTTCGATTTGATATTCATATTCAATCTAAATTAAATCGTTATCATGTAACACTGATTTTGAATTATTTTGTATACGTTAATTACGAACACCTCATTGAACTGTACTAAATAAAAAAATGTGCACTTGCTTTATTTTAACAATTCAACCAGTCCGAGAATATAAAAATGCAAATATAATATATTTCAACAACAAGTACACGACACATTTTTTCGGGAATAGGTAGATTATTATAATAATTATTATTAAAATAGAATACTGATGATTCAACAGATTTTGTTTCCGAAACGGTTATATTTAATATAGTGAAATTTTTTTCAATTATTGTTACCATAAAAGAAAATAATTTAAATAATAATGACGACACTTACATTTTTCTTTACAAGCCAAGATAAAGTAACCACAGACTTAAAACTGGGCGGTGAATGAAATAAATCTCTTATTAAAATACTTATATTTGATGTCGTCTTTAAAGCAGTAACCTTTATCTTATTTTCATCGCTTTTTAATTCTTCTGATGTTTTACCTTTTATTGATTCTTGTAATTTTTTTATGTATCTATAAAAATTATTTGAAATTATAATAAAATTTTTTATCAATATCCACAAAAAACATGCTTAAATTAATTTTCTGCATTCAAATTAGGTTGAGGTAAACGTTTTGTCACATTTTCAACCATTCATTCAATTAATTATTAAATCTCAATTATATTAATTAAATAATGTAATAAAAAATACTTACCCCTGTGTACCTCTTGCTAAATACTGCAAACGTGAACGAAATTCTTTTAATTTGTTTGGTTCATTAGAAAATGTAAAAAATTCGACTGCTTGTTTTCCTAATGAATGTAATGCATACAATAAACATTCAGCATGCGAAAATTGAAAAGATGGGTTTTCAATTATATCGTCTGCACCAATTGGTGGCAACGGCATATATTCCTGGAAGCGAAATAATTATTCACACTTAAACGCTATTAACTTTAGTATGGATACGGACGGATGACAGTTCGATTAAAAGACAAACAATACCTGTAATACTTGAAAAATTGCTTCAATTTTTTCATTAGATTTATCTAATGTTCCACAATATTTACACATCTCAGCAAATACTTTCAATAATCTTAACTGTAGTTGATCTTGTTCAGTTGCACCAATTATATTCCATGTATTTATTGGTAATAATTTTTCACACATAAATTTAATAAATGGCGTTGATTCAACTTGTGACTAAAATATTTTAAATAATAAATAAGATGAAATGTGGAATTTTTTACTGCGAAATAGTCAAACTATAACGGGCATCGATTTTATTGAAAACTTCAATAAAAATTTCCTTATTATGTTGCGTATATGGGTTGTATACAAAATTGTACGATTTTTATATTTAAAAACTACAGGCAAGTTAAATGTGAATATTACTGGATTTAAAATTAATAAATTGAAGAAATAAAAAAATTAACGTTTTAGTGGTACTCTTTGTGAACCATTCAATCGACTTGAAAAAAAAATCGAAAACTAAATTACAGTTGGGTCATATTAAACACTGATCTATTCAAAATCCATGATAGCAATTGAGTTCGATGAATTCTATTACCTTGTTTGTATGGTAACAACTGATGGCGGTGCGGCGATGGATATACTTTAAAGAATATGCAAATCCCTTCAAAATGTTAAGTTTAAAAATATACAAGTCATTAATATATTAATAGTATCCAACCTATTCAAATATTCAATAATTTTAACCAAACATAGGAGCTTATTATTATATTTAATAAATTGTATCGCACATGATCTCAATACACATTGAACATAGCAGAAAAAAAAAATAAATAAGTAAAATATCACTTACCGAAAAATATGGTAATGCTTGGTTAGCACATTGTATGTAACGTTCAACAATTTCATCTTCAATTGTAACGGGATCGATATCAGCATTTAATTCAGCTTGTTCCACAGATAATGCTACCAATTCAACATGTCCGGTTATTGTTTTGCCTAATTTTGATGAACCTAGTATTGTCATACAAACAAGAAATTCATCAGCTGTAACATCTTGTAAAATTTTTTTTAATTCGGCTATCATAAATTCTTCAACGTCTTTTGTTACAGTATCATTCCCTAATGACCTAAATTTTGTTGATAAAAACTTAAAACAACGGTCTCTTGTTGTTTCATCACCACTAGCAATTTGACTAAATATTCCAGATAAAGTTCCCTTTGCATCATACTAAAAAAAATAAAATGTTAGTTAAAGACATTGCATTTACATATTATTTCTTACCTTAGCTATAGTTTGTAATGACATATGAACTTGTTGAAGTTCAGCAGGATCAGCAACAACTAACAGTTGTGACAAAATATCAGCAAGTCGTGGTGTATGTTCATGTGTATCTTTACATAATTGTGGCAAATCTTTAATTGCTTGTCTTCGAATCTATGTATATATACATATATATATTATTATGAATTTTTCAAAATTTAAATAATGTTGAACTTGAAGATTTTTAATAATAACAGAACGCAGAACAAAAAATTGTCCAATGTGACGAATGGAAAGTAAAGTATATTATGAAATATTTAACTATTTATTTTTAAATCTATCGCATCAGTTACTGTAATTTCCTCTTTGTAAATAAACAAAATACAGTATGCGTCTTGGTCTCTAGAGCTTAAACTATAAATACATATGCAAATTATAATTTTTTTCGCGCTTTAAAAAAAATGAATTTAGAAGTGTTTGAAATTTTACTGTTGATCAAAGCAATGAATTAGCAAAGCGAGTACATTAGTGTGGTATATTATGATATGCAAAGCTATGGGTATGTTGCATGTTATTATTGATAGTGATTAAATTTTAATAATATAAATAATTTTGTTTTGGTGCTATCGGGCACAATTTCCTAGAACGCCAAAAAAATTAGATATAAAACTAGACATCATCTATATAACCTTAAAAAAAACTCGGTTTGCGAAAAAATTGTGCGTCGATTATTAAAAATATAACGGTAAGACGGATTTACGAACACACGCACTACATAAATAAAAATAATCAAAAACTTTATATTTCAAACTACACATAGTTATATACCTGAATATCTTCATCTTCACATAAATCTAGTTGGGCTTCAATAGCTGCATCATTTAAAGTTGGAAAAGATTTGAAAAATTTCCCGATAAACTGTGATGCTAAACGTTTTTCTTTGGCTGAACCTTTAACTGCGTCAATTATTTCTTTATATTCCTTTTCATGCTATAAAAATGTAAAAAATTACGTAAAAATATTTATATACTCGTTTCTAAAATATATAGTAAACTTTACAATTAAAAGAAAAAAAAAAAAAAACATGGCACACGTCTCCCCTCTTACAATATTACATATGTATCAACTAATCGCGAATTAAAATTTTACTTACCTCAGTGATTTTATCTTTAGCATCTGATAGAATTTCATAGTTCTTATACAATTTGTCAATATTATCTTCTAATATTGTTTCCATTTTATTAATTTATATTAGAAATATAATATTTTATCAAAATTTAAAATGAATTTAAGACTATTATTTATTAAATCGGCGAATTTTCATGCAAATGTAAACGATTCAAAAAATTTCAATATAAAGCCAAAGCCCAAAGCCTAATCTCAATTCAATTTCAGTCTCAACTGCCTCAACTTGCTTTCATGTCGAGTCAAGAGCTGTCACAAAAGTGTCAAACAAATATTGTCAATACGGTCAAATCTCAAGATAGCTGTATTGACTGTATCGGCTAGATATATCTGTATCATTAAAAAAATATTATTTATCATCATTTATCAGTTAAATATTTTTTTTATTTTTCAGATCTTTTCCACTAAAAATTTATATTTATGAATTGAAAAATGTTATATTTGGTCTTGTATGCAATTTGATAGGAATTTTCATCAAATTCCATGAAGTATTTTGAGTATGAAACAAAAATAACATTTTACTGAACATTACAACTAAAAATATAAACGCATTTTTGTAGAATAAATTCAAAAAGTATTTTGCAATAAATAAACAAAAGATTAAAATAGATAGAAATAAATTTTTTTGAATCCTATTAATTGATAAAACGTTGCAATAACGATTTTTATGTACCTACCTTGTCAGATTATAATTTACGTGACAAACACCATATATATTGAAATGAAACATTGGAAATTAGGATGAATCGGTTATACCGTGAGGAGGAATATTTTTAAAAATTTGGTATCTGTGATTTAATACAATTCAATTTTATGTTGTATTCCGCATTAGAGCATTAGAAATATAAAATTATTTAGCAGCCTTCGATGCCAAGATGATGATAGACTTACAGCTTTGGTTGGCTGGTATTACTGCTGAATTTCATTTTCACAAAATGTCAAAATTTGAATCTTTGATGATAAGTTCTAAAGATAAACTGTGTATTTTTATATAATAATTAAGTTATTTTTTATAATCTATTCATTATATGTGATAATGTTCAACAAACCTTACTAGAACTGTTTTTCTGGAAATAAACAGTAGCAGTTCTGATTTGATGAACTTTGATGATATTTAATAGAATCATATTTTGAAAAAACAAACAATAAGTCGATCATCTGAAGTTGTTGTTTTACTTGACGTAGCTTTTTTTATTATTTTTGTTAGTTTGCATTTCATTTCACCTTTTTCGAACAATTGTCTATTCTGGTAATTTTCCTTAGTCATTTTACTTAATTTTTCAATATTATAATAGTTGATTTCTCTTCCACCGTGTAATGTAATATACGCGACCCATTCTATAAGAAAATAAAATTTTATACTTCCATGAAATAAATTTTCTTAATATTAATTAAATAATCCAGTACAGGCATAGAAACTACTTTTAATTTTCTTTAATCAAATCATTCATTCATTTTAATGTCCATTACTGCATATGCGACGCGTGCAAACAAATAAACACTTTAATTTCAGAACAAATAAATTTGTATTCCAGAATTATGTTCCTGTCCCATTTTTCATCATATTTGTGTGAATTGATATTCACATTGTTATTATTGATTAATTAATAACAAAAAATAGGTATAATCTGATATCTCATACGAATTGCATGTACCAATGTTATATAATAATGCCTGCAATTTCTGAGCTAAGGTTTAGCATTCAAAACTTGGGCGGATTATTAATAAGATATTAAACAGCGAAAACAAATAATTCCTTTTAACCATAATTTTGTGTAATTTTTTATTATTGTGTTATAAAATTTTAATTTAATTTTTTTTAATATATTTTTTATATAATTATTGGCATCTAAAATTAACCTATTAGAAAAAAACATTTTTAATTGATATATTCAAATTATAATTACTACTAATTACTACTTGTTATTATTTTAAGTATATGAAAATTATCATTTTATATTATACATATATATACATCTTTTAATTTTATAAATATGTCTATTAATAATTGCGTGGTTGTAAATGTTGCTATAATTACTATTACAAAATATATATAAATACATTAAAAATATTGATTATTAAATGATTAAAAATGAAAAATAATAATGAAGTACAAAATTGAGTTAAAAAAAAAAAATGTTGAAAATACCACACACATTAAAATCAATCTATAATTATCATTATTTTTTTTTTCTTCGTCCTGTTATACGTTTTTAATTTACGATATTTTTTTGAACAAAATCATAGGCACTTTTAAAATTTAACATATTGTCACGTAATGCCATCATAACTTGTAATACTGTACGATGCTTCTGAGATTTACCATATCTATAACGAGCACCATCGATCATTTTATCAACTAAATAATGAAGCCAAACAATATTTGTGTATGGATCATAACATTGCCATTCATTATTTAATCGATTTCGCATAATACCATATATTTCAAATTGATAATCACCACCCGAGCATGGTTCATCGAAATCCGATAAATCGTTATATAAACAGCAATTGTTATACAACATACGTGATAATGTATAATCAATTATTGTTGCTTTTACACCATGCGTTGGAATTTGTATTAAATTACCATTCAATATAAAATCAGCATATTTTTCATCCGTTAATGATAATAATACATTACCCCAATGTAAATCACGATGTTCAAATTGAAATTGATTTTCGGCGACGGCAAGTGTCACAGCAATCTATAAAAATATATTTATAAATAAAAAAAATATAATTATATTAACAAAGAATATTTTGGCTAGATCATGGTAACTATATATCATAATTTGATAGTATTGCGCTATTTATGCATAAACTACGAAAAAAAAATTGTTTCATAATTAATAAATGGATGATTGGCAAAGGTTCAGATTGCGAAAGTTTCAGATTACAATCGTAACGTTTTTGGGAAATATAGTTTTTGTTTAATGTCATATGACAAGTGTATGTTGTTTGTAAGCTACATTTTTCTATCACAATCTATCTCAACCTTAATCAAATTCTTAGAACATATCTACCATTTGACTTGATGATAGAGGTTGACATATAACACCATTTGTTGATCCGTACGATAAACAATTTGTTTACTGTTTCCATTACTTGAAACTTTTATTGGTAATGAGAAGCTTTGGACAAACTGCAAACACGAATTATATTCAAATCAAACGGCGAAAATTGGGCTGGAGGGAACATACATTGAAGAGTGTAATGGATATTGAAAAAGAATCATTACAGTGGATAGGAGAAAAATGGGCCGCTAGGGATACAAGGCGCAGAACTGTAATTGCCAAGCACCAAACCTAGGGTAAAGAGCGATGAAGACTTGGTCTCAAAATATAACAAATACATAGATACATATAATGCAAGCATTTAATTAATATTGTAACAAAAGCTAATTTATAAAATAGTAGTACTGTAAAGAATGAATAAAAACAAATGTTACATTTCTACACGCTATTGACGTGTTGCATGTAAAATCGAATTTTATATGCGTTTTTGTGATGAAATAAAATGAAAATATTCAAAATATCAATGGAAAAATATTTTATAAGGATCTGTGTAAAATTTAATTGTATTTATATATTTAATTATAATTGTATTTTAATTTTAACCTTGTACGAGATTTTAAAAACGATATGAGGATAGCGACATCTATAACGGTTTGTTTTACTTTAGTAGTTACTGTACTAGTTAAACAAATACAAAATGACAATAGCGAAAAATAAACTACGAATTATTATTATAATAAAAAAAAATTATTTTCAAAATATTTATAATAAAACTATAAATAATACCTATATATCTAACAACAATAATTCAAACAACAAATTAAGACGATTAGAATTAATCAATAGATGAGTGAAAATCTAGTCATGAATAATGAAGCAAAAAGCACAAGTCCAGAAATTCACACATCTATCGAAGAATTTTTTTTATAAAAAAAAGCAACTAAAAAAATGGTTTAAACTGAAAATAAATAATATTAAAAAAAAGATATATTTAATTACAAAAGTCTTCGCAATGGATGAGTGTAAATCTAGTCATAGTTTTATAAATATCATATGCACCAGAATTACGCACATCCATCAAGAATACTATTAAAAAAAAAAAAACACGAAATTAATACAAAATAAAAAAAACCCACAAAACAAATTTGGTTTAATTATTTTATTGAATTTGTTCCGGTACTATATAGATTAATAAAGATATTAATGGTTAAATTTCTTGCTTGCTAGATTTAGTATAAGCATCATACACTACAATGAATTATACGATTAAATTAATTGGTTAAGTTGGAGTATGTATGATAAATAAAAATAAATTTTATTAGTTATATGTATTAAAAAAATATATATATAGGCTTTGATGAAGTGTTCAAACCAATCTCGAAATGTTGGTAAAACGAAAAAAGTTGTGCTTTGATTATTCCAATGGAAATTTTCAAGCTATGTATATGTAGGAGGGGTGAGAATTATTGAGTAAAAAAATGCAATGAATTTATCAACCCAATAGTAAGTATCCTAGCAAATTCATTAAAATAATTAAAACAAATATTTTTAAAATAAGGATATATAAAACATTTTAGAATATAAAAAATAAGTAAAAACAGCAAAAGCAAAACATCATACATTTTTTTTAATTATGTAATATAATAATTGAATTCATATTTACCTGTTGGAATGCTGAATAAGATTGTAACGCATTATTAAAATTAAATGCTTCTAAATCCTGTCCAGCATTTTCTAATTCAAATACAATATACAATTGATCGTCAGTAAATACTTCTGGATTATCATTTTCTGTATTATAGTTTTCACGATAAAGATCCCATAAATCAATTAAATGATCCGGATAACGTCCTTCTACACACCGTACTTTTTTAACATTTACAAAACCATGTGTCATAAAATCCGATTCATTTGCTAATGAACTTAATTCAATTGCTATTATAATTTCAGACAAAATTTCGTCGAATTTCTTCTGGGCTGTTCCATTAATTTTAGTAATACCAGCAATTGGTATAATTTTTAATACAACGGCTTTACCACTTGGTGATTTATTCATAAAAACTTCACCAAAAACACCTTCACCAATTTTACGACAACATCTCAAAGTACTATTTTGTTAAAAAAAATAAAAAAAGGTTTACAAAAATACGTGGATATTTTATTTAAATAAAGAAAAATCATAATAAAATAATTTCTTTTTTGAACTTACACTGAATTATATAGCTCAGAAAAATTGATTGGTTCGTCTTGTTCACAACGGCGTAAAACTGCTCTTTTAGAACTAAAATCATTTACAGTTATTGGTATTAATGATGATTCAGCTACTTTACCAATTGTATCAATATATGATAATGTTAAACAACAATTATCTATGAAATGTGAAGATAAGGCTCGTTGTTTTGCACAGTTTCCAACAAGAACACTTGTTCTACGTTGTCTTTTTTCGTTTGATTGTGATAATCGATTATCTTCATTAAGTTGCTCCTCACAAATACTTGGTGCTGTAAGTGACAGCGAATGTTGTAATTTAATTTTTGAATCGTTTGATAACGAAGAGGTATCGATATTCGACGTATCGACATCGATTTGATCCAAAGTATAAGCTAAAAATAGAATAGGAAATTTTTAGTTTTATTTGTATTTCAATGTGTTTTTACAACACAAGTTAGGGAGAGTAAGGGCACTCATACAAACACTCTCGCTCGAAAAGTTGTTTATAACTTTAAACTTATAAAACACATACCAAAAATAGGACAATAAAGGACGCAGCGCACCTTAATTGAATGAACATTAAAATTTTGCCAACAACTGATATTTAAAAAGAAATAAGATGAAAGATGTGTTTTATGAAATACTGTTTTTATTGAATAAAAATGTATAGAAATTTGTTTCATACTAAGTCATATTTGGTCGTATAAATATAGTAGATACAACAGACAAAATGTCGGCTTACATCGAAAGTGTAATTATCCTATGGCGAGTGAAATTGCTAGTAATGTAAAACTCAATGTCAAAGGTTGCCTTGTTTTATTATTGTACAACATTAATTAAAGTATCTTCTGATATTTTATATATATTTTAATTAATTATATTTTTGTATGAATATTATGTGTATATAAAATTATATTTGACATTTATCAAACTAGTAGTTTGACTAGGTACAAATAAATTAATTTATCTTTATTTACAGATAACATTGATGTAATAATATAATTTTGTTATTAAAAAATTTCACAAACTAGTTTCAGAAGTTAATTTAATTAATATTGTATAATAAAATTATTTAATTTAAACAATGATAACAAATATATTTTACTCAGATTGTATGCGTTGTACGTCTGCCTTATCACAAGGATGCGTCTGTCACGCTTGCGCGTACGTAAAATTTACGAACGACATCGATGACTAATTTTCAATTGTAATTCTTTTTTCTTATAATACAATAAATTCGTAATAAATTAAAAAAAATTACACACATTTATAAAAAATAAAAATAATAAATTTAAAATACCTATATCGTTTAGTAAAATTGAATGCATACACCTCAATTTACTGCGATTAAAATCACACACAATATAACGAAAAACTTAAGAAAAATGTAATACACCAAAAAATAAAAGCAAATACTATTTTTCTGTTTTTTTTTATATAGTTTGTTTATAGTAAAATACAATTTAATGTTATTATAAGTTTTTACTACGTTTTACAATTAAATTGTACCACAATTATTCGAAGGAACAATGTTATTTTTATAAACAAGTTATTTTACTAAAGAAACACAGCTTTTTTATTAAATTAAACAAAAAGATGAAATGCAAAGGAATTTTTTAACTACTGATTTTTTTTTTTTTTCTAAATAATAAAACTTTCACCAATATGACACTAACTACGATTTATAATTAATTTTAATGAGTTTGTAATTTATAACATATATAATAATTTATAATAAAAGAACAAAAAAACACAAAGAAATATCAAATAACAAAAGAAAACTACAGTAATTGAAAAAAAAAATTCTTTTTCGTTTTATCTGCGTGTTGTGTTGTTGTGATTTCTGATAAAACAAAGAATTTTTAGAATTTTTTTAACAATTATTTAATTATTAAATAAATATTTAAAAAAAAGAAACTAAGAAATAAAATAAATTAATAAAATTAACGCGTATTTCAAAGTTTCAATCAAAAAACTACAAATCCGAACAAATGGTCAAAATAAATGAAATAAATGACACGGTGTTGTGGTGATGTGTATGACTATGCTATGTTTCTAATGCTGATGCTACACTACACACTACACTCGTTAGAATTACACTCCACTGTAGGCTCTCTGCATGTAGTTGTACTTTTACGTATCAGTTTTAACACTACACTTTATTTATACTATCTATCTATACATCTATGCAAATTCAAGTACTATCCATAGATACAAATTGAATATGAATGTAAATCGTTAAGTCACAAGCAATAGCTAATCGATTCAAACCAAGTCAATAATGATTCACCATTCACATGAAAAGAGAATGATTCATTATTGTTTTGGTTACTAGGAAGACATGAATAATGACTGATAATTATATTATGATATAGGTTGCAGTTTGCAGATTATTTGATGAAGGTTAAATTAAAAATTCTGAAAATGCGCAATTTCATTGTGTCGTCGTGCCGAATCCATCATCCATCATTTTCATGACACCCACCATACAGAAAACAACAACAAATCGTATGTTTTGGTTTATCCTATTTTTTTGCACAACACGCAATTTACAAAATTAAAAAAAATCAATGGTTTTTTAAGTAAAAATTAAATAATGTTTCATAAATTACAATCACAATAGAATCACAACACAATTAATTAATTTGCTGTACCGAATAACAATAAATTTTAATTTTACACTACTATACTGATACGTATTACCTTAACTAGTACCAACTAAGTAAGAGTTAAGACTAAAATGAACTTTAAAATGTAAAATATCTTCTTTCTACTCGTCTATTTCTATCTACGTCAATCTTTTTTTTTAATATAATATTAAAATTTAAAAAAGATAAACAAATTTATATATGTTCTTGTCCAAGATTATGACGTAAAAACCCAAGCCAAGCGTTTAATGTTGTTCATTTAATTATTATTTTTAGCAGTGTTGCCAGAATGCCAGAATTGTTATCACGAAATGCGCTAGAACTAATTAGCGTTATTTTAAAGACAGTTATAATTGTCAAGTTAAATTAAAAAAAAATTTTTTCGCGTTCATTTTTTTTTTTTTGGTAAGTAATTTTTTGTAGTATAATAAAAATTAAAACTATGGAAAAAAATTCTCAATGGAAGACATTTTTGTTTGTATCGATTACCAAACTGGCATGCTGTTCGTAAGAAATCGGCAAGAAATAATGACATATTTGTATTTTTTGTTACTTCAAAATGTCAGATTTTCTTTCCTTATTGTCAATTGAACTTGAGAAATAAGTTGAATAAGTATATTGCATACATTTCTAGACCTGATTTATCTGATTTCTTATCAACTACTAGACTTTAAAAGTTAAAACATTAACAAACAACAAACGATTTCAGGTTGAAAGTGAAAATCGAAAAAGTTATTTATTACGCAAACTTTATTGAAATTGCATAGTTTTAACTGTTTTCATGGTTCAAACTAAAGCTGAAAATCCTTATTGTGTAAACAAGGTAAAGAAAGTATAGATAAAAGATTTTCTCCGCGAATTATAAATATACTGACCATAAAGTCATCACTGAAACGCAAAGTATTTTAAATGTAGAATTTGTTTAAATAAAATCACAATACTTAATATGAACCATCGCAAATTTTAAAGAACCAAGCATAATATTAATTTTATACCACAGCCATAGTAGAATTTTGAATGGTAAATTATCATTAATTTTTTTTAAAATATTGGATGCGCAAACAAAAACATCAAAATTCTACACCAAAAATTAATTATTTGAGTACTTACTTGGTACAGTTTTCGTTGCATCGTTATTGATTTCCAATGGAACTTCTGCATTATTTGAGGGAGGCTGTAATATAAATAATGAAAATATATATGATTAAATAAATTAAAATTGAAACTATTGTACATGCGTTATTATTACTGTTTGTTTATACTTACTCTTGGTAAAAATCCAAAAGGTTGTTGAATATTATCATCAAATGTATCAGTAATATCAGAAATACTTCTATTGTATCGTTCGTTTAAATTTAAAACTAATAAAATATAGATAATAAACAAAATAAATATATATTTAAAATTTAGTAATAAATAATAAACCTAACAACAAAATATTCATTGAAATTTTGATGTACTAATATAATTGTAATATAATCAATTAAATTTGCGGTAATTAATTTTTAAATATGAACAAATAGCACGGATCAAAACAAGGTACTAATTTATAAATTACAAATGCAGATAAGTTACTTTAAATCTGTTTTTTTGTGTGCATATTTAATAACTAATGTAACAAAAATATGAGAATCTTTAATTTTAAAATTTTAATATTCAATCTAAAATCTAACAGTCTTTTTTTTTTTATTTGCAAATAAACTATACTCAACAATGATGGGAAACAAAATTGTTCGTATAAAAAATCTAAAAAAAGGTCATTGCTATTTTAAGCAAAAGCTACGAAATATAGAGGATAATGGTTCATTATAAATACCATAATTATTTTGGTAAATCTAAACCCAGATGTAATATGTATATATAATTGAACTTAAAATACATAAACGGAAACCCCACTATTGCTTTCAATGTAAGATTGCAATTTAGTTTTGATCTGTACTTCTTGCACCTCTATAAAACCCATGACTTTAAGTTTTTAGGTTTTAATTATATTTACGAGAAAGTTGTATTGCCATTTATATTTTATAAAAAGATGTATTAGATAATTCAAATTAATAAATTTAGAAAATGTGTCGTAACAAATTAAATTAGCTGTGGCAACAAATGAAATAATGCATATAATAAAATCCAAATTCTAAAACATAAAATTATGTACGAGTTATGTAAATTACCATTCAATGAATTTAAATTCGTAGTTTTCCGTTGTCCTAAATATTTTGATTTTCTACGTTTCATTTCAGATAAACGATCAATATTTTTATGTAACTCTGTTGTATTTGTAGTATCCTCATTAAATTTAGATGGTTCTTTTGCTTCCAATACTTCATTGGTTAATTTAGATTTCTTTTTATTTGTGTTGCGTTTACGTAAATTATAGATTTTTTTTGTAGGTTCTATTTCTTTTCTTCGGCTGTTACTATTTATTATATTATTATCATTTTTATCAAACGAATTTAAATTTGTATTAATATATATATTATTATTACTATCACTAGAATCACTATATTCATTCAATTGTACTTTTCTATTTAATTCCAAATTTGTATTTGCTTTATATTTTCTTGTGCAAATATTTATATTGGTAATATTTAATTGGTTATCATTTCTTTTAAAATTGGTTTTATCAATATTAACAATTTTATTGCCGTCCTCCATATCTTTTTTAAATCGTGTTTTCATTTTATGTGTTGATTTATTAATATGACCACAATTAGAAATTTTAATTAAATTACCATTTTTTGCTCGATGGTTAACCGATTTTTTATTAATGACGTTATTGTTAAAAATCATTTTATTATTAATCATATTATCATTATAATTAGATGATGACGAAAGACATTCATTTTCTGTAAGATTTATTTTATTACTACCATCAGATGATAATATTGAGGAAAATTCAAATAAATCATTACTATTTTTTGTTTTACTTCTAGTTAAAATTTCACGTGTGACTAATTTATCAGTTCTATGAGAACCCTCAAAAATTTCATTATGAATTTGTGCATTCGATGAACTTATTTCTGATTTATTAATTGTATAATTTGTTGAGTTAATTATAATATGATTTATATTCCTTTGAATTTGTTTATTATTTGAACGAAAATCTAACGAATTAAATTTATCAAATGATATTGATTCGTCTGATAAATCTATTATTTCATTATTTGTCTTATCAATATCGTATGCCCCAGGCAAATGGTTGTTGCTACTAATATATGGTAAGTTTTTCTTGTTATTAGAAGTATTATAATTAGACTTGCATAGTTTTGGTACGGTTTCATCTATAAAAGTATGTAAATTATAATTGGATTCTAATTCCGGTAATGGTGATTTAATGAAATGTTCATTTGTTTGTTGGTTTTGTACTATTTGTTCAATAATAGGCGTTAAATTAGAATTAATTATTTTAAAAGAAGTATTGTTTAATCTTGATGATACTGCATTATTATTGTTAGTTTGATTATTAATTGATACATTTACTGTAGAATTGTCTTTATCAGATATTTTTAATAAATTAATTTGATTTGATGTTGTTTTATTTATTTTCAGAAATTGTTCATTTTCTTTTCCCTCGGATTCATTATCCAATTTTAGTTGTTCCCAATATGATAAATTACTTTTATTATTACTACGTTTATTAATGTCTGAACCATTAGACATAACATCGAAATTAATAAATTTTTTATTAGGATGGTGAATTGGTGATAAATTATAATATATGTAAGGTCGTGCTTCTGATTTTGGTGTTGATGCTGCTGTCTGTACAGGATTGTTCTTACACAATATAGCTGTTTCCAATTTATTTTTATTAATATTTATACAATTATTTATTTTACATGGTTTATTTTCGCTATTTTTTTTATCTACTAATAAAAATGAATTAGAATTCTCATAACTACTATTTCTATTAAAAGATGCACATACTTTCTTAGTCAGTACTTTTTGTTTTCGTAATGGCCTAAAAACAAAAAAAAAAACAAAAATACCATGAATAAAATGAATAAAAATCTATTAATTAAATGGAAATTCGTAAATTTTCCTTACGTGAAATAATATTAACAAATAAATATGTAACAATGTATGGCTTAAGAAATTTATTTTATTTTCAAACTACTGAAATTAATTAATTATAATTAAAATATAATTCGTTTTGCAGAATATAGAAATTAAATTTAAAATAATAATCATCAATCATGTAATTAGACAAATCAATAAATGTATAACTGCAACAAGTTATTAGTTTATTGAAAAGATTATTATTATATTATTCAAAGAAATCCAAAATGGATCGTACGACCCGTGGGATTTAATTCCACTCGCATACTAATCATTATCTAAGCATGCACCTAAAATAACATTCAGTGGTACCACCACCATCCCAGCTAACTAGAAACCGTTCACGTATTTTAAATTAAAAACCATTATCGCATAGCGTAAGACATTCTTGCGCAGTAAATTTTTATCTATCTTCTTACATTTAAATCTATCATTGTACGAGATTTCCATCATGTTATATTTTACAAATAACAAAGCAAAAAACATCACCTTCGAAAATTTAAATAGTAAACAGAACAATTGATACAATCACATCTTTCCAATGTCAAATCAAATAACTTATCAGAAATTTCATTTTCCGTTGAAAGATTTTCATTATCTACTTCTTTATTGCTTAACAAAATACGATAATTAAATTCATCGAATAAATCACTATCAATAGAATTACATAGAATATTTTTTAAATTAGCGATTTGCTCATCCCAATCCAAAAAAGACATTATTTTGCACCTTATCGCCAGAAGAAAATTTTTTAATACTAAATTATTAGAATTTGACGCCTACTTTATCCTAAATTTTTCAAATTTATATCTGATGCAAATAATAATAAATAATTTTATTGTATTGTGTATTAATTACATATTATTATTATTCTAGATATAGCAATAACATTAAGATCGTTCTGAGAACATATAATAAATCATTTGTTAATAAATGAATTAATTATTAAGTAGTTAATAAGATGGTTACTAATTTATGAATATTTTATTACACCAATATCATGGTTTAGTATTATTATTATATTATTAATTATACAATACAATTGGCGTAGAAGTTATAGTGAAAGATAACCATTCGATTTATGTTAACATATCCTATATAATTATATATAATAGAATCTAATATCATAACATCATATTCTAAATCCATATACAGCTATATTGGAATTCATTGAGATGTGTGAAAGTAGTGTATGTTGTTAACACGAATTTATAGATCCACTTAGAATCAAAAATTATGATTCGTAATATATTAGTGTGGCTCCAAACGACTGGCTTATTGGGCCAGTAATTTGCATTGCCAGTCGTGTGGATGAATTAATTGCACAATTTACTGTCACTGGTCATTTCGGTTAATCCAATTATATAATTAATATTTTAAGGTTTAAGTTTTCATTATTATTGTTATAATACAAAAACTTATTTGTTTATAATAATTTAATATATAATTAAATCTAACTTACGTTTTGGAACCAACAAATTTATCAAATTCGTCTTTCCATAATGAATTTTCAAGCGTTATATTATTTGAAATTTCTGTACTACTATTATTTTTTCTAACTCGTTTTTTGATAGATTTCTTCCTTTTTTTATTATTTAAAGCGGCTATTTTAGGTTTCACCATTGTATAATATTATAAAAATAAAGTTTTTCCTTTCTTATTTTAAAAAATATAATTTAAATTTGAATAAAATATATGGTTACATATTGTATATACAAATAAGTCTAAATTTCGTTCGGCAATAACATTTCCCAATGAAAAATTCACCCACGAATTAGGCCGGAATAGTATTGTCATTGCAATATTTTGCCCAATGGTTAAAAATTGTAGTTCAAGTAAATAAAAATAAGTGATTGGAGCCATATTTTCAGCACGCAGAAATTCTTTTCGATAATATAAATACTTTGGGATTAGGTTTTTCATATAATGCTATAACTAGTCCGTTTCTAAAACCAAACTTTCGATAGTTACTAATGTACTTCGCCATGTTTAGTAACTTTACTGCAAAAAATTTAGCATATAAATCTCTAAATTTTGGTTTTAGATACAGTTAATGTTAAATTTCTATGTGAGTAATATTTTATTGATAATATATATACAGATATATCATAAAAAATCAAAGAGTATTAAAAATTATTAATATTTATGAAATTAAAAACTATCAAATATGAAAACTATACACTTTCGATCTATATAAAAGGAATCGAACTTTTGTGTGTAGGGAATTTCCCGAAAAATTTCTAGGACTGTCAAATATCAACTTGTCGAATTTTTTGAATTGTGGCAGTGGCACTCGCACTGTGATTGTGGCAGTTTAGTGATAGTGGGCTATCCACTGTTTAGTAAATAAAAAAAATTAATAAAAATTGAAATACGGTAAATAAATAAATACAAGTAAATATTTTTATTTTATGTACCTAATAGTTTGAGTTAATAGCGTCCAATAGCGTAAAATAATTAATGAATCGGATAAAAAATTTATAAAGAAGAAAATAAAATAATGAATGTTTACATTATATATTAAATAAAATTTGTATAGATCAAAAACATCAAATTGAAAATTTGGAAGAAAAAGTATAATATGACAGAAAATTTATTACCCAGTTTTGCTATAGCCGGTGCTATACGTTATTTATTAATAATTTCTAAATATGCAGATATTATTCGTAATAGAATTGAAATATCAACTCCTTTAAATTCATGGAAAAGAGGTAATATAAATTATATATAAAAAGAAACTTTATTTCATAATAAAATTACCTACAAAAAAATAAATTGAAAAACATTTTAAGGTTATAATATTTTTTCCATTTTTTCTTTTAAATTTAACCAGTACAAGAAGGGGCGTTTCTATATAATGAGGGCATTAATCCATATACAGGTGATATGTATCATGAAAATCCATTAATATTAGTAACAACAAATTTATTAATTAATACAATACCAAAATTAATTCCAATAATATATATACTAATGGATTTATTAACAGCTAAACTTTTGTTTAAAATGTCAAAAAGATTTGTTTTAGAAATGGTACAAAAAAATTTGAATTTTGAATTCTTTTGTTTTTTTTTTTTTCACAGAAAAACAAAATGTAAAATTATTTATTTTATTTTATAGTATACAAAACAGGAAAAAGAAAAAAAATCATATGCTAAAAATACGGATGAATTACACATAAAATATGAAGATATTATAAATATACCATTTTATGTTACAATTGCATATTTATTTAATCCATATTCAATTTTAAATTGTGTTGGACAAACAACAACTGTTTGGTCAAATTTGTTATTAGCTGGATTTTATTATTCTCTATCAAGAAAATATCATTTTTTTACATGTTTATGTTTAGCATTAGAAACACAACGAAATTTTTATCCATTTGTTTTAATTATACCAGCCGCATTATTATTAAGTGAAAATTCAAATAATGTTCGTAGTCAAATAACACAAATTTGTTTAACTTTTATATTTGTGGTATTTGGTGTAAATGCATTTGGTTATTATTTAATGAATAATAGTTGGGGTTTTATAGATGCAACTTATGGATTCATGTAAGTTTGATAAATATAAAATGCTTATTATTATATTAATAATAACTTTTTTTTCCTTGCTGCAGTTTTAATCATCGTGATTTACAACCAAATATTGGTTTGTTTTGGTATTTTTTTACGGAAATGTTTGAACATTTCCGTACATTATTTTTATATACATTTCAAATGAATGCTACAATTTTATATTTAGCACCGTTAACAATAAAATTAAATAAGCAACCATTATTTTTAGCAACTATTTTAACAGCAATTATAGCAATATTTCGATCTTATCCATGTGTTGGTGATATAGCATTTTATATGGCATTATTTCCATTATGGAAAAGTTCAACAAAATGTAATTGAACAAATTCATAATAACGTGCATGGCAAAAACTATATAATAATTTTATTTTCTATCTTTTTTTATACATATATAGTTATGGCAAATAATTTTATAGTATTTTGTTTTTTCTTAATAACATCGGCGTTGGGACCAACAGTATGGTATTTATGGATATATACAAATTCAGCAAATGCAAATTTTTATTTTGGTGCAACATTAGCATTTGCTAGTGCCCAGGTATGTAGATTTATAAATTCATATTAATTTGTTTTCTAAACAGTAAAAAGTGTGTATAAAACTATATTTCATACGATTATCATATCAAATAATTTTTATGTTATGTTTAAAATTCTACTAAACTGTAGATTTCAAATTTCATATGGTATGACCTCTCTTTCTCTACTGTTACTTGACTGTCATCTGATCACGAATATGACAACGCTAATAAAAAACTGTAGATACGCGTGAATAAATTAATGTATTTATGAAATTTGTTGACATTTATTGTAATAGTTTTAAATTGAATATATTTAAAAATATTGTGTTTGACGACGCTAGACGTTATTAAACATATTAACAATGCCTATATATGCCAATATGGACTACATATATTTAATATAAAATTAATTGATTTAAGAAAACATCTAACTTTCGACAATGGCATTTCAATAGCTGAATTGTTATATACTATCATGAGGAGTAATTTATAAAGTTTACTGTAGATGCAAGTATGGTCCTTTTGGAGTAACATGATTTAATAATGATAATAAATAGCCACACCTTACACTAAACCTACATGAAATATATATTACATTACTCTAAATTAGAACGTTAAACCGAACCGAAAGTTGTGCCAGCTCGTTTGTTTTCTGAACACCTTAACCCCACACATTAAAAAAATGTAGCTAACAATAAGTATTTTTCTAAATATGCAATAACTATTCAATATTAAATTTTATACACGAATAGCATTTTATACAACAACAAATTCTACAAATACCTTGCAAAGAATCGTATTATCAAAATTTTCCAAAAAGTACTATTCAACTATTTTTTACTAATTGAATTTAACTAAAACCAATAGTTTTGAATATTTTTAAAATTAGGGCTTATACAATTTGAGAGGGATTCCAAGAAACTATTATAATTATAATTCTTGGTGTTTAAATAAGAGTCGTGAATTAAAAAATTGATAAGAGCGCTTCATAATATTTTGATTTTTTTTGTATTGATGAGGAGTAACACGGCATGTACGCAGAAGCCACCATAAAAATGCGCACTCTAGTACCCAGCCGTACTGCCACGATGTCTGATATACACAGATATTACAGTAAGACTGCAATATATATCATACCTCACCAGAATGCAAGCCCCGATCTTCCTAACTACACTAACATAATGCACTGATGCTACGCTCTCAGGTAAACCTCTAATTTTTCATTTGAAAAAACCTTTCTCTCCGTAAAAGCTAACTAACGCCTTGGTGCATGATTGCACCGCTTGGTCCATCATTACATTGGGTCCTCCATCATTCAACGCGGTGGAGAGCAATCAACTTGAAATAAGTGCCTAAAATAATCCAGCTATCAGTATGTGACAACGGAATAAAAAAGAAACAATGAAGTTATTTCAGTAAGTTGTTATTCAGTAAAAACTATTGGAATCTAACATTAATCTCTTCAAGTTTTTATATCTTATCCACATCACACGAATTTTCAACGTCGCAACGCAAATAATTCGTTAGTGAATAGTTACCGGCGCAAATGATACACCACTCTCTTCCAACTGGTTATTCAATCATTCGCGCCAGTTGGTGTTCACATATGGATATGTTGATCGGTCTATGTACGTGACAAAGCTTAAAATTTACACGATTTGAATGAGATATGGTTCTTATGAATGTTTTACTGTAATTAATTGCATTTAATTTTCTTCACTTTTCATTGTTTTTTTTTTTTTTTGTTTGTTTTTATTTTTAGATATTTTTGGTGACTGATTTATTGTTTGCATTTAATAAACGAGAATTTTGTATTAAAAATGGACTAAATTTATTAAATAAAATGGCGCTTGAGTAGAATTAAATAAATAATTAAATTTTAAAATAATGTGTGTACTTAATTTAACGTTTTTTTTTAACATACACACAAATATTTGCGCGAATTATCTATTAAATAGTTGTGCCAGTAATTGTAATTATTTGTTTTTTATATTATATTTTATAAATAATCAAATTAACGTAGAAAATTAAGAGAAAAAAAAACTGCTAAGGTAAACTTAACTATAAATGACACAGCACAGTATTGATAATTTATTATCTTTGTCTGGATTAATTTCTTGTTTCCGAAATCTTATTGAAAACAATCGATCTATTACAATACCATTGCATTTTTTTTATCTGTATTTGATCCAAATCAAACTACCGAAATTACTAAAACTGAAATATTAATTCATTTTTATGAAAAATTCTTTCATGCATTATTTTTATTCAAACCAGAGGTACATCTAAAAAGTGTAATCACAGGATCAGTGTTATTATAGTACTGTGAACAATGTTGAAGAGAAAACAGTTCATATAATGTTGTAAGGAATTAGATATTTTTACATCCTAATTAATGACATTTAAAGATAATACGTATTAATTATAATATGTTACCATCGATTTATTGATTATCCATTATGAAAACCATTTATAGATATAAAATATTTATGGTTTTTAATAAGAGTCGATTGATCCCAAGGATCAGAATGTTCTTGATAACTATTGGGATTATTGTATAAATTGGAATAGTTCACTAATGACTTCCGATTCTGAATATGATCAAAGAACTTCGATTTTTAATAATGAGAGAGCTATTTGCCTAAGTTTACCTTGCAGCATTATGTCACAAAAATTAACACATACCATTTCTAAAATAGTTTAAATTTGAATAAAAAATAAAAAAAAAATACCAAAAAAAGATAATAAAGTATAATTTATAAATATAATATTAATTAAAAATTAATTCCAAATAAAAAAATTATTAATTATTTGGTTGTTAAATTATTGTATATAAAATAAAATGATATTACTAATTTTTTTTTTCAATCAATCCAGTCGCAAGACGAAGTGTTAGAAAATTTATTTAAGATTTTAATTTAATAAATTTCCAATATATCTTTGTACAATAGAAATTTAAAAATCAATCGTTCGAAAGATACTATCACGTCTGATTAGACAGATTTGTCTATATTTTATTTGGCACGCTACGTAGTTTCAGAGCAAGTTTATAAAATTCTTGGTAATTTGCAAAAATCGATTTTGATGAAATTTTGTATCTAGTTTAAATTTATGCGATTACAAAAGTATTTTTGGAGGACGAATTGTAGAATTATTGATACCCAGGAAATTTACAGGAATTATTAATTTTTCCACTAATACTTTAGAATTTGTTGATTTAATTTTACTTTTAACCTACAATAGTTAAAAAATTGAAACACTACCAAGCTTTGGATGTAAATATTACATAAATAAGCATATAGTTTATAGCTCGTCCAAAATCATTTATGCATATATGTGTTAAAAATTTTATTCGCCTATCTCAAAAATACCATTAGTGTAGATTCTCATGATGTGGTTGCTATCGTGGTTTGACTTGAACGCTTGAAATAAATGATAATATTATTTATCAGTGTGATAATTCGATCACATAAATACAAATGCACAATAGATTTGTGCAATTTTTAAATGAATATAATTTAATTTCTTTTTATAAATACATTTATATATTTTTAATTAATAATATATTTATAATTTTTTTTTTTTTATATGAAGATACATTTATATTTTAAACTCGAATAGTTTTGACTGGTGTTGTTGTTGTTATATTGAAAGAAGTATCCATAAAATTATTAACAAACTGTTGTTTTGTTACGATCATTTGCTTGTAAAATTACTTCTTCATATTTTGGCGGTAAATCATCAGCTTAAAAATCAAAAATTGTTAATAAATTAATTAATTAATTAATAATATGTTAACAAAAATTAATGGAAAATATCGCAAAAAGTGTATAAATAGTATATTTTCGAGTAATGGCAGTGAGAAAATATTGGCTGAACAACATAATACTTTATTTGACAGAATTTCGATTGTTAATTATTTACAAGTCATTCGAATTTAATACATAAAATAAAAATTTATAAATATACGTACATTTAGGTATCATTTAACTCTTATCGTTTGATATATTAGTAATTAATCAACAGAGATATAATATATTTTATTATCAATTGTTGTTCCAGTATAAATAATAAATAATAAATATTTCAAAATTGTATAGAAAATTGACAGTTTAATGATATCCAGATTCGGATAATGGAAAAATCAATGAAATTATGAACAAAAAACCGGCACATATGCATAGCGTGGACATTGCTCGGGAACTAGAAAGCATCCACACCACACAGCAGTTTTAAATCATTTGCATAACACTGCCAGATTCATGATGACGCTGAACGAAATCGATATGTAGTGGAAACGTCGAAGTAGTGTAAAACTGTGAAAATCACTTGGTTCCTTTTATTCGTTCATAAATGCCATATGTTCTGTAGTGACGGTATACTATACATTTTAACCAGAAAAATAGCAAATGATTATCGATCATAACATTACTTATTTGGTTTATTGAAACTCATTTAAAATATGAAAATAAAATTTGATTGATGCTCGCACCGTTCATATGAAAACCACCACAAATAAATATTTATTGTATCGGCTTATAATGACTAAATAAATTAAAGATTGGGTGATGGTGTTTTAAGTAATACAGGTCATCGAGATGTTGCCATATGTAAACATATTGACAAAAATTATAATTTATATGTGCGTTATATGAAATATGTTGCTCACCGTCTCAAGTGTGTTTTCTAGAGATCAGGACATTTCACAATTTGTCTTTACTTATTTGTTCGAAAATTTATATATTTTAAATAAATTTTTTGCTAGAGTCCATACAAGTATTTTTTTATTTTTTTTTCAATTGTTCATTTCTTTGTTCAAAGTGATAAAATCTAATTCAGATAACACATAAAATTATTATTATTATAATTAAATAATAATGCCACATATAATTTAATTTTGCAAATTTTAAATACATATACAATATACCTCTCATTTGTTGTTGATGCACCATAATTCCTTGTTGATTAATAGTTGTACCACTTGATGGAATTGTATAAACATGAAACTGTTGTCCTCCTTTATTTTGTCGTTTTTTTTTTCCAAATAAATAATTCACATTTTGTTACATTTTGTAAATAAAAAAAAATTAAAAAATATTATAATGTATACTTAATTGCGCTTGTAATTCTTGTTCTCTAGCTGCAGCTCTTTTCCTTCTCGTATTTCGATGAATTGATTCCAAAACTGAAATAAAAATAGCTAAACTGATACCAATCCACATAAATGCCCACCAATCCATTTTTATTTATAATATAAATATAAAAAAGTTTAATGAAAATGGGAAACTACAATTTAATTAATTTTTACGAAATTATTTTTTTAATTTATATTTCCCTACAATTTTACATTACAAATATTAAATATAATCAAAAAATACAAAATATTAACTAATAAAAAAATAAAAAATTGTGAAGTATAAAAATCAATCGGTTATCTTGAAACATTTCAGTTTGATAACAATGAAAATTCAAAATAATGTTAACTGTTGTTGTTTTTTTTTGTACTGTGATATAGTTGTGTCTGTTTAATACTGTGCTGTATATCGCAACTACGGAAATAGCAAAAATATAGTATTATAAATACAACAGCACAGTATGTAATTTTATTATAAAATATTAAATTTATACTTGTACTAATTTAGAAGTGCTATTTTGTTTGCCAAATTTATTAAAAGAATTCCGTAATGTTTGTTGCTTTAACATTTTTATGCAGAAATTTGCAAATAAAATAGCTTTAATTTTGTCTTGCTTATTAATTTCAGATCTCCTCTATGCTACTAATTAACTGATTCTATGTAATTATGTTTAGTTGATTTACTTATATATTTTATCAGTAATTTTTATTGTCTATATTGGTTGCGTTGAAATTCTCAACGTGTCCTTCCCAAAAATATGTATTCTCAATTATACTTCAAATGTGTTATGCGATTTCCCATAGATGATGAAAGTCGCTAATTTAATCTGTTTCATATACAGAACATATGCAATTATCAATTAGGATGCGTGTCGAGTATTTTCTCGTCGTTTTTCTTCTCTCTATAAATGTGGAGTATAGTATATGGTATAGATTTTAGACTTCGTAGTGACACTTTAATGAACTTCAAGAGACCGATGAAATTTTCCAAACATTTACACAATTTCTGCTTTTGACCACGTTACATTTTCGATTTTTTTGTTATCTAACTCAAACGAACAAAATAATTAACATTTCCATTGATATCTATATATGCATAAATAGATATCTAAGTTTGTATATGTGTCTATTATAAAGTTTGTTTTGTTATCATTTTTTTTTTTCCAATAATTATCAATCATCATCATTATCATTAAAATGATTATCATATTAAATATATGCATTATCATATAATAACGTGCAAATTAATAATACCTATAATGAGTTTTCTTTCTATACTATTAGCTATATCGTAACTATTGTAAAACAAAACAAAACACACATACAATATAACATAGGACAACAAAACAATAAACTGATAAGATATTAATTTTAATAAATAAATAATATTATGATAATTTTTACATTGTTTTCTTGTTGGCTCTGCGGTAGTAACGTATGCGTAATTATAGACATTTTGTAATTTATATATCTATATCAGCACTTTCGCATTACGGATTGTTTTTACGTTATCTCACTGCATTTCTATAGGTATACGAACAACAAAAAATAATTATATGCCACTGCATAGAATAGGTGGCTAGCGATTTTCCGACAGACAAATTTATTGCGAAATTTTTTTTTTGTTTTGAGATTCATTGTTTTTTATAAATTCATATGAAAGATAATTTCGACCAACATGTATATTGGTGTATGTATACATATGATTCCGTTCGTCTGTTTATGTAGAATATTAAAAGGTTTGTGTCCATTAAATGTAAGTCAATTGAGGCAAGTATATACGGTTATAATCATTTGACTGATAAGTGTTATCCAACCGACATCGTATTCAACAGATATTTTTTTTCTACTATTCTGGTATTGATATTGGTTATTTAAAATGAATTTAAACCTTAACACATTAAAAAAAGTTAATTTTCAATGTAAACACCCATAGTATATAACAACACAATGGAACAATTATGCATATATAATTCAAGGAATTATAAAAAGTCGCATTATCTAATAATAATTATATATTTATATTAAAAATATTTCTTGATGATGAATGCCACACAAAATCGCAATAATCCGTTTTGGCGACAAGTAATTACTTTCTGGAGATATCGACGAATAATCAAAAAATGTTTTCCTTTTTCAGCATTTCAGTTCCCAATGATGATAATATGTTAATGCAATTAAATACCGTGTGATTAAGTAGAGCCAGATGGTTAGAATGCATATGTCATTAAATTTGGAGGTTGCAAGTTTTATTCCGGTGCTGATATATGAAAAAAAAAAAATGTTTCTGTATTTCTATTCCTAGATTAACAACACACACACACCTCATTAAATAGGTCTATAATTTAATTAATAAATAATCTAATGAAACATAATTGCAGACACTATATTGTGGTAGGGAATCACATTGACGTACATATGGTTAACAAACGATACAGTCCACTGACCACTGAGGTCTGATATTTATACAGTATAAAATATAAACTATGCACATATGGCGTAAATCTATAATAATATAGATTAACGTTGATGAATTTTAATTAACTATAAATATTTACTATTTGTACTATATCTAATCTAAATACAATTAAAATGTATACTATATTATATTTTATATTTATTGTATATAGTTAATAACTATTTCAATCACTTGCAAATTTCTCCATATTATTATTGATATTAAAAACAAACAATACTATACTTATTTTTGTATCTATAAAATTGTTCCTGAAAGATAAAATAATAAATAAGTATAGGTAGTACTTGTACTTGAATGATTTATGTATGAACATATGCTTGATTATTTTATTATCGAAAACAATCAATTGTATAAAATTACAAAAAAAAAAAAAAAAATGTAACTACAGTGACTCAAGTTCATTGAAAATAAATAATGTAATTCTTTATTGGATCTTACGAGCATGTGTGAAAATATACGAAAATTTCATATAGTTTGTTGTATCACATAACATATGCTATATAATAATATAGAATCTCGAAGGTCAATAGTTTTTATAAGTATGTGAGGTTGTCCGAGTTATTGTAAAAGATTCTTCATATAAATCAATGAAAACATAATCATTGGATAAGAAAATAGACAGAGTATTTAAACATATCAATAGGATGTGTCGACAACATCCTGTATATCTGAGATGAATGGTATTTAATTTCTGGTGAAGGAAGCAATCCACACAATGACAAAAAATGACTAAATATGAAAAAGCAATCGTTTAATTATGTGAAAATTTACATACATACATTATAAAGGTTTAAATATCTACTGCAACACAATATTTTCAAAGATATTGTTTGATTCTGTATAAATGAATACTATTGAAAAATGTTAGTATATTAAATTAAACACCGACTAATTGTTCATGTAAATTTGCGGGATTTGAACTACTACAACTACTTCATGGTGATCGATTCCCATATGAAAGCTATACCCACTACACCAATGACAATGAGTGTTTTTCTATATATTGCATATATGCAATTCTATAAAAAATCTGTCCGTTTTAAAATCAGATAAATTAAATTTTAAAATATTTAAGATGATGTTATTTTAATATAAAAGTTATTGGTTCGTTCTTCCACATAATTTATTATTATATGTATTTAATCTTTATTATTATTTAATGATGTATCATGTTTTATTAATTATCAGCAATGCAAACACTTTAGTTAATAATAAGGTTTACTAAATAAACATAGTATAAATATTCAAAATAGAAAACATATATTTCAAATTGGAAAATATATATATATACATAAAATAAAATATCGATGCACTTGTAGCGCTTTTATGTGTTATGTATATAAAAATATATCGTAACTATGAAGAAAGAAAGTTTGTAAAAATGTATTCATTACTAACTATATATAAATATTGAATTTGAATTTGAAAAATGATGTCACTTACAAAGCAGTTGATACGACGTGTGGCTATGAAACAGCCTGGCTGATGATGTAAAATATTTTATTTTAAATTTACATACATATTTAGTCATTATACCCTTCAATTTATACTCCTACTATGCGCCTACAATTTACTCCATACGAATTTTCCAATGTTCAAAACAGTGATGGAAGTCTTTTTCTGTGAGCTCCTTCATGACGCGTGCCACTTTCTCACTTTTCACAACGTCAACCATCTGAAATTTTGTGTTTCTTTTAATGATTCTCTATATAAAATACATATAGAATATGATGTTTTGTAATTTCCATCAATATGACGGACTCCCGATTATTTATAATCAATTAAATGATATATTATTTTGGTTTATATTTTTATTTTGTACTTAAATAAATCGCATTACATTAATTTTATGTCTTGGTGTAATCGATCATAAATAAAATAAAATATGTAAAATATATTATTGTTTTTAGCATTTGAATGTCAAAAAGTATTATGGTAAAGTTAAAAAAAATAAATAATTAATTTGTATTGTAATTTAATACAAATAATTTATCAACGTTTTGTTCACGTTATTGCACGGTAGTGATTTTAAAATGATTAAGTTTGGCAAGAGTATTCACACATAGAAGTTCACATTATCAGAATTTTCAACACTTCTGAAATCTTGTATGAAAAAATATTAAATTTTTATGTTTGAGCTTCTCACAATTGAAAATACACAAGTAATTTTTACACTAATATTCAAATGACATTAACTTGCTATTGTTTTTTTTTATTATTATTATTATTTAAAGATTGTTTACGTCATTCATATAACAATTATCTAATTTTAATTCAGTATAGTTTTAGTTACTTTTTACATACTTAAAAAGTAAAGTAGTCATTTTAATTTCAATAAATTATTGTATCGTGTTTTTCGTATAAAATATGATGATGCCCTTGATTTAAAATTTTTTATTTTATCTGTGTCAAATTTAAATTAAAATTTTATTTAGAAAAAATTCAAGAGAAACATTGTAACAAATAGTAAAAAATATGCAAAATACATATATAAAATATCGAAGTAAACTGAAATACATTAACATAACAAAAAGGAGAATATTATAAATTTATTGCACACACCTTTACTGTTACAGTGAATACTTAATTTGGTGGTGATGGGAAATATATTTCCGAATGGTTCACATACTTATAATAAATGATATACCAATACGTACGTATATTGCAGAGCCACCACAATGATCGTGTTAAATAGACCAACCTAATAATAAAAATTAATGAAACTTAACTTTTGTACAATTTTCTATGTATAATTTTATATTTTCATTTTTTATAATAATAATTATATTTGTGATTTTCAAGGATGTTCCAAAACAGCAGTACTAAAATATTGATTAATTTAAATAGAACCGCTTCCACAGACAGCATGCAGTGGGTGTATAGTGTCGATTCGATCGTGAAGTAATAGGTTAAATTTTCAAAATTTATCAATATCTGTATATTTATTTTAATACCAAAATTTTTCAGCAGCTGAGCCATTTGTTCGACCATGGAATAAAAAAGCAAATAAATAAGATTAAACAGTAAACAGTTTGGCCACATCTGTAAAAGAGTACAATTAGTGGTGCTTTACATGTTCCTGCAAGAATGTACGCATGACAACAAACTATATGAACAACCGAAGCTTCTTGATAAAGTGGATCACTGATGGTGGACAGCTGATATATTTATTGTAGATCCATATATTACCATGTAACATTATGTGAATTAATCTTTTAGAAGAGAAGCATTCGATATTTGTCAGATTCTTCTACCTACATTTAATTCGATAGCAGTCACTAATGTATGGTACCTCAACCTATTTATACCAATATACTTAACACAATAATGTTTTCGGTATGAGAGTATTCTGTCAATGTACGATCATGATGGAAAGAAAAAATGTTTACACATTTTCTCTATACCTTTAGCGTATATTATCTCTATGGTCTGTTGTGCTGCCTCCACCAAATAAATATCCGATGTTACGTTCAAAATACATATAGTGCATAGTGTTTTAAATTTAATGGTACAATTGTACCAATGGGCTCACGAACACACAATAATCTAATAGCCTCTCACATAAAGGTTAATAATGCACTATATATAAGAGTATATAGAATATATATAAGCAAGTAAATGTATTGTATATAAAACAAGTATATGTAGCAGGCAGAAAAGACATATTTATAATTTACCATACCATAACAGCTCTTAATATAGTAATTGAGTATATTTAGTTAGTAGTTAGTACATAGAGAAGTGGTGATGGTGATCGTGGTGTTGGTTGGCATAAGTGAACGACACAAATTTATTATTTATTATAATTTTTTTTTTAACTTAAAGTCATATATGTCACGAAACGACACAACAATGCACCATTACCACTAATAGTGAATTTAAAAATCAAAATAAAGGTGAAATTATTAACTTAATATGAATTATTATTTATTAATACTAAAAAAAAAACGAGTCTCTCTCTAAACTAAACTAAAAAAAAATAAATAAAATCTACATGCATACAATGAAATAAAAAAAATAAAAACAATTTTATCTTTCTTTACCTTTTCGCATAAAGTTTGTTTTTGTAAAATTAAAATATATACTAATAAAAATTGATCATTTTGAGTTCGGATATAGTGAAATGTTAACGTGAAACGTGAATGCGAATGATTTTTTTGGTTTTTTTTTTCTTCTTATTTTCATTTATATAATTTCATAATTGAAGAAGTAAAAGAACAAGTTTATGTGGTGTTGTTTGCTGTGTGTCTTTTTATTTTACTTTATAATATTGAATAATTTTTGTTAATGCTGTCATTTGCGTTTGTTCCTCCGCTGGTTTGTGTGCGCTCGTATTATGTTTTGTGTTTCTGTGTACGTGCGAGTAATATAATTACTACAAAAAAAAAAAAAACGATTAAAATAAGTCATACATTTTGTGTTTTTTTGTTAATACTTTTAAAATATTTAAATTTAAAAATGTGTTAATTACAAGAGAAATAATAAAAATAATAATTTAAAATTAAAATATAATTGTGTGATTGTTAAAAGTATGAAAAAAAAATGTGTGATTTAAAATATTAATTAAAAATTATCACTATTAATAATTATTATTTATAAATACATAAATGTACAAAAGGTTTTTTGTTTTTTCGTTCTTCTTTTTAATATTAAATCACAATATAGAAACAATTAATTTATAATAGATGCTAAAAATTAAGATAAACATTAAAATAGTAATCATAACGCTATTAATTTTTGCTATATTTTTATTTACTTGAAATATTAAGTCAATTTTTCACTGTCGGGGGCTCACGGCATAAGTACTTTTATATGATGACCTTGAAGTGCATGAATCAATTGTATTGTTAATCTATTCATAAAAAGCTTATTAAAATATTATAATTTTTGAAAACTTTGTTTATAACATAATTAATCTCTAATGTTTATTTGTATATGAATATATTTTTTTTTATGTTATTGTTATGTTTAATAAGACTATTTAATTTTTGTTGGTCAACATTCAACGATTCAACAAAATTTTTGCATTCTTCTTCTGTTGTATGTGATTCGTTTTTTTCTTCTGGTTTTTTTATTGTTGTTAACATCATATCCTAACACAAAAAAATTCTTAGTTTATTATTTGTTTGTATTTGTAAAAATAAAAATCTTCAAAAATTTGTTTCATATATTATAAATTTTAACATATACACTATATTATTTTTATAAAAACTATACGCGTAAGTATAAAATAAAAAGGAAAACAAGTCACATGTTATTTTTTTTTCTGTCGTCTCGTATTATTTATACTTATTTGTATTTTTTGTACAAATATAGAGTAGTTGTATACCAAATGTACAACAGCAGAGTATAATTCAACTATAAAATTATATACACTATGCATTCCATAATGTGAATGCCAAACACTCCAACGTAGGATTTAAACAATAACATGTTCTACAATTAAGCAGAAAATTCGTATATTAAAAACATTATTATGAATGCAGATGTGCTTGGTTATTCCAAAAGTGATCGCATGCGATTTCTACATTATTACCACCCATTGCTTCTACCCATATACATTCATTAACCTTTCAAACAACGGTATAGATTATTTATGGTTCAAAATTCATGCCAAAGAATCCAAAATTATCCGTTCGTTTTCAATCAATTCAATTGCAATTGCGAGAACATTGGAATTAATTGGTATTATAAAAATATAAAACCAGTATTAAAAACGATGAATTCAATTAAAACATTTCTATTAAATAATTATTCATATTATTTATTGATTACAATTCATTAAAGAAGATTTGTTTAAAGTACCCGCTTAAAAAATAAATTAACTCCAAAGTTTTGTCATCCATTTTGAATGAAACACCAGGAACAGATGTCTTAAAATTGTTATGTTTAACTTCTTCTTCATTAAATTTTCAGACACTTTTATAGATTTATGTTACTTTGGAAGTCCGTTTTTGATTTACAATGTCCAACAGTGAGAATATAGTTGAGTTTGATAGACAAGAGCTTCGCATACTGATATTCTATGAAATTAGACAGTTTCGTCCTTCTTATAAGGATTCGTTCTTTAAATGAACTAATTTCAATCTGATTTGAATTTTTTTTCTCTTTCTGTTGTTTTATCATATACGTATACATTTTTTTGTCTTTTCAAATTAGGATCGCGCTCAACTGATATGTGTCCTTATTCATGATCAACAATAACTATCACTACTCTCTACACTATACTATGTATGTAATAGAAATTATTTAAAATAAGATTATTGTTATTGTTATTGCAGTGCAGCAAATATTATTCGTCTGCGTTTTATAATACAAAAATGATTTAACAAAAATATGTCTTAAGCAAGGGAGGAGGGAAGCGGAACTTGTGCTTATTCATTTTTAAGATGTATATATAGGCTGTTTTTGTGGTTCATTTAATATAATAGGAGAACCCCTTGTTATTCTTTTATATACATTTAAATTATGGCGTCAATTCTATATATCATTCTTTTGTATTCAAATAAAATCAACTCGATCATTTCTAGAATAGAAAAAAAAACGAATATCTTTGAAAAGTTAGTGTTGAACGTTACTCAAAGATAAAATAAGATATTATGGAAACAAATATCTTTCGATATTTGAATATTTACATATTTGCAATTGTTCCTAAATTGTTATAATCGTATGCTCGGATATATTATTATAAGCTCCAATTGGATTAACATATAACTTTGATTGATGTGATTATATGCTATATATTACTTATGTGGTGGTTAAGTAATATAGGCAATATTAATTGAAAGTTAAAATTTGAAAAAAGACTTGTGAATTGATGATTTCATGTTATTAAAAAAACAAAGATTAAAATTAAAATTAAAATATTAAAATATAGGTATAATTATATCCATATATTAAATTGTTTATCTTTAAATTTTATTATTTTTATTTATAGTATAAAAAATCCAATAAAATTTTATATTTTTGATAACACTAAAATTTTAATCTTTTTTCAAAATCTGTCTGTGCGATGGCGTATAAATTAATAACATCAAAATCTATATATTATTACAAAAAATACCAGCTAAATAAACAGTATATTAAAAAAGATATGTACGTACAAATTCGAATATATCGCATATAATATATTATTAAAAATAATAATAATAATTATTATTATTTGATATATTCGAGGGCTGTTCAATATTTACTGATATATTAGAGGTCACGAGATGGCCGTATAAAAATATCATATACTCGTAATAAACTAAATATATTTATGAATAGCATGAAAAATATCTGAAAAATATGAGTTATCACAATATAGACATAAGCAATAGAATAAGAAAATAGTATGTAGATAAATTCAATTGAATCCGATATAATGTCACTGTTTTTTTGAGTTACTCGTCGAATATTCGGCTCTTACAGGCTATAATAATAAAGATCAGATCAACAGGTTAAAAACAAGAATTTGTAATGAATATAGTAGATTTAATGTATATTTAGCTCTTTGCGACTTGTAACTGTGTAAATTTTTTTGGGCAACAAATAATACGTGTGTTTTTTTTTATGAACTACATTGAACAGCCCTCAAACGTATTATATTTTAGAAAAATTAATAATCTATTTCCTATTACATCAGAAAAAATGAAAATTATACTTGTATAAAAAAATCATTAATTTTATATTGAAAGATATAATACGCCATATACGAGTATGTGTATAGCGCGACAAACCATCAATCAGCTGATGTCGTGTTTGAGGAAGCTTGACCATATTTTTTGAATAGAAATACTATGTAGATATTCTATATACGTTCTGTGAAATTTTTAATATGTTATTATAATTATATGATTATAAATGTATGTAAATATGCAGCATGAATGAATGTATGCGTACATTCGGAAACGCGATCAATTCAATATATCAATACATAACACAACATCATTCAACATAAAATAATATTAAAAAAAAAATAAATAAATATCTTCTTAAAAATTCCAAATATAAATTTGTTTGTTTGTGTAAAAAATAAAAAATGAATAAAAAATTTTTATATCTGAACAAATAGATAAAGTAAATAATAGAGATATATTTTCAGATAAGTCGTATTATTTATATTAAATTTTAATATTAATTATCACATAGATTTGTTAAACTTATATTTTTATATAGACTGTTTTTTTTTATACTTTGGAGAGATATCAAATTAAAACGCCATTCGGATTACAATTATATTATACATATGTGGTTTGATTACTCGAGATATATGCCTCTATCTAACATTGTATAAGTTTTAAAATAGTAATAACTGCTACGAGTATATAATACTTCAATTATTCTTATCGGTTAATCGTCCGCATAGTGTGTGGGTGTGCAGATGGATACATTGTTATTAATCTATATGAATATCATTTCGACACCATATTTTCAAAGATATTTGCTTTTTGATTCCATAAACGACCAAATGTAAAATACGCCATTATAAAAAATTATCAAAACTTATTATAAATATGGAAATTTTATGTGTAATTCATTAAAGGATATTTTTTGTGTAACTTCAATTATTACTATTTTAAAACTTATCGTATATATAAAAAGAACTTATTATCTTATTATTTTCGCCACCATTGTCTGCGTATACTATATTATCAACATCAACTAATCCTAATTGTATTAAATTAATACATAATTATTATTAAATATACTTGTATTAAATTAATTAACAATTAAATCATATATGCAAGGTGATACAAGTTATTATTGATCAAATAAATAAATAGAGATATGCATTGCTACTGTTTATATGTTTATTGTTAAAACATTATAATGTTTGAAATAAAATTAAAGTTTTGGCTCATATCATTGGAAAGAATAATATTTTTAATAATAATATGTATTTAGAAAACACCGCAAATATTTCAATTATATAAAATAAAAGAAAAACGTTATCGTTAGACATTTAAGTTCGGGAGTGGTGTCCCAAGTAAAAATGTATGTTTTTTTTCCCCTTAACTTTACAATTATGGCTTTTATTATTATTGCCACAATTTATACTCGAAAATGTCGTGTACAAAATGTAGACTATAGATTCGATTTTAGCACAATTTGAAAGAATCTCACTCAAATTTACAATTTTTACTTAAATTATTTAATAATATAATTGTTTTTATTTTATTATATAATTATTAATTAAAAAACCTTGTTTATTGTTACTTGTTTTATTAATTATACAATTAATTTCATACTATTAATAGCGGAGTTTCCATTCGCGTGTATCTATAGAAATATATTATTTTACATATTTAAACATTTTTTCTCTAATATCAATTAATATTTATTTTTATGCGTTCGAATTATGCATTGTGTTTTACATAACGCGAAGTAAGAAAGGTAATTTTTTTAATTTATAGTTGATGCCTACCTTTTCTTTTTGTGACTTGTAAGACTGGTGTGCAGAAATTGTTATCGCTACTAAAATTTACCAATGAATCAGTTGGTGCAGAATTAGTGTACGATATTATAGAGCAGAGACTACATCTATTACGAGCAGTATATTAATGGTGGTGTAATATATAATAATAATGTTATAGTTTGTGTTCTTTTGAAATGCGAAATTTGTCTTCTTCGTTGCGTCGCTAATATACTCCCATACACTATGAAATACTTTTACAATATAAAATGTAAAAATGTTATTCAATTTGCGTATATATTTATAAAATTGTTGTTGTTGTATTTTCTCTATATGGTATAATATGAACATTTTTGTTATCTTATCTCTAATTAACAATGCAAAATTAAAAATAAAATATAAAAATTTTTATACAAAAAAAAAAAAGCACAGAAAAGAAAACATAGCGACAATTCAATGATTGCGCGGCGGTATATGCGAATATTTCTAAATAATCATATATAAAAATAAAATATAAAACAATAACAACTGAAAATGATAACAGAAAAAAAAAAAAACATGTGACTATATATTTTAATTCAAAAAAGTGTTTTTATTTTTTTCTCTAACTAATAAAATATAATTTTACATATAACAATTGAAATTGTATATATCCATTTACAAAGTATTTAACACCCAACGTGATTATATCGACGAAAAAATCTTGGTATATTATTTTAAGTGAATTTGTGAATTACGACGGATCAATTTTTATTTATTTAGTAACTTGTTTTGTCCACACAATAACAGTGCCGGTTTTGTGGATTGTACAATATATATATACCTATACCAACTATATAATAATCATATAGTCTATTTATTTAACTTAAGTAACGTGATTATAATAACAAAATAGTATATATTTTAGAAAAAATGTAAACAATTTTTAAGTGACTGTCAATAAGTGTTTTTTTTTCTTCTATAATTTTTATTAATAACAAAATATAAATATTAAAAATTGAACTAAAAATAATTAACAAGGTGAATGGCACAGAATTCTGGCACTATATAGATTTTATTATATGTTTGCCTATGTTTCTAACCTTTTTTCCTTTTACTGATGTCGTTCCAATACTAATTCTTTCGTCCAATTGATTATCACAATACATATGTGTGTTAAAAAAAGGATTCTCAGCATATGCTTTAATATTTATAGTATTTTACATTAGTTTGTTAATAGTATAAAATCATCATTTTGTTGAGATGATTTTGAAAAATGTGCTAAAAGAAAAAATAGATTATTTAGAGTAAAATTTGATTATTTTATTGTAAAGAATATTGAAGCTTGCCAGAAACTAATATACGTTGAACATGTTTCGTCGTATATACAATTTCCAACGAGTGATTAGTATAAGGTGTAAAAATTATGATATCGATAAATAAAGAACCAACAAGATTTGGTGTATTATGAATTTTTGTATATAGTTTCTGAAACCAAATGAAATATAGAACATCTTTACTCAATTGATACCAGCATTACACAATTTTCTTTATAACAATTATTAAACATACAATTAATGATCAATAATTGGACTACAAATTTAATTTTCATTATAAGAATTTAATATTTATTGTAAGCCATTCGAAAACTACTTGTGATTTTACCTTAAACTAATTATTTTTTCGTTTTTCGTTTTTTTTTTTTTTGCGTATTTCACATATCTGTTATAAATATTAATATGACAAAAAAAAAATGTAAAAATATAATAGCAATAAAAATTTAATAAGCTAATATTGACATAAGCGCCAATATTTAGTTTTAAAATGAAAATACTAAATTGCAAATTAAATTTGCACCATCTAAATTTATTTTTATTTTATTTATCGAATGTTATGTAATTGTATTTTATGTTTTTTTTTTATTTGTAACTTCGCAATAAATTTTAAAAACATGAATTTATTTAACCCCGTTCGCGGTATTGGCGTCCATCGGTATGAACATGCGAACGATATGTTGTATTACCTTCAATATAATTAATTTTGGTCACCAAAAGAGTTAAAGTTAAAAGACACCATATATTTTACACGTTTTTCTTAAATATTATATTATGCCATAGTAATATGGAAGAAAATTTATTATGTTATCCCTTCCATATCCTCGCCGCCACGGCAAATATCCTTTTTTCTTTTAATTTATCTGCGTAGAGTTTGGTTTGACCAATTATTTACTATACGCATCTATATTACGTATAGTCAATTTATAATATTTAAAAGTTGAAATTTATCAATGATAAGATGCGTATTTGGGTTGGAATGACAAAACATTTCTCCTTCTCTTAGTGGAATATAGAGTATTTTTAATTGCGGATTTTTAATATTCTTTCCCATTACTATAAGATTGAAAAAAAATTTGTGTTATAAATAATGGTGCGGTGTGTGTAAAACTCAACAATTTAAATATTTGCATACGTTTATAAGAAGGCACGACGGTATATTTACATTTTAAATTAATTTGATTTCAAATTAATTTATACGATTATTCTAATATAAATATAGTATATAAGAGAATATTGTATTTGATTGTTGCGGCTGATTCTGATCAGTTGCACAAAGCTGACGACAAAAGGATTTTGTGAGATTATTTTTCTTATATATCTTTTAATTTTAAATTATTGTTTCTGTTTCTCAAGGACTGTTACATGTATAATTATCAATAAAGCAAATTTGTGTATTCTCTGCGGTGTTCTTTAGTTGCTTTATAAAATCTGTTTAGTTTTGTAATGCGATCTAATTTTATTTGCGTTTTAGTCTTGAAAAATTATTAATAAAGAAAGAGTTTGGTAATTTAATACTTAATTCTTACTATTACTATCCGAATATATATAAATATAGCATAAAAACTTTATTTTAAAATGTCCCTATTGTTAGATAATCTATTTGTTTTTTATCAGTTTTTTTCTGTTGTATAATTAATTAATTAAGTAATTAATTATCGAAAATTGTTATTATTATAAATCATGTATCAATGTATGTACTATATTTAATATTTAATTAAAAACAGTACCAATAAATTTTATATTGTTAATAAATATAAGTTTATTAATATTTTACAATTAATCGGTTTTTAATGTTGACATATATACGGTATTACTACACCCATAATTAACTTCACACGAAATATATTTGATTATTTTAAGGTTTAAAGTTTCTTTTATTTCACATGATTTTAAATTAAATAAATTAAATTCAAATAAAAATCTCTCCTTTCCTATTCATTTTCATATTAATCAAATATGCGATGAAGCAAATCACATACAAAATTTACGCATATATTATGCCTACGATGGGATCACATCGTCGATAAGATCTGAAGCAAATTGAAATTGAGCTGGATATTGAAATTTCACATTCTTAATATATTTTTTTTGAAACAAATCGTAAACATTTTTTTCCAAATAATTGTGTCATCGCAAGTCGCTTGTATAATGGTAAAAATTATTTATTGAAAATAAAATATTCGAAAAAAAGGACATTCGCCGAAGGACAATTATTCAAACAAAAATATATCGTTATGTAGAACATCTCTTTGATTGTGTTGATTGTGATTGTGTGTCTAGGTCAATCCACGTTAGTCTGGTATATTACGTTTGCATGAACAATTAACCATTTTGTTATAAGTTAAATAAAGTCATCATAGTAATTTTATTTTTATTCAAATCAGAGCTGTGTAAATATTATTTAAAAATTTTTGAATGAGTAATGAATTAATGCGTATAAGTTGTTTTGTAGTTACAGTGTCGTGCGTGCACGGTGGCATTAAACTAAAAAAATCTACTTATATGTGTAATTTGTACATGGATTTTTGCAATAACATCCTATATTGGAAGTGGTCAAAAAGTTATTTAATATTTTTTTATGCATATAAATATATCACATAGGTCCTATCCTCTTCTACTGAATGCAGTTCCTCTCATAAAGTACATGTACATAATCTTATATAATATAGCATCATTTATATAAATAAAATCTTAATTTACACACACATAATAATTATTAGAATTAAAAACAAATTTAATGATATTTTAAGACTTTAATTGATTGAAATTAATCTCCTATTTAATATTTATTGTATAACCAAAACAAAACAACACACCAAAGATAGATAAATAATTATCTAGAAATTAAATCTCAAATTATATTAATTAGTCGAATATTAATTTTTAATGATGGATTGAAGACAAAAAAAAAAACTAAATATATTATTTAATAAATAAATATTATTTATTATATAAACATTTCAGTTTTTTTAATATACCAACATTTTTTTTAATTACATTATAATTTATTTTAATTATAAATAATGTAGAATTTTTTTTTAATCTTCTTATCGTTTATCACTTTATAATTTTGTATAAATATATTGTAATACTCGTCGCGTATTTAAAAAAATGATAAGATTATAGAATAAGAAAATTTTATGTGTGTGTAAAATTTTGTATATACGTTTTGCAAACTAAAATATACGACAGACCAGCGTCTATCTTAATTAAATTAACATATCGGGTAAAATGTTTATTTGTAAAAATATTTTTAATTTAAGGATCTATAAAGCATTTTCAAATTTGACACTATCTATAATTCTATACCATATTTATTCATATGTATTTATTTTGTTATATAATAAAATACATACGTTTCTAAATTTCAACGAAATTAATTAAACGGTTCTCGAAAATATTAAAGACATGTGGCTGGCGAGTTGAACCTTATATTGTAGAACTATTCATAATCGAAATTCTATTAATAGTGTTTCAAGTTAATAAATAAATCTTATCACAATGCAAATAATGTAAAGTAAATCATTGCAGGATTAAAAGGAAATAAAATCCTTAACCCGTCTTCTTTGCCTGCGTCGTGTGCATCACCTGTGATAAATACATATTCAAGATCCATATATGATTGTGCATTTTATTGCTGTGAGTGGCATTTTAAACATGATGCATTATATTATATGACGAATTGTGTGTATCACATGGGAAGGAATGAAGTTATATTATTATTTCACAAAACTAATTCATATTCTTAAAATTAATAGAAAATTTTTGGTGAAGGTGCCAAAATGTTATCTATATATTATTTATTTTTTTTATTCAACAATCCTATACATTGAGTTTCTTCTGTATTTTATTTTATTATAATGTATTTGTTTATTAAGTTTATTTATTTATTTATTTATTTATTCATTCATTTATTTATTTATTATTAGTATATAAATGAAAAACATGCGGTGTTAAATGGTGGCGGAGTAGACAAGAACAAAAATTTAACTGTATTTACATAAACAATAAATTATAATTAACAGATTTTTTGTATGATGTATAAATAAATACTAATTAAATTAGTGTGTGATTTAATTATATTTTCTATTTATATTGACATTTTATTATTGTGATTTTTAGTGCAGTATTATTTTTATTTTATCCATACGAGTATATAAATAAATTAAGTTAATTAATTAATAAATAATAAATAATAAAAAATAATCGAAATTAAATTAAATTAAAAAAAGTGTGTGTACGGAAAATAAATAAAAAATTAGAAAAATGTGTCGTTGCGGACAGAAGTAAGTTAATTTTTGAAATTTATTTTATTTCAATCTATATGTTGAATTTATTGTAATTGCAATTGTAATTGTTAATTCATATGCTTTTTTTCGTTTTAATATATTAAAATATATCGTTATATTTTAGACTTTTAGCAAAATTATTTATTATTTAATAATGTTGCTTAGTGAACTGTTTGATAAAACACAATGCGATCTTCAACCTCAATATCATATATATATGAAGATGACATTTTACCATTTCACCATTGCTTCTTAATAAAAATATGTCAAAGTTGCAAGGTCGAAGCTCGCATTGTGTTTTTAACATTAAATTTACTATATCAATTTATCGACGACTGTATTTTTTATATTATTTATAATTTATATATTTATTTATAAATAATTGTTTATCTTTTCCATGAAATTTTATTCAAATCTTTTCTTTGTGACATTCGTTATCGCATTATATAGCAGGTAATTTAGATGTGTATATATTATTATATTAAAGTTATCCATCAGATAATGATTATAATAAAGATAGATTAATTATTTAACTAAAAAGCAAAGTTCAATGAACAATAATGTCAAGTATAAAATATTAATATATATAAATATTGTAATTGAAGTTTTATTTTTCTTGAAACTATCATCAAAGTGTGTCCCTTCCGTTCACTATTTTTGTCGTTTGATTTGAATATTAATTTTAATTTGTTTACATCTCGTCCAAAGATTCTCATTACCAAGAATTTTTGGCCAGCGAACGCGAATTGCAACGAAATCGTAGTGGTCGTGACCATATTTGATCTTTTTTTCTTAACAACATATCACCATTCATCAGCATTGTTGGATAATCAGTACGAATTATTTTTGCGAATAATTATGTTTTATATAATCATAATGGCTCGAATTGGTACTACATGTCGAAAATTGAATTGTTGCCTAACGTCAATAATTTACTGATGCTCTAATTAGAAATTTGAAATATTTTAAATGCTTACATTAGTCATATTATATCGAAATAACCAGAATCCCATTTCAACTGCACCAAAAATTAATATTTATGCCTTTATATTTCTATATTATAATACAATTAAATACTAATAACCATTATTTCATTTTTGTTTCAGATGTTGGGAAAATTTCTATTGGAATTGTATAGAGGAGAAATTTTGTTATGATGAATCTATTGGTAAGCAAATATAGTTTAAATTAAATTAAAATATAATACATTATAATATTTAAATTTATATACCTACCCTTATTCTAAATGTATGTCTGTCAACTATACGATTGTTAATGACGCACCTGTAACTATAATTATTAATTGGTTTTTTTTGTAACCCAGATTTATATTGTATTACATTCAAAGATCTTAAGTAAAAAGTAATGTAATCAATTATGATCCTATGGATGGAGGAATGGGTTATCACAACAGCAGTCTAAAAAGAAATAAATTTTTCAATTCCTGAAGATATCTTATATTTAGTAAAAAAAAAAACTGGAAAATACTTTACCATAACTATTCAATATATAAAATACGATATTCTTAATAATACAAGACATGCAATTTTATAAAATATCTTGAGATTATTGCATCATTTGTTTATAGTATATTAAAATAAATATTTACAATTTAATAAATAATTTCATAATTTTATAAGCCTTATCAAATTTATATAAATACCACTATATATTAATAATTGTTTATATTTAATTTATTTCAGTGACGGGTCTTGTTTCTCTATACCAAGGCGTTGAAACTTTCAATACCCTCCTTAAAGTATTACGCATGGTATAGTATTAGAGCAAACCCGCACTCATACTCCGCAGTACACTTTAGAATTGGGTATCTTTCATGACTGCTCAAGCTCACAGACATGTATTCTTTCAGTATACAATTATAACATACCTTTTAGAATCGAATATCGTTAACGACTGCTTGAATCCGCTGCCATACATTGTCCCGGAACGATTTTAACATGTTGTAGAATTTTGTGTGTATAATTTAACAAATTATGTTTTATAAATTTAATAAATCTTTCAATAAACTAAATTTCTTTATATTTCCACATAAAATTCATCATAATTAGGTCACCATAATTCTTTCTTAATAGAAATCGCACTCAAACCTACCAGAAATCAATGTGAAACGCCACCTTAGTTGCTTCTCCCTATGAGTCGTCACTGATGTTTAAAAGTGATACAATTTTTAAATTGATTGAATGAAATATATATAAATAAAATATATAAAATTAATAATAAGAAAATAAAAAGATATGAATTTATGAGCTGAAAATTATATATAATTAACATTTGTTTATTAAATGTTATTACATGTATGATAAGTAATAATCGGGGTAATTCAGCTATAATATATTATATAATTTATGGTAAATAACTATACACGTAGATTTTGCACCCCGAAACAGTCTGCAATGTTATTTTAACAGTTTTTCCTCATCATTTACTGAAAATAATTTTGTTACATATACATTATACAACTATTTTTTATTTATAGCCAATTATAATCCAGCTGAAGATGAATATCTAACAAATAAATCAAATGGTTTTGCAACAGAAAAAACAAAGGATAATAATAATACACCAATTATTGTTCAACCAAGTGGCGGCATTGACAGACATCATTCTCATACTGGGTATGTGTCGCCGTTTATTTAAATTATATTATAATTTATTTTACTTATATGCTCAGCTAAAATATAACAAAAAATAAATATTTCATTTTATTTATAGTTCAAAAATTCATGAAGATGATATTAGACAAGTACAAACAACATGTCCAATTTTGGCAACCGAAATTCTTAAAGTATTTTCAAATTCACAAATATTTCATGATCATCATCATCAGTCAAATAAAAAGTCGCTGTCGCCGGCTGTACACAGTAGTAATAATCTTAATAAAGCCTTGTTATCAAACCGAGAATCAGATAATGAAAAATTATTAATGCGTCTGGAAGGTAACAACAACAAGTAAACACAAAACACAAAACTGTTCTGACAAATTTTTTGAAAAAAAAAAAAATAGGTGTAACAAACATTTATAGTTTTTTTTTTAACATAGTACACACGATATTTTGTAATTGAATTTTTCACATTGAAAAATTAATTTTTTAATTTAATTTTAATGTATTTTAATTTTACGTAATTAACATATATTTAAAATACTCTTAATTTAAAAAAATTAATTAACGAATTAATTATATAATATAATTTAAAATCATTGATTCGTAAATTATTTCACATATATAGAAAATATTTGTATTAAAGTAACATTTTCAAACAATATATTGTATAATTGATAAGTAATGTTTTTTTAATGGGAAACCATCAGGAAAATGTGCCTTTGTTCGAAAATAAGTTATTTTATACAAAATAGACGATCGAAAAATATTTGAATAGCGATTTGATTTGATTTATTAATAACATATTAAATTGTTATTATTTAATTAACGATGTTGTATTTATTATATGTACATATATATATGTGTAACTAAGATTAAACAGTGACGGCTCGTGTGTCCTTACTAAGGTGAGGCGTTAAATCTTTCAATAACCCCATAAATATCAATTACTTCTGTTTCAATAGAAAAAGGACTCTTCAAACTCACCAGAATTTAATGTAATGTGCATTACCCAGCCGACGAGCTGTTGCTGCGTTCACATTAATCTAATGCATGTGTGCTACGTCGCAAAAATGAAAAATTTGATATTACAAAATAATTTCATGTAACAAGAAATTATATTTACACACTTAGACTTAAGTATAACCCATAAGACACAGAACATGTACGAGCAACACATCTAGTATCACACAATATAACGAATACTACACACACACATTACACCACAAACATGGTACACCACAAATCGGTTATACCACATCCACAGAAACACATTGCTGACAACACCCTTAACATACATGCATGCACACATTAAATGTTAAAATTATATACTTACCATTAGATTTTATATTATTTTATTATTATCGCATGCTGTTAAAGAATATACGTTTATTAATTTTTAATTTTTTAAATTAATTATAATATGACGACCAATAATTGGCACAATCAAAACCATATAAATAAATTAAAATAAACCGAAAAATCATGGTATATGGAGCATGGATTTTATAATCAGTTAATTAGTTTATAATTAATTATATAAATAATTAGCGTACAGTTTTGAATTCAAATTCATAAAATAAAAATTATACGTTACTAAAATGTTATTATCATCATAAGTTATTTATTATAAAAAAAAAAAATAGGGTTGTTTTTGGGGTTAATGCATGTGGCTGTTTTGAATTTTTTTTTTATTTTTTTATTTTTCAATTTTTCGATCTACGAAATTAGTTTAAATCTCTCATTAGAAATATAATGTTTTCAATGACCTGATATATGGCATGCCATAATTGTGTTTAATAAAATGAAAATCGAAACTGTTAAGTTTTAATACTCCGCCATTATTTGAGGGGGTTAATTAAGTTTTTTTTTTTTTTTAATCACAAAAATAATGTTGAAACTGAGACAGAGCGAGATAGGTACGTTTTCATAGTTAGTTATATTAGTATTACTTGTAAAAATTTAATAATTTAGTATAAATAGCTTTATTTGTTTCATATATGTTGCGTGTGCACGCGGCGGTACAATATATACATTGACCACGATTTGTTTTTATTTTTAAATTACAAAAAATTCGGAAAGTTTCAAATCATATTCGAATTTAATTTGATATTCTAAGTGTAAGTGCAATCTCTATATACCAATTAAATATTATAACACTAACCGTACAGGGGCTGGTAGGTCGAATGAGCGCTACAATTGTTTGATTTAAAATTGAACATTCGTTGTTTAGTTTATTTATTCATCTAACTTTCTCATAAATGCATATATTTTATTATAATTTATATATATTTATATATTAATATTACTATATGCTACTAATCTTATGTAATGCAATGATTAAAGAAAATTTTCGTTAAAATATTACAAAATGCAAATTGCATATTATTTCATTTTATTTGATAATTTTTTATTTATATGATTTCGATTGGAAATAAAAGAAAGAATTTTGTACTTACATTTCATTTTGTATTTTATACAATTTGTAACTTTTTGAAACATTAAAATTTCGAATTGATCCGTCTACTCGCCGGTTAGGTTACATTACCATCTTATATCCTATAACGAAGATATTAGAGTAAAAGCATTTGTGTCAGTGTGCTTCACTTTGTTTCACAATTGTGTTTTTATTCTATTTGTATGATTGTGTCGCAATAATGTAAAAATTTTGATTTAATATTAAGTACATGAAAAATTTATATTTATTAACAATTAGATTTTTATAAGCTAAAAATAGATAAAAGGATTATTTGACAATTTTTCTTAATAATTTAAAATTGTATTAGTTTTATAATTTTAGTATATTTATATAATTTAATTGAATATTCCTAAAAGTTTGGCATTATATGTTATTACGACAATTATCACGATGTAATGCGATTTCCATATAATGGCAACTATATACAATTGCAATCTATCACAGATATTCTAATATTATAGCTCCTTTTTAGATCTAATACAAAGTAACAAAATTCAATGGTGCTTATGCATATTATTAATTATTATTGTTGTTACGATATTACTAAAGCATAGAAGAGTATATTGCAAATGATATACACAAAACATTACCAGAATATTAATTCGTATAATCTGTGTTAAAAAAAAAAAAACAAAAATTGATTAAAACTAAAACTTTTTATTTTATTATCGCATACACCTACCATAAAAAATAAAAAAAAGCCATCATCAATGGCAATAAAAATGATGAAATATATATAATACGTAAAATCAATGAACGTGATTTGTTAACAAATTTGCATTTCAATATATTGTATATTTATTTATTTACATTTAATAAATAGCATTCGCGGTATATATGTCTTATATCTGTCGTTTATACATTACAATAATTTAGTATTACTCATTTATCAATATCGTAATGGTTCAAGTAATGTTTGACAGACTTGATACATCTTCACATCATCCATCCCAATTGTTTACTGTCAATTACATAGGGTCCCGTATATTTCGACTAGACAAACTTCCATTTGCAACCATTTTTCGATTTATCAAAATCAAAAACCAATAGTATCTACTAAACATTAATTATATTGCAGTTAAGTTTGGTAATGTATTCCGTATGGAGAGTATATAAAACAATTCATCAATTTTTACTTTAATTATTGAAAAACATAGATGTTTTCTTAATTTCATCATTGAAATCTATACGCAGTAACTTTATTATTTCAATTAAAAATTACTCATTTTTTAATAAACTGCTCTGTAAATATTTAGCCACATTAAAATTTAAGCTATATAAATATTTTGCAATAAAATGCTTTACACTATACTTTTTTAATATTTTTTTTATATGTTGCTTAATTAATTATTATAACACCAAAATTAAAACAAGCAGCATTTCTTTTTTCATATTCTTTTTTTTTTTTAATAAATATAAGCTTCGCATAAAATTATTTAAAAATTGATAAGAAAAAGGAAGAATTATATAAATTTATAATAAAATTAATCACTGCATGGCTTAAGTTATGTTGCGCAAAAAAGCGTGTTAATTCTACAAAAAAAAAACGCAAGAAAAGTAATTTAATTATTAATATATATTTTTTTAATTCAAAATATAGATAATAAAGATACAACAATTCCGTCCACATCATCGGCTTTAACAACAATTGATGGCAACGCAACATCGAAAAAAATACAATTTTCAATTGAAGGTAACTATGATTCATCGACATCATCATCATCGTCATCATTAACATCTGTACCATCTTCGTCTGATGTTAGTACGGGCATGGTTGCCGGTGGTAGTGGTCAAACAGCATCAAATGATAGTTCATTAAAACCATCATCATTTCCGGCCATACGTGAAGAGGAGGATGAAAATAATGATGAAATTTTATTAAAACCACAAAATATTCTAAATAATAATCATTTGGATGTAAGTAATGAATTACCATCGTTAACTGGAACAACAGCTACAACAACAACAACAAAACGATTACGTGCCGTCAAAAGTGTACCACATTTTGTATTTCGTCCGGCCAGTGAAAATGATATATTTTCAATCAGTGGTGGCAATCGTATTAATTCAATGAGTCAAATTAGTATGACACCAGAAATTCCATCAATATCCTATTCAACATTACCGAAAAATTATGAAATGATACCACCACGTTTAGATAAATATATTGATACACCCAGTTTACACAGTATACAAATGGCAAATAGTGCACGTGTATTGGAACAAGATCTATCAATGCCAAGATATTTTCGTAAAAGTGATATGATTGGTGGCCATCATAGTCTTGATCATTTAATTATGACACATAAAATAAATACTACAACCAAAAAAACGGTTGAAAAAAGTAAACGATTGGAAATGTTACGTACAAAATTACCACCACTATCACTGTCACGCGAAAAATCGCTTAAAGATAAGGAACATCCACATCATCATCATTAAGATATGCGTGCGGTGTCCATCATTGCACATATGATGCAGTATATCAGTCGCATTGTTTTTTTTATAGTATTATAATTTTAAGGTTATTTAATTTTAAGATATATTTATAATAGACATAGACATTTAGACGTGTAATAAGCAACACTTTGGTTATAGATAGATTAGTATTGATCATTGTGCATTTGGCAAATTGTGTTTGTTCTCAAAGTATGTCCATCACAAATTTTATATATTATAGATATAGGAAGACAAAATTATATAAACATTCCATATTGTTTATGGTAACTTTCGCCACAGAAACAAACCGTATAACAAACGCATTTTCACAATGTATCAATTTTTAGTGGGTATACACTTAACTCAAATCGCCACTGCTAAAACTTCTATTGTGCCTACCAATTGTTTCTAAATGATGTTCAATGCCATACGAAATTGGACAGCAGGCCCAGCACCGCAGAAGATTTTTGAACGTAGATTCATTATTGAAATAATAATAATCTTCTTTTCCGTAGTACTGTGCATGTGGTGAGAATATGTGCTATAGATTAGATATCCTCATCGCAGAACCTGTCGTCTGCATTTCTCAGTATTATTTATATTGTTGCACGGATAGTGTCGAGTGAGAACCGTTTCATAAATTCGCTCGTGAAATTTTAGCGCACCTCTGGCTTTTTTTCTTATTCGCTATCCATTGCCAGTTCATTTATGACTCCATTTGGCACTTTAAACTATTATCTTTATTAGAACCTTCAGATCCGCTTGATCATTTTTGAGTTATATCTATGATACCACTTCTGGTTAACGTCTTTTAACCATTCGCGCATTACGAGTTCCATTCCTACCCATCTAGCACATGTACGTATGTAATCCCGTGAATTTCAATTTTTTGTTTGAATATACTGAAAATAATCAATGGCTACGAATTATTTACTTTCTATCCAAGCAAGCTACACCCGTAGGTCAAATAAATTACATCATTAAAAAGTTATGATGATTTCATTTTGTTATTGTAGATATTTCTGTTCTATTGAGTATTTGATTCATTCCAATAAACATATTTTATGTTATATAATTAAAATGATAAAAAATTGATCAATTTATAAAATATTAATTAACTATATTAATAGATTAATAATTTATGTTAATAATATTTTTTTAAATATGTATCGTATATAGTTGGCTGTGTACGTCAAACAATAATAATACAGGCTCGATATAATTCGTTTGTCCCTATTACGTTCTAAATATCTGCTCAAACCATGGTAGCATAAAAAAATCAAAATATTGAGAGTCTGTATTATTATTATATTAAAATAGTTTGTGATCAATCTTAATAATTTTAAAACAAAATATATCTCATTATATGTTGAATTAAACATATATAGCAGGAAATACGCTTTTGTTTGTGGTAAAACTTATACAAATTGGTAAAAAACTGTAACTTAATTTTAAATACTTAAAATTATAATAATATTTTTACTTTTGCTATTATTATTATAAATATTGCGGTTATTGTATATTAGTATTTCTTTAGTATTAATTTTTATCATAGTTGTTTTTTTTGTTCGAATTAAGGACGAATTTTATATTATAAAAAAGTCAATGTTCAGATATTAAGTGAGTGCTCTATATATTTATTAAGAAGTTAGTTAATTACTAAGGGTAGAATCACGAAAATTATTGTATTGAACAACAAATATTTTAAACAAAAATGATATTATGCAAATGAGTATAACGAAACCTGCCTGATTCGCGGGACATAGCTCTGCCACGGTTACATTGCCGTTGTTCACTCTATAAATAATTTTACGTGATTATCAAATTTTCCTCATTATTAAACTTCTTAGTTATATATAGATAGTAGCCTGTTTCGTATTTTTTTTTTGTATCATTGATTGACCAATATTGTTAATGTGTGTTCAAAAATTCATAAATGCATATTTTAGTATGCATCGAATAATAGTAAATGGAAATGGATAAATGGAATGTTAGTATGAAATTAAAAACATTCTGGAACACAAGCACAATATGAAAAAGTGGGTTAAGAATAAATAGGTATACAATTGATTGATACAAAGAATATTAATAGTATTGACTTTTTCTACCCCAGTTTTAACATTGTACTTAAACGTATTTTATAAATTTAATGAACATTGTATATTTTGAACGGAATTTAGAAAAAGTATTATTTATTTTTTTATGTATTAATAAATGATTTATAAATACAATGAATTAATTTTGTAATATATTTAAATTTACTAAAGCCGATTTTTTATTATTTAGCGCAATTCTCTGTTTATGTATTTCTCGTTTCAAAATGATTTCAAAAAAAAATTGAAATACAAGAAGTATCTATCAAAAATGTAATTTCTTAACAATAGATGCCCCCCATTAAATATAAGAAAAGTCTTATTTTTGTTCGCCAATATTGCCACTGTCAGTTTATATGGTAGACATTTATTTCTGTCAATAGTAAAATCCATATTTTGCATATTCATTCAATTAAAATCCATATTCTTTTTGTTCTTCGCTCTTACTCACTTTACTCTTTTCTCTCTAAATTTCTTGTATTTACTTCTCATTCTACAATATACAACAATTCACAATCTTTTTCTTTTACAAGATGTCCGCCATGGATAAAAGTTGTTAACATCGAAGAATATTCTTGTTCTGCTGTTGCTCTATAAAATTTCTGATTTTGTGAAGTTCGCTTCTCTCAATTTATATTATACATTTTTCTTATCTAATTTTTTTGTTTTTTCATTATCGTCGACGTTGTTTTGTGTTGTGTGTGTAAAAATAAACAATTTATTCCAATTGTAATAGCAAAATACATTTTAATATTTTTTTTATTGCATATTTACCGTGTTTTACTTTTAATAATAGTAAAAAAAATATATTTTATATTGAAAATAATACCTTATATAAAATAAAACATAAAAAAAAGAAACTTACAAATATTAGCTTTTATTTTATTTATGTGTTGTACATTCATGGTTTTTTATAAATTTTTTTTACTCATAAATATCGAAATAGAAAAAAAAAACCAATCAATTTTTGTTTTTTGATTTGTTGTACTAAGCAGCAGAATAAAAAATGAATTAAATTTTATGTGAAAATGTAAGTAGCGTAAAAATAATAAAATTGTACAGTGGAAAAAATGTCTGCCATTGAAAAATGAAGAATGAAAATGTTATCCAAAATTTTCCAATGAATATTTTATGATACATAAAAAAAAAATTTCTAAATTGTGATAAAAATGAAAAAATAAAAAAAAACATAATATTTAATTGAAACAAAAGAACGAAAAAAAACAGCGGTATATTTTTTTTTTTTTTGTAAATCAATTTATTTTTCTATTCATAAATTTTGTTTTTGTTTTTTTGTTTTTTTATATACAGTTCAAAATAAAGTGGTGGAGTGTTTATGTATTTGTTTTTTTTAATTTTTATATTGTTTATTTTGTCGAATAAAAAAAAGACATTAAACGCCGCTGCATAAAAAAATGCAATTGTGAAAAATTGTTTAATTTTTTTTTTTCTTCAGTAAAGTTCAATTGTTTTATTTCTTACTTTTAAAAATTTATTTAATACGTAGTTTCTTTTTTTTTTCGTTATTTTTGTTTTATGTTTTTGTTCGTGTGTGTTTCTATAATTTTGTCTTTTATTTTACTCTAAAAAGGAAAAAATGAATAAATGGATAAATAATAACTATTCAATAAAAAACAGTGCAATTATTTATAAATACAGTAAATTGTATAAACAAAAAAACAGCAATGACTTTTAATTGGCTGTAAATATCAAAATATCATTATTATTGTTGGTGAGTTTTTTTTTATTATTATTATATTATATATTATATAATTAAATAAAATCAGAAAACAAAAAACAATTGACACATTTTCTCTGATTCTGTGAATAGAAGAGATCTTTGTAAATACGTAAATGCAATAAGCAATAGTTTCTTCTGTTTTGTATGTATGCTCTTTCACTCCATTATCAACATCATCATCCTCATCGTCATCATCGTCTCCACTACACTACCACCAAATTGCTGTAATTATATTTATAACAAGATTATTTAAATTTTTACTGCATTTTAAAATAAAAAAAAAAAATAAAAAAAAAGACAAAAAAAAATTATTTAATATATGTATTAAAATATTTTTGTGTGGGGGTAAACAGAAAGGATCTCTTTTTTTAACACACAGCCAATTCTGGCTGATGTTTCATTTTAACATATTGTGGTGTTTTGTTCTGCTATGCTATGTGTGTATGTTTGCCAAATTTAATATTGATTTTCCACTTTTTTTATTTTAGTTTTCCAAATGATACATACATTGTGTTTGTGTGACTGAGTGTGTGTAAAAGTTTTTATCATTTTTCGGGATACAGAGGAGAGAAACATAAACGGGATACTTTATTTATATAGGTATCTACTTAATAAATGGTAGAAAAAAAAGATTATATCTTATTATTGTTATAATAATACCAAAATTTAATTGAAATCATTTACATCTACTGAAATCATTAATATTATTATATGTTTAAAATGAAACAAAGTTGATTTTTCTTTCTTATAATACATTATATAATAAATGTTTTAAAATGTGTACATACATTGTCTACCAGACCATAATATAATTGCGTATTGTGTCCTTTCCTTTTGTATTTTGTCTGCAACTACAATAACTACATTTTATATGTATATATATTTTTGTTTTCAAAATGATGAATTTATTTCAGTCATTTTTTGATATTATGCAATCATGTTTTATTCATTCATTTTAGTTGTTAATAAAAAAAAAAAAAAACTATGGTGGCAGTGACATTGCACTAATTGTTATTTTACATTTTTACAATAATAATATAATAATAATTTGTGTTAATCATTAGAGAGTATATTTGGATTATTTCAATTCTTTAGTAATTGTATTTCATCCTCGTTTTCACTTCTCGATTAAAATTAATAGCGATCGTCAGTGATTGACCAAATAATTTATATAAAAATCATCATTGAAAATATTCTCAGTACGTTCTTTCTGAATTATTGTTTTATCCGTAAAATTTTGAGCTTATTGTTATTATTAATTACGATCATCATATATAGTGTGGTTAGATGTCATAAGCACCATACCATCTACAGGTTTCTTCCCATATTATCTAAATATTTACATTAGAATAACTATAGCAAAACTTATAGATGACAAATGTTTTGTAGCAAAGCGGGAGCACTCATCGTATGTGAATTCGCTAAGCAACAATTTGTACGGCATTCTTGAAATTTTGAACTTATGATGTTATATAGATTTTCTGGAAATTGGTGATACTACACTCCTACTAAGGGATGGGTATTTCGATAGTACGTTAGATAAAAATTATTTACAAGAAATGGTTTTTCCAAAATATCACAAGTCCGCAAATTCCCAACTCCATTATATATGGAAGTTCTTTATTCCCAATCAAATAATTGTATAATTATTTAATTGATTTGCTTATTACATTTATATTATAATCACTGATACTTTACTATCGCATTGATAATTGTTTTGTTTTTGTACTTTTGAAATATCCTATAATGCACTCACCCGAGGTTAGGCACTCCACGTTGATAATTGTACAACAATAAATATTTTATTGTCAGACAATCTACAAATTATCAAAATAAATCTTATATTCCTTTCAGTTGATTATTATTTAGAGTGTGTGTGTACACAAAAAACAGTGAATTGATGCATAAAATAAAAGTATAAATTTTTATTGACTATTGTAAAAAGATTTGTTTCGTTGTTTTCCTTTTTTGTTGGTTAGTTGTATTGTATCGTATTTTGTTTTCATTCCATACAAGTAAATTGGGTATCATAAAAATTTATGAGGCAATTTATTGCGGTTTGTAGTTTTCTATTTTTTTACATTTATATTAATATTTTTATTTTTTTCTTTCATTTCACACACACTTTATTATATTTAAACATTATATTTCATAAAATAAATCTGTATTTTATTTTCAAGATTTTTATTGACTTTCTATCATTCAATTTATTTTTCTACTATTTATTAAATTTTTTTTTAAATAATATACAACATTTACTTAAGGAAAAAATATTATCACACCTTTTTTTTGTTATTATTTTACATTTTATATGCTTTAAAAAAAAGTTTGAATACTTAATTTATCTTATTATTTTTATGTGTACAGATACCATATAGATAGATGGATAGATAGATAGATAGATAGATAGATATATAGATACATAGATAGATAGATAGATAGATAAATAGATATAGAGAGTAATAGTATAAAAAAGTATATAGAAAATTACAATCTGTATTAGGTAAAAATTCAAATTTCTTCTGTTTATTATAAATATGTAAATATTATGTTATAACAAAACTACGGGTTTTTTTTCTTACTTTACATTTTATTTATTTTTGTACGTACTTATTTATTCGGAAAAATAAAAAAATTCATCATAAAATTTATTCAAAGCTTATTTTTTTTTTTTTTTTTTTTATTATTATCATTATCAACAACATCATCAACATAAAAAAAAATATCATAATAGAAAAAAATAAATGCAGTACGTAGATTTAAAAGTGCGAGAAATGGAACACAACGAAAAATAAATATGTTTACAAATTAAATATTCATTCAAAATGAAAATATAAACTTTTTTTAAGATTTAAAATATAAATATTTAATATAGAAAATTAAAAATATAATATAATAAAAAAAAAATTAAGCTTCTAAAATATGAAATTTGTTGACTTTTTTCCAAAGTCTGAACAGAAAGTACACAGAATTCTATAAAAATTATATTTAAATTAATATGCAACTGTAACTTCACTGTAATACCTAGTGATTCATTATAGCACTATGGTTAAAGTTCATACCAATTGACCGGAGTTTGAAAGTAGTCAATTGCCTTGAAGATATAATACAAATATGGTGCTGTAAGGCTATTCAAAGATTTGTTTTTTTACATAGTTTATGAACTTTTCAAGGAACCGAAAAAATACATAGATACTTTATTTATTGAATCATTGAATACAGAGTTTGTTAATCCAAAGGTTACCATATTTACGTACGTATAGCTCACTCGTAATAAACCACCCATGCGGTAGTAGAGTGAAAGGCTCAATCCCTTTACTTTTTTTTAATTTCATACATAATTTTACGGTGAGGACGAGTATAATAAATCTTACGAAACTTTATTATAATTGTTATTTTTATTATATATTTTAGCTTGAGTTTTTGTAATGCAATAGATGTTTATATTTGTGCATGCATTTGATTTCGTTCTGCGTCTCTACAAATATATAATACAATATAACTTATTTATTTACATAAAAGTAATTTGAATTCAATATTATTTAAATTAATATTCATATGATGTGACAATAAAAGGATTCACTGCCCGCAAAACCATATTTAGAGAGAAAATTATTAAACCAATGTACATATAAATAGCCATTTTTCAATTATTTATTATTATAATAGTTACTTCCATATACAAACAACAATATAAACAAACCGTCTCTGTTTACCAGATACCAAAACATATATACCAACAATACCACAATACCATATTTTATAAAATTAAATATTATCATTCTTCTTATATTATTTATATAATATTCAGTTGCGGGTTTGTTGTTTAATACAAAATGTATTTGCTTTGCGTTATTATTATAATTAATTAATATTTTGAATTTTATTAATATTTGATGAAACAATAAATTATTTGTGTACGATAAATATTTTTAATAAATTATTTATTTTTTAAACATTTTTTAAATAATAACAAAAAGGGTGCAATGACTACACAACAAACTGTCGCTCTGTATGTATGTGTTATATGACTTTAAAAACCAAAAATAGATATAATGTATGTGATTATAAATACATAGTACGTACCTATACCGACGACATGCGTTGAATTTAAATTTATACATATTTTATATTATATATTCTATTATAATAATATTTTGGATTATAATTTTCAATTTATTTTACAATTTATCCGATAATCATTTCATATTTGAATTTCCGGTGTAAAAGTGCATTGTCCAAACAGGAATTTAATGTTTTGATTTTATTCTTTTTTTTTTCTCATTTAAGAACCGAATTCGAATATTAAAATTGTTTACTTATATTTTTATTTGCATTATTATATTATAATTTATAATAATAATAATATATATAATAAATTATTAAATACTATTTAATTTCAATGTATCAATTTTAATTTTAATTGACAACGAAATTGATGAATAAATTTTAAATTCATATTTTTATTTTATTTAATTTCATATAGTTGATTTATTTTACCTATTTTGATAAATATATATATATATGGCTGCTTTGAATATATCTGCGGTACATATTTATAATAATTTACAGGTATAAATTACTGCTTACAGACTACATATAATGACTTTTTATTCTTGATAAATAGGTCTACTAAATAAAAATTGTAAGCCAAATCGATGAATATGCAAATTTTTTATATAATACAATACAATCTAATTTATATTTATAGCTCAAAATCGATTTTTTATTTTGTCAATCAATTAAGTTTGTAAATAATTTACAATTAAACGATTGGTATTAATAATGGAAAACATTCAATAGTTCCTTCCCGCATATATTAATAATTACTAAGTTTAAGTTTTTCGTAGGAAAATAGATTTTTTTTTAAAGTCTGTACCATTGTACATATAAAATTGGAGTTTTGTTACAGTAATGTTGAGTTATTTAGGCGAATATAGGAATATGTTGGATTGCGAAACAAGACAAGGATTATATTATTACGATAGTTCCCATGACAGTTCTTGAAAATCGATACCTGTATATTTGTTTTCTTTTTTTTTGTCCACGTTTTTCGAAAACCTGGATATTTATTTATTTCTCATACAATTTTGATAAATTGTACAAGCTCTAATGATGGAATTTGATGAATATCGTTACCCAGTAGTATAGTTTTCTTAATCAGCATCTTGAAACCTAATAATTTGGTGACTACCTATCCAATTTTGTACGAAATTCGGTTATCCGATTATATATGAATAGCTTCTACATGAATATTAAATTGTTTAATATTAAATTTATGCGTGATGGAGATAATTAACATTTAACAATTTAACCATACCAGATAACCGGAAAGATTATATGAAAAATGTCATAATAATACTTTAATTTATATTCGATTTTAATACTTAAAATCCTTTTTGCTCTTATTTATTTATTATATACATAACTAGAAAATATATATATTGTTTTAGTGATAACATAATTGTTATCATTGTAATTTTACATATTTAATAATTTATTCTTTCTATAAATAAATGTTATTTATTTATTTATAATATAGAATAATAAATATTTAACGAATAAATGTAATGAAAACTAACTTTCATATTCAAATTGAGTATAATTAATTGAAAAAATAAATCTTCTAATCAATAATTCGTGTGTCTAAAAATATTATTCTTTAATAAATAATTTAAGTGTTTTCATATATTATATTTATTCATAACCTTCGAATATAATATAGAAAGAAAGAAAAAATAAAAATCTTACAAATTTACTTTATTTGTTATCTAAATAAAATAATGTTTTTTTTTTTTTTTGTTTATTTAACTTTTCACCACATTCCAAAATCTATACATATATCTATTATTTACCTAAAGCGCGTTTAATATAATGATTATATATTGGTGATGATAATGGTGTTGTGATGGTGATGGTGATGGTGATGGTGATGGTGATGGTGAAATGGTGGTGTTATAATGTTATGCGTATATATGGCAATGGTTAAGATTTAGGTTTTATGATGGTAATGGTATAATAAGTGGCGTGGCAATATAGGACTATACATTCATAGTATAACATGTAACATTAATCCGGAAATGATTTAATTTAATGAAAAAAAAAAAAAAAAAAAAAAATTTCCTAACTTTTTATCTTTGGTGAAATTTATTTTTATTTTTTCGTTTTTGTTTTTTATGTTGCTTTCTTTTGGTTGTTTATTTGTGGGAATCATTTGTTTAATGTTTAGGATAATCTATATACTAAATATATATATATATACGGATAGATCAAGATAGATGGATATGTATAGCAATGTGTTTGATGAATAAATAATCAAAAAGAAAATATATCTGTAGAATTTTTCCCCTCTATTAATTTAATTTAATAATCAAAACACGTAAAAATGTATTATACTTGCGTATTATTCCATTAAAGATAAATCAATAAAAAAAAAAAATAACGACACAACAAGAAAAAAGAAAAGTTTTACACACCTTTAATATAATTTTTTCTATATTACATTGTCTAGATCAAGATTTATCAATATATATTTCCATATAGTAAATATATAATGAAAAATGAATTGTATTAAAGTAATTTTGTATAATTAAATTTATATTATTATAGATGTACTCACTCGTATGTATCCAAATGCATAAATCACATTTATCAAATATAAGATTTATAATAATTAATGATAAACATTAACATTCACCAAGTTACAGTGGTGCGGTGCGGACTGTGTTTAATGTTATAGTAACGAAATTTAAATATTAATTAGTTAGTAAATTGTTCTTGATATAAATAAATTTTCAAAGATATTCACTTTTTATTTGCATAAGTGAACAAAGTAGTAATTTAATTAAGCAAATATATATTTAACCAATTGAACCAAACTTTATATAGAATTTTACGCACGCGGTATATTAATTTCAAAAACCATCAGCTACACAATCTATAGTCATCAATTAATTATTATTCTCAAATTTATAATTTTAAATCTTTTAAAATTGTAATTTTCAGATGATTATAATAGAAGGTCAAACGTGCCTCCATTACTTTAATTAAATGCAGCTGCAAACAACATTTCATCAATTTTGTTGCATTAATAAAAGCATTGAGAAATTGTTTATCTATCTATAAAAATATCGATTTCAGTTCAAACTCATAAATATCAATTTCAATATAAAATCACTGCGTAAACATATAAAATATATATTTTATTATCATTTGGTTTATGTACACACAACACACACACACACACACATACACACATTCTAAAGTTTCGAATTATTAGTAATATAAGAATTCTATATTACTAACCCATTACAATTTTCATTAATATATAAAATTTATATCTATACATTCTCTTATATATCGATTGTATGGTAATTTTAAAATTACAATTTAGTTTTACATTTAATATTATTAGTTTTAAATTTATATTTACATATTAAGTATTTTGTATGACATATTCATTAACAAATAGTAAATTATAAAATCCAATATAATGTTGTTTGTGTATTGTATGCAATGCATAAATAACAAATGTGGAAAGGAAGAATAAAATTACTTATTATAAATTCTATTCTATTCTATTATACTATATTTATTTAGTATATATACGACTATAGTTTATATTAAAATGGTTTTGAGGTGGATTTGGTGTAGGTTTTGGACCTGATTTATAGTTAGTCAATGGATATTATATTTTATATCTATATTTTATAGTAAATAATATATTATGCATGTACACATAGAGTAGAGTGAGGTAATGTTGTGTGGTTTTAGTTTTTTCTTATTTTTTACTAGTATTTGTATAGTTATTTCTTAACGAAATAGTATATAGTTTGCGGCAATGTTCCTTAAACTATACAATTTAGAAGTATTATCGAATTAATTAATTTTGTCTATGACATTTTATATTAAAAGAGGCCACACTTTTATTAATGAAATACAGTGAATAAATAATCAGAATATAGGATATAAAGGATTACCATACCAGCTTCCTCATTTGCAATATTACTCCACTCCATTCTAACTATATGTAATTATGTTTACTATTTGCATATATTAATAACAGGAAATGCATTGACGATTCAAATATAAATAATAAATATTTATTATATGCTTTTGACTATAGTATTACGTACGCAGTACACCTATAATAAAATTTAATTTTCAATAAACATTTTGCAATGCACATAAATAAAATACATAATATTATTCCATGCATACATATTTAAATTAATTAAATATTTAATTTTCATTAAAATTTTATGTTCTGATTATTCAATTACCCCATATAATATCACATATAGTAATATGATGACTGGCATCTTGAACTTATAAATAACAATCCACATGGATATTTTGTACTATAACATTTTTGATTAAATTGTTCGTGTGGCAATTGTTATATGGTTTAAAAAGATTAACCGAAAATATTCGTTGATAAAGTGGCAGTAGCAGATCTTGTATATTTTCATGCCAAATAGTCCATATATCTACGATTTATGTAGTCAGTTTTTATAATAATCGTGAACGTGAAAAATAATTTTATTTACAAAATTTTTTTAATTTTACATTAAACTATTTACAATTATTTTTTTAACCTTGGTGCTTAATAACTATCGAGATCTACTGAACCGATTTGTAATATTCATTCTTGTAAATGCAATTATTATACATTTCGGAATTGGTGTCACAAGATTTTTTGTAGATATTACGATCATTTCATTGTGAGTAATGGCCAAACGAAAAAAACAACAAAATTTGAATTGATTATTTCATCCTTTTTTGAGTAATCATTTGCCATATTCAACGCAATACGAAAACTTGATGTTTGCACTTCAAAACTAATATGTCATATAGATAAATATAGGATGTCATCGTAAGATTACCAAAACACCAACAAATTTGCAGACACATATCGCACCCGTATATATTAATGCGGGCAAATATTTGATGTGACATTTAGCCTACAATATCAATATTGTAACATGTATACTATATTTTCTTGCCACTTATGCACAGAGTACCTATACATTGAATTATAAATTAAATTTGTATTCTTATCTGGTACATTTACGGTACATTGTTAAATATTTTATCTAACTCGTATACATATATTAATTTCAAAATTCAAAACAAAAATGATAACCTTTTTTCATTGATATAACCTTCTTTGATTAAATTATTTATTATATAGGAATGATAAAAATAATAATAACAAGAATAATAATAATAATAATAATAATAATAACAACAATATTAGTAAAAGAATTTGAACGTTATCATTAAATGGAATATATAGAGAAGTAAAATATATTGTATATTATACATACATTTGATATGAAAAAAGTAGCACATCACATACAATCAATATACGTGTACAAGCACATATTATTTTTATTATTATTATATTAGTTATACCATATATCCAAAATATATATATATATGGGCTTCAGAACAGAATCATAAAGGAAACATTTCGTATACTATAAAACAAATCTTTATTTTCACTGTTGCTGCGTAACTGTCGGCTGGTTGCGTATACATATAAATAAATTTTAGTTTCTATTATACGAATTGAATTTACTCGTATATAATTCTATATATTTGGTATATGAGAAATTAAGCTTTTGAATAAGATTCATGCTCCTTACATAATATACAATTTCAATGGTTATACGTTATATTAAACCTATACATTTTATATATAGTTTTACTTATTTATGTTAGTATTTGTTATAATGAAAGATAAATGGATAGATATATATACAAAATCGTACATATATATGGAATGTATGAAAGTCCTCACATAAATTGGTTATCCCAATAAATAGAGATGATCCAAATAGATTAAACATGATGTGTGCTATATATATATATATATTGTGTTTACATTTATAACTCATATACCGCATACGTATAATTCTATAATATTATAATGTATATAAGACAGAAGAAAAAAAAATAGAATTGAAAATAAACGTGTTTGCCTTTATTTTCGATAATATAATACTGAAAGGATATGTTATTATCCTTATTGTTGATTAGTTTGATTTTTTTTATTTAATATTTTTTGTTGTTGTTTCTTCTTATTTATCTTATCAATAATATTCGATTATTTCTTTTTACATGTGACAATTTATTTTTTTTGCTATATACCTAATTAATATGTACAAATAAGACAATGACACATATTTATGTGATGTGAAACTGAAGATAATAACGATATTAAAATATATACTAAATATTATTTTGTTTATGTTCAAATTATTATTAATTAATTCGATTATCAATTATCTTCCGTGTGTAACTTTATTTCAAAAACTGTATTATAATATTTAAATATGATTACAATATTTATATGTAATCATTGCTGACTTATTACCATTTGGAAATTTTCCATTAAATATTCTTACACAAAAAACTTGGACGCAGTCACATTGAACGTTTTTGCCTTGTCAGTGTTTTTATCTTAAATACAGTTATGGTCAAAATAATATAGAAAGACATTAAAAAAAAAATTACTTATTTTAGAATAACGTTTAAACATTGTTTTGTGATAAATTTTACATAACATCCGCATCTTGTATAATAAGTTTTGATTACATCATACAACTTTTTCGAATATATTGTCCAATCCAATTAATGAAATATGCTCCCAATTAATAAATTCCTGTTTTTATTATACTATTTTAATTCACATAATTCTCCAATAAAATCTCTAAAGTTTAAGATTACCAAAATCCATTTTTAATCACGATGAACAATTTTCGAATTGTTTAAGCATTTCACAGATGAGCTTGCTTATTCAACATTTATTATTCTATGGCAATTGTTTTGTTAATTTAATCTTCATTCAGTATTACCAATATACAATTCAGTGTCGTCTAAAACATATATTTTTCACCAGTAAATTATGACTTTATCAACAGCACTTTCCCAAGGAATTAACATTTTTTATAAATTTATTTTAAAAAATTAATTTTTACATTTAACAATTTACATTTATTATACAAATATTTAAATAATGATTACAGTACAATTGGTAAATTGTTATATACTAACAAGATTATATTAATGATCATTTTTGGCAAACAACATTGTCTTATAATATACGTTTATCTTTAATATATATGTATAATGCAAATTTTAATAAAATTCTTGTTAAATTCAACAATCAAATATATTTCTGATATTTTCTTAAATTATTGAAACGATAACATAAAAATAAATTTTATCTATAAATAAATATTTAAATTTTACCATAAAAGAATGAAAAATCAAGTTTATAAATAAAAAAAAGACGCAATCATCGCAAATTAAAATCAAACAATGCTTTAAAGAACTTTAAATAATTTTTTTCATGCAATGACGTATATTTTATGCAGGATGCAGGAAATATTTTCCTTCAAAGTATATGTTTACTATATCATTTCTTCAATTCTCTATAACTAACCTGTCTATAATGTTGATACGAAAGTGAAAAGAAAATAAGTGTACCTAAATGAAAAACGAAATATATAAAATAACGTACCATTTATAGAGAAATGAACTTAAATCATTTTATTTTCTCCATTAAAATGTCAAACAAAAGAAGAAGAAATTGAAAAATTTAAAAGAAAATTAAATTTTCAGTTATTTTCTTCGATGTTGGTTTCTCAACACATAAAACAATTTTTGTCCGTATAGAAAAGTAACTACCATATTATTATTATTATTATTATTACATGTGATTTTTATCAACATTTCTTTCAAATAAATAATTTCATATATGGAATAATTGTTGTTTATTATTTTTTTTTTTTTTTACAAAGCTTTTCACATGTAACGGATATATATTTTATTTTAAATTTAATATCAATATCATATAAATATAGATGCCATACATTACATTTCAATATACAATATACAAAATACAATATATTTTTCTATTATTATAATAATTCATACATTATTTCCACAATCATATCATCTTAAATTCAGAGAAGATGTTTATTTCTTTTATATTGTATATGAATAATATTTTAAATTACATGTTAGCTATTTGTTTATTTTATTTCTATTGAATGAATTCTATATTTTATAAATTATGTACATACATACACTGCACACCATCATTCTCGTTGAATATCAGTTTTCTGTATTATGTAAATTTTATTTTGTTACATGAATGAAATATAAACTATTATTAAATATAATAAAATAATGTATATAGTTTTATTTATGAATATTATCAGTTTTTGTTGTTGTACAAAGTTTGCATATATTTACACTCATCATATCTCGTATGCTATGATTGATTTTTTTTTTTTGTTTTAACTATTTTATGTAACCTGATAAAATTATTTAAGACTACAGAAGCGCTCCATATGTAATTTCATTTTCGTATATAATATAAACTTTTATCGAAACTTGAAATAAAATTCCATACCATTTTTTTTTTCTCAAATACTGATGTTTTTTTCTTTTGTAAATTACACTTGAATTGCAATTTTCCATTTTTTATATATAAAATTATAATTATAATGGAGTATCCATTACTAGCTCGGCTCAAACGATGTGTTGTGCTGTTATTTTGTAATGTAATTTCCTACGAATTAATTATTATTTTTCTAGGGTAAAAATATTCTACTTTTAGTAACTTGCATTAAATAACGAAATTGTTGTGAGACGATGATGATGTATAATAGATATTTGATCGATGGGTCATGAAATATTGTTGAAACAGTTCAGATGACTTAAGCAATTTTCACGTATGGTAGCGGAATGCATTATAAACTGTATAAAGCAGTGTTAATTACAGAACCACTATTGCATAATTACCGCATTTATATGAATTTATGAATTTATTTACTTATTTATTGTGTGTGGAAATGTTTGTAAACTAAATGGCGAAATATAAAATAATATACTCGTATACCAGAATCTAATACAAAATTTATAAATGGTACACACATGTCAATATTAATTCTAGAAGAGAAAAATTGAAATATAAATTGAAATTAATTTATTGGTAATCAAATTATAAATGAAATAAAAATTCATTAGCATAAATAATATTATATTAATGTTGTTTTTTCCTTATATTAGCACATGTATAGTTTAACATATATGAATATATATACAGCTGTGGCCAAATAAATCTATAATCACTTTAAATTTAGATAACAAAATTTTCTTTTTCAAGTTGTTCATTAGAAAATTATTTCTAATTAGTTAATTTTTTGTTAACACCAATACCTTTATGGCCCAATATTAATATTTAGTTTTGCTTGTTCTATATATATATATATATATAAAGTGGTTCAAGGCAAAATGATGAGAGTATACAATAACAAGAATATTTCACATTGTCTAAAATGTTGAGTCTCATTGTCATGATAATTTTATAATATGTTGTTTTACTGATTTCAATTTTTATTAAATAAAAAAAAATCAAACGATATATAAAAAACCACTCAAAACAAGAATACCGCAATGGAATAAAAAAATAATAACAAAAAATAAAACTTTATACATTCCGATATTAAAAAAAAATACTAAAATATATCTACCTTTCTTTAGAACATATACATAAATATATAGTCAGAGATGAAAAAACGGTTTCCAAATGGAGATTTGTTCTTGTGCTGCCTATATAAATATATATTGGGAACACATGACTGTGTGCCGATTTACACCAAACAAATTTTTATTTAAAAAAAACAAAATAAAATGTTTACAACAAATTTGGTATAACTTTGAGACACACTTATTTTACATAAAAAAATAATTTTCCTGTATATAAATTTTTTCTTTCCATTCTGTACGCACCCGTGCGTAACATTATTGTGACATGCAATCAATAATTCATATGTAATACAATTCGATTGCGTTGCGTGCGAAGAAGCGTATATCTTACGGCAAGGAATTTTAGTGTGGTTTAAAACATAAATTTTTGATATTGTCGAAAGGTTATATGAATTTTTGGTTTCGTTTGTGTCAAATAACAAATGTGTTTTAATGAAAAAAGAAAAGAATTTAAATGCAATTTATACGATTTATGCTGGAACAATTTTGGTGTAACCATTTTGTAATGACCATTTGGCATGCCCACAATTTTTTTCATCACTGTGATATTTATTACATAGTAGATATGAATATATTCTACTAAAATATTATTATAGTTACAATATTCAAAAGAGAAAAAATTTCCATTTAAAGTTAACATTAATAAAAATAAAATACATATATTATAATTTATATATATATACAAACAAGCTTTTTTTTCTTTCAAATATTCATGTATAATATGTATAACTTGCTGCATAAACATTACATAAAAGGTTACCGCATTAATTTTTTTCCCATGTTTTGATATAATATATTTTATACAATAATCTAATAAAAATTGTTTAGAAATTTTCTTCAATTATTATTATTATTTATTTATTTTTTTCTTAATTCTATTAAATTTGAAATTAAATCAATTTAATTTATTATTTTTATACATTACCATATTATTATAATATAAATTTTCCATTTTTATATTAAAGAGGAACAAATTATTATTTGTATATACTCTGCCACTATCAAAAAATACCGGCGGGGCGAAGTTCCATTTTACACACTTTACGAGTAAATGTGAAATTTGTATGTGTAAGTATTTTTTAGGTAATCAAAAAAATAACACAAAGCTTTGTGTGTGCGATAATAATCAAGTTGAAATTTTTTGAGAATGGTGTACCGTATATTTTATGTGTCTATATACAATAATTTGAAATGGAGGTGATCCGCGGTATTTTTTGATACAGGATAGTATACCATATACCTATGTAATGTATATATACTGATAAGACAAACATTTCTTAATGTTCTCGTGCACGCTTTCACTTTGAAAAAACACAGTGTCCAATATAAATCTATGTGTACATACATATTTGAATAAAATTTTATTTTTACATGGACAGGATCATCATTTTATGTTAAAACATAGAATAATATAATAGCTGCGAAACAAAAAATTTCTATTCGACACTACTGAAAATTCAAAAACAAACATATGAAATGAATCACTTGATAGCCATACTCATTTTTAACCATAGACAATTGTTTTTGAAACGCAGTGTAAACTTTACGTTTCCTAAAAACTGCATTGGCATTTTTTTTTATGTTCAATACATGCTCAAGGTGATCGAAACTCTTTTACAATCATTTACGCAGATCATATAGCGGAAGTGGTATGTGAATATAATGGACACAGTGTACAATAAATACAATATGTATGACTAATATCATTATAATCAGCGAGTGTTTGTGTATATATAGTAATGTGAATCTAATTTATATTTAAATAGTATGTATTTTAGATGAGAGAAAGACACTGATATATATATACAATATATATGAAATCAAATAGAAAACACATTAAACATAAAACCATAAAAAAAAAAAAAAATACAACAAAATAATAATAATAATAACGTGAAAATACTTTTTGCCTTATCTTCATTTCTTTTCTAAAATGAATATTTAGAATAATATGTAAATTTGAAATTCAATGATGATTGTATATTTATTTGATGCAACATTAAATATATTATCATCGCATATAATATAAACATTTATACATGTATAAATTAAATACTTGACAAAATTCTTCGTATTTATCTTTGAGCAGTGTATACAATATATAAAAAAAAATATTGTTGTTTAGAATACGCTAAAAAAATACAGAGTCGTTGTTGCGCTATATTAATATTAGGAATTCATGCCAATAACTGAAACAATTTCTATATACAAAAAATATATTTAGTCTAACTCTAATATTAATATAGACATTTATGTTTTTGATGCGACTAATAAGAGCAAAATGCTTTGTAGACTAATTTTTGTGTACTATCTAAACTAAACTAGATTCTTTGCAAGTTGTATTCAATGGAAAATTTCTATAAACACCGTAAAAACAGGGAAAGAAGTAATCCTGAAAAATATTTAAATGAAAACAGTAATAGTTATGATGATATATAAACGAAAAAATTACAAAGTCATATTTATACTTTATACATACCAACCAATATTTTTATGCCTCCATAAGAACAACACTTTTTTTTTGGTGTATCAATATGTTGTAAAGTTTAAGACTTCGACACTGCTTGGTGTATTTTTTTTTTAATATATTACATATATACAGATACAGATAGATATATACCTTATTCTATATAGAAATAGATATACGTAATATATAAATATAAATAAATATATATAATATATATTATACATTTATGGAACATTTACATCTCATTAAATGATATATTTTCATTAAAGAAAAAAAAAAAAACAGAAATGTTTATGAATCATAAGAGATGCAATTTAACGTTATGATGATAACAGATCACGTTTTATATATACACATAAATAACATATAAATATATGCATGCATAATATAGATAGGATAGGGTATGACACATTATAGGCCTTCGTTATCATGATAGACTTCATCGTCGTCGTCGTCGTCGTCGTCGTCGTTGTTGACGCATCGTCTTATTGTTAGTATAGTTCTTGTATATCATTTTATCATTGTTTAGTCATCATCATCATCATGGTAACTATATACTTAAAATATTTCGTCACTATATATAGACATAGAAATGATGATACAATAAGGTATATATTGTATATATATGAAATATAAATTGATATATGTAGAATGTACTTGTACGTATTTTTATATGTCATTGAACTCATTTTCTTTTAAATTATTCATTCATTGAATGAATAATAAATATATATTTTGTATATATGCATATTTCCTTTTACTCGTTTTTCCTATATATATGCTAATAATATACTCACTATTATTATAATATATAAGTACATAATGCGTATTATAGACATATAGCATAAGTAAAATAAATATATTCTATGTGATATTATTATAAGAAGTGTGAATTTAATGTGTGTTTGTGTGTGTAGTATAACATATAAAAAAGATGAAAGACTATAAACTTTGTCTTCCATTTAAAAAATTATAGTTTAAATTTGAATGATATTATGTTATACATAAACTACTATAATAATATACAGACCCAATAATTATGTATGTAAAAAAACTTATTTATTTATGATTTTAAGTTCATTTTTTCGTTTGATGTTGGAAAGTTAATATCAAGCCCCCCCCCCCCCCCCCCCCCCTATACAGCCATATCAATTTCTGAAAATTATAAATATTGATATAATCGCGTGGGTATAAATTCTTTGTACATATAACAACGATAAAATATGATAAACTTTATATTTCAGCAACTCGTAAAGTGAGAGGTTCGCGAGTGACAACCAAAAGATCGTTCTTTCGCCATATATCATAACTTTTACAAATTATTCTTATATCGATATTATTATGTCTTATCCGAAATGCGCTTCTATGTAATTTTTAACAATTTTGTTCAATATTTCGTTCCATTACAAAATCATAACACACTATTATTACTATTTATTACTCATTAAAAAAACTATGAATAAATGACGAGAAATTTGTCAGGTTTCTTGAATTTTGTCAGGAAACCTGAAATCATTATTTACTAGGTTTCTGGAATTTACTCTGGAAATCTGCACTGATGATCATTTTCCAGGAACTTAATAAAAAATGTTTTCGAGTAAAAATTAGACTATAACTTAAAATAATCACTTTATATTGAAACTAATTATTTAGATATATGAATGGATTAATTTTATAGTGTCCTCTCTCTCGTATTATATAGCCGTATATTCAGTTATATAACGATAACGATTAATACCATAATCTGTGAAAATCCTATGTACATATCGTAAATATTAAACTTTTTAATTTAAAATGAAATTTTTATTAGTATATTTATAAAACAATGTTTATATACAAAAAATATACTCTAATCAATTCAATTTTAATTGAACTAATTTAATACATTAATTTAATTTAAAGCATTAAAATTGATGCGTTCCCTTTTATCATGGTGCTAAGCATATCCTTTTATTTATTTATTTATTTGTTTTTTTTTGTTTCCCCCATCCCTTATCGAATATTTCGTAATCTACAATATTATAAATAATCAATAAATTTGGTTTTTCCTTGTTTAAAAAAAAAAAAAAAAAAGAAGCAGAAGAAAATAACAAACCTTTTATCAACAAAATTTTCAATCAAAAATAATAAAGATTTATTGAATCTACATACATAAATTTTATAATTTTTGTATATCGTGTTCTACACTACCCCATCATAAAATACTGTCTATAGGCTTTTATAATAAAATATATGTGTCATGTAATATGTATTTATATGAGAAAAAGTAATCAATTTTGATAACTAATCAATAAACCCGCAGAAATAGAAATATTTTTATAAAAAAAATGTTAATGGCATAAGAAAATAAATAAAATAAAAATATAATAAGCAACAAAATAAAATGAAAAGAAAATCATTGAATGTACGCCGCGCGCCCTAACAACAATAATGACAATTCTATACTAACTTTTTAAATTTATTAGTTGTTTTTTTTTTTTTTTTTTTGCTAACACCATTCGCTTAAAATTGATAGCTCTAATGCTATTTCGATTGCAAAATATAAAAAAAAAAAAGAAAAAAGAAACATTGAAAAGTATCGTAACTGACACAAAATACTATTTTTTTTTGTGTGTATTCTTCCTACATCAAAATCCATATATGTTTGCGTATACACGAGGTGTGGCCATAAAATAATCCTTTCAATATACACCGCACCTATATCCCTACAACGTTCCATGCAGAATTTTCCATTGTTCAAAACTGTGCTGAAAGTTTTCTTCTGTGAATTCCTTCATAATGTAATGTAATAGATATTCATTGTCGCATATACTACTTTTAATAAAAGATAATTTGCAGTAGCGTTTTTTTCCAATTTCATATGTAATTTTACGACAATTCGTTGGTCTATTAATATCTCACTTATCATTTTTTTGGGCAAAACAAAACACAGATCTTATACAAACGATAACCACTGCCATATTAATGTGTGTACATATGTGGGAGAGGCCATGATCGGAAGAGAAGGCTTCACGCTACACATAGTTGCTGGTATTACGACTTTTGAGACTTCTGTAGAAGCATATCAATCTCGCTAATTTAAGCCACAGTTCGTATGTTATTCTATACATCTATATACAATAATGTATTGCTACAACCACTTTTTGGGGCAAACCGGCAATAAAATCGTAAACCAATAAATTAGGTGATTTACTCTTTAAAAATATATATATATATATTACCTATATATGCATATATGGTATCTATATATTAGCTATATTATAAATAAATAGAAACACGGAAAAGAAATGAAAATGTACAGAATATACACTTTGTGAATATTGAATTTAACGCATGAATTATATATTTAAAAGTTTTTATTGGTGGCAGGTAATATGTATCTGCGTGTTTGAATTTTATTATTATACTGAAAATGGATTGTTATACCATTAAATTTCCAAGAGATCTATAACACAATTACTATTATTTTTTCAACTGTTGTATATGCGTGTAGTTTTGCTTAGGTAAACTTATTAACGTCGCCGAGTATATAAAATACTATTAAAATTTTTCCAATATAATTTGAATATGTTTCACTTTATTTTGTTTCAATTGCGATGTTATACAGAATTCTAAAAACGTTTTAAAAATTTTTTAAAAGAAAATGCGAATGGTAATCGAAATTCAAAATAATTGTTTTCCATATATACCACACACCACTACTTTAATTTAATTGTTAAAAGAACACTGTACTTTACGTCCTCTCATATTGAGTGAACTATATTGTTGGATTCTCCTAATAAATACCAAGTCATTCTTATACAACGCAGTGTCTCGTCATTTTCGACACATCTACTGTTTGAAGGCCATTCGTAATTTGTCCATACCTTTGAGTTTGATAATCCTCGAGAAAGTATTCCCATATTAGTCTCTGCAAATAATACCCGCGAAACCACCATGTCTCTCGTATGTGTCTCTTGTGATCTGTCGAATTTTTAAAATTATTTTCTCGTAGCCGTATTTAATCTAATATAAACACAAACAAATGTCTCCATACTGTAATGCAAATATTATATAAAATGTGAATGAATGAATGCTATAGCTTTAGACTTTAAATTTAAAGTAAAACGAAAATCGAATGAGTGAAAATTTCTATTACGAAGAAAATATAAAAAAATAGAAGAAAATGGAATAAAATAAACATTCTGAAAAGACAAATTTATGATCAAATATTTGAATATTTTTACTATTTTCTTTTTATTTTATTTATTTTTTATTCTAATTTATCCAATTTTTTTCTTTTTTTATTGTTTTTTTTTTTCTCTACGATATAGCTAAGGGCAAAACTGAATCAGCAACTACAACTCCAGCAGCTGCTGTATAATAAGATAAATTATATATGGAGGTGGCGCGGGAGTGTTAACGAATTCATCATTATAACCTCATACTGCCTATAAATATACAATAAAATTTATATATATATATATATATTTATTTTATAAATACGGAAGCAATGTTAAATGAATCTAATCCATTAATAACAACATCATCATCATCATCATCATCAATAATTAAATCATTGATAATTCCATTTAAATATAATCCCAATAATTATCAATGCAATCAACATCATCGTCCCTATACAATAATCATTATCGATTTTATATAGCTATTTATATAAAAAAAATAATAAAAGTTCATCGACGACGACGACGCTTAATTAAACCAAAAAAATAAAATGAGCAAAATTATTTCAAATCAATATTTTTGTTTATCTTCTATTTTATTTTATTATTGCTATTTTTTATTTAATACATTTATTAATTATAACGTAAATATCATTAAAATATAATGATGCCCGACAAAATTACAGTACCCGAATAATTATTATGTTTTTTAAGCTGTTATTTTAATATCTATAATTATAAATATAATATAAAATTGTGATTTATTATCATCACGCCTATAAAAATAAAATAATAAATTTTAATAACGATTTGTGATTTAAAAAAGGTGAATAAATATTGTATAATAAAAAAAAAAGGGAACGATAAAATAGATAAAAATAATAAAATATAGAAAGGAACAAATAAATTAAAATAACATTGTGAAATAATAATTGGTGTAAGATAAACAAAATAAAAAATAGTTCGAAATGTCACCACCGATTATAAAAAGTTGGAGTGTAATCTTTAAACTGGCAGCTGTTATATTAGAAATTGTATATTTTATTAAAATTGGACATTGTACTGTATGGCAGGAAAATGTACGACCAAAACTTTACGTTGAATCAGGTAAGTTTCTTTTTTATGTTTTATTTGCTATTAATTTTTTATTCACTTATTTTACTTTAATTTATCCAAATAAGGGTTGTTTTATAAATAGCTTTAAATTTAGAATATTTATTTCCCATTCATATATACATAAAATATAAACAAATTTACTGTCTTTCAGTTATACCTCTGCGCCTATGAAAAAGATTAAAGTTATGGTATAATAAATGTGACGGAAATTAATTAATTTTTATCCTTAAAATATTTTTTTACAATAATAATTTCTATGTTTTTATTTGCGGAAAACATTGTTTACAACTTTTGCAATGGAAAAACGAAACTACATTACTATATTCTATATATTAATTTAATTTATTAAAGATATCTTCATGTCGACATGTATTCCATTCGCACATTATTTTCTGCAAAACTCCAAAATAGGAAAATGTAATTTAAAAAAAATAAAATAGAAATCGTATAGAGAAAAAAATCAAATATACGATGAAATAAAAATATATAGATCAAAATTATATAATAATAACAAAATCTATACGTTATTAAATTGTGTGTTAGGAAGTTGTTTTTTTTCGATCACGTTCAACAAATTGTACATTTAATCTCTTATTCTTTTTTTATTTGATTTGGTATATAAATATTATATATACCAGCGATGGTCAGGCCGAAAAAACGTATTTCTGAGGTATACATATTTATAACATAGTATTTTTATGTATGAACTCAGAGAAACATATATTTTTGCATTGTTATTTCAAAATAACATCAACAGCTGGGTCTGTAATATCGAAAATACTTGCTATTGTTATTTTTATTTTTGAATTTAAACTAACAGAAGAAAAAGTAATTTTAATTTTTATATAAAAATAATATTTCCACACTCACATAATTTTTTTTATAAATTAAAATAACGCACCTCACCTGTTGCGATATGTTTTACAAAAAAAATATATATAGATAACACAACAAGTGAGAAAGGCAGATTGATGCGTTTCGATAAATGGTTTACCAATTTTTTTTTAAACAAAATATATATAATATTTGACTATTCGGAGTTCATTTTTTTTTCACCGGTAATATAAAAAAAAAAACTGTCGTCCCTTTTTTTTCAGTATATTATCGATGCACTTATAATCATATAAATAAATAAACATCAACGAAAGTTGTATCTTTCAATCAAAAATGTAACACCAAAGTGATGATTGTTTCTATATGTTATAAGAGTCTTGGAAATTTTTGACACACATGCCTCGAAGGATATAGTAAAAAGAGGTTTTTTTTTATCTGTTTTATTTTTGAGAAAAGCCATCATGATACAATGTATTTCAATGATTATTTGAAATATTAGAATTTTATAAGAAAATTTCTTAAATCTTTTCATTGAATTCTATAAGTCTTTTCTTTTGTGCATTAAAATATACCACAACATTATATACAATATAATATGAGTAATATACGATATATTCATTGACATGTGCAACGTACTACGTATACCAATATATGGACATGAGTGTACCATGTATATACATTACAATTCAATAAAATGGTACACAAAAATATAGAAAAATATAAAAGCAAGTAATAAGAAAATAGAAAATTCTATTTATAATATTATTATATTATAAGAAGAGAAAAAAGTTTACATATAACATACACATATGTGTGAGATAAAAATTTTCCTGAAATTGTTTGTAATGTGTTTGAGTGTGTGTGTGTTTGTGTGTATGAGAGCAGTCAACAACAGCAGCAGCAAGACAAAAAAAATTATACTATTATATATTGATAACTAGAATTATATAAAGGAAAAAAAACAAAATGTAAAAAGTTAGAAAGGAAATCCGTGAAAAAGTCAATCATTTATATATACAATGTATTACAAATATACGTACGTATATATATGTATAGCTGAAATAGTGTATAATCCGCATATCCTTCTAAAAATATATGTACGTACGTGAATGTGTATGTACACATATATTGTATATGTAATATTATTGAGGATAACATTTTATATTATATATATATATATATTGTATTTGTATATACGATAATATATATATACAGACATATTATACATATTTCAAATAGATTAAATGATACAAAACGATGATGTATATATACGATATGTATGGATGACTAAACAAATTTCTTATTATATTGTATATACATTAAAAAGAGAATTCATTAAAAACATAAAGAAAATACACAAAACTATATACATAATATTGTATATTTAAGTAAAAAAAAAGATAGCGAAAAAAAAAGGATAATGTAATTAACAGTATATTAACACAAACATCAATTTTTATAATTTTTCATGCCCTCAGAAGTATGTGATGGTTAAAACAAACTATTATATATATATTAATTATTAGATTACATATAATACAAAGTATATAAAAACTAGACATAAAAGACACTAGTGATGATGAAGACATTGCTCTCAAACAACTGTATATTTAAGTCAACTTGTAATAGTATTAAATGTTATACACAAATGTGCTGTTAACCAACGTTTACATAAAAAATGATAAAAAATTAATTAGAAAGAAAATTGGTTGTGTAAAGTGAAAATGGGTTTTAATACGTGTGTTCCATATTTCATTTCTCGGTCCAAGAAAAAATTGTTTCTGTATAAATATATAATATGTGATGAAAATTATTTCGATAATAACAAAGGAAAATTAATTATTCTAATCGAAACCACTAACATCAGAAGTTGGCCAACCGAACTATTCATTTGTGAAATTGGTCCAGCTCAACATTGTAAGAGATACATTGTTGTTGAGAAACGTTAATATCGCACACCATGTGTAACTGCAGCAGATTATTTTTATTATTATTATTTAAATGAATAACGCAAACGCAATACTCTATCTTTTTGCATGTACTCGATTTTTATAATTTTTTTAAAACACCCAACTAAAGCATCATTTCATCGTTTTAATTGTTCGTTTTTTTTTTAATTTTACAATATCAAAATTAAAGTATATTTATATTTTAAAATTATATTAAGCACACTATTGATTATTGAAATTTATTTTAAAGCTCGTCTATAATGTAATATTGTACATACAAAGTGCACCGCGCAGTATTTATAAAATTTAAAATCTTTTAAAAATTCATTGTATTTTTATATATATACAGAGAGAGATACAGTAAAATTATATATGTACATGTACTTTGTGCAAAGATAAAAACAAGAAGAAGAAACTATTTAATTTTATATAATTTGTTAAGTGCACTTTAAATAAATATAAGAAAAACAAATTGTTATCTGTATATAATATATATATACTCGGCATATTTACCATATATATAGTTAAGTCAGTGTATATATTTATATATAAAATTACATTATCATTATGTATATTATTATTCATTAGTATTTTTTGAATATATGAACGATTTGATTTGTTTAAAAATAAAAAAGTTGTGAAAGGTCATTAAATATCATTGAACTTAATTTTTCGAAGTGATAGGAAAAATAAAAACTGAAAAAAAAAAAAAATATATTTTAATAAATTAAAAAAAAAACATCAGAAATAAAAGATTACGCTCAGTTTGTTAAATAAATGAAATTATTATGCCTTATCTCACCTATATAAACATTAAAAAAATATATAAAACAATAATTCTATATTTATTGTACAAATAAAATTGTTTATTATATTTCAATTGGATTATACTTTTTCGTATAATATAATATGTTTGAGAAATTTTAAAGTATTCCAAAAACAGAAGAGCGAATGTTTCTACTCTGAGACCTATTAGTAAATTGTGTTCGATGTGAAACATTATCCTTAAGTTTGTATATAAATTACTCCATATCTGAGTAGTAAATAATTTATCGCAATACATAGTTTTTTTTTTATAAACTACAAAAGTATAATATATAGCTAATGTAACAAATTTTGTGATTATCTAAATACTACACCTATATATTGTATATATATATATATATATTGCAGTAATAGCTACTATACCATCAGGTAATAATTTCTTATGTTTTATAACCTTCTGTTTATAATATAATAATAATAATAATAATAATAATATGGGAATGGTTGTAAATATTTTAGTGATAAATTATATAACCAATTACGCATGTTTACATATAGGCATCTATTGTATGGTATGTGTACGATATAACCATATATTACATATATATATATATATATATATATAAATATACGTATAATATATGTATTATTTTATAGTTACGACAACCATAATAATGCAATAAAAAGACTATAATAATAATTTCTACTTATATAATATGGTGTATATACCAAAGTCTTTACAGTTACCAAGTTTTTTTTTGTTTTTTTTTTTGGATATATATTCATATTGTGTACAAAACTGCTACTGCATAAGGATATAACATAAATAGATTTCTTTTAAAATACACACAATACACTTTACGTATGTATTGTTTATGTACATCTACTATGTACCATATATATATATATAGGTGGAAAGAAAAAATAGGAAACTGTGTGTCGCCTATGGGCGTTTTCCTTTTTATAAATATACACACGCACACACACACACACACATAATATATATACTATGTACTAAACTGAGCTAAACCAAAATAATAATAATAATAATAATAATAAAAATAAAGGAAAAAAATGTATTTTCTTATATATTTATGTGTTTTTTTTTTATTTTATAATAATATTTATATAAAAAATAAAACAAATGACTAGACTTTCGACGTTACACGGTATTATTGCTAAATTAATATAATTTCCGGATCGTTTATTTTTATATTGTACTATTGTTAGATACGCACACCCGTAATAATATCAGTATTATTTAGATTTTTCTTTATATATATAATATATTTACATCTGCGTTGTGTGTTGTATGTGTTTACTTTTGAAATTTCGTATGTATTTATTTATTGTATACCATATTAAACTAAAGTCAATAAAAAGTAGTCACAATTTTACAAATTTCCAACAACATCAATCCATTCATCAGTCACGTCACCATATGTAAAAATTTATATTTTGGTTTTTCTATATACATACATTATCCACATCAGTGGACCATAAACTTCATATTGCAGCAATGCATATACCTAAAACTATAATATATATATATATATATATATTGCCGCATATGCCATCACTGTGCCAATTTATTATACGTTATATTATACTATACTATAAGAATAAAAATGATAACATATACAGCAAAAAGATTGATTAAAGTGCTTTCGGCGATTGTTTTACAATAATATCTTTCATAATAATAATAATAATAATAATAATGAAAATAAAGTATTATATATGTAATATCAGATGGTATTTATAAAATGATGCTTGTCTATGTAGGTGTATAATAACTATATATCATATATATATAAGTGTGCAATATATGTATATATAACAAGGTGTACGCACAAACGTTATCGTGATCCTTCCGCGACGTTACATATCACTTAACATTATTAATTTCAATTACTGTCATTTTACACGAAAAACTAAAATGTTTTGAATTAAAACTATTATAATTCAAAAGTATTAGTTTTATTGTATTATAATGATCATCGCATTAAATCTATCCTTAATTTAATTAAAAAAAAGAAAACAACGCTAAACAGGAGCAGGCCATTGCACATAAATAGCATTCGAGAACACCCTATTTGTGTGCTTTATAGAAAAAAAAAAGAAAATCTAAAGAAAAATTACCCGAGAAACAATGGATAAAACCTTATACATAACTACATATATTTTTTCAATAAATCTAAAAACCCATAATATATTATGTTGCAATATGTGTTTGTATGTGCAATATCCGTTGGACAATTTAATTGTGTCTATATATACTCTCGTAATATATTACATACAAAAAATATACGTTATGAATTTCTCTATAAATAAATATAATATAATAACGTATATTTATGTCAATTATAATGATAAAATAATGTGAAATTTTAATAATAATAATTTATATAAATAGATCGTATAATATTTTTATATATGACACAGATGATATGAGGATATATGAGAAAATAAATATATTCGACATCATTATTGAACTCCTACTTCACCTATATAGCTATATTATATTTATGCGGTGGTATATAGATTCTATAAATTGCACCAAGTAATTTTATACTTTAACCAATTTGAGATCCGTGTTTTTGATAATGGTACATGTCTATAAATCTAATGTTGTAAATTTGTCGGAAGGGGGTGGGTGCATGGGGCCATAATTTCTAAGCTAACAAAATTGATTTGGACGAATAAATAAAGATATTTCATAATATTTACATTATTATGTTATTTTTTGGACGCAGTTTATTACATGTTCATAATATATTTAGCATATGTTTTTATATATTGTATGTACATATTATAAATGTTGAAGGTCTTGTTATATCGAAAAAAGGCAAAAAAAAAGAAAAAGTAAAACAAAAACTTTGTATAATGGATGCTCCTGATCTCTTGTATAAACAAAAAATATAAGTATAACTTTGAAATAATTATTTATAATATGTGTACGTACACAATATATACTCGTAAAAGTTTTGAAAAAAATATTTAAATATTGTAATGTCATAAAAATGTGACAAACCATTTTTTGTTTTATTTGTTATTTATCATATTGTTGTACCGTTGCTCTGTAGGAATCATTTGTTATTGACGATTCTTCTGAATTTTTAATGGACTTGAAAAAATTTATATGTTACGAAAAGTTTTTTTTTTTTTTTCGTTTTCGTTTTGATGTTAAAAATAATATGTATAGGAAAATTAGGTAGCTAAAACATTATTTCGTAATACAAATATACATATTTTATACCATCTGAAATATACACATATTATGGATAAAATCTTCCGTAAGTGCCTATATACTATTGTATATACATATTATTTAACACACATACATATATATATAGACTGAGGATAATCGTTATTATATTGACAATAGAAATGGTTAAGTGTTGTATAATGTGTTTTATACTTTTTTTATCCCGGAAAAGTTTATTTTTTTTTTATTTTATTTCTTTTTAGTCCTTTTAGTTTTGTGTCATTTAAATTGTTATTTGTCGAAAAATAAGTCTATCTGTATTATTATTATTATTATTATTATTATTAGGTTGCTCGATTGCGATATAAAAGACTATACGCACGTACTATAAATATATGTATGCAATGTGTGTTTTTTTATATCGACATATGTTAAACATAATGAATATATATATATAGGAGTATCGAATAAGTTATTTATTTGTTTTTAAAAGTTACATTTCTACATTTTAACTATTTTGACATACAATTTAATATTTTTTAGGTTATTTCTCGTATAACTTGGGTATGAATTTGAACGATGGAAATATATGATGGTTTTTATGTTTAAATGGAAAAATTCAATCGCATTTTATATACACATACCGTTTTTTAACAAGAATTCTTCAATTAATAATGTAATGATATATTTAAATATCAGTATATTTTGTGTCTAAATATGTGATATGTCAAATTCTGAATATAACTAAATTAAAGAATACCATTTTGTTGACATAAAAAATATGATCATATAACAATAACATTTATAATATTTTAATTGCAACAATTTAATATTGTTTTTCACGGTAAATACCAAAACTTCCTCACTTCCTCACAAGTATAAACATACAATAACTTAATAAACTTACACTATATTGGTCCAAGAAAATGTGTGAAAAAAATATAGTTTATTTTCTCTTATAAATTCAAACTTATAATTAACCATATAATTTTATACAACAATATTTTCACGGTATATTAATTGATTTTACATTTTAATATTCTATAAATTCATATCAAATTATAGCGCTTTTATAATAAACAATTTTATAATATCAAATATATGAAAGCAAATATCCTTTTCTTATGTACTATAACAGGGGGATCGGAAGTTTATATATATTTATTTACTGTATATAAGTGAAGAAGTAAAGTGTATTTTGTATAGAGAAAGAAAGTGTAAAGAATTTACATTTATTGAACCTAATAATATATTAATTAACATAATAAGTTATATGTGACATAAATAATTTGACTTCCCATAAATTAATGTGAATGATAATAATTAATTTGTCGTTATATATAGTTTTCAAATTCATTATTATTTATATTCACATATATTTCAAAACTGTTTTGTTTACCTTTTTTTCTCGTTCAATACTGTATCCATATGTACACATATTCTGGATTTCTATATGATCGTCTGTATAAATTAAAAAAATATGTATGCATTTATGTTTATGTATATATAGAAAAAAATTAATATTGGAAAACTCACGTAATGAAAATATGTTTTTACTGCAAACATATATAATGGAAAACATTAAAATGTTGTTGTGTTAATATGTGCGGGGACAGGAAAAATTACTAATATTTTTCTATATTGCAAATAAATTGTGGAAGCTATAATGTAAAAAATAATTTCAATGTTTTTATTATTATATTTTTATAAATATAAAATTTTATATTAAATTGGTTTTTGTTTTAATCTATATATATACACACACAATTCCAATGCAATTTCGATAATTAACACCTATCAATATTAATAATAATAATAATAATAATAATAATAGTAATAAATAATATAAAAAAACATGAATCGACATTATCCAAATCGCAGATTAATTGTATTTTAATAGATTTTAGTAAAGTATTTGATAAGTTGTCAAATTATTTACTCCCTTCGAAATTATATGAAAACATAGTTTTAATTGTGACTCTTCGATTTCATGTTATCCATCATGGTCGTCGCGACCTACCCGATACTTATCATAAATTTAATATTTTGTAAACTTTTCTCTAAAATTTTACATATATATATAAAAGCCCATCTGCATAACTACCTTTTTACTTGTTTTAATTTTTAATACAAAAAAATTATCCAACACATAAATAACAAATTATTAATTTATATTTAATGAGCCTTCATATACACCTACACACATACCCATATATGGTATAAGATAAATTATTATTATATTATTATAGATTTTAAACATATTATATTTTGTGATTCGTCTGAGAAAATGCCACATTCTTCTTTATAAATAAAATTAGATTTCCAAAAGAAAACCTCATATATTAGTTTACTGTAATTAATTTATTGAATTACCTATATTTTCAAACTGTTTGTTATTTATATCAATATTATATTATTTGGATATATATATATGTTAGTTATTGTGCCATAAATTTTAATCATTATTCCAACATTAAATCAATCTTAACCTTGAATTGTATATATATATATTTTTTTTCGTATATAATAATCCTTTTGATTTAGTAATTTATAATTTATTTCTTCGATAATTGAATTTAACCCTATTTACCCTACAACATAATACTTATATTGAAGTATATACTTTTGTATATTGTATATTTCGTATATTAAAGATATATATAGTATATTTTATAAATTACATTAACATATACAGAAAAAGGTCGACAGTCGTTGGTATTATTATTATTATTATTATTATTATTATTATTATTATATTACAATATATATTATTAAATGTACACAAGTGTAATTTATTTATTTATATATATGAAATTATTTCTATAACATATAACAGTCAAACCTTTTTTTTTTTTGTCACTACAACATATATTAGCACATCATCTTTAGTGACTATATTCAAATCTTTTTTCGCTGAAACGACGTTCAATTTGGCCACTATTTAGAGAGTTCTGACTGTATTATAAATATATTATTTATTAATTTGGATATGTATGTCAAATTATAATTTATCAAGAAATTGTTTTAAGCAAATTTTCTATCGTATCTCATCATTTGTTTATACAATACCATACATATATATGATTATTTTATATAAAATCCAATATAAAATTTTTACAATTTTCCTTCGTCTGCGTATCTTTCTATCATCATTTTAAATTTTCCATATCAATAATATATATATAGAAACATGAATTAGATGTATGGAACATATCCTATTTGTGTGTGCAAACATGATGGTGTTGGATTGGATGACAGTAAAATGGTTCTTTAACTGTCAGTATATTCTCGGCGTATTTATACTAAAAGTATAAAAGCTTTTATTTTTATGAAAAGTATGATGATGCTAATATGTGTGTTTATATGTGTGTTTCTATATATTATTATATACATTATATACTTTATATTATATATTCGTATATGTATACAAATTTTCTTTATATATATTTATAAACGTATAAAAAAAAAAAAAAAACATGGTTAAAATGTAAGATGGATTATATTCAGTAATATTTTAACTCCTATATACATATAGCATAGCTTATTAAACATATTATATTATTTTATTAAATATATATATATTGATATACATAAATACAGTACATAAATATAAAAGCATTCATATTTTATATATACATGAACTTATACATATACAAATATGGTATATACTACAAGTATGCCTTTATATATATAAAATACATATATAAATATATATAATAGTAAATATTTTATATGTGTGTGTGTATATGTTTGAAATAGGGAAATGATTAATGATTCACTCATTTGGGGGTCGATAATTTATCTAAATACATATTAGTTGTGAAAATATATTTTATATAAAAAAATAAATGAAAATGGAAGGAAACTCTTTTATTTTCCCATTTTCTTTTTTTCTTTTTTTTTTTACCCATGTACACATATACAAATAATGTATAAAATATATTAATACATACGCATATTCATATATGCGTATATACAATATAACATGTACATGTAAAATTAATTAAATTCAGACTAAACAAAAACAACTATATATATAATATATATACCACACAACCGCCACCAAAGTAATCCGTAATAAATATAATTATATATTACTATTTTTTGTGTGTGCCGAAATAGAATTTTTCCTCGATATACACGAGTATTAGAAGAAAAAAAAAGTCATTTTCATAAAAATCTTTGTTGTAAAAATATTCAAAAACGTTATGTGTTTTTCTATATATATATATACGCAAATATTATAATTTTCTATATAATAATATGAATAATAAACAATTTTTTTTCCCTTTGCTAATGTAATTATTCAGATGAATGAATATAAATTGTATTATATTAATGTTATATCATTTAATATGAGCTATGTATATATGCGAATATTTTAACAATATATATGAAATAATTTCTCGAAAGCTACATATATATTTTATTGTATATATAATACAATATATTATCACGTAACACTAACGCTTTTATACCGGCATTTTCTCTAATTGCTAATTTTACGCCTTGTTCTATAACGTTACTTTCCTAACATCACATTAATTGTGTATAGTTGAAGACGACTACAGGACGATAGTTATGGATTCATATATACTTAGACTGTGATGTTTGTATTCTCTTTGAATATAATTTGCAATTGAATTTAAAAAATGTATAATATTGAGAATCGAAAATAGTGCTATAATTGCTATATATCAGAGATGAAAAAATATAATTAATTTTTCTATTAGTGGTTATTTGAAATTTAGCTTTTTATTTTACTTTAAATATTAAATCCTTGTTACATAAAAGTTTTTTTTTTTTTTATTATTTTCAAAAAATGTAGAAATTATTCACTTATTTGTTAAACAATTTTCGAAAATTATTACATTATCGCCGTGTAACAGAGGGAATAATTTAGTTTAAATTTACACATATCAGCTGCAAAATTGCATGACATTTGGTATTAATTTTCTGCAATATTATTTGTTTTTTTTTACGTCTATACAAATATTTTTATCTTTTCATCATTTTTCTATTTTAGACTATATTTAATATAGAACTATGCGATTAGTTATGTATTCGTTTTTTTTTTCTTGAAGCCATCCCATTTCACATTTCACATTTGAAATGAAATTGCAACATTTTAAAATATTTAAATAAAATTAATATAATTCATAATTTTGTTAAGAGAAAAAAAAAAAAAATGAATACATTAAAATAAAAAAACTACTACTTTTTTAAAGGCAGATACAATTGTCGATTTTTTAAATTATTTTGTTATATACGGAAAGAATAATTTTAAAATAAAAAAAAAAAAAGTTTTCAACAACAAAGAAACGTTTTTTTTTTTTATTTGTGTGTGCATTTAAATAAAACGTGACCAAAGATGTAGAAACAAATATAGATAAAATGCAGGTCACATTGCAAAACATAGTTTTATTTTAATTGCATTCATTTTCATTAATAATAATGCAAGCAGAAAATTTGAATTATTATTTATAGAAAAAATGTTATATTTACACCTTTCTCTATTTATACTATAAAAAAACACAAATACCCATCCACCCATTAAATTCTCTCGTTTGATTGTCATTCTGAAGGATTTATTTTATTGTTGTTTTGTTGCCGCACAGTGCTATCTAATTAAAACTCGAAATGCGGTTTTTTGAATTTACTGCGAACTGGAAATATGCACATATCACATATCATATAAATTCGGTGATTATTTTTAACTGCAAAATTGTTGAACAAACCATACACAATGAGATGTTGCGTTATATACGTATACTTCACGAATTTTATTATCCATAAATGTTAGCCTTACGCAAACGTTTTGTAACATTTATTGATCGTTTTATCTTTCGTTGGAAAATTCATGATGTTTTCATCATTTGACAAAATCAATTGAAACATAATACACAAAGTGATATAAAAGTTTGAATTTATGTTACATTTAAACACAAGATTTCGTGCACATATTAATTTGTTGGAATTTATTTAATATACATTTTAAGTTACTATTGGTGCTATAGGTGCTATATATATATATATTACGTGTTATATTGCAAAAAATTTTTATAATCGTTTTTAAATTAGTTAATTTTAATTTAATTATTATCTCAAAATTTATACTATAATATAATTAAAAAATTAATTTATATAAAAGTATATGTGTAATTTAATTTTATTTATAAAACGCGTGCATGTTTTTATTTTTTTTTTGTTAATAACAATTTAAGGGTGTGGTATTTTTTTTTTATTTAATGTATAATATTTAATAAAGATATATATATATATATAATAAAATCTAAATATGCATATATCTCAGTTATTCATGTTCAAATATAATTAACACAAACTCATTTATTATTAAATTTTAATCTTATTGAAATTATCTAATACATAAACTTATTAAAAAAAAAGAAGAAATTTTATTTTATATCACAAAAGTTAAAAAAATACAAATATGTATAAATAATTATCATCAACATATTTATAATAATGACTACTATATGCGCGCGTGGGTGTTAAATGATAATAAAATGTTTAAGAAAAAAAATTATTCTAATACTAAATATGTTTAACATTTTATTCTGTATCTGTATATCTGTCTCTGCCTATATATATATACCATATATATATATCTTATGTTTATGCTGTTTTCTGTCAGTGTCATATTATATTCTTATTATATATATATATACATATCTCTCTATGAATCGTTGTCAATGACATGATAAGCCTTTTGTACACATAATAATAATACATAAACCAAACCAAAAGGAAAAAAAAAAAAAATTATAATAAATAAAAAGAAGAAAATATCACATTTTTTCTATACTTGCTGCTGCTGCTGCTGCTGCTTATGTGTTCTTATTTCTATAATATATGTATGTGTATATATATTATTTTATTTTTTTTTTTACACAAGACAACACAATATGAAAAGAATAAAAAAAAAAAAAAAAAAAATGTAACTCACGTCTTAAAAACGAGAGAAGCCAATTTGTATTAAATCGCCTTATAAAAGCATCAAGAATTTTTATCGAATAAGCCGTAAAAATATCTCAAATAACATATTATATGTGTGTGTCTTTATACCCACAAAGGGAAAAAAAAATAAAATAAAATATTATTTATATACAAAATAATATATTACGTATAATCTAACACTATTTTTACGTTTTATTTTTTCATGTATTTTGAAGTATTATAGAGATAGCAGACAGCTTAACGCGACAAATACAATATTTATTACAGAAGAAGAAATATAAAATTTTACACTGTCATTATGTATTTATAATCATCATTTTTTTTTCTTTCCAAATCGATGCATATATAATTAAATTTTTGCATTTACTTAAATACTCTATATTATATTATTAAGTTGTGTGTATGAATCTCGTATCAAAATGTATTATGAATTTGATCGATTTCACAGAATAACTATTTACTTATTGTAGAACGATACGTCAATTTGTTTAATTTTATATTATCAGCCTCTTGTACCTCAGTGTCCTAAATAAATTTCAAAACAAATTTAATATAGTCATGGAATTGAGTTTAAAATTAATTTTTTTCAAAAATTTGATAAATTATATAGAAATGTTATAGTACAACAGGCTCTAGAGAAAAAAAATAAATGTAAACTTTTGTAATATATATTATTTCCTTTAAGTTTTATAATACTGAATCAAATACACCTTTTTTTTCCCTATTTCATATATTTGCTATTATATATTATTATATATTATTAGGGTATATATATATGTTACACCATATAAAACATCAACTATATTTATATATTATAAAAGTTAAATAAAATACATTCTCATAAATCAAATATAAAAATATAATTATCAAATTTATTATTTTGCGTTTGTCTTTACGATCTGTGCCATATAATAATTTATATATAATGTATGATTACGATTACATATGTTATGTATTTATATATATTAGAATAAAATATATAAGTTGACACAAAAAAGATGAATTTATATATTGTATATATGGTATATGGTATATGAACATATGAACATAAATAAATAACTCTTTTGTACATGTGTGTGTGTGTGTATTTGTATAAATATAATTCAGCAGATTATAATATCCTCTGAAATGATTTCCGCATTCACATTTTCTCTGTATATACACTATATATTGGATCTTTACATTGAAAATTTGCTTCTTTTATAAATTATAATATGTTTTTCCGTTCTGTATATATATATATACGGTAACATTGAATATTTATTGTTTGTTGAGGTAGTCGCGTGTCATAACATTTATTATTTATATTTATTATATTTAATTAATAACATGCACTGTAAAGTGGCTTTTCAACGACGGCAATACTCGACCACATACTCTTTGAACAGCCCGTACAGAATTATGAAGAAGTTGACATTACTTTCATTAAAACACTGGGGCATTGTTTACTTAAATTACAGAAAAGAGATAATTTTTGATGTGAACATCCAACACTATATGTGTGTGTGTGTGTTATGTACAATTATATATATATATATATATATAGTAAAAGCCTGTAAGGCATAATTTATCGTTTAATATCTATCAGGATAAGACAAATAAAACAGAGAGAAATGTTAAAAAAAATATTATATTATTCTATCACATTTATCTACTGCTACTGCTAAAATGAAGAATGGAATGAGATGAAAATAAAAAAATATAAAAAAAGGATTTTATACAAATAAAAATGATTCTAAAGTTTATGTTTTGTATAATAACTATAAATATATATATATTATAAATGTATATTTATGTCATTAAATGAAAATGTAAACTTTATAATAAATATTTTTCTGTTATTGTTGTAATAAAAATAATAATTATTTTTTATTCTTATAATTATTAAAAATAAGTTATATAGTATTTATTTTACATTATCATAAAAACTAAACTCGTATAGATATTTAAAAAGAGTATTGTTTTATTTAAATATATCATTATTAAATTGTGTTATACTTAGCATGCAGCATAATGGCATTTATTAAACATTGAAGAAGGTAAATGCAGAATATACACACGTCCTTATATGAATTTACATATATATATATATGTATATGCCGTACACCCTCACACATCATCATGTCACACCTAAACGTAGTACATTTACAATTATTAACACTGCGATAAAAAGTTAGTTAGTTCAGTTAACCCGGATTTTAACGATTTCTAATTTAATTTATCTCATAATATTTATTTGATTAAAAAATAAGATGATAAAATAAATAACGTGAATAGAGAAATTGTTATTTAAATAACAATTTTTTGAAATAATAAAACGTAGTTAAGTGTAATTTTTTCACAAACAATGCCATATATATATATATATCGTTAATTTAACGTTGAAGCCGTGTTGGTAAATTACTTCGTCTGTGAGTATATAATTCTTTTCATCAATTCGTATGCTATTGTTATATATTGTATGTTATTATAGAAGAAGTCCATCCATCCTACGATTATAATACAAATTTGTGTATATATATATATTTATGTTTGATAAATTTACTAATACATGCCAAAGTGATTTTGTAAGCTCTCAAGATCTAAAAATAATCGGATTTCTTTTATATATATTATATAACAAGTCAATTTTATGAATAATTTGCCATCATTTAAACTGTTTCGGTTTCTGTATAATTGAAAATCGATCTAAATAAATACAATTTCTTGAGCTTATGTTTAGAATATCTAATTATTATATTGAATATTATTAAATTTGTATAATTACATTACATTTTTATTACATTACATTATACATATGTGAATAATAAATAATTTTTCTCCTTTTTTTTTTTTATTCTCATTTCAGGTAAAATTGATTGCACACGTTTTATTTTGTTTCATTATTTATTAAAACATATTATAAATATTATAATATTTATAAACGTACAAACATAAAAATATTCGTAAGTAAAATGTTATTACTTTGTGGGATTCACATCTTGTATATATATTATATTTTATATATATATAAATAAATTATTTTGATATAGATATTTTATTAAAGCCAAACTCAGACAAAGCAATTAAATTTATGTCAACTAATGGCTTCATATTATTTTTAATAGTTAAAATCTTTCTGTCGACATATCGCAATTTATATAAGTGTTTATGTATACTAATATAATGTACGGTAGTATAAAAATATGTGTATTCAGTTGGTGTGTTTTCTGTTTATTTAAACACGTCTTCAAACTTTCTTTCACAAATATACACTATAATAAAATATTGTATAATATAAAAACAAAAGACAATCAACAATAATAATTTATTTTACTTTTTTGTGGTCTAAAACTCTAAAATAAGTAATTTTTCAATTTTAAAAACAGATGCATTGAATGGAAATAATAAATTTTGTAGACTAAAGTGTGGTGCGTATATATGCGGTTAATATATGTATGAACAATATAAATTATTTGTCAGACAATTTTATAATATTTAATATTCAATAGATTTTATATATGAATTATTCCTTTCCTTAAGTGTGATCTGAATATATAATTATAAGCATAAACGTACACAATATTATATTATATTTAGAATACTTTATGCGGTAACTATCTATATGATGTATGTTATTAAAAGTAATAATTGCAATATAAAAACGAACAATATTTTTCCACGAAATTTCATGTGTTTTATATAAATAAATTCTGTAATTTGAAACATTTTCGCTTTTAATAAAAATCAAAGTCGAAATCTATTGCTTTTCAAATTTCTTACAAAGAGAGCTGAAAGTACTATATAATATAGAAGTTTTAAATTACATATGATACTATTTACAATCGGTGACACTTAATTTAATGTTAATATTAATATAAGAACTTGATAAATGCGGGCTAATAATGAATCATATCAATTATAAATAAATAACATACACACAGAAAAAAAATACTTAATCAAAGGAATTCAATAAAAATCTGTTGGTTTTCAATCGACAACTTTTCAATATAAATAAATTATTTTTAAAATTAATTAAACTACGCATTTTAAATTAAATAAAAACATAGTAAACACATAAATACTAAATTTAAAATTAATAATGTAAAAATAGAGTTAAAATATATAAAAAAATATTTAAAATGGAAAAAAGTATAATCGAAACGCTTATGTTTTGTTGAATTCGATTTGATTTTCATAATTTGTGAGTAAAAGAATTTTCCATTGTGTTTAAAGAATATGACATTTTAAAAATCATTTTAAATTTAAGGGATATGTATATTGATTTTGCTACGTAGATTTCATTTTAATCATCTTTGAATTAAAAAAAAGCAGATCGGTTTTAGTCGCAAGAACAATTTTTTTCTGTGTTTATTCTATTTATTTTATCATAATAAAAGAAAAAATACCAATTAACTATATTTATATTTAACCATCTAATGCTGAATGAATGATTACATTACTACAATTTGAGATCATATGGTCCAACTGCTAACAACAGCATTTTTAGTCTTTAAAAATATTTTTGTTTTAAAAATTATAGGGTTAATTAATAATATTTTCTTCCGTTTAATTAATTCATATAAATAACACAATCAAAATTGTTTCGATTCACAATAATTTTTAACCATAATTATGAATATAACTTCTATAAAATGTATGTTATACATATATATTTATAGTCTCAATTAATTTTAATAATTTTCTAATTAAATACATATCACAAATGTTATTGTATTTTATGAAACCAAATTCTTGTATTCATTAAAATTAATTAAAAACTCAATTATTAATATGCGTTTAAATAAAATTGTACGATATTTATATTATTAATATTACTGCGAGACATTATTATTCGTTAAGAATAATTAAATTTTTTTCTGGTTATAAAACATTATTAAATGTAATGAAAAAGAATGATATTTTATGTTATATTTACGTTTTCTTTTAAAAATTTCTAAATGGATTTTATAAATAGTTGTGTATGGTATAGACGCAGTCAATGATCTAATGTGTCAAAAGTATGAGATGATCCCATTGAAAAAATATATAATGATTATTGTAAATGATGTATATGTATTCGTTGTGCGGATAATATATTAATATAAATCTTTGAAATAAATAATTAAGAATATACTGGAACAACCCAATTTTACATCAACATCTCAAAATACTATTTTTTGTATTTCTTTTGGATATTATTATATTCACATTTCCTTAATATTATTGTTTTTCCATTATATAAATTTGATAGTATTTAAAAAAAATCTTCAATCTTCAAATAATAATCAACGGATATTTTTTTCTTTCTCCGTCTAAAAAATTGCTACTCAACTGACATATATCGTTTGAATCGAAGTTAAAATTATATAATTAACTAACCAAAATTGCCTATGAACAGTATTTCTCAGTAAGAATATTTGGATACAGCTGTTATTGATGGAACATTTATTTCATATGTTATATATAATTTGTTTTTTGTTTGATTAGTTCATTTTGTTCAGATAAAACTTATAGTAATTATTTTAGTAGTAATAATATATTTTTCTACAACTACATTATACTTTTCTTACACTATCTTAAAATGTTTATATTGATTTATAAATTTAAAAATATCAATAGTAGTGTCTTTTAGTTGTGGAAATAAAAATGTATACACAACAATACAAATAATTTTTTCTAGTATATAAAATTTTATAAAATTTTCGTGTAAATCGAATTGTCTTTTGCATGCTTTAGAACAATATGACATAAAATACTAAATTTTCTATATATGTTTTTAGTATATGGCTTATATAATTTATATTCTACACTAAACATTCATGTATGTACATTATGTACATATTTCTAAACTTCTCCATTGTTACGACGAGTATTATATTTTATATATAATTGCATAAACTATATCTAATATTTCAGTTATTTGCTTTTCCTATGGCTATATTTTATGTATACTATTTTCGACTATAGTATATTTATTTATTTCCTTATTTATTTATATATGTGTACAGTATCTCTAGTCTAGCTAAACTTACATTAAATACTATTATGCTGATGTTGCTGCTTATTTTGTGATAATATATTCATCCATTCAATGTATAATTGAAGTATATATACATATAATTTATATACATTTCATTTCAAACTTCTATAATTTTCACAGTCTTTGTTTTTTGATATAACACTGTTCACTGGCTGTACGTACAGAGTACTTCAAAAGAATATAACAATATAGACAAAGTATTAATAATAAAAAAAAAAGTCAGGTCTGGTCGAATACTTAGTTTTACAAATTTATTAGGAGATTTGTACAGAATTGTACATCACTCATCGCAGTATCCAATTCCAAAAATTTATATTATTTAATTAAAATGAACAAACTGAATTTTCTCATTAAATGTTGGTCCATTTTCAAAGCGAAATAACACTTATTCTTCAAATGTATTATTAACAGAGATGTTAACAAGATGTATTTTAAATCTCAATTGAAATTATTATATGGACAACCAAATGTGTTTTGTTTTATGCGAGAACATTAAAAGTTGAATTAAGTGGTGACGATTAGATAGATACCTTTTATATAATGCATTAATATTTTATTATATAGATAATGCGACAATGATAATATAACATTAATTTAGCAAAATTAATATATATTGTTAATTAAAAAATCATTTAATTTTATGATGTCAAAGTTATTGTTTTTTTTTTGCTCCGATCATATTTCTTTGTTATTATTAGTTATTTTATTATATAAACATCAAAATTTATATGTATATTTTTTATAGTAGTTATATAAAATTTATTGTTATATAATTTGATAAATTGAAATTAATCTGCCTGCGCTAGCCAAACACACACACAGTGTATCCGCATGTATAAAAGTTTTAACTTGATATTAATGACTTTTACTATAATATATTTTTTTTGGGTTTTGTTAGTATTAATATATATTTTCCATATTTTTTCTATGTTCATATTTTTTTATTTTTTCATTTTCATCGTCATCCATCGCTCATCATGTCCTCATCTATTTTTATTTTTTTCATTTGTAATATACCATATATATATATATATTCTATTATATAATATACTTGTTGTATAGAGAAGGATCTTTATATCCTTTTGTTTTTAATTAAAACAGTATAATCTTATAATCCTTTTTTATTTTTTGTTGGAAAATTTTCATAATCATAATATATTGTAATAATAATGATATTGATGAACATTGTACTTTACATATACACATATATAGGCGAAACAACAAAAAAAAAAAGGAATACGTTTTATCATCTTTTGTCTATATATATTTATATTTATATCCGCATAATATCTATAATTATGAACTGGTTTGTTTATTTTCTTTCCAGTTTAAGTGTTTTTTTTTTTTATTATTATAGTTGTTGTTGTTGTTGTTACTGATATCGACATCATTACCATATTTTAATGTAATGTTAATTTTATTTTTCTTTTGTCCTATAATAAATGTATATTTACGTATGCGCAATTAAGTATATAGTGCATAAACAGGCATCTGCTTAAGTTTCGGAATCCGGCATGGATATGGCATATAAAACCACAGCAAACTTATAGTGAATTGTACGATATATGTATTTTAGATTATTTTCTATTAATATTTTTGTTAGCCATAATATGTTGGATATTCTTATTTTTGCCTCAGTGGCTTATGTCATTCAATCTGTTGTAGATTTCGAGTTGAATTTGCCGATTTTTTATATATACGCAAGCTGAATAATTTTGTACAATTTAAGTACAATGTAAGATATAGTTTCCTGGGGCGAGGGGCACTATTGTGGCCGGATAACTTGACGTATATATGGTTAATCAACATGTGTACTCCATTAGCTTGTTGTGTTGTGGTACAATTAGAAATTCGTCGTAGAAATGAACCCCTCGAATTAGGTCCACTCGGTTGGCGTACAAAAGAGGTAGCCGGTCTGATTAAATATGCCTGAAATATTTGAAATAAATTTTTTTTACTTATTTATTATACACAGAACTTAGAATTAAAATATATATTTATGCATTATATCTATATAAATATTCAAATTATATAGTTACAATTCAACTTTCACAAATACTATGGAGTTCAACAACTGTAAGTGCAATACATAAATTGACAATAACGTTAAATTGTATATAACAACGACGTTTGGAATTCAAACAAGTATATACAAAATTATAAATTGTCAGACTTAAATATATATATACGCAGATATACATTATGCATAAGAAGTTATATATGCGCGCATACGTTTATTTATAAATTTATATTCTTAATTCAGTTCATACCAACAAAAAAACTGTCTATGTTAATGTAATAATAATAATAATAATTATAATAATAATAATAATAATAATAATAATGAAAATACGACTGAATGACTCATTTCACATTGTATGTACATAAGATGAATACAATACAATTTATATGTAATTATAATATGCATATAATATATAGCTTTACTGTATTTACTCTGTTTTGTTATATACTTATGAGTTATATATTGTTTTATGTATATAGATAGAATTGAGATTTTAAAGATAATACGATATTGTAGTATTTGATTGTTGTCAACATTTTCAGAAATTGGGTTTTTTTTTTTTGTGGGAAATAATTATTTTCATTTTATCTGTATGTTATAGATATTTACGTAGCGAATATACAGTGAAAATGGAATTAATTCGTTTATCGTTGCAAAATGCAAAAAGCAATGTATAAAATGGTAATTTGTTGCTATTATTATATATATATATAAAGTAATACTATGCTATATTATAAATATACATATATATTATAATATTGTATATATATGGTAAAATAGAAAAAGGACTATAGATGAAATGTTATAGGGTTAATAGGAAGTATCGTTAATTTTAGTCGATATATATGTCAAATTATTTCTTATATAATACATATAATAAATTATATAAAATATATTTGATTTTCATTTCAAAATAGTTCCTAAACTATGTGCAATATATATATGTCTGATATATTGTGTCGTCGTCGCATTATAAAAGGGTAACAGTTATATTGATACTATGGTTTTTCGTGTGGTACGATGTGGTAGCCCATTCATCAAGATATATTATATATATATATATATATATATATGGTATATAGTATATATAGATTAAGGAAGGGATTTTCATTTGGCTATCACTTTCGGCATCGGATACGTATAGATAATGAGTTGGAACTAAAGATATATATATAATGATTATTTTAGGAAGAATATGTATAGGGTTCCCATATAGATTTACACATAATGTTTTTGTTTTAATTTTTCTCTTCCTATTTTCTTTCATTTAGTTATTTACTATTATATATATTTATATGTGCCTTTAATATATAGACCAGACGTATATAAATATATTCTGGAATATTGTTTCATATACATATAGTTAAATATATATACAGTAGCAGGAGTATATATGGATAGTATACGTATATTGTATATAAGGAAGGAATAAATATAGAGAATGAACTATTTCCCTTTTGACATACTAATTTCTTATGTAATAAGGGTAAAATAGATATATAATTCTTATATACATTTACATTTTATATTTTGTATATATATACGTATTACAGTCGTGTCTCGTGTATATTTTATATAAGTATGATGCAAAATGGTATAAACGTCGTCGTGGAATTTAATTGAAAGAGAATGATTGAGATTGTTTATATAATATAAAATGTATATAATTTTATGTATATAACATTATGTTTATTTAGCAATGATTCATCTTATAAATTTAAGGATTTGTTTAACATTTGATTAGGAGGGTCAATTTTATGTATATAATGATGATGCGTTTGCAAAATTTTAATTAATTGAATTTTCATTTTGTATTTTATATTACTAATTTATTTGTGAAACATGATTAATTAGTATTATTTTAAAATTTTGTTTATTTATGTAAAAAAAATTATATCCGCATCAATTTATGCCAAGGGAATTTATTTGGTATTTCGTGTCATTAAGATTTAATTGACGTACGTATATAGGGCGATAGAATTACAATTAAAATATATGGTAATATATGATATCTATAAAAAAAAAATGCAGTACAGACTGATTGGTAAATTACTCTGCATATGGGATAATTATATAAAATTGTTCACCGATTATGTTATGCAAATAAATCAAATGCAATGCATAAATCAAAAGAAACTATAAATTTATTTTTTTTTTTGAAAGAACTATATAGTGATCAATAAATAAATTTAGTAAAAGTTATAATTTTTCTATTTGGCGGTTATACTTTAATTAATTTATTTCATTTTGTGAACACATTATGTTGCAGAAATTTTTATCTGCATATATGCGTATCTCGAATGTTTTTTTTTTTTGTATAAATTAAGTACAAATATTACCAATTTTTATTTAATTAAAATTAGAATACACTTTCTAATTTAAAATACTAAAAGCTTTTTCTATTATATGAGTGTGTAGTACTAATCAATAAATGCATAAATTTGGATTTTTATATTCCCTTTTCAATTATGATGGATTTACAAAACGAAATATTTTTAATAAAAATAACTTTGACGAGAAAATCGAAATGAAAATTAAAATTTCCATATAAAATAAACCAAACTATGCGTATAGTTCTATAATTTTATATCGCGTTATAAAAAAGTACTATACAATTATATATGTGATTTTTTTTTTTTCCACTGACGTTACCTATTCATTATTCAAATTACCCATTCATTAAATTTATTGTACAAAATATGTAAATAACATAAAATCTATTTAATAATTCAAAGTAAAAATTCGAATATCAATTTATATTTGCACGTGCTAACTCATACCTATTTACCGCTCTGCAGCAGAGTGCTAAATATTATATTAAACTTTTACTGTGACTTGTGAAATGTAACGCAATAATATAACAACCACCACCCACCGTACGTTGTATACAATCATCATTGCTTCTCGTTACAACTTTTAGTTTAATATTCTGTATATAACTTATATATATATAAACTGTATATAATAGATATATATATAATATATAAGTGGTAAACGATTCGGTCGTAGAAGTGTGAGATACACAAATAATGAAATACCTATATATATACCATGTATTTATTGTATATTTACTATATGAGAATACCTTATAATTATAATAATAATGTTTTTAATTCACTTTGTGAAAATATGCATGATAATTTAAAATATATTGTTTTCATAACATAATTTTAATAAATGACTTTGCAAATTAAAATGTTAAATTACTTCCTTTTAATAATATAATATATTGTACTTAAATATGTGTGCGTTTATAAATTATTAAAAAAATGATGGTTTTTCCGTTTTCTGCGTATATATATTTTATAAAAACATATGCGGTATTTAATTTTTAATATGCATTCCATATAAGAAATTAAATGATCATTATATTATTTATTAAATGATCATTTATTTATTAATTTTGAAAATTTTCGATGTGTGAATCTTTACGTTATTTATTTTTTATTTATTTAAAACTAAAAACTTATCTAACGTTGAAAAAACATTACACTTTTACTTTTTTGATGAAATTTATAATAATTATAATAATAATAATAATATTTTATTCGGTATAAATAATGTTAATAATTTTAAAACGCAATAGTTATATATATGACATATTTTATAGAATATGTGTTTTGTTGCAATAGCAAAAGGATTTGGTATCATCATTATTATTATATTATTTTATGTATATTTAGTAAGATAGCAAAATTTATATTGGTAATTTTAACGTATATATAAAAAATAATACACAGCGATAATGTTTGCATATTCTGTTATGCATCCAAACAGAATATATTAAATTACACATTGAAACTGCGGTGTTTGTAACCAAATCAAAGCTTCGCATAAGTATCTAAATCAAAGGCGAATCATATTAGAATCAAAATGTTTCATATACGGCCAACTTTTCGTACTCTCACCAATATTATAACAATACAGAAATTTAGCGTATGCAAAAAGAAATATATATATTATATTTCAGATAATATATTCTTTTAAATTTGTGTGTGTACAATATATAATTATATATTTAATGAATTTAATTTAATTTGAATTAAAAAAAGTGACGAGTACGTGTCATTTGTATATATACAAGGTAACATTTTGTTCAAAACACACGCATATATATATTGTGAATTGTGGTTGTTCCACTTAATGTTTATGAAATTAAAATTTTTATAATTACATTTTATCTTTGTATATAATTCCTATATAATGTGCGTATGCGATGTAAAAATATAGAGAGATTGTTTGTTACACATTATGTTAAAATAAAATGTTTTTTTTTAATTTTACTGTAAAATAGAAAATATTATATTGGATCGATAATTTTGTGGAATTTCCATTAATTAAAAATGTTAAACCCACAATTTTCATAAAATTACCCATTCTATTTATGTATATTGTTTATTATTGTGCATATAAATTTTATTGTTGAAAATATATAATATATTTATATGTGATGATAACTAATATGATGATGGGAATGGAAAATGATGATGTGGTGGTGGTGGTGGTTCATATCGAAATTATTTACGTTAAATATATTATATGTAAATATATTACGATTTAAATTCAAAATGTTTGTGTATATATAATCGCATAGATTAAATAAAATGCGCAATAATACTTTTGATAAAATTAGTGCTATAAATAAAAATACATCATAAATACAAAATAAAAATATATATTGTGTACAAATCGAATGAAGAGGGCAATTATGTGCATAAAGTTTTTTTTTTTTTTTTAATAAATATAATACCAATTGAAATATTATGATGTGAAAATTAATTATATATATGTATTGCATGTGTGTTATAACAAATATTTTATTATCATATTGACAGCAACCTATTGTGGTTTTATAATCCTTAATTTTGTCAAATAAACCAATTTTAAATTAAGCCTTTGTCATATAATATATGACAACAGCAAATAAATATCCATCTGTAACTATATAAATAACATATATTCTTGCGAAAAAAACTCTGAAGGATTTTAATGATGTCAACGCATAAATTTAGGATTACAACGAATAAAATTGAAAAATGGTTTCATTTTGTTAACTGTATTTTAGGTATTTTCAATAGTTTCACATGTATTAAGAATCCGGTGTCTCAACTCTTTTTTTCCCTTAAAATAATATATACAAATAATATATATAAAAGCAACATATATAATAAATAGAGAAATTGAATATAAGTTATTAAATTATATAATACATTTATTATTCTTAACGAAACTTGAAAACAAATCGTATTAAATGAAATTCAAATTTCTAAAACAATATACACAAATACAAAAAGTTGTTAATTAATTCAGTATATATACTATACAATATATGCAATAAATGAATTATCAAATGAACACGTATGTTACTAATCATAATTATAATCTTTATATTCTGAAATACAACAATTTCAAATTTAATATTCAAACTTGATGAGTTATATATTGTGTATATAGATATTATACACACAACACCCACATATTATATGTTACTCATTAAAATCTCTGTATTTCTAATTGATTAAACCTTTAATACACAAGTTTATTTTTATTTTAAATAATTTTACTTACATACAACTGACAACATTTTATCATTTTATCTATGCCCATATAGATTTTACTTTAAAAAGATATTAAAATTACTATGCTCATCAATAAAGGACATAATCGAAGCAATATACAATACAATTATGTGAAAAATTATACTGTATATGTAGAGACATATCATTGGTCCGTATTTCTTTCGAATTATAGTAACAAATGAGCTATGCCGTGTTATGGTAAATGATGTAAATGTAGTACAAAACAATGATTAGTCAGTTTTTGTTTCCAAAATTGAATGAAATCGTAAAAAATGCAAACGATTCCAGCAAGAAATATGTACTGTAACATTTTTAACACAGTATTATTATTTTATTTTATAATAATTTTGATGTCTCGGAAATTTATTTATATATTTGATTTAATTAAAAATGGTTCATCCTGTACAGCAGCTATAAATAGCAAAACAATATATTTTATGATTTACATAAAATTGTCTAGTCAACAAATTTTTATGATATTAAATTAATCTAATTTAATTTATTTAATAAAATATACGCTATGCATATAAAATGTTAATTATTAAACTAATCACTGTACATAAATTTTATAAAATATTAGTAGTTAAAATTTTAATATATAAATATAGTATTATTACAGTCGATTATGGCATTTATATTTATTAATATACTAACATATACCTAGTATATAGATTATATATATTATATAGATTAAATATATAGATTAAATAGTTTTTACGGTTATATCTTTCAGTTCTGTTATCAGTATTTTATATTATATAATATATACGACGATACCACACATATTAAACTTATATTATTTAACAATTTATATGGTATAATTAAAGTACTAGATATACATTTTAATTTATATAAAATATTTTTGATAATTATTTCCATATATAAATAAATAAATAAATAAATAATATTAACTGAAACAGATGCTATATCTGTATATGTACCACAAAATAACTATAAGTATTTGTATATATATATATATATGGTGTGTGTATTATAATAAATCTGGTCAGTCTGAGAGTCATTAAATTTTCTGTAAGTGGATACTTATATATATTTATAATATAAATGTACAAAGTAAATGACTGTGTAACTGTTAGAATATCACAACCTCACCTCTACCATATAACCACATTAATACCATAACTAAGTATACCTTCTTAATCCTCTCAAATTTTAACAATATGTATAGGTATTTTGTAGAATATATGAAATTTTATAGCTATATAGAAATCGTATCTAAATATGTGTTTTTGTAATATAAATATATATTTCGATTTTGGTTTGTTTTGTATACACGGCAAAGATACAAAATGCAAATGATAAAAAAATAAATAGCATTTGTGTATATGGTTAACATAGGGTTAACTTATACTTTTTATTTATTTTTTGTTGTAACACACTATAAAAATGAATGAATAAAAAATATGTGTATGTATACAATAACAATTGGCAGTAGTCATAAACAAATGTATAATAGAGTAAGACAATATGTATTAATTGTGAATGTTAATACTAGTATATATTCTCTTCATGTCATACCATATAAACGTATATACATAAAATACACAAAATTCTGTAAATGAAACGGCACTAAAGGATTTTCTTTTATTTTTATAGCTTTTCTTGAAGTTTTCTCATTTATAACATTTTTTATGTATATGTACGTACATACACATAAATTTGAGATTTTCCGAATACGTAACGTGTATATAAGTATAAAGTATATATATGAGGTATGTGTAAATGAGATAAATATATGTATATACACTTTATATACTACAATATATATATATATATATTATATGTACTATTATATACTAGACTACTACATATATATTATTGTAGTACATAAACGTTTGTATATAAAATATATATGACGTGAAAGAAGATCAATATTTTTGTCGTCATTTTATACTGCAATGTGTTATAGTCAAATTCATCCAGAGAAATTGTAAATTATTGATGTGAAAAAACTAAATTTTCCCCATTTTCTTTTTCGTTATGTTATTCGTACATATATAAATTATCATCGTTATTGTTGTTGTTATTGTACTTTTCATTTAATATCATCATAATATGAATGAAAATGTATTTTTCCATATAGTCATTTTCATTTTTGAAATATTTTATTTTTCATATTCTTTCACTAAATATATATTGTATGTATTTATTGTATATATTAAATATGGTATATTTTCATTTCCATTCCATATATTGTACTATATATATAGTCTTTTTATGACCTTTTGTCTTATTAGATTAAATATTAAATATGTATGTGAAGTTGAATCTTGTTTTTATATTTCTCATTTTCCCGTTTTCTTTTTTTCCTTTCATATATAAAATGGAAAATCATGAATGTGTGTGTGTATGTGTCTGTTGTGTTGTGTATGAAGGGTGATTTTTTTTTTATGTATACGCCAATTTTTGTTTTTTTTTTCCTTTTTATAGGGAATTCCTATATATTGTTTTATTTTAGGTTATTTTTTGTTGTTGTTATTATTGCTGTTGTTATTGTTGTCGGTTTTGTATATCCAATATATATATATATATATTAAAATAGTATTGATTGGAATGTTTATAAGATAACCTCTTGTATAATATAATCTATGGTATATATTCATTGCACAAACATATTTATGAATAGTCTCTGAATAATTATTTTGTTTGGAATATACATTAATATTTGATATAATCACGTAAATTAAGTGTGTGTGTGTATATACAATTTTCGTTTATATAAATAAATATTTTGATGAGTAAATTAAGTTAAATTTAATAATGTAGAAAATCTTTCAATGAGCAATTTAATTATTTTTAATATTAATGTATACGATATAACATGTATAGGAGAATAAATTGCATGCTATTTTGCATAATTTATATGTTTTTAAGAAATTGTACATTATTCTTTATTATTTTATACATATTGTATATATATATACATATTAGAAATGTATATTTGTATAAAATCCTTTGAATATTTTATATTGTAATGTTTACCTATACTAAATATGTATATTTTCTTTTACAATGTTATATATATACAATATATATATATAATGTACTATATGTACGTAATAAATAAATATGTGTTTCGGTATTTTATTGATTCAGTGTTAAATCATATTTTTGAAACGATGTGATAATAAATTTATATTTCCATTATATATTTAGAATTTCATGTACACTAGCTTAGATGTGATGAGATTAGTTTAAAATAAAGATTATGATGTTACTGCAAAATCCAAAGTATAATGTGGCGCTGTTAAATGATTGTGAAGTTACCTATATGCCGGTTTATATATGAAAGTTGAAGTGGTATAATAAACTATGCATGTAATTAGTAGTATAGTTATGACATCTATATAATAGAATATGATAACTTTTAATTGAAATATTCAATATATTATTATACATATTTTATTTAACTAAAAAATTGTACTCATACCATTTTTCCATTTAACAATTTCTATATTTAATAAACTATCACGTCGAATAACAACAAAAAAGTACCACAAAATTTATAGTCTTGCTGTAATCGCATTTAACGCATTATTACAAGTGTGTAAATGACTTTAATTAGTCTTCTTACGACCTGAACAATTTCGGTAATAATAAATTTTTCTCTTTGCATTATTTTATTTAACATTATTATTATGTATACTCGTCGTATCTATGGTATAGTAAATAAATGATATGCTTAACAATTTATATTTCTCTTGTTACAATCTCATACTGCTGCATACAATATATTATTACATTTATGTATATCCATATACATTTTGTTAATATAGTGACGAAGTTTTTTTTTGGCTTTACATTTCCTATAATGGAACAAAACGATTTTATGTTTACAAAAATTATGTGTATACAATTATATACATGTTTTATTAGTATATATATGTCGATGAATTGATTGCGCAATCTTAATTTCCTTATATATTTAATCAGTACGATATTAAATGAGCATAAATAATTTCAATTTATATTTAGTATAAATTTATTTCCTTATATTGTGTATAGTTAATTATTCTCGCCTCGTTCGACTAGTCGTACGTATTACATTTACTTATGTAATATGTTTTTTTTTTTTTTTATAGGTTTATTTAATATTTATATGCTATAGTTGTACTATATATATTTGCAAGGGCTTTTATATCTGTTTATATTCTGTGATGCTAAAATGAATTTGTTTTGTAAACAGACAATTATGTCGTCTCTTCATTCTATTCTATATAATATATTTACATGTAAACTGTATGAATTGAGATACACCACATATATTTACATAAATGCTTATATATATATATATATAGTGTTTTGTATATAGATAAATATGCGGTAAATAGAAATATATATATATATGAAAAAATCTCTTGTACGTACAAATAGGTATATGACAATGTTTGTCCATGTGTGTAATGTAAGCTCTGTAGTGGTTATCATTCTATAGCGACAAAAAAAAATGGGTTAACTCGAGTTTCATAACCAAATGTGTTTACATATAATTATATATATTATATATGGATTAGTTCAATTTCAATATACTAAAATAATCGTATGACGATATATTCACAGCTAAATATATATTACATCCTTTGCAAAAAAAAATAATAATATGATTGACATGTTTATGTTTTATATGTATAATAGTTTATACAAACATTCATATTTTTTCAAATATGACACATATTATTAAAAAATAATTTAAATTCAATTACGAATTTTGGTGTTTTTTGAACACATATTTTCTATAACTTCCATATTTCCATATTTGAAGAAACTTTTTTTTTGAGAAAGGCAAATTTTCTTATGTTTCTTAAATATTTAAAATTTGTATTACACATCTCATCTGCGATAGAATTTTTTTTTTATTTCTATATTATGTCAATATTGTTTCTATAAATTCTATCACACTGATTAATATATGATATAACAACGAAGCAAAAATTGAAAAAGAAGAAAATTAATCAATATTAAATTAACCTTAATATTCAACCCCTTTTAACCAAAAACCTATGTAACTATATTGAAATAAATTTGTATGCCTCTTATATTTATATGAAATATAAACTTATATAATATATATTGTATATATGTTTTTATATAAAATTACATCATATAACATAATATTTTTTCAAAAAAACCAAATACTTATAAATATATCCTTAGGGAAATTTTATTTTCTAAGTCAAATTGCCATTTTCGATTTAGTTTTTTTTGTTGTATATGTTTTATGTATATACAAAAGCATGTTTTATATATGTATTTTATATATACACACGTATCTGTGTATAGTTGCTATTATTTGGGTCTATATTGTTGTTGCTGCTGTTATTATATTATTCTTACTTTTGCTATGGTTTTATTATTCGGCTTTCATTTTTCCGGTGAATGATTTAATGTATAATATATACACTGCATGCATGCGCATATCCTCGTATATACCATATATATATAAGAATTATTAAAACCAAAAAATATTCGAAAAATGAAAGAAAAAAAATAATTAATACCGGCACCACATCGTTATATGGAGTATAGTGAGTGTATATAGGGTGTAGACCAATTACGCACCATGGCTAAAAATAACCACCACCACGACCAACCACTTAAAGAAAAACATTATAACAGCTGAAAAGCATATACACGAAATTATATAATAAAAAAATAAATAGAAAAATTTATATTGTAGTGTATTAAATAAAATGTTAAATAAGAAAATCGTTTGTGAATATTATATTCGCGTATAAAAATTGTTCCTTTAATAAAAAAATTAAGGGAATTTATTTATATATCTAAAAATATTATTTTATATATATATATTTATATAAACTGCGATAAATTAATTGTACAGTCAGTTCTCTCTGCTATATATATTCGGGGCAATTTACGTAAATCGCGAATTATTTGTTTTATATTCACAATTTCTTATGGACAATTGTTGGTTCAATGCACGGGTTAGTTGTTGTGGATAACCTTTACATAGACAACAGTTTCAACGCATTTCAAGAGCTCTTATTAAACGACTAATTTTTTTATCCCATATCAATCAATAGATTTTCAATTTTTGTTTTCATGGTAACCATTTTACTTTCTTTTGGATATACCTCACCAACTGGGGAAATTTTTAATTAATTTTTTCGTTGACCTTCTTTGTCTTTAACATCAAAATCGTCACTTTTGAATCGATGGAACCATATATATAAATGGAACCATATATGGAGCAAAATCACCCGATTTAACTGTGTAAATATTTTTGTACACATAAATTTATTGAAGAGTTGACAAAACGACTATGTGGAAACAAACTTGGAATTGTAAACTTCTAATAATACTGTGTGTATATTACTTGTGTATAGCAATTTTATGTATAATTTATGTATATATTATTACTTTCTCATATTTATTATTGTATATACACAATCGTATAATACCTATACTATATCATTTTAAAAGTTAATGTCATGCCGAGATTATGTATTATATAAGTTTAAATGTTATACCGCACCACAAACATCGTACAGCATATATTAACAAAATATATTATATATGATGGAAAAATCATTAATTTTCGTTTTTGTTTGCGAATGAATATTTTATATTATATTAACCACGTTGTTTATAAGTTTGGGTGGGTGTTGTACCATATATAGTTGTAACATAAACATGTACATTGGTATATATACTACTTTATATATTACATATATATTTACATGTACATATTTATCTTTATATATAATAATGAAGTAAAATGACAGATGAAATGGAAAATTTTTATATATGCATATTATTTATATTAATTTATTATATAAACAATATATGTAACAACATTTTTTTGACAATACTTACACTGTTCATATCATACATACGTGATAAATTATCTTTAATCTTAAATTGTTTACATTGCATTATTTATTATTTACTGTGAACATTTTATGGGGTTTGTTTTATAATAATAATAATAATAATAATCATAAACTGTAAAGAAAAACAAATGAAATTTTGATATATATAGGATCGTCATAAATATTTAAGGTGCAGCGGATAAGTAACATTTTTAATGTATAGAAAAATATAAAAATAATTATAGAATGTTTGTATAATGATTTCAAATTGTATATATAATAAAACTAACTAAATAATATATAAAAAATTTTTCCATAAACTATATATAACATGCAGATCTCTTGAGACGGTTAAGTAAGCGTTTATGGAACGATTTAAACTACCCATTTTTGTCATATTTATAGCATATATGAAATATATATCGTATTATATATAGTTTATTTTCAATCGAAATTAATATTATAATATTGTATTTTTTATTAATTAATTTTTTTTTTCTATGTTTCATTTCAGGTAAGCGTCAACTTTTCATTATTGGAAATAAACAATTTAATATTTTGGTAAATAATTATTCATAAAAATATTGTTGTGTATGGTATATATAAATCAATTATTTTACATATTTTGCGCTATGGATATATAAAACTATATATATATTTTACCACTTGATAGCTGTTGATCGTAAATATATGATAATAAATAAATTTCCGTACTAAACGTCCGGTCATCCATTGACTCTGCATATGTAATATATAAATATCTATATGCACACAATTCAATACCAATATAAATAATCCCATGCAGATTTATTAACTATTTTCCGTAAAAAACAAAATATGATCATTTCTTATCCAATTTATATTAACTTTTTATTTGTAAATGTATATAATAATTGACGTATAAAAATAATTATCAAAATTGACCAAATTTTCTGGCCCATAAAACTATCAATAATATAATATTTATTTCCAAATGTGACTATGGAATTGTTTATAATATACTTATTTTTTTTTCTATATAAAGTTATGAAATAAAGTTATAATTAACATATTGTTTATATATTAATACATAAATTTCAGCCTAAAGAACAATTTCAAAATCAATATACAAGCATTAAAGACATATTATTCAATTTTATTCCGCTTGCAGAACCCACCAATTATATCATGTGCGCGTCATTTACTTGGTACATTGGGTTTTTACAAAGAGTCTAATAGATTCTTAATTCACCACTCGTACACAGTACACGCACCAAAGAAATTAATTATAATACTGTCATTACTTTGTGCAAAAGTCACACTGATCACTGATCTATCCTATATTTATAGAGGTTTTAATATTTCAAAAAAAAATAAGGTTATATATAAATATATTTCTCTATTCAAGTTATTCATTTCGAACGAACAGACGTATCACTATATTTATGTAGACATTTAAAAATATAGTTGCTTTTATTTACATGTGCGCTATCTTCCCCAGTTGTATTTATAAATACCATCAGCCGCACGCTCAAATATCGACGGTGTCGGTGTTGTCAGTTTTAATATATATGAATATAGCATTCACACATAAAAAGCATGTTAATGCTATGATACGTTTTTTCTTTCGAATTGAATAACGTGAAGAGAGAAAGTTACTTATATAATAAAATATTTTCTTTGTATTTAATTCGAACCTATTCACGGTATAGTTTGGTGTAAATTCCGTCAATGTCATATCATAGTGTCGCATCTAATATAACATTTCGCATCTCATCACGTAGCTGCTATTCAATTAAATAATTAAAATATAAAGATCGATTAAATTAATAATAAAAATATTAAAAACAATTAAATTAATATATTATTCTTAAAATAATTTAAAAATATTTATGTGAAAAGTGTTTTTTTTATTGGAAAAATTGAATTAAGTTTTCGCTTAACAAATTTTTTTTTTCAATGACGCAGCAGATTTTTTTTTTCCTGGTTTTGGTTTTTTTTTTGTTTCTGTAATTGTAAAGGTAATTAAAATAAAATAATAATATATAAAATAATAAAAGGACGTCAATAAATATTTATATTATATATTATTATTTTAAAAACATTTATTTTAATTTAAACATATAATAATTAAAAAAATATTTTTAGTCTGAAAGTGTGTGTGTATGCAAATTTATATATGAATTTTTGATATTTTGTTTTTTAATGACGCAGTTTATGAGTTCGTTTTTTTCTTCTATATTTTACAAGAACATTTTTTTTTGTATTAGATATTCGCAGTTTATTTATTCGTTTAATCCTTTAATATTAAAACAATTAATATATTATTTATAAAGATTTTTTTTTTTTTTTAAATAAATTAATGAAAAACAAAAAAAAAAAAAAAGAAAAATTACCATATTTTGTCGTAACAAAGAAATTTTTGTTTTTTTTTTTATCAACTACTGCGCAGAAACTAATTAATATAATATTATAAAAATAGTATAATAATAATAAAAGTAGGTGTACCTATGTTAAATATAATATATAAATTGGTAAAAATATATAAATAAATAAATAAACAGTAATTCAATAAATGCGTGTGAGGATGCGTACGGCTGTGTAATATTTTTGATTATATATTTATAAAATCTAAATTTAAACAATTGTGAATTGGCATGATGATTGTATTGCATTCCATTAATTATATTGTATTAATGGGTTTTTCGATCGGTGCAAGCTACAGTGTAGTATTAAAACTTTTAGATGCGGTGGTATGTGATACAATTGTGAGTTTTATTTTTTATTAATTTTTTAATATTTTTACTTTATTTATATATTTCTAAATAACATTTTTTTATTATATGTTTGAAATCATATTTTCAATTTAATATTGTTATATTGTTGCTGTTGATGAATATATAATATAAAATTAATTGAATAAATATATTTTATAAATTTAACGTTATAAAAAAAATAAATATTATACATTCATTGAGATGAGAAACTACTTTCAATATTTTTCTTACATAAATTTAGTATACTTACTGAACTAATTACCATCTTTGACGTTGGACCCTATTCACTGATTAACAATTAAGATGATGTTTTCAAAATACTATTATTTTGATATGGGTGATTAGCCCATAATGGTGTTTGCAAACATTCTTAATCTTTGCGAGTAGTGTTCAATTGCAGTATTAAAATAAATACCAAAAACATTTAACATGTAAATTTTATTTATCAAAAATCAATTATACAGTCAAATTTTTTTCCAAGTGGTATACTCTTTTAGTTGACCGATTGATGGACTTGAATTATATAGTTTTCGATGTTAAATTAAATACTCGTGTGTGTGCGTTGTTGGTCATTTAATTAAAATGTATATATATATACAAACTAAAGTATATAAGGAAAACTAAAGTTTAGTAGCGCGTGATTTTTTATTATTTTCTATATATATAAATCTATTATAGCTGGCGTCTCTATTATTATCTTAATCTTAAAATATATCTTTCTACATTTCTTTGTATAAAATATATATGATAGATGTTTGTTTTATATTAAACATATAATATATTGTATACGAAAGGAAAAATTTATATATACATTCAGTTTTCATTTATACTATATTGAGTTTTTGGTTGTCGATGGATATATATATATGGAATATTTGATGCTATAATAGCATATATTGCATATATTTATGTACCATATATAATAATATTATGTTAACATCATAAATATATCATTGTGAAAAGTAATATGACACCATATATATAAATATATATATATTCGTAAATACAATACATAACAGTGCGAATAAAAAATCCGATAAAAAATATAGGTACATCCATCATATTATATAAATAACCATATATATATATATATGTATATGTATAACGCATATGGTTGTTATACATAGAAATTAAAATCAACATGAAAAATCTTCACCTGAGGATAAAATTCATATATCTATAATAAGTATATATAAATAAAGGTATATATATATGAAATGGTGTAGACAAGAAATTTTAAAAATGTGTATTTTTATTTCATATAATAAATACAAGAATCTTTCTCTGCACTTTAATATTGATGCTGTAAATATTGTTATATATTCTTCAAATTGTATGTTTTTTTCAATGGATAAACTTCACACACATATATAATATATATACACGCAGTCTCACATCAATATACATATATCTTTCATACACGTTTGTATAATACAGCAAAATGGAACAAATATTTTCCCATGAGTTTTTTCCGCTATATGGTCAACAGAATATTTTCAATCATAACTGAAAATATGAGAAAATAGCTTAATCTATATATCTATATTATAATGTTCTTATAACTTATATAGATTACATATATATACGAGTGTATGTGCTAACAATATATTTATATCACAATATATATTACTACAGGACCTGTATAAAGGGTATTGTATTGTATATATGTACAGATATACATATATTGTGTATACATATTATTGAAGGTATAAAACTATACGTACACATAAGTATGATTATATCCTTTTAGTTATATATAAGAAGAAAAAGAAATAAAATATGATCATATTTTTACCATTTTTATGTATCAACAAAATTGTACAAAAGTTATAGAAATTATATTCTGTATAGGAAGGAGGTGTTCTATATATATATATAATAAAGCGAATAATATATATAAATGTGATCTGGATATTTATTATATATATATAACTCTATATATACAATAGCACACATAGCCAAAAGGCTTCATATATATAATAACTTACTGTGTCCCTCTTATGTAATATATCTATTATTTATAATATGTACACTATATGACATTATATTTATGTACAATATTTCCACTTACCATAATTTTTCTATTTTCTTTATAAACACATACACCCTGTGTAATTTCTATATATATATATAAATATGTTAAACCACCAACGGCGACTATGTATAACTGTTATTGTGACATGGTTAACATTTATTCAGTCACTTTTATCTTTTGGAAATTGTAATTTCCATATTATAGAGTTGAATACCATCGCATAATCGCACCATTTGTTTATTCAGACTATTTCACAATAGTTATATTTCATTAATAAAGCAAATTATTCATGTTGATATGTATCGTAAATATTGCCCAAATTCTAGTGCTAATTATTTTCCATAAAAGAAGATGTACAAACATAATATAATCGATTAATCTGTCAATTTGTATAGTTGCAAGGGATTTATTGTCATATTTTGCAGTAATCTGAATACTATTTCTATCGCTTTCGCTACTTCGGCTTTACATTTTTACGAAAACAGAGTGCATTACCTATGACTATATATATTATTTAATTTTATGACAAAAGATGTTACCACATTTACCTATCCATATGGCTTTGATTGTCATCGTTAAAACGAAAAACATTGTATTATATAATATTTTTTACACTGTTTTTATAAATTTTCATTTCTTTGATCGGTCAGATTTATTGGTACAGATTTTAAAGCTACATCGCTCTATTTTCAATCAAAAAATAACTCGTACATATCTGATGAAATTTCGTTTCGACACAATCAATATTTGCGTATATAGTAAATTGCTGTTGTTGAAAAAATCTATTCAAAATTCTAGACTTGAAAATTTTGACTCCACAATGTTTTCTAAATTTTGTTCATTGGGATGTATACATATATATAAATAATAGAACAGGTATATCCTTAATCATCTAAACAAAAATTTAATTTTATTTTATTTCTACTTATATTACTGACTACATGACATATGTATGAGTGAAATATATATGTAATTTTGTTATATAGGTACTTATATAATAAATAAATAATCATGTTAATATATTGTAGAAGTTTTCTATATATATACACTTTTTTTTTCTCAACATGAGCCATTTTCTCATATCCAAAACCTTTTTAATTCATATCAAAAAGGATGAAGATAAAATGTATAATTTTTTTTCTTCGCATAAGTTTATAAAATGGACGATATTATATATGATATGTTTATATGTATACATTATATAATATATAATGTATAAAAAAATATGTATATGTACAATAGTATTATGTAGGGATTATTTAATGAGAAAACGTCCAAGAAAAATTATAATTAAAAAGGTAAAAATGTATATATATAAAAAGGAAAAGTTCTTTAAATTTATATAAAAGAATTCATTATTTAATCAAAACATTGTTTCTTAAATCTGTACGATAATACTTTAAAATATTTATACATATATTTATTTATATGTACATTGTACATATAATAACATTATTGATATATGCAAGTATTTTATTTAGTCCTTGAATACATTTTTTTTTCTTGCGAATTATCCATATGAATTTTTCAGTATCAATTCTCTGGATATGTTGTTTTAGTAATTTATAAAATTATTTCTGAATTCAACATATTTCAAAAGATAGGTTGACATTACATAAATAAACTTATTAATTTAATAAATTTTATAAATATATTACGACGATTACGCAACCAACCCGTACAATATATTGTATATATTTAAACAAGATTATCAGATTAACATGTTGACATAAATTTCTGACCAATTTTGAAGCATAAATATCTCTTGGAAATACTATTTTTACTATGATATGCCGAAGTATGCTACAAGAATATGTAATTTCTATTTAAAAAAAATATTATTTTACCTCAATCTAAGTCGCTATATGAGAATTTAATCCTACTCCAAGTCAAACATATATTATTATATTATCAATTGAAATATTTTAAATTATTTAAAATTCTATTCTAAAACATTTTGTTTACGTGATATTCATTAATTATACGTAAATATAGAAGAGATGCGACGATACCATTTTAAATTTTTCACATATGAAAAATAATTGATTTTAAAATAATTGTCATCTGTCACCGTGTATATATTTTGTATTTCTATTACATAAAATATAAAAAAAAAATTAATATTACACAAAAACAAATTTACATCGCATATACCTTATTTATATAATTATTGTATATGCAAATAAAAAAATTATGTTGCTAATGTATAATATATTTAACCCATAGAAAAAAATTTGCGTGACTAACAAGTGCGAATTATTATTATATGGTATATATATATATATACTCGTATATGGTTGATATTTACAATTCCTATATATACCATGTATTTTGTGTGCGGTTGTGCTATATATGTAATAAAACATACATTAAATATATATAATATATACATGTTTATGCATGCATTCATATTATATATATACAATTATATTCATATGTGAATTGAAACAAATGTTTATATTTATCTAAAATATACAACATTAAACATTTACTATATATAAATTTATCTATATACATACAGTAAGGAGTCACTGAATTATATCTACATTTAAAATTTAAATTATCAAGTTATAACGCAGCAGAGCTATATTTGAATATACATCGAGCAAAAAAAATTACGCTATGATTATTATTTACAATCGTGTTTTTAATAACATAATTTTAAGCTGAATTTTGTTACCATTTTTTTATTTATTGATCATCATTTATGTGAATTACATATTAATTATCTATAATCCTATATTGTTTGTATAAGATAACTATATAGTGTGCATCGTAGTCGTACCTATAATACATACGGTAAAATTTAGTAAATTGGTTTAAAAAAAATAATCACTCGACAACCAATTTAAATTACAAAAATATAATTTTCTATATAATAAGAATATAAAGTACATATTTTAATATTAATATATTTTAAAATTGTGAAACAAATTTTTGAGAAGTGTTTTCACCCCATTGAAATTGTTGACAACTTTTTGACGAAAATATAATGAAAAAAGAAAACATTTATTTCTAAACGTTATATTGAAAGAACTTTGTTGTATGTAAATAAATAGTTTTTATATTGATAATTTAAAAACATATATATATATACCATATATAACATGCAGATATAATATAATTCAATGGCCAACTTCTGTATATTATATATAACCATTATATACACACACGCATACATATTTCAAACTTTACCATTAATATCGCACCATATACACATACCATTCCATTTTACACATTTTTGAAAGGTCATATAACCCAACTTCAATTAACCATAAACATTTATATAATATATACAATATCTCCATCATATGTATGTGTATGGTATATATATATAATGTTATATAATATATTTCTATAGGACTATATACATAAACATATATCTTCTTTACATACTACGTATATAAAATATATAAATGGTATATAATTTACCATATGTAATGAATAAATATAATAATCAGCTATAGGTGTATATGCCTATATATCTATATATATATGTCTATCTACTATATATATATATATATATATATATATGTATGAATATACACATATTTTATAATTCATTTTATATAGATATAAGGTACAATGTATAACAACTAAAATGGTGGTATAAAGTTACAGGTTATATTATTTGTATATTTGAATAATTTTATACATTATATACATTTAAATGTATATATGTGGTGGACTTGATTCTTACCTCTTAAATATATATACACAACGTATTAAAATACTGTACATATGTCGTATGTGTATATATACCATATACTATTAAAATACGCAATTATTCTAATATGTTAACGTTACACCTGATATTTAGTTTAGATAAACAAATGTATAAAATGTATATGTGTAATGTGTGTATTTGTATATACTTCTTATATATATATACAATATATATATATGCATATTTAAATGTATAACCATATATACAATCTGTATCAAAATAATTTGTGTACATTGAGATTTTATATATCATATGTGTATTTGTTCTTTAAACTTTTTTTTTTAACGATAATGTATATTGCATACGTATATATGTAAAAAGGATATACAAATATAAGCATATATTATTCTTATATATATAACGTTATATATACTCCTATATATTTATATATATATCCTATATATATATATTTAGTAAGAAAATATCTTATTTATTTATACAGTTGTTTATCTCATGGGTAAAACTTATCTCAAAAATCTTCCGTATATTATATATCTATATAAATATACAATTATATACATACATTATATATATAATATTTTCATATATAGCGTCTGTATCATAAATATATCTTATTTTAAGAAAATATGGAATATATGTGTATATATGCACATATGAATTATACAGTATATATACATCATAACACACAGGTGTAACGTTAGATGTTAAAAGCTCTTCAAAACAACATTTATTTATTTCATATAAATACAGTTACTCAATGTCAAACTCATACACTATAATATAAAGTATAGTGTATATATGGTATATATAATATAGTTTAAATAAACTCATATATGTCGTAAAACAGTAGCGTGTGGTATATAAACAAATCGAAAAATAAGACAATTTTCGCAAACTAACAATAGTTTTGTTCTATTAAAAAACTCAATCGGTTTCCAATGTTTCATGTAGAAAAGAGTTTTAAAATTGATTTAATTGTTCCTCATTCGATGCCAGTGTGAAAATATACAAAGAATTTCGTTATACAGAATTTTAACTTAAACATTTATATATTTATTTAATCTTATAGATACAGCCGTTTAACCGTGTGAAAGACACGGATTCATATATGTACATACTAATTGGTGTATGAGTTTGACTTTGACTAATTGTTAAATAACTTTTGATTCGAGAGTTTTCTTCGTTCACAATGAAATTTTGCTTAAATTTTAAAATGTGTATGAAATGAAAGAAAGAATTTTTTTGCATTGCAGTGTTAAATATTTTTTGGAACATACAAAAAACCATTGATTGGTTGGCTTATAGCTGAGAATAAGTGTTATATACACCCCACCCACCATCTTCACCAAACTAGGCACCATCATACAAGTGAAATTTCGTAATTGATGTCATTGTTACAGAATTCTTATTGAAAAAACAAACAAAACATTGCACTTATACTTACAAAAATATATTTGAAAGATATACAAAAAACTCACTTGACAAACTTCACATACATCAAATATTATGATTTCAAAATGTAAAAAGACTATTCATTTTATTCAACAACAACAAAAAAGAAACAAATTAAATTATTTTCCATTTTTCATTTAATAAATAATAGAATAGATATATATAGAAAAAAAATTTGTTAACCATATCATCCTTATAATGCCATGATATAATACTATTATTATTATTATTATTATTATTATTATTATTATTATTATTATAAATATGTATAAATACACAAAAAATTCATTCAACCCTCAAATACGTTTAGCCATTGATGTGATAACCATATAACCTTTATTCTATATAGAATATTTATATATAATAATATATATTATATAAAATATCCCCTTAGAATAAAATGAGATTATTATACACATAGAAAATTTTGTATTGTTGTATTTATATGTTATTTGGTTTTTACCATCGCCGTCTCCTCGCAGGTCATTAACCTTTTTGCTTGCATAAATTAACAACATCATTCAGATTACAATCATTCAGCACACATAATTTCTCATGTTAATGTTACTTTGTTTTTTTTTTACTATTATTTTATTTTTACATGTATATTCATGAATTATTTGAAAAAGTCACACAAATATTTTGTGTTTATGATTATCATAACTAACTTTAGTATTTTATTTTTATTTTAAATATACATATATAGTATACTGTTGTGTAGTATATACGAGTAATTCAAATAGTATATAAATACAATAAATAATCAAATAAATATTATTATTTTTAACCATTTGTTTTTATTTATAAGTTAACTTCACGCGTGAAATATATTTAATTTTAAAAGTCGTTCGTATTTATATACAATTTGACATCACACCACTAGATATTAAATATTGGAAAGATTCAAATATATATAGCAATGGCTATAGACTGAGCCAGATTGATAATTATTATTTACTACAAGTGGAGCTTATATAGCATTTACCAAACATTCATTACAGTCGGGTTGGTAAATTAATCCGAATTATATAATAACACACTAAACTGTTTGCAATTATCAAAAGGCAGAACTTATTATTTTTATATGGGTATGGGTTATTTAATTATTATTTAGTTGTGACTATATTTGGGTTATATATCAAAATATATGACTAAAAAAGTTAAGCAACTGACTAGTTTCTTACAATTTTGTAAAAATTTTATATATAAAAATTGCACATTATATATAACAATAGATTATTGACCAATATAACTAAGCGGCCATCGGCGCTTGCTAGTTGAGTGTACAACCCCTATAATTTCTTTACAAGAGCAACTATTTGACTAATTATCTTTAATTATTATGATTATTTACACATAATGTTATGAAATTATTTTAATCTTTGAAAACACTTCACGTTTTTCCATTACACTATTGATGAAAAGAATTTTATTGCATTGTATCACTTGCATGTGAAGTTTCTCTTCACGTTTAACTGTACGGATATATATTATATATAAATATACATATATACTCGTATGCTGTAATAACACGTATTTATTTTGATATCGATTTCTTGACGACATTTTTGTTATTTTAATGTGTCAAAATGAAAAAAAAAACAAGTAAATATATAAATAAATAAATAAATAAAAATAAAAGATATACCACCTATCACAAGAAATTCATAGGAGATTCGATTTCATCAATATAAAAAAAAAAAAAATAGAAAAATAAAAATAAGTAAACCAAAGAAATGTATATTATTATATTATATTAGAAGTATACGTTGATATAAATATATATAAATAAAATAATAAGAAAAGAAAAATAACTTATTTTAAATCCCTCAAATTTGTATATATTCATAAGGATAAATAAATCTATATAAATATTTTTTGAGTGCCATTATTCGTCATCATCATTTTTCTTATTTTTTTTTTGTATTCTATTTTTGGTTTGTGGTTTGTTATTGTTATTTTTTTTCTGTTTCTGTTTATAATATACTTTTATACTATTATATGTGGGTAATTCTGTTTAGAACGTACGACACATACATCCCGCCGGTTGGCTCCGATTTTAGAAATTTTTTTTTGAACATGTTAAACACAATAGTTAAACGACAAGTACATACATTTAAAATATCTGATCTCTGTCGCTTCTATGTTCGGAATTACAAGCATTTAAAATAGTGGAAACATTTATATGGTCATATCTTCTAAACTATACCAAAAAAATATTACACAGCTACATTTAAGTACGGAAGACAGCTTTAAAATGTGATACAACATAAACATACAACAACAGTACATTCCTACCAAAACCGCATCTCTTAAAAAAATTGTTAATTATCCATATATTCTACATCTAATATAGTACAACATATTAAAAATTTAAAATAGAGTCACCCATGCAATCGAAAGTTACACACGATTTAACTAAAAATTTTCAAATTTCATTTATTATTGAAATAAATAATAATAATAATAATAATTGTTATTTAAAGCTGTCTTTATTACCAATAAATGTGGGTGTATAATTTTTAAAAATGTTCCAAAGATATGACCATTTAAGTGCATCCAACACAGACATATTTCCGCTATTTTAAAAATGCTTGTGAATACAAACATTACAACTAGGTGAATATGCTCATATAAAAAATCCCAAAATTGAAGCGAATCGTTTTAAAAATCATTCATTCTAAATGGATTTACCCATTTACTTTATTTTATATAGATAACTTCCACTATCATCATTTCCTTTTGAATTTATCATATTGTCCTCATTTTTGTTAAAATTGTATATAGATTTTGTTCTACTATATATAGTTTTGTATATGTGCGTATACTTAGACATAATCAACATCATTATATATGTCTACACATAAATGATGCTTATATAACTATTATACATATGTATCAAATATACCATATTATATGAGGTTTAACGAGGTGGTGATATGGTGATGGTGATGGCAGTTATACTGGATTATATACCATACAATATATAACGGAAAATGTTGTCTATAATCGAGAATCAATATAATAATAATAATAATAATATAAATAATCCTATTTTATTTTTCTTATAATAATATACAATATATATTTTTTTTTGCATTTTAATATTTATATGTACATTTTACCGCACCCTTAATAATATTTGGAAATATCTTATTCATTTATTCGATCATTTTTTATGTATTTAATATAACAATTTTTCGTATATATATAATATTTTTTTTGTAACATATTACAAATTCATCATCCCAACCACCACATAATAATAATATTAATGTAAAAACCGCTAACAATCAGGCAACCACCTTCACATAATATATCCTTTCACTCTCTTCAAATGTTTAACACCATTATATATTATATATTATATATATATAGTTTTTCGCATTGAACAACATTAATATAATAGATATAGAGTTAAAGAATGTAAGACATTTAACATTTTAGATTTATATTTTATTTTATATGTGTTTCCAATGGTGTATTTTTTCAGGAAAGACTGTTTTATATAATATGGCTAAGTTTTTAACTATTTCCTTCCGATTTTTCTTTCATGTCAACATTTCTGTGCTGAAATGTTTTTTATATTTAAGTGTGTCAATTATTTAAGGTTACATAATACCATAGTTTTATTATACATTAATGATAAGATGGTATATAATAATATATTTAACTAAATTTTATAATGAAATTGAAATTTAATAATTGCTCCACTTTAATTTTATATATATGACCGAATGAATTTCTTGAATACATACTTTTCTTCTGTCCCACATTGACCTATCAGTTGACACGATTTACGTACATATTCAGTATAATCTGTATGCCACTATTTACCATATTTTGTATTAATTTTATTATCACTGGTGCTGTAAATACTTTTTCCTTCCACATTCCAGACTGCCACGATATCTCTTTATAGGAAGTGTTTTCGATTGACTTCAGTTGACTTTTCTTTTTGCTATATATTGTATAAGCGTATTGCGCAGATGATGCGTATATGTACACACAATCTTATACAACGAAATAAGTATTTAATTATTTTTTTAATTATTTACAATAACTGATTGTTCATCAAAAATCTATTTAATTTATTATTAAGATTTGAACTGCGTGCCTACAAATAAATACAGCTCTGCTGCGTATATATACAATATCATACGCATATATAACATACAAGAGTATATATGACTACTGGTCCGGTTATTATATATACATTACTATGTGTGTATTGAAGACAGTAAATATCTACTATTGGGAATAAAAATGCGGAAAAACACGTGTTTGGGTTTCTTAAAAACCTAATATTTATATATATTGAAAAGATGTATATACGTTTATTGTTTATATATACACAATAATATACCATATATATGTTGTTATGTATATAATTATATTACTTTATGGAGGGTATAAAAATTCGATGAAAATTTAATGATATAATTATTTGTATATAGGAGGAATAAAAGAAAATATTATATAGATTCCCCTTATATTATATATACCATTTTATACAATATATAAAAGAAGAAATAAACAAACGAAAATGAGCCAGAAAAAAAAATAAATGGGGAGAAATTTATACCATATTTATACACACATTTATATGCCACATTTCTTTTCCATATATTACAACTGTTAATACCATATACTATATAGAGAAATTGGTGTGTATATATATTATTTGATTTTTCTTTTCCGTGTACAAGGAAATTAAAGCTTAAATAAACGTGTTGGTAAAAAGTCATATATTTATAGTTTTATTATTATTAACACGCTTTTTATATAATATTATTATGTAATTAAACTTTAAAATTATATGGTAGTGAGGAGTGACTGCTACTATATAAATATACACATAATATAGTTATGTAATTGGAGAATATTTTCGACTCGAATTGTTAAAAAAAAGAAAAGAATATAATATAAGATTATTCTCTATATAATATATATATATATATGTATAAAAGAATAATTGAAATATTGTTATTATTCATGCAACGAACACAACTCAATTGTTATAATTAGTTCAGTGTCTTTTATAAATGTATAGTTACATCAAATTATATATAAATGAAATAAGTATACATAAGAAAATTTAAAGAGAAAGGTGATGTGCATAAATATTATTTATATATTCTATTGTAATATATTTAATGAATAATTTTATTTTGAAAATTGAACTATATGGTGCATTTAAGAGATTTATAAATAATTCGTATCTTTACCCGTAAAATATACAAAATACAAAATTTGAATGACATCGATTGGAAAGTCGACTATAGTTTCTGAACACGTGAAGCAATTTTAAAAATGTCTTCTATTAAAAAACTGGAAATTGATTAAATTTTGTAATTACGTTATAAAAATTGAAAATCCGTTAATACTATGGCTCGTAATTAGAAAATTCAATAATCAATGAAAAGCGTTTTTCAAGAAAATTTTCTATTGGCCTTCAACCTAATTGTTTACAATTTTATTAAGTATTAGTATTAGTAACTTTAAGAAAAATATATTTGAAATAAACTTATTCAAATATTTCTCAGGAGCCGCCACTGCTTTGCACATGGTATTTAATTTTTTTTTTTAAAATGACGCGAAAATTATATTTTATGGAATTGTTCAAATTCCTATTATTCATTGAATAATTTTAAAAAACATTATTACTAAGAAAAATTAATAATATACTATTAAAATTTATCAAAATTTTGTTAAAACCAAATAAATTGTTAACATAAAATATAATAAAATATATTTTTCCAGAATTTTCAAACAGATAGATATTGAGAGACAAATCATTGACATCCGCATGTAGTTTGCAAATTACCTATATACACGAGTACGTTATAAACACAAAAGTTATCAATAAAATAATATTCATTATTCTTTTTGTGTATCTGAAAAAAGAACTTTTTTTTACATATATTAATATGTATAAGAGAGAAGTTCAATAAATATATATATAGAAACACAATATATTCTTATTTGTGTCGTTTTGTAAAAAACAAATGAAAACATATAGTATAATAAATCTCAGAATATAGAAAAAATTGAAAAATTATTCTCCACAAAATTCTATATAATATATATTTTTTTTTATGAAATATGTATATTCATTTGGAATAATCATAAAAATATATTATTATATATAGTTACATAAGTATCACCGATGATTATATAATATATATATATAATAGAGTTAGTTTATATAATAACATACCAACGCTACATTTATGTGGTATATATATACCAATGTACATATATATATATTAATATAAGGGAGTTTAGGAGTTTGTTTAATCTTTGGGACATTTTAAATTAATGTAAATTGTGTGTATATATTAATTTTCAATTTCAGTTATCATCTTAAAAGCTAATATATATATAGAATATATATATTTTATAGTACAGTTTAACAATTCTTAAGTTAACATTACAACAAGTAATAAATTGTGATATTTAGGTTAAATTAATTAAAACCATTGATTACGAAAAAGTTGACTTTGTGTTTCAATGGCAGTTTTGAGTTAAAATCCTGACGATTAAATTTTATTATTTTTCTATTGATTTATTAAGGTTTCTTATATTTAGGTCAGTTTCTCCTAATATATGCATATTTATATGGAAAACCAAACTATATAGCAAAATATAATATATATAGTTATAGAATAAATATATGTATTGTTGACATGGCTTATATTATAATGTACACAAGTACTTGAAATATGAAAAAAAAAAATAAAACATATATATACAAATAATATACGTAAAATGTTTCATATACTATGTATAAATACAATAAACATTATTTCATTTTTGTATTTATTTTATATCCATTGATCAAACATCCAACTAGTCTTATATGTGCAGACAGAGTATACAGACAAATATCTATATATATTACAGTATTTTTATACTAGTACTCGTATATATAATAATAGTTTAATATATATAGAAAATTAAATTGAAAATTGTGTATATTCATTTTACAAATCAATTTTTTTTTTCTGATCACTATCCAACATGCAAATATAATATTATTTTTTCCAGTTATACATAATATATTGTATATGTTTATTTGAAAATGCATTTCCCTATACACATACACATATTCAAATATAGAAAAGATAACATTTTCTCTTTCGATTTAAATATGTTATATAACTATTGAATGTATATGTACACAATTCAAATAAATCGTATAACAAATTTATTTATTAAATGTTAAAATTTCAATGAAGCAACTTTATGTGACATTTACTTTAACGTTTAATTTTATAGTAATCGATAAAAATTCACATTCCATATATGTAAATGTATATCATAAATAGATTATAATTCAATAGTATATCAAATTCATAGCGCAAACCATTTTGTTGGTACAAATTTGTGTATAGTTTTTAAACAAAAGTTTATGCCATGCTTACAGCGCTAGAATAAAGTATATTCCATTGTTAGAATTTTTCACTATAGTTTTCCAATCAACATGAATTCTACCACATTAGCTCTTCCACTAGGAAATGTTACAGCACACATGTATGGTGAAGAAATCTTAATTATATAGTGTAGATTCTCTTATAAAACTTTCACATCTAGCATGCGTGCGGTTTATTAGTAGTTAGACTGACACATCCTTTTTTTTTCATATATAGGTGTAAAGCTACAAAAGCTGTTAATACTATGTTATGGAATAAACCTTAAAACAAAGTTTTTTATTATTATATATATAAAATTTTAGTAATTGTGTGTTTCATTTGTAAATTAAATTCAATATTTAATTTAAAATAAAAAAACATACCCAACTCTATATCTCCTATTTTATTGTTATAAAATATAATATATACCCCATATACGCGTATAAGTGAATATCACTCCCTAATTTACATGATACAATAATATAAATATATATATATTAGCATAATAACAGGTATAAGTTGAGTTAAGTATCTGGGTATTTATAATGAATGTAAATGTGTATTCGACAATAGACGCATTTTATTTTGGAAACCGCTGTGTGTATATATTTGAAAAATACCTGTGTATATTATTTGTATTTTATCGATAAATCTAAAATATCAATATTATAAAAACATATATAGACTTTGTGTGTGAAATTTCAATCGGAAATTATACTATTCATATATATATATATAAACAGGATAATTTAAAAGGTATACACTTCGATGATATTATTATAAATATATATAAAGCAATTTTTTTTTTACTTAAGTTGCATTCCTATGTATGGAAATTTCTCATCATTTTGATAAGGAAAGAAGCATATCGAATAATTATTGATATTGAAATCGTATATATAGAGAATAAAATTAATTTAATTACACATCTCATATATGTTAAGATGCCTCGTATATATATATATCTTATGTTTCTGTATATACGATTCAAAGGTATGAGAAATATTCAAATAGGAGTTTGAGAATAAATCCAAAGACCGTTAACCAGTAGATTGTGAAATGTTTATATTAATTTATATCCTTTATTATCCTTAGAACTATGTGCGTCTCATTGGTTGGTACCTTTTAATACATCCTTTCGTATTACTTTTATATATATTGTATTGTAATGTTTTGAAATAAAAAAAAAAGCAGTGATGGAATTGTATTTGGTTATCCGTATAAACGTACTTATTTTATCCTGTGTTATATAAACATATAATATATAAATATATAGTTAAGTTTACTTTTATAACTCATATATAGAATTAATATTAAACATCAATCAAATGATGTAAAACATTATGTGAATTATGAGTATTTTGAATAATATGTTTTTAACGAAATGATTGTATTGTAATTTAATTGTATTTACCATAAGACGAATACTAATTATTCAACTATTATTCAAAAAGTATTACTCGTATATTGAAAATATTTGAAATGTGAATTTTTATACCGACCCTGATGTGTACGCGCGGCGCTCTAAATACTGTATATTTGGATAATAAACACCCCTAATTTATACAATATATTTTTATTAGCCGATAACAAATAAATATATTATAATTTGGTTGAAATGAATTCTAAAAAGGAGCAAAAAAAAAAAAAAACACTAATAAACAAGGAATAAAAAAAAGGCCGAAAATGTTTCAATACATATTTATTTTGTTTTATATATTATATTATTTTATTTATATATTCATCATTTTCATTCTTCCCAATGTGTTCTATATTTTATATTTACACTGTTTTTGTGTTTTTTTTTTTTGTTGAATTTAATGTGATGGGTGTTATTTATTTTCTTATTTTATACATATGTATTTCATTATATTTCTTAATATAAATAATATCGTAAAAACAAAAAATAATAAATCTTTTTTGTCGAAAACGTCAAGAATATAATGGAATATTATTAAACGGTACCGCGCTATACGAGTAACGTAACGAAATGACGGAATATTTTGTGAGTAGCAATAATGCCAATCAGGTCACAGTAACAGTAACGAAATATTAAAATTAAACATACGAAAAATGTTTTGTACCGCATTATAATGGAAAATATTATATCTGCTGTTTTCATTACATTGGTGTCTTTGAAGTAATCTTCTTAAACCAATGTGAAAAGTTTTGGTGACATTATATCAACCTTTCTTACATCTTTTTCAATTTAAAATTTGTTGGTCTTCTCATGAAGTTTTATATTTATAGTTTCATTTTTGTTTCACCTTGAGTCTATTCTGCATCAGTCTTAATAAATCTATTACTTTTCATATTTCGACTAAATTAAATTCGTAGTCAACAAATACAAAAACAAATTTTTATCTTATAAATTTATTATATACTTTTCCATTAAACTTCTTATGACTATAAAATTTCCAATACCTATAGCTTAATGACATTCAAATGTAGATACAACTGAAATTTAATTGATATAACCCGTAATTTTTCTTTGATATCATATAATTTACAAAGAAAATAACTTTCTCGTGTTTTTAGCCAGGGTATCCAATTTTCGCGAAATATATTTATTTCATGTGAAGTTGAAACTAGAAAATCAATATTTTTATTTATTTACTCATATATAGAAATCAAATAAAAACAATTCTCTGAAAGTAAAATAGGGGTAGAATTCATCGCACAACAATCACTAATGCCACCCTATACATTTTATACATATTTACAATTACATTTATATAGTTAATTCATATTTTATTGAATGAAATTTTGTATTATATTATAATATGTAATATATATAATATTTACATTAAAAATTGTAAAAATCAATGAAAAATAATATACATAATAATAATTAAATGAATATTGTATGTAATCCTATTATATAATGTTATATATGATCACATGGTTCAATCCCCTTATTTTATGTATATTTAGGAGTATTTGTTCATTTTTTGCTTTTCTACTGCACTATATATTTTGTGTATCTCCCATATTCATATTATAATAATAAATATATATATATATTCAATTTTAAATAAATTGTAAAATTTACATATCAATATATGCATATATTTAGGAAAATGTATACACATGTATTTTTATATGTACCGCATATATGCTCTTATTTAATATATATATATATATGAATATAACTGATCGCAGATATAAAGTTTGAAGGGAAATTTGTATATATATACCATACATTGTATATATATATATATATCCAAGTATTATTTACAAAATAACCTGAACTTATTCAACCCCAATCTTATAAAATTTCTTTGTATATGTCATCATATTTATGCTATGAGAATGTTAAGTTTTGCTTCCCCTATTTCTATATTTATTTATTTGTACATTATACATATGTATTTGTATATGCAATGGTGATTATGGTAGTATATGGCAATAGGGTACTAGTACTAAGTACTATACATATATATAGTTATATATATATATGGTATCGCATATATGTACTATATACTAATATAGCTATATATAAAGAATTGCGGTATATGTATTAATTTTCACAGTAACTCAAATTAATAGTGTTATATTTTTACTAAAAACAGAAAGGAAAATTCTTTATATTGTATAACTAAAAAGAAAAAAAACGCTCCAATTTCAATAAATTTGAACTTTTTTTGAAGTGTATTTCCTATATACTATGCCTCCGGAAGTATACATATACTCCCATGTCGTAGTAATTTACTAAATTGATTGTGTAATATTTTTAAGATGCCGATAAGCTTCACTTGAAGTAGTCATGCGACTTGTTGCAACGATATATTGTTGAAAGAAAAACACATTTATTTAAAGAAATTATTTATTGTAATTTAATTAAAATATTTTCACATCACTTTCTGCAAATGTTTATGATTAGTGTTCAATGTTGGTTTTAAATTGATTGGAAGTAGAATTCGCACTATTTTTTTTTATCCCACCATATACACATCAGAAGCTTCTAATCATGAATATCTCGTTTGGCTCTTTGATTTGATAAAATTCGACTAACTAACGAAGCGCACAAGATCGACACATTATAATATCCAAATATTAACGTGAGTCATAGTTTCCAGAAATAAAAAAGAAAAACAGAAAAGTAAAGAAAACTCTTTTATATACAATTACATAATAAATTGTAGCAAAACTAATATTACATATAAAAACACTAGGGTTTCGTATATGTTTGTTATGTTGTGTATGCATGTGTATTTTCAAATTATATAAATTTTCAAAACTGTGTGTGGTGAAATTGGGTGAAATTTCTCTTCTTTAAAACAAAAAAAAAACCAAAGTTTCTTTTTGTTTTCTTCGCTTATTTTTTTTTACTTCTTCTAAGAATTGTATTTTATGATGTCTGTACGTTATATATGTAAACGATATTAATGACTTTAATATGTTTTTGTAATTTAAAAACCAACCAAAAAATGTTATCTGTTGGAATTACATGTATAATAAATATTTTTATTTAACAACATTATCCTTTGCTATGTTATATGTAAAAAAATTTATAAATTATATAATGATTATAAAAAACTAATAACAAATAATAGATATTAATTGCATATAGTTTTGTAGTAATATGTTTACTTACTAATTACTATTACATTACAGATACACATATTTTAATATAACTATATTTATATACATACATATTTATTTAATTTCTTGATCCAGTTATCCTTATGCGATAAGGAAATACTTTATATATACAAATGCATTATAATATGTATATCGTAAATCCTTGTAAGACGAATATACAGTATGTGAATTGGAATATATATTTCCACAATTCAATTCAATTCTGTAGCAGAGCCCGAAGTCGACTCGACTCAAGTCGACTAAAAGTCAGGAGTCGGTCATTTTTGGACTAAAGCCGGAGTCGGACATTTTTGCGACTTAGTCGACTAAAGTCGACTAAAATCATATTTTTCCATGTATTATATTGTGCCACAAAAAGTCTGTTACTTTGACAATTTAAATTGTTTTATTTTTTCATTTTATAAAAGATTTGATTTTTTTCACTTTTATGAATAACATAATTTTTATGTTTTAGAAATCTTATTACTTAAGTTATAAAAATTAACAATTTTTACAAAAAATAATATAATGAAATTTAAAATATCAAAATTATTTTTTAAATAACAAGGGTTTTATTAACAGAGTTTATTAAGAAAAGAACTGTGTATAAAGATGAATACTGCTAGAAGAAGGAAAATAGATCATTAATATTAAACACAGCAGATTTTCAACAAGAATAAGAAAAGAAGTAAAATGCATTAATTTTTTTCATTCAATTTAGCTATTCCGTCTAATATTTAACTGTAAATTCAACTATTCTGTCTAAATACACAATTGACAAGATGATTTATTAATAAACCTGTATTACATCAATGCCAAATATTATTTATTATTATATTTATTTAATATTTATATTTCTACTATTTTTCTTGTCTGAAATCTACAACAGTCAGAAAAGTTTGGGTAAACCGTCAAATTTTAATCACAAAGGAAGATAAAAATTAAAATAACAAAAGCATTTGCATTTATCAAAACAATTATTATATATTATACAATATATTATATAATACAAAATTAAAAATAATTAAGAAAATAATTCAAATTTTAAATTAAATTAAAAAGAAAATCAAACAAATTATTCAATTATTATTAAATATTTAAATACGAAGAGTTATAGAAATCATTTTTCAAACTCTGTGTAAACAGATTCCATAACTAAATTAAAGTTGTCATGTACAACACACAATTTATTTAATTTAGAATAATGTAGACTAGATCTCTTAGCTGTCATAAACCCACCTGCAGTAGAAAACGCTGCTTCACTAGAAGCACTCGTTGCTGGGATCCCGTGAAATATTTGAGCCAGGACAGCCAAATTGGGGTAATTATCTTTATTTAATTGCCACCATTCAAGTGGCTCTAAATTTCGGTTTACATCAATAGCGATATATTGTTTAATTTCATTATTTACATCACTATTTGTAACAGGTGATAGTGCATCTAATAAAGACAAACGGGCTTGTTTTGCAGCTCTCGAACAATCAGAATTTGTATTTTTATTATCTTTCTCAACTAGTATTTTCTTTTTTTCGACATACACAGAATTTTCAGTTAGTTTTTCAGCTAATATAATTTCTTTTGACTTAGATGTATACTTATATATATATTCCATATTTTTTTGTGACGGATCCAGTATTGACGCAACAACATTATAAAAACTAAAACAAACAAAAAACACAAGTCACACACAAAAAGTTTAACCGGATGGATCGTAAAAATGTACCAAAATTATGACACATAATTGTGGAAAATCAACATAACAAATATACTTACTTACTACTTACAGGTGCGGTTTTAACCAACACACTTCTCTAACCGGACCATGACAAATATAATTAACGATTATTTCACATAATTGTGACCTATTACTGCTATAAAAAAGTCAACCAAATTTAATATATAAAAATGTTATGCTTCTAGTTACGTCGGAGTTCAAAAAAGCATTGATTTTCCATATAAAATTTAGTAACCAAAATATGCAAGTTAAAATTTTACTCAAACTGAACGCAAATTTTTTACCCGCAGACAGAAAAAAGTTTAGCAAAAATGCAACGAAATATATGTTAAATTTCTTTGTATAAAGGTGAACGCACTGAACGCAGTCTACGGTTATGAACACGCTCATTATTTGGTCGAATATAATGAAAAACATCGACTTAAAGTCGATGAGTCGGCGCCGCCGACATATTTTTCTCTTTAGTCGGAGTCGACAAAAACTCGACTTTAGTCGACTGAGTCGAGTCGGAGCCGACGATTTTTTGACAAAAGTCGGAGTCGGTCAATATGCATCGACTTCGGGCTCTGTTCTGTAGCGGCGACTGTTATTTGTGGTGAATTTGGTAAATGGCCAAAATTGGTTTGCTTGCAAAATTAAATCTGAGCATTAATTTACAAGAAACTTACGGTCTATTGAATTTTTTTTTCTATAAACTGTTATCGTTTTAGTGCACTAAATTCTACACTGATTATATTTATAATAAATTCAAGATGTAACAACTGATTACTTTAAATTACATTTTCTATTTATAATGTTTAAATCTAATTTTAGCTATTTATTATATGTTACATTAGTACTTAATGGATCTTAAATAAATAAATAAATAAAAATAAATGCTCAAAAGTATATATGCTGACATTTTTTCAAAAATTTAACTTTATTATATTGATAATCGGTAAAAGTGTAACAAAAATAATTATAAAAGTAACATATAAAAGTCATATGATAAATAAATAAATAATACCTCTGGTATATATGTGTGTACTCGTGTATTGTAATTAAAAGTTTATAATTTTATTTCACTATATTTATATTATTATTACGATTTAAAAGTTTTTCGTCAATTTCTATAACATTATACTATTTATTACATACATTTTTCTTCCCACACCCATAATAAAATTGAAACTCTTTATTTTTCAAATTATTTATATGCCAATAAATATTATATTATATAAAATATACATATGTTAATAATGATAATAATATTTTACATATAATATTATATAATGCTATATAATTTCATACATGCGAAATGTTAATTTTTAAAATTCCATTAAAAATTTTTTATACATAACGAACGATAGAAATAAGGACGAAGGACGTGAAATGAAATTCATATATACATATAAAAAAAAAATTGATACACTTGCTAAAAATAGAAATGTTTCAATATACCTTTCGTTTCCACATCCACACTATATAGATATAGACTTGTATTTTATATATATACATATCTGTATTATGTGCGATATGAATTGCATTTGCATTCAAGTTGATATTTGATTTATGACCACCATTCATTGATGATGGAAAGCACTTAACAAAATTTCAATAACAACCCGGTTTTTTTATTTAATTTTTTTTTAATTTAAGACATTTGTTGTTGTTAACTCGTGTCCTATATATAGGTGTATATGCTATGAAGTAATATATAGTAGCTGTAGTATAGGAGTAGTATTGATTTATATATATACAATTTTTCTTACTCATACACCACATAGAATTAAATGTTATATTGAATATTTGCAATATAAAAAAATGTATACTATTATATTTGCATATATTTATATATATTTTTTCGTATATGGTTTAGTGAAATGCGGATATTAAATTCATATGTGTATATTGTAAAGGAAAAATGGGGTGCATATATATGATATTTTCATTTATGTACATTTTATTAAAGTAGAACCTCTTTAACTATTTTATTTGACTAAGTGATTTGGACAATGTATTTTTTTATAAATTACAAAATTTTGAATTCTTATTTAACTATACGGATATTTATTTGTTTTATTCTTATACTTTCATATTGAACATTTTACCAAATATTTTCTCTTTCATTCTATATATTGATATAATTTATAAATATAGCAATAAAATAATCTGGTGGTAATAATAATTTACAGCGGTACTGTATATAGGTGTGCCATATATAAAATATAATATTTTTGTTATATTATATATTTAACTTTGTTATATAAGAAAAAAATATGATGAAAGTAAAAGCAATATCCGTATACCATATATATGTACATTGTTCGTACACACGTTCAAGGGGTTATTATTATTTGTCACATATATGAATATATAAAAAAAAGTAACCCCAATATTTCGGTGCACAGGTGTCACTCCGTTTATATGAAAAAAAATAAATTTGTATATAGATTTTATTTAATTTTTTTTTTCCTCTTGTATAGTAATTTTACAATCCAAAAGTATGTCTATATAAAATAATAATAATATTCATGTTTTTATTTTTTTTTTTTTCCCTTTCAAATGTTTACACAATTCAAATATTTTTCTTTTTATAATACAAACACAGCTGATGTATTTATTTTAATACAATATTTTATTATATATATAATATTGTCTTAAATAGAATAAGTTTTAATATACACAACGTCAGAAGTTTCATAAAGTGAAAATACTTTCACAGAAGAAATGTTTGATGTCTATGCCTTACTTAATTACTTACTTACTGCATGGCAGTAAAACCTAGGTGTGGTTTTAGGCTTCTCCAAGACTATTTTTAAGATATTCGGTGCATTTCTCAAACCAACTTTCCACTTGCGCCATAAACTATCCAGCTATTTTGATTATATCGATTGATAATACGATTGATCCATTACAATCGTTTGTAATCATTGTTTCTGTTGAATATTTTTATTGCGGTTACAGTTCTCATTTTTATTATAAATCCATTTAAACAATATAATCTTATAGCAACTTAATTTTTAAAATATGTTATCTAAAATTATAACATTTAGTAAATATGTACTTATTGGCTTTAAAAAATATATGGTCGTAATACTGAAATCAAAAAATTATATAGAGACAATTTTCCAATTAATTTTCCAATGACAAAATTAAAAATGATACTGTATATTTTTTTGTTGTACCATTTTTTAAATTTTCACTAAATATTTTGTTATTTTGATGCATTTCTTCGTGCCATATATGACATCTCTGCAAAATTTTCTTTATGTTTCCACTTAATATATCTAATTTTTATAACAAATATAATGTTTAAATTACAATTACAAACAATATTTACAAAATCAATATAAACAACTGCTGGCAAAATTTTAACACACCGTTTATCAGTGACGCCGTGTGAAAAAATATTTTCAGAATACAATACCACTATATTTTTTATGGTGGCCTAGTTGAAAGTAGGCCACATTATGAAAAAAAAAGCGATATAAATATAAAGCGGCTTTTATAAATTATAATCTTTTTTAATTTCGGGTCATAGTTTAAATGATCTTCTATTTTTGTAAATACAAAATTGCAAATTGTAATCAATTTATAATATTTCATAGAAGAGTATATTAAAATCGCTTCACGTGTTTAAAAGATATGATCGATTTTCCGTTTGATGTCAAATTTTTCGGAAAATTAAGTAAGTTTAGAGAAGGCCCAATTTTTCTTTTTTTTTTCATAATTTGGTCTACAGCGCTGATAAAAAAAATACAGAAAAATTTTTATATTGAATACTGAATGGTAATTCTGACGAACCACCAGTGATGTGTGTATATGTTGTATTAAAATTCATAATTTCAAATTGCAATTGCACCTATTGCATATTTAATTTATTTAGAAATGTAATTATACCTATATATATGTTTATTATCAAATGTACATATACGTAACATACATATCTTTATTTGGAATGTATATAGTGTATAAATATATATAATATATATATATATACATTATATACCATATACTGATATAATTATCGTTTACTATAACTAGGAATGCTATGTGTATATTTTTAGCACGTATATATTTATTTTAAATTCAGTTATCGCAATTTGTTATTCCCCATTCATTGTCGTAATAACAATTAGTTTTAGTTTTTTATTAGTATAACATTTACGTGAATTTCCGTGATTTATATATAAGAATCGTCTGACTCGAATATATGTTCAAGTTGTTGCATAATAGACATTTATTATTTGTCAATCTATTATTAATGAATAAAATTTGAATTATATGAAATTCGAAAAATATCTTTTAGTCTTTTATATACAATGAGTCACATGTTAATCGAATTAAGGATATTCTTTATGCTTTATATGCACACGCATTTTTTTCAATTTATTAATATTTATTTTATATACAATATTATGATACATTTTAAGTTATAAAAAAATATAGGATACATGTTGTATCAATACATCAATTGATTTTTAGATCAATGCATATCATAGAAATCAAAATATTTATAATTTTATTGGTGTTCTTTAACCGTACGATAGTACAGATTAAATTTAATATTTATCTGTATAATGATATTATAAATAAATTGAAAAAACTTACTTACATGTGAATGGCTATATATAGGTAATATAGGTATATATATATATTTGTTTATTATAAAAGAAGTATTGTTACACTTGATACACTCACCCTATAACTTAAAAGAAAAAAAAATGTTTTCAGAAACAATGCTACTTGTAACCGGTTTTAATAAATTGTAAATATACATACATCTGTCATTTATTTGATTAACATACATATACGTACAGTACTTCAACGTACGTATACCTCATATGTAATGTATATTGTGTCATACGAATTCGTATATGCATACGGATAAAACTTATAAATTAAATTTATAAAATTGCTATAAGCTGATAGCCAGAGGGTTATTGAATTTCCATGTTTTTTTTTATACTTATATAGTATGTAATTTTTTTCTAAAATAACATTTTATTTTCCATATATAAGAAAGTGAATTTTAGTAATATAATGTTTTATGTATAATATATTATGTATATAGTTAAGTTATATACTGTTTGTTATGTATATATATAGTAAATTATATTCAATATTATATATGTAATTTAATGTGGGTATATGTATATGTATTATGTATCCATCTCTATATGCATCCATCCAGTTATGCATTTATCCATCTAGTCGTATATGGTATATATATGGTATATTATGTACATTTTCATGTGTATCGTTCACTAACTATATAATATATAGGGGAGGATAATGTAATTGAATTTGTTAAATTAAATTTATAATGTTTTCATATAATTTTTCTTCTTCTCTTTTGCATTAAAAAAATTGAAATGGAATTTTACTGAACAAAAAAAAAAAAATAGAATATGCATAGTTGAAATATTAAATTGAAATGACGTTTATTTTTATTATTAATAATTTATAAATTTGAATTAATTAAAAAAATATGAAAGTGAACGTCGCCGTCGTCGTCGTCGTTGTTGCAGCATGGAATTTATAGAATGCAATGAATCATTTTTTTATTATTTATATATACGTTATGCACAACACATTTCATATTAATATTAAAACTAAGTCATTTCGATGTGAGAAAAAATTCGATATTCCTGTTCGAATAAAAATGTTGTTATACATAAAAATACAAAAATTTAGTATAATTGATGATTCAAAAACCAAAAAAAAAGAATATATAAAATTTACTATTAGAATACTATATTCAATTTCCTGTTTAATTCTTTTTCATATTATGTGCATCACACCTAAATGGAAAAATTGTAATTATATGAGAGCGCTTGTTGTTTAAGTTAATATTAATCCATTAGATGTTAATTCTTTTTCATATATGAGACAATTAAATTTCTATGAAAAAAAAAATAATAAATTATACTAATAATAATAATTGCATTTTAAAATCGGTTATAAAATTTCTAACAAGTTGGCCAAAAATATTATCAATATACAATTACACAATCTGGCCAACTTAGTTTATTGTGTATATATATAACAAAGCTATTCTCATGGCTATACGAACATTTCAAGAATTTACAATTAAAATATAACTGATCTGATCTATTTCATGTTACAAATTGTTAAAAATCCGATCAATTAATGTGTAAAATTACCTACTAAGACCATAGTTACAATGTCTCGCATTAAAATTGATGCCATATTATATGGTTTTAATAATGAATTAATATTATATTAAATTAAAAGTGTTATAATTTTAATATGATAATAATTGCATCTTACTTAAAACTTTAATTTTATAAGAATTTAATTTCTGTAAGTGTATATGTAAATACTCGAATTTAACAAATTACGTGAATAATAAAATGTTAATCGTATATCGTATTATACAGAATACGATTTGTATATTACAAAAGTAAATATAAATTTATGTCTTATTATTTTTCAACAATATCACAACCATCGAATATTACCATCGCCACCATAGTTACCACCACAATCACCACCAACACCACTAACTTAGCTTTCATGCAATTGGCACTTTGATATATAAATTCACATAAATCTATATGAAAACCCTAAACCATATAGAGAACAAAAGAAGGAAAAAAAATGAATAAAGGAAAATTTGAAATATATATTTATGTAAATCCAGACCATTTTCAATAAAGTATATTGCTATTTCTTCATTTAAAGTTAACGTGTTAGAGTCTCTGTGCCGATCGATATGGTCGTTGTACGTTAGCTGATAATTTTATGTTTCAGTATTTTTATGTTATTATATATCTGCTCTCGTATACCGCATTTATAAAGAAAAAACAAATTACTAAATGGTGTGTTATGGGTAAAAACGTAAAAGCCAAAACCAATGGAAAGTAATCCATCAAGACATGTGTAATATTTCAATTTTTTTTTGCTATAACTATAAATGAATAGATTCTTTTTTTGCTCCCCGGAAAACTAAATGTATATTTCTGGTACTAGTCTATATGCAACGAAATTATATCATTTATATTGTTGTTGTTTTTTGGATTCCGGTTGACAGAGCCATACGTTGATGCAATGGGGCTTTGTTTGGACACATGTATCGTGTTTTATTTATTGTACTATGAAGGTTATCACGTATAATAGTTTAGCAACAATTTCGAGAAATTCGTTTATGCTATAAGAATTCACTATAGAACATTGATATTGGTTTCAATTCGAGTAATCCAAATTCTATATGGTGTACCACTTGTCTAGACTTTTGTTTGTTCAAAGTCACCGGGCAATATTTTGTATGTTTTTTTTTTTTTACAAAGTAAAAACAAAAATCGCATTTTTACGTAAACACAATAATTTTGAATACCATTGCATAAAAAAAGACATCGAATGGTTTTTATTGTCTGAAAGTCTCTTTTTTTTTTTTGCATCCATTTATTACTCCTTTTTTTCTGTTTTTTTTTATACAAATTTTTCTTTTCAATTTTTATTTTTTTTTTTTCATGCTGTCACGTTTATAACGAAAAATTTTCTTTCTAATAAAGTTTAGTTTTGTTTTGCAAACGAAAGCAATTTTACTCTTCATATTTTTCTATTATAAAAGGAACAACATACGATTGACATGTGTGTGTGTGTGTTTCTGTTTATGAAAATTTATTAAAACGCGATTGATATGTGTACACAAGAATATTTTTTTAACCTTTGCATGATATTGGGGATCTATTATACCTATATATATATACGTATATTTCATCGTATTCATAACAACAATGATTTATTTATAATTTCATTACTTCATTGAATTTTAGATTGGTATATGTGGATAAATATTTACTTTTTATTTCATGGTATTAGTATTATGAAATATGCTGAGTCGCAATTTGTTTCATTGTAGATTACTGAATTAAAATGGGTTTTTTGAATGTGTTTCGGGAAATTTTTCTATTCTATATATAAGTGAATTAATGCAGACTATTGTCAAGCGCGTATACTTATAAAATTTAAAAAATAGTTAATAAATTTTTCAAAATAGAATATACTAATACGGAAAATTTTGTAGATGGCCTCTGCTGAATGTTACACGTATAATTTTAAATTTTTTATGATATAATAAACTTTAAATTTAATACATTCATGGCATACTTACAATAAACGTTTCTATACTTACTCTGTAAAATATTATACATGGTTTGGTTATTTAGAGCAATGTTCAAGGAATATTATGCAATGCTGGAAAAAATAAAAATTCTGCAATATATCACCCAGTTATTGTTAGTATACATAAAATGAATAATTTTTTCCTTTCTCTATAATATATACTTTTATTGTTCTCTAAATCTAGATATTTTTTTCAATTAATTTTTTTTACTTTTCATCATATAAATTTGATAGAAGTTTATTTTACTAATTTTAATTTTTTTTTATTTTGCTATATAGGTTCCGAAGAAATTCTTCGATTTCAAGGAAACGATACAGTTTTAGATCATTTTAAATTAGTACTAAGAGATGGTAACAGTTTATTAATTGGTGCTCGGTAAGTAATTTATATGTACTCTATATTTTGTATTTTTTTTTTGTATTTTTAATATCGATTAATATAATTTGATAAAATCCTTGGTATTTATATTAAAGTAACAACCAATTTTTGTTGTAATCATTTTATGCAATTGTTATCTATTTATATATACAAACTTTTACCACTTTTCCTCCATATAGTATTCAAAAAACTGTTGTGATAAAAATATTATTGCGGTTATTATATACAGCCATTTGCAGTCATTAAATCGTATGCTCTATTTATAATTTGTGAAGTATTTGTGTATCGTCGTGGTATATACGCGGCGTCTTGATATATATGTATATTTATATTTTATATAAACACAAATAAAATACGTAAATAAAACATTAACTAAACATTGAAATCGAATAAATTCATTGATGAACCTATAAATTAGTAATTATATAAAAAGACAAATTACAAAAACCTCAAATTTTATTTAGATAATATTACATTATTACCCAATTAAAAAGTGCTGTTTATATACAAAGTGAAATCAATTAATTATATGCATTATATATACATTTAAAAGTTTAATCTGTATATAATATAAGTATATAAATATATAAATAAAATACTATATATATAGCTGCTGTATTTGATTCCATTATTTATTTAAATATATTGTAACTCTTTGATGTTTTAAATTAAATACAGCACACATATATTGTATCTATAAAATTACCATAAATATATCATTCGAAATTATATGTGTGTACCTTAAAAATAAAATAACTTTCAATAATATTATAAATGACTAATTATTGTGTATGACTATTTATTTATATATAAATAATTATATGTATGTAATTAATTTTGATTTAAAATTAAATTTTTTATTTATACAATGTACTTAAAAATTGCAGGCTAATTATACATATAGATAGACTATTAAAAATTATATTTATTGTCCGTTTTTTTTTTAATTTTTGATTTATCACGACTAAAATTAGTATTTTAAATATTAAAACCAACAACATAATTTAAGAATTATTCTTTTGTAATTTCACACCATAATTATACCTATACCTGTATATATTCTAGTAACAGTGTATCTTTCAGTGTCATACCTATAGATATACAATGTATTGTTTTCGTATTATCTGTTCATTCTGATCATTTACAATAAAATATATATCAAATCAAACCAATAAGTGTGTGTGTCCAAAAGTAATAAATATTTATTGTAGATACATTGATTTATAAAATTATTTAACATATTTTTATTGTTGCCCTTATAAGATGCTACCTCTTTGCTAGTATACAACAATTTACCTATTTACCAACTGGTATTTATTTAATAAGATGTCTTATGTAGTAATAATGTGAGAAAAGAATTATAATAATGAAATAAGAAATATAACGTTATGGCAAAATTTTCCTTTTTTTCCGACTATTATATATAATGAAAATATTGAGATAATTATGTGAAAACTATATACATCTTTTTCATTATATATATATAATCTATAGCAAATTATTTAATTGATAATCATTTTGACTGATTATATACTGTAATGTGAAGCTATTATAATTTTGTAAATAATAAATATACGTGTATCATGCGTTTCGGTTAATAAGCGTGAAATATATTTTGATTATTATACAATTATATTGTATATGCAGAGACATTATACTCGGTAATATAGTATAGAAGTATATTAATATAATCATTATATGTATACGTACTCCGTTCCGAATACTGTCTGATTTTAAAATAAATAGACATTTTGTAAATGAATATATAATTTGGAAGGGACCCTTTGTTATAAATTTATATATAGTCATATATATGCCAGAGTATATTGTATACATACCAAAAATTTGTGACTAAATAATTAATTCTATGTTATTTCGTTTAATTATAGGGAGAGTGATAAGTATATAACCAAATAATCAAAAAAAAAAAAAAGAAAAAAAATTAATTAATTAATCAATACATTGTAAATAATAACAGCTTCTTGTATTATTGTGAAATAAATACTTTGTTGTTGTTTTCATTGCGTGCATAAACTGAATTCCAATAAAGTCAAAAAATATGGGTATATTATATTATTTATATATACATTTACGTTCATAAATTATTTATAGATACATATGACATAATTGGTTTGGATGTAAATCTGAATATATAAGTCGGCGGCATATTAACAATGTTATTTACAATTGATTTTTCTATTTTCACACAACAAATATTTATTAATTAAAATATATGCATTGACCGAAAAATGTCAATATCATTTATTTTAACAACACAATTTTAATTATAATTTGTATTTCAGTATGTTGTGCAAAAATTAAACCTATATTCCTTTTTATAGGTATATATTATCTATTATCTTTTTTAATTAATGGCTGTAGTTTTAACGGATTTTCATTTTTGAAAATCGTTCATATCTTTTGAACGTTCACAAAACGATTTTATAAAAATCTCTCCTATATAAACGTTTGGAAATTGATTATAATTTGTTATTCTGATAATATAAAAATGGAAATTCGTTAAAACTATGGCCCATAAATGATAATTTGTAAAATTTAATTTTTCGGAAAATTTTGTAACGCTGCTTAAACATAACTATATCACATCACTGGTGCTGGATTATTAATGTAATGTATAATTGTGTATATTAATTTTGAAATTTATTATTTAAAATTAATAATGGGAATGCGCGCCGCAGTATCGTTTGTGTCTCCGCTGACTTAAAATCGATTTCTGTTACATAATATATAAAACAGTAATTTTTGCTCCATTTCTTTAATAAAACTTTTCGAATAGAATTTAGTTTAAATAATAATATATAACTGTGTAGATAAAAAAAAAATAGTAGGTTCTAATTTAAACTATGTAACAATGTTATTTAATGTCTCATATTTTATATTCATGTACATATACTTTAAACTTTAATTATTTTTATGATATTGTGTATAGCATATTATATAACAAATTAGTCCAAGAACAATATACATATTGACTATATAGTAAAGGCATTACATATAAAAATATAATTTTACTACAGGGACACATTCAAAAATTATAAAACTATAAAATTTCTATGATATAATAACCATTTCATGGTGTCATTTTCATTATGATGTGCATGTTATATGCCATATATTGTATATATATATAGCTGCAGTATATGTATGAATTTTTGTCTATATAATATAACCAATGGTTATGTTATATATGTATCGTAATATAATTTCATTTTTCAAATTAACGTATAAGTATATACCAAGTTATAATATTACGAGTATGTACAAGTAAATGTACATGATTTTGCATATAATATATAAATATATATGTGGATGTGATTATAATGTTAAAATATTATTCATATTATTATTTGTGTTCACATCAGTAACCATTTGTAAAATTTCATTTTATATATACATGACATTATGTCGGTAATATGCATTTTCTATTCATTTTCATATATATGTATACATAAATATATATAATAATATGCATATTTATAATACAACTGAAATTATTTTTATAACAAAATGTGCATAAAATACCAATTTTCTTTTGTATATTATCATTATCATCATTGAAATGATTCATTTTCATTCATTCAACCCTTTTTTTTTTATGTATATATAAATTTTAATACATATCTACGTGCGTATATAGACTTTTGGGTATATATATACAAATATGTAATAACAAAATATTATTTATAAAATAAATTATGCATTCAAGTATTTATATACAGTTTAATCTGAATGTGTTTATGGTATATTGGAAGCAATTTCACTTTTTGTATATAAATATTTTATAAAAAAAAATTAATGTAAAATATTCCCATATATAATTTCGTTAATATATATCGACAGGAAAATAAACTATGCCTATAAATACAATAATTTGAATTTAAGTATACCTATATATATATATTCGTATATGCGTATGATGAGTATAAATATGGAAACTTCACTGTAGTCCAACTAAATATATATTAAAATATGTTATTGATTTTCAATAACAAAATTAAACTCACACATCGATTAACTATATTTTTTTTTGATTAATTATAATAAATATACAAGTTTTGTGAATAATTGTGTATAATATAATAAAATACATAATTTAAATTTAAATTCAAAATACAAAATAAAATTAAATGAATTAACTATAAAGATAAACGCAATGTTAATTTTCATACAAAATTTCTAATATAAATGTGAAATATGATGTATATAGGATAGCACTTTTGATATCCGCCCATCACAGAAAATAATTATTAGGTATCAAATCATCACAATTTTATAGACTATAATTCACATTGATCTATTTCTTAAAATGATTGGTAATGATTTTGGTTTTCAATCAAAAGCGATCGTGAATAGTTATATGGTACATGGTACATAGAGTTTACTTTATAATGTTGTTCAAATTTGAATATAATTATAATCTGCAACGTTCATATTAAATTCAATTCTATATATGTTATATAAATATATGTATATATAAATTCTTAAATGGTTTTGACTTTACAATCAAGTTTAAAACATATTATTGGCCATACATATAAAGTTAAATATATAATATATATATATATGGATTAGATTTAGTTTAGATATAAAAATGCACATATATATAAGAGTACAACGTAGATATAATAAAAATAATAAATAAATATAAATTTATAAAATTCAAAATACATAATTTATTTTATTGTTGACATTTCAGATTAAATGTTATTTATTCTGTAAACGTTTTACTGGTTTCTATACTATATGTGAACGCATATATGTGAATGTTATGTGTATATCGTTCTATATATACATAAGAACACAGAAAAGAAAACACTTTATTTTATAGTTTATATATACTATGTCTATATATCTATGGATGTATGTTTTGTATATAAATATATATATATATATATAAATTTTATATTATTCTTCTTACTTTATAAATCTATCGAAAAGTTATTCAGAAAAATATAAATAAATAAATATTTTTATCAATTCAAGAAAAAAAAACATACTCGTATAAATAAAACTTCTGTTCATTTTCCCATTAAAATATTTATTTATGGAAGCATTTTTCTTTCTTTTTTTTCTTATATTAGAAATAATAAATATACATAAGCGAAATACAGACGCCGCCGCGGTACCTAAATGAATTTATTTAAGTGTATAATATACACTTGAAAGAAATTATATAGTTGTTATAATAATAATAATAATAATAATATATACGCACCTATAAACTATTTATATATACCACCACCACCTTTTAATCAATAAATCAAATTTCAAGTATATTTTCTTTGTTCAACTTTCATTAAAATTATAAATTTGAAGAAAATGCTCAAACAAAGGTATATATTATATTATAAATATAACACATAAATATATATATAGCTTCAGTTTTTTCAATGTTACATACGTGGCAACAAATTCGAATTGTATTTTACACCGATGTTCATTTTATTTTCTTCTTTTTAGTTTTCTATATATGTTCTTTAACATCCTCTATCACAAAATCATCATTTTTGAACCTAAACTATGCTATGCAAGTTGTACTCAATGATGGAGTATGTTCACAGTAAATTTCTGCGAGTGTAAAATGGGATGCTGTAGAATATTTTTTTTCCGATTAGTGAATTTTTATATATATATACTATCGTGCACATAGTAATTTACCAAGTTGATCTAGAGTACATATGCAATATACAATATATATATATGTATATTGGATCTACTTGTAGTATATATTTACACAACATAGTTTAATGATATAAAACAAAGCAAATTTAAAATAAAATTGTCTCACTGTTGTTGCTTAAACATTAGGATACTTTCGAGCGATTTCTCTATATCTTAAATATCTCTAGCAGAAATTAAATTGGCTGTTTGTAAATTATATATATTTTACTATTGTTGGTGTACGCGTACATATAAATCCAGTGTTTTGTTTTTATGTTGGCAATAAAATTTATTCATTCATATATAAACTTTTATATCTATTGTACTTTTAGTATATACAAAAATAATATTTTACTTAACAATAAAATTGATATATAAACAACAAATATAAGAAAAGTCAATGGACCAATTAATCACAAATTAAATAATTCTTATATTATAAAATCAATAGAAAAACAAAGAGAGTTGAGATAATAAACTTCAATTCAAATGTAACATAACTCAACGGAATGCATAAATGATATATTAAAAGCATGAAAATTAGAAACAATGTTATGTCTTATGTCTATCTATACATTATATTAGTATATTTAGTTTAGTTACTATGTCATATATACTGATTTATATATTGTATATGAATTTTATGTATATTGTAAGGGAAAAACAGGGTAATAATATTTTCAATGAGTATAAATTAATATTAATTTTTTTAATTACTATATGCATATACTGTGTAAAGTTTATTGTCTGTCCAAGACGTATAGATGATTCTCTTGGTTGTCGAAATTATTGTACACCTTTGTCTCTATAGGAGCGTTTTTAAGATCTGACGCCTATTTATTAGTATAATGGTTTCACCTTAATATGATTAATTTTTCCTATATTAACTATATTCTTTTTGAGTAATTTTTTATTTTGAATTGTAACCAATTAAAATGTGGGTCACTCTGTACAAATACAAATAAATAAGGCGATAATGTTAGAAGAAAAAAAAATACCCCATAAATTTCAAATGATTTATCCTAATTTTAGTTTTTCTTCTTATACACAGTACAATTGTGTTGTAGTACATTATAAGAAACGATTTAGCCATTCATTTTTTTTCATTTCATTCTTTTATTCATGCAAGTAAAAGAAATAAAAGAAAAAAAAAAAAAACTCAACGAAGAATTGTTTGCCGGACGTTTAAGAATTAAGTACGAAAAAAAAAAAAATAAAAAAATAAAATGAAATAAAATAAGAAAAATAGAAAAGAAAATAAACGTAAATAAAAATCTCTGTCGTTTCATGACTTTTTTTTTTCTTCCTTTTTTGTTTCCTTTTTTATATCGTTTTACAACAACATGAAGGTTTTATGTATTTTTTGAGTTGTATTTTATATCTATATATGCGTATATTTTTTGAAAAGTCGTCAATATACATCAGACACACACACGCATTTATATATATATAATATGCCAGATATAGTAAATACACACACATAAATATATTGAAATATATGGGTTTCAATGAATGAAATCTGATCTTAAGATTAATTTACGGTGGGTTAAAGGTTCATCAAAATAAATTGATAACGATTTTCCTTTTCATTCTCTATATTGTTTGAGCACTCTATTTGACGAATTACTCCGTTTAAAAAAAAAAACTTGTAATAATATTCACTGAATGTACGTACTATATATTTACAATAAGACATTCGCTTTTTAAATGAACAAATGATGATGGTTACTGCGTTGAATAATTTTTAGTATGAAAAATGTTGAAAATTTTGAATCAGACCAATATTGTCAACACTATACGCGCGGTAGTTGAACACTTGCATATCTTTCGATACATGCCATATATAACCATTTGTTTACGATCTGAATCGATTTCTTATTCAATGAAATTTATAATAAAGTTTGAATGAAAAATTCTTACTGAATATGATAATAAAAGAAATATTCTAATATGGATTATAAACAAATTGAATTTTTCTTGTTATTATATGAAGAATATGTATGCCACATTAATGAAATAATTATGCACTAATTTCTGTTAGTTAGTTTTCAGAAATTGTTCATCTATTGATTGAAATTCTTTCCAATTGGTAATGTAGATTTTTTTTCCAGTATCTATTATAAAAATATAAAAAGTTTTGTGTTAACAACACCCATTTCGAATATTGCATAATCTATGAAAATTTGCATATCAGAAAAACTATATATATAATCGTATGCGGGTAGAGATTTATCAAAATTTTATTAGGAATTGCTAATAAAATCCTTAAACCTATACTCACATGAATTGTACCTAAATTCAATGATAAATAGACAAATTACAAAGTTTCCTTAAGAAGGTTCGCGGTTTTGGTCTACATTTCCCACAATTTCTTTACTAAATAATTAAATAAAACTCATTATAAGGATGTAACGTGCAAAATGTCATGGAAATTGCAACTCTCTTGAATTTTCACTATATGTATAGAAATTTTACTTTATACATATTTATACACGAGTATTTATTCTGAATATATTATATTTGTCCGAAGAATAAGTTAAGAATATTTACATTTGCATCTATATACAATATTTAATGATTAACAATTCTATATAAAATTATAATATTAATATATGTGTAATTATTACAACATTCAACTTAACTTTTTTGGAAAATTTTTTATACATATAACAACCATATACTATATACATACCCTCGTATATATAAAATATGTATACCACATACATAGTAACCTTTTTCAATTCATTCAACCCTTATGTATATAATATAAACTTTCATAAATGAATAAGTTAGTGCTTCTTTATTTATATTTTTGAAGTTTATAAAATGCTGTGTCGTTACGAATTACGATTATTTCATATATGTTATATTGTTATTTATAGGATATCTTTTCCATATGCGGTATGTGACAAGGACGTATTTTAAATGAAAACATCTAACATATACGTATTTACGTAATTGACGTATGAGACGCAAATGATGTTTATTTTTAACCAATAATATGCGTATGAATGTGCATGTCATATCCACAGTAAAAAAAAACATATATAGAAAGCTTCTTTTTTTTTGTTGTCTATTGCATATAAATATAAAATGTATCTTTTAATCAAAAATCAATATTAATAAAAGATAAATTATATTTGAAAACATAGAGTAAATGAAATTAAAATTTATATAAAAAAAAAGGACATATTTATCCTTTTTTTTTTTGGTTTTTTTTGTTTTGTTTTATATATTGTACAAAACACAATGAAGAAATATAATACGTGCGTACCTATGTACCTTATTGTTTCTATATATATACGAGTATGTGTATATTTATTAAATATTAAAGGCGGTTATCGTATAGATTGTATATATAGTACCTTTGGTACATATTAGATTGGTTTTGATATCAAATATTTATTATTGATATTCACATTTATATTCCATTGTTTAAGGTTTTATTTGAGGGATATACAGAGAATATAAAAGACGAAGAAAACAAAAGGTCATTGATATTATATGTATAGTTTCAGTTTTCGTTCATTTTTATGTACACAAATTGTACCTATATATATACTCGTAGGTATATGAAAATTAATTTTATAAAATAAACTGTTCCCTTTTTATTTTATTTTATATATAATATAAACAACAAATGTATAGTAAAAATTCATAAATATAATGTAATAGCAATGATGTAAAATTGTAAATTTTAACATATAAAGTAGTGAATGCATATATATAAAAAATCATAAATGTTAATGATATTATTTTACGCATTATAAGTTTAAAATAGAATGATACAATTCTTTTGAGTAACAATTGTAACGATTGATTTCTAGTAGTAGAATTTTAAACTATTAGGAATTTAGGTAAATAAAATACATACTATTAATTTATGTTGTATGCATATACTGACGGTGTTAAATTCTCCAATGGTAATACACTTGTGTGAATCTACTAAAAAAATTTGGTTGAGTTTGTTGGAGGTTTCGAGTTCAATTTTCGGTGAAATTGATAAAACTAAAATTTTCCAGTCAACAATCATGCAATGAATTGTTGAATTTTTATGTTTTTAACTAACAGACTAAAACCAATTGCAACTGTACTATAGCGCAGAACACAAATCCTTATTAACTAATTATTTTTCTTATATGAAATTCATTTCAAAGTATATTAACAATTCTATTAATTCTTTAAAACTTTTTATCTAAATATACAAATACATCTCGTATAGTAATTTATGAAAATTTTAAAAACGAAGAGATCAGTCATTGATATTTTCATTTTTAATTTATACACAAAAATTTAAAGTATTTCGAAATTTCTAACATAAATACTTGTGCTAATTACAAGATATATTAATGTAATGTGTATATACTGTTGACGTAAAAAAAATATATATATAATTTCGCATTGTTATTTATTTAACAACGTTATTTAAATTTTTAAATAATATTTCATAATTTGGAAAATATATATTGATTCTATTTTGCATATAACATACTTTTTATAAGTCTATAATAATTATATATAATTATTTATAAAATTTTTTTCGGGTTTGAGTACGTACGGACAGGGTTATCAGCCAACCCTCATACACACACACACACACACACACACATACACAAACAAAAAATACAATAGACATAAATAAATTTATTATTTATTTCAAACAAAAAAATAAAAGGTATCCTTTATTCTATGAATTCTATTCAAATTATATTTTAAATCTATACTTTGTGTTTTTTTTTTTAATTTTTTTGTAAAAGAGCAAAAAAGTATAAAATAAAATAAAATCAATACTAATTATTAATTATATAATTAATTTCTTTTTTATGTTTATTATCAAACAGATTTTTTTTTTTTTTTTGTACATGTAAATACAAAAGCTTTAATTATATTTAATTTCTATATAAAATGATGCTTAACAAAAGCCATTGTTGGCCATTGTTAAAATAAAATATTATTATTTAAATATCACAAATAAAATAACAAGGAACATTTTAGTATTATTCATCGCATATTAGTGGAGTATCTATGTAACTGTTAAGAATTTAAGAATACGCACTGACAAACACAAATTAAGTTTGAAAGAGTTAATAGCGAATATTATATTGTTTTACAACTTCTGAATTTAAATTTGATAATCCGAACAGCAACATAAAAGTCAAGATTATTAGCAAAGTCAAATTTTGGTCAGATATAACAAGTTTCGGCTAAAGATAAAATGTAAATCAATGAGATTCTAAACTAAACAATTTGAATGACACTGCGTATGTGAGTATGTTGCAAAATTAAATAATAAAAAAATTATCCTTACAAGGGCCTCAAAATGTATTAGATTTAATCTTATAATTTGTACCTTGTACCATGATTTATTTGCATCTTTTACTTATAACATGAAAAATTAGCATTTGACAGTAATCACAGTTTTTCGCGATTATTCATTATTAAACTAGACTTTATGTTGCATCGTATGTTATATAGTTCGTATATATAGCTCTATTTCAATTATATTAATCCTGTATTTATATATATAGAGTTACAAATATTATAGTCAAGGACACCTAAAAAATTGATAAGTAAAATTATATGGAAAATGAAATTTACCTTCTCCAAAATCTCCATACAATAACCCCTTTCGCACGACCAGATTATTTCACTCCCCTATTTAGTTTTATATTGAATTATATTTTTGTAAGTAGCCTTAGGAAAATTTATGCTGTGGTATATATATATATATAATAATATTGTAATAATTTGGAATTGTGTATTAATCTATCCACATATAATAAGATATTATACGATGAATAATCATTATGGTGTCATTCTCGTTTATTGACTTGTGACACCAATTCTGTTAATATGCTTTAAGTCTAAGACTAATAATAATTTCATCATCAAAAGGTTTTTGTATTTCTAATTTAAGTACATATACTTTATTCGAGACTGTGTTTCAATATTAATTTTAATAATCTGTGAAAATATTACTCAACGCTTTTTATAACTTTAACGATCAGAATTCTATACAAATTAAATTGAATCACCCACTTTATTACACACATATTTTCTCCTATTTATCATTTGAACTTTGATGTTACTTATTTCCTGTTTACGCGAAAATGATTTTATGGTATATATATAAGAAGATCACAAAATTTTGTATAAAATATTAGTTGATTATTCAGGTATAAATTTATATTTATATAATAATTAAGTCAATTAAATATATTTATTGAAAATCTTTCCGCAGCAACAGAATTAAGACAGAAACCTTATAAACGGATTATAACAATATACAATAATAATAATATATTCATATATATTAATATGTATTATTTATATGTAATAGCATATATTTAATCATTCGTATTTATAACTAATACTGTAGATACAAATGCATAACTTAATTACAACCAATACTTATATTGTATATATATAGAAATTTAATTCCATAATATATATTATATATACCAATTATACTTATTAGATATTCTTCATTCATAAACTTGTCTTTTTAATAATTATATGTATTAAAGTGTAAAGAAGACAGAATGCGTTGAACTAAATAATATAATTAGAGTATCGTATGATTTTTGCAAACATTGCAAATGACAAGAAATTCAACAGAAAAAAAAATAAAATCTGAAAGAAGGAAAATATGTAATTAAATTATACTATTATAATTTGTTGAAAACAGTATAATCATCTTAATTTAATAAATATTGCATGTACTTAATTTGTATATATATACGGTATACGACGACGTATATATACATTTATATAATATTTATGTATAATTATGTTTATATATACTGATACTGGTATATATAAGTTATAACTAACTATAATGTAATTATTATAAGATAGGACAAGTACAACAATTTTTAATGTTGTATAGAGAATCTGTGTGGAAGAAAAAAAAAAAACATACTCAATGTTTACTAATAATTTTCATTGGATTATTTTATTTCAATGAAATTTATTTGTAAGCAAAAATATTTTATTATGCAATAAAGCTTTTTGCTATTAATTTAATTTCTGAATTGTAGAATATTAAATATTGATATAGAGAACACAAATTAATTTTATAATTCTGTAAGTTTGAAATAGTTAATTTATTTTAATTTCTCACACGCAATTTACCATACAAATTTAATAGTAATTTGAATTGTAATTAAATTTATTGAATTTGTTTAAGCCTTTACTTACTACCTTTACACACAGTGGCTTTAAATTAATAAAAACATTATTATATTATGAATATTTATTATATTGAGTAATGAAAGGAAAAAATGTCCTTCTAGGATATTGCCACAGATTGCGGTATTCCAATGAATTCGTTCACTTTTTTGTTGCAACTTCAAATATATATAAATTCAGATTGTATAGTGTATATAGACATTGAATTGCCTACCCAATAGTTGCAATACGTTTTTCTAAATTCTATATTTAGCTCTTCTTTAGGAAAAACAAACTTCTTAAATTTGTTGCCCTAAAAATAAACCATTTTGCATATGCAGTTAAAACAACACTAACCACCTATAATGATAAAAAAGTTACTATATTTTTATATTATTATTATTATTATTATTATTATTATAAACGACAATGAAATAACAAAACTTTAAATTTTGTTGAACTTCTTTTTACTTTTTTGAGTTATTTATCATTTCCTTCCTTTTATGTTTTGTTGTTGCCTGTGTGCGCGAGTGTGTGTATATTAATATATAATATATGCATATTTAAATTCTATTTTTTTAATATAGTACTTATGTTCAAAAATAACACCCGCAAAGTATTGTGACATAAAAGTTTGCATTTGATTCAAAAATTTGCATTTTACTTCTTTCCAAGTATAATATCTATTTGATTTGCGATGCCACAACATTAATATTCCAATTATTTAGACACAGTTCAAAATCGTTTTTCAATTTTTGTATTGTCTTCCGATCGTTTTAATGCTAACAGTTGTTGGGAATGTAAATAATCTATAGGTGCCAACCAAAAAAATGATACCGTACACGATGCTGTAAATGTTGGGTGTTCTATTTCAGTAGCTCGGATTATTTTTGATCACAGTATATTTATATTATCTTTGACTAAAAATATGTATCTCTGGTGTTGGTGTATGTGTGTATTGTTTGAATATATATTTATATTCTATTTATAACAAATGACTTTTATATGTGAAATAATGAAAGAATTTAAGAGAAAATTGCATAAGTAAAATCTCTTTAAAATGACAATATGATGTATATATTCAAAATCAGCTATATATAGCTATTCAGTCACATTTGTTACAATAATATCACAGACAATGTCAATATGCATGGAATTTGTTTGCATAATCAATTTACTGCTGTTTTTTTATGTATGCATATTACATATCCTCGTGTACTTGATATATATATATATATGAACTGCTATGTATGTTTTTAAATTTTTAAAATTCTAAGTAACTTCCATGGGATATCGATTTTTCAGAATTTGTATTGAAAAACATACATATGAATATACGAAATTTCGTTAAAATTGTGATTAGATATTTAATATGCCCATATAAAAATTACAATGCGATTATATACAACAACATGACTTAGTAAGTGCTTTGATATGCGGGCCATGCTATATCAAAGAATGATTTTAAAATTTTCTTTTAATTCAGTGCAGTGAAGATACTTGGTACTTGCTTGTCTGTATTTCAATTGTAGATGAAATTTAATTTTCATGATTGCTTTAACCATTTTTTAACTGCGATAGGAGATTTAAATAAGACATGTCAGAAATGCGCGGTACATAGAACTTACAAAATAATCAAGACGACCACTGTAAAAAAAATTGAATTTCTTTAAAAACCAATTGCAAACTTGCAAAAATAACCATTTCTCTGTGCCTTATTATTTTGGAAACCTACTGTACACATGTAAGTCGTGTATGGATGTGTGTGTGTATAGTAAATTCGTTATATATGCATTAAAATTATAAAGAATAAATTAATGTTTCCATATATTTTAAAAACATTTCTATACACTCGTATAAGAATTAATTCGATAAAATGACAATAATTTTATATAATCATATTTTATAATAATAATATAACATAAAGAAAGTTAAAATTGTCAGTGAATTTGTTATTTTTGGTTTCTCTACGTATATCCGCACTTATAATATGAATATATATATGAAATGAAGATAAAATTAAAATATTTTATTATGAAAATTAACTGAATCGTTATATTTGCCTTTTATATTTATATATCATATATACAATATAAAGTTTATAAATAATAATATGCTGTAATAAATAGACTATATACAACTACTGTATTACGATATTACAATATATAAATGCGATTATATGAAAAGTTGATGTTATTTATAATATGCTTATTATTTCTATTATAAACCGTTTTAGCGTATATTATCCGATATATTTAGATTGAGTAAACTCATTGTCAGTAGATGTTTTATTTTATTTATTAACATTCAGATGTGTGTCTGTCTATTTATAAATTTCGTTTACATTTCGAGATCCATTTATGTGGAATAAACTCATCATTTTGCCAAATAAAGGTAAACATATGGATTTTAGGAATGCAATTATTAATACAACTTATACAATATATTCACATAGATTTCAATTAAATTACCCATATCTATATCTATTATATATAATATGTTATGGAATTTGAAAAATTTAAATATTACAGTATTTACATTCCAAAAAACTAAAAAGATATGAGTTATACTATTTAAAATATACTATACATTTATTTACATTACCTTTAAATTTCTCGTATTAATATATTTATATTTATGTATTTATTGCTGTTTGTTTACATTTATATAATAATAAATTATTCAATATATTATAAAAATATAATATTATTTACTATATGATACAAAAAGAAATAATATTTCTATATAATTATAACTTTTATTTATTTAATATTTTCAGAAATATCATCTATAATTTAAGTATATTTGATTTAACGGAACAACAAAGATTGGTATGGAATTCACCAGAGGAGGATGTTAAAATGTGTGTTGTTAAAGGAAAAGATGAAGTAAGTAATTTGTATTATATTCTATTATAAATATAAATGTATAAATAATTTTAATTTCCTTGTCTATGTCTATACTATTTATATATTGAGTGTATGGCTTTGACTACGTCCTTATTAATGTATATTATATATGCTGTTTTCTTAGGGTTTTTTTGCAATTGCAATTGTATATTAAAAACAAATTTAACTGACAAATTGTAGTTTTAACACTTCGAAATTGATTGATTTTGATACCGAGAGAACCGCAGTAAGGTTTTTAGTACTATGAGCTGCTACATAGAGCTTTTGAAACCAAATATAACAGTTTACTAAAGAAACAAAGCCGTTCGTATGGTCTATAATTATTTATTCAAAAAAATTACGACATCATAGGTATACACCTATTTATTGTTATATAAATAATAGTAATATAATATATAATTTGTATGTATATATTTACATTTAATAATAATTACTATTATATATTATATATACAAATGGTTATATATTTATAAATTTGCGAATATGTTTGCGTGTACATGAGTGTGGTTAAATGGTAAATGTAATAATTATTATATTATATTACCCACCTTTTGTTTAATTATTATATACATTCCAATGCATATATATCTTATATATATGCTTGTTTATATGCGGCATCTTAAGACAGAAATCAACAGATTCATATAACCAAAAATTCTTCACACATTATCTATATAAATAATGGATTTATTTGATCCTTGATTTTTAAAACATTTGTGTGGAATTAGCTGTTTATTATTATATTTATACAGAACGTCTAAATGTGAAAATTATTGTTAAAAAAAATGTCCTTTTTGTCCTCTTTTCGGATGGATCATCGTATCAAATCCAGCAATATTATTTTATATATACAATTGACATTTTTACAAGGATTAAGAATCAAATATCTATATACACAATGTCTATCAGAAAATATGATGAAATTGGTGTAAATATTTCTCACAATTCGATAATTTCGAATCAAGTTAAAATAATTCCCAATCCAAAATATATATACCATAACTTAAATTTATTATTAACTTGATGTGTTAAGTGTATCTTATAACTTCATATATTTTATTATCATATATTGAATGTAGTTTTTCTCCCATACCACGTAGATATATAGTTGTAGCGCATTTTATGATGATTACATTTTAAATAAATATTATAATGATTATTTTTGAACTGCGTGGATATTGTATAAAATACATTATCTATAAAACCATATGTATTTTATATAACAAATATAATAATTACCAAACTATAAAATCAACATTGTCAACCATAATAATATAAATGTTGAACAGTATAATATGTCGACAAACAATTATGTATTATTTGTATATGCACATATTTATAGACATATATACGCATTTATATAAATTTATGATATATGTGGATTATGTACAAATACACAATATATTGAAAATTTATTTTGATGTGAAACATTTCAACAATTTTTAATTAAGTACATTTAATATTATTATTGTTTTTGTTTTACTGCCGCATATATATAATATATTGTATAATATTGTAGATTAAATGAAAGAATTGTATAGGATATACAGATATGTTTATAGATGTATACTTTTTATATTTTCAATTAAAACCAATGTCATTATTTTATAGACCGATTTATTAAACTATAATATGATCAAATGCAATTGTATAACAGGGACGAAATTAAAATTTTCAAATTCAGTTCAATTAATAATAATTCGCGGAGAAAACATTTTTACGATGTTATATTTATTGAAATGGTATAATGGAGTAAGTTAAAATACCATAATGTGTTCAATATTTTTATAACCTATTATAAATTATATATATATATGAGCAGATCATCCACCCGGGTGACAGGGTTACATGATGGTTCAACGCAAACACAATGGGCCAAAAATGTCTGTGAGTGTAAATGGTTTTATCTTTAATAAAAGTCCTTAAAATTATACCATATAACACAAAACTCTAACAATATTTTATATAAGTATAAATTGTTATATGTTTCTATTGAAATTATATTGTAATTTTTTAAATAAGTTCTACCAAAATTAATGGAATTGCCAAACCGGAGGTAACAGATTTTACTTTCGCCACTGTTTCATAAAAAATAAAAAACTCACATTATACTATAAATTACAATTAATGACATATAATAAAAAATAGTTAAGTGGACAACAGCAGCATCAACAGTAAAAAAAAAATAGAAATAAATAAATAAATGAGGTCATATGATGAAAATGTTGATGATGATGACAATAATGATCATGATGACGATTGTGCAATAAAAATGAAATATATATTAGAATTTGTGTGACATAAAATGTCATATTAATTGGTAGAAAGCTTCTACTATTGCTATATATAAATGTTTGAGACAATATATTTTATATTGTACATGGGCCTGAAGTGCTGGATTTTTTTCTTTTTCTAAAATTTATGTTTTTTTATCTTCATATATTTTGTGCCAGTATTTTTTAAAAAAAATTTAATTTATCTTTTATCTTTATACAGTCATCTTTGATACAGTTTATACCGATAAAATTATCACAATCTTTTATAGATCAATTTATATAAATTATACATACAATCGATTGGTGAGCACCCACTAAGTTATTAGTATATATATTTCCAAATTTAAGCTTCCTGTCTGTGTTCACTCGATTTCATGTTTTCTTGCTTCGTAAATATAATTTTGTGTGTGACATCATGTCAACCTGTATATGTGTGTTATATAATATATAGCATCAATATTTTCTGGTGTTTTCGATGTCAAAAGTCGACCTTCAAAGAATCCACCATTGAAAAAAAAAGCGTTATCGTCATGTATGGACATTTATTTACATAAGTTACAATAAATCGATATGATACGGATTAATATTTGCAATTATCACCTATTGTACAACATGGAAGCTGTGCTAATATAAGATTGCAGATATAAAATTTATAAAAGTATTTATTTTAATGTCCTTAACTGTATTGCATATATGTAGGTATTAGAAATTATGTCTTATTTTATTTTCTTTTGAATATAAAGAGTGAAATCAAAAGTGTAACATAAATGTTTCCTTTTATTTTTTTACCGAAATACTCTATATGGTATATTTTCTTGTTTTTATCATTTATCAATTTAGACATTTCACGTTCACCATATGAAATTTGTTTCCAAATTAAATAACATTATTTTAAGTAGTTATTTTGTTTTTATTCACTGTTAAGCGAACAATCTGTTTTCTTGTATTTTTTTTTTCCTGTGTTTATATAATCGATATTAATTTAATAATAATTAATTTCTATATACATAGTCACATATGTTCAAAGCAAAGAAATCGAAGTTAAATAAATTATTGATCTGAAAAATGAATATATTTCATATAAATGAATGTGTGTCTAAACCATTAATTTCTGTGTAAATTAATGTAAATTAAATATATGTTCATAAATTTTAGCCGATTTTCTAATAGTAATAATTTATCATTTATCGATTAGCGTATAATTATAAAAATGTTGCTGAAATCGATTTTCATATAAAATTATTATTAAAATGTAAATGCTCTAATAAAATAATAGTATTTGCTTGGAGTTTTAATGTGACCAAATGTCTTCAAATATATTTTCAATACTTAATATGCAGAAACAGACCGTTGAAACTGTTAAATAAAAAACGGTATGCGTCATGAAAGAAGCTCACAGAAGAATACTTTCAGCACTGTTTTGAAATTGAAGCAGATAATAACTAAATGTATAAATTTAATATAAAATGTTATACAACATTAGTCTTGATATTTTATAGCCACACCTCGTATATACAATAGAATGAATTCCTGTTGCTTTCTTAAATGATATATATTCTATGTATATTTATAGTAAAATTGATATTTATGTAATTATGTATATTTATATTTATTTATTGATTATTACTACAGTCAATGTTGACATTAAATTATTATATGATGATGGATATATAAACAATAAATGATATGTGTACGAAATTCAGATTTCAAAACAAATAATAAATAAGAAATTGAATGTTAAACATAACAAACTTATATGCAAGCAAATATTTATAATACTTTCTCACTTACATGCGATATTCGAGAAAAAAAATATCGATATAGAATTCCCGTAGAGCTTTTGATAATATTTTCATAAAAATTACATAAAAAAAAACTTGTAAATAAAATAAAAATTTGTACACGGATTTATTTATAAACTTTTGTACATTTATTATTTCTATATGAGTTGTTTGTTGTAGAAAATAATACTATAATAAATATGAAAAAAAATATTATGAATCATTTATTATATGAACGACGCCACTGCTGTTACTTTTGTCGCGCCATCACATACTCGGTGCGCTTTATAATAATATATTTAATATAAAATAAAACTTTTGTAATAAACAAAGTCAAATAAATGAAATATTTTTCTACAAAAAACTTTTTCTATTCAATATTTTATTTATTTACAAAAGACGACAAAAAAACATAAATTTATTAAAAATTAATCGAATTAACAATATAAAGTGAAAATGTCAACAACAAAAAAATAAATAAAAATGTATTGCTATAAAATATACAAATCTTCTATATATGCACTAATTTATTAAATTGTTATATTTATTTAAATTTTATTCTTCTATATAATTTACAGGAATCATGTCAAAATTATATACGTATTCTTGTGATGCCATCGCCTGATCGCTTATTAGTATGTGGTACAAATTCATTTCGTCCAATTTGTAATGTCTATCAAATTAATGCAAATAATTATACATTAGAACGTCAAAAATCAGGACAAGCTGTTTGTCCTTATGATCCTCAACACAATTCAACAGCAGTATTTGCTGGTAAGTGATTTAATTAATTTTATTATATGTATAAGATATAAGAATAATATTTTGTTACACTATTTAGTTAGTGTTTAGGTTAAATTCCATTTTAAAATTTCATTGGAAAAGTCAATGCTAACGCTATATATAGACAGTCATGTCAAATAATCAGTCAAATAATAATTTACAATGATTTTTCAATAGTTTTCCAATGAAATTTTTAAAATCCAATTCCAGCCTTAGTCTATTATAATAATATATAAAACTACAATTATTTTTTGTTAAATTTTCAATTTGAAAATCGTGTTTTCCAAACCAATATTGAATTAACGAATTATCATCTATGTACTAATATATCGAAACATATAATTATAATTGAAAAAATGCGGCGTTCAATTGCTCTCTCCACTATATTTATTCGTTTCATAATTATTTTACAACTCGTATATGTATCTCTGTGTAAATGTTTATGTTTCATTATGTTAGAAGTTATATTAAAAATATATTACCTCTAATTCAATTTATTTACAAGTGAATAAATAACATCTTTTTTTTATTTAGATTAATTGACTAAAATTATTCAATTAAATTATAACATAATATGTATAATAAAATGTTTGGTTGTTGTTATATTGTTATATTAGCCAGTAGTCTATAAATTTTAAACCAAATATAATGTATATAGGTATTTGAATATGTATACTTTAGTATGATGGAGAATAACCCGAACTAGTTAAAAAAACGTGTTTTCCATATTTTCATTCAGTTTTCGATGCTGACCATAGTATCTGCGGCTCACCTATAACCACTGTATCATTTTTTAAACGGTTTTTAACGTTTTAGTAGTAAGAGCAGCATTTCAATTTTAATATAAAATTTAATAGAAACCGCAGTATTACCATTTTATTTTTAATATAAAATTTAATAGAAACATTTTTTAATCAATTCTAAAAATGAAAAAATGAATAAGAGGATTTATTTTCAATTCGTTGTCAAGTACGTATTTGGTCGTAATTTAAACAATCTTATGTACCAACTGGAGAAAAAAAAGACATACTACGATATTAATGTTCGCTATTATTACACTAATTCGGGTTATTTTTAATCAGTGTAGCATATTATTTTGTAGAATCATTTTTGTATTTATTTACAACTTAGTATTATCAGCTGTATAATATTTATTACTATACATACTCATAGGTCATGTAATATATATATATATAGTTTGATTACTTTAATTTTATTTGATTGGTACATATAAGATAGATACTGTATAGAATCACGAATTGTACATTTTGTTTGTTGAAGACCTATTCTAAAAAATTCAATATATTATATGAATGAATATATGAATACCACCAAAACACACCCATCGAAATCTGCATTTGAAACGAATTTTTTTATATTTATTTTGACTAAATTAATCTTTACTGTTGTGTAAACTAATAAGCACAGACCAAAATTTCTTAACCATAACCATAAAAGACACACAATATCAATAAAGTTGATATATTCATATACGCATTCAGACTTTTCTTGCGTATATTTGAAGTGTATTCCATCTGAATAAAATACGCGTAGTATAATTTCTGGAAAAAAACGGCCTGATAAAATTACTCTGTATCTCAGAATTATTTTTGAAGTTACTCTTATTATATCTATACATTCGACAATATTCTATATATATTTTATGTTGTACAGTATTTAAACATTAGTTGACTCGTATCATATATAAATAAAATAATTGTTGGATGGATGAATAAATGCTTGGATGACTGAAAGAATGAATATAGAGATGAATGAGCGGGGTTTGATGAAGCTTATATATATATATATTTATATTTAAATAATATCTATCTACATATTACTTGTATATACATGTTATTTATTATATGTATTATATACCATCCATTTATTTATTTATATATAAAATTAATCACACTTTACGTTTACACACGATAACGATATGTATACAAATAATATTATGTACATTTTAATGTCTACCATAATTACATTATATTGGTTTAGGTTGTGTCTATGTATATATATATATATATATATATGATATATACAATATATATAGTATATATATATATATAATCAGTCTGTGATGGCATGACATTGTAATGGATTATGGAAAAAGATATCTCTCATGTTTATATTATTTTATATTTTATTATATATCTCGTATCGTATTCATTTCATACATTTTATATTATTATACTCGTATATATTTAACAAAATATTATAATTTAATATAATATACAAATTTGATGTATAGTGCGTACGGAGTGCGTACATTGCTATATATAATATATATATATATTGCAGATATAGAACATTATGAGATGTTAATAACAGTTGTGTTATAAGAATTATATTGTTTCCATGGAATTAACTGTTATATGTTAGTTAATTTCTTTTAATATTTTATGTACTATATATTATTATACGTTAATATTTAATATATTTTCTTACATATATAATTTATTATTATATAAAATATAATAATATAGAATGAAATCTTTACTTTAATTTAAAAGAATATGTGTGTGTGTATATTGGTATAAAATAGAAGTATATAAGAATAATATCAAGTAATTTTCATTTAGTATTAACCAGAGACTTTATTTTATAAAATGAAAACATTTAAAAGATTTTATAATATAGCTCCCAACGCTAACATTTATTTTCAAATACATTAACCATTAAAAATCTTGATTATTTATAAATTAAAAGAAAATTTATTCTATTTACTTTTTTTATTATTGAACATCTTGTAAGTTGATTAGTTTAATTTAATTATATATTGTATATATATATATATAGGCTAATGAATAATGATATATTAATATATATTGGTTTATCCATACTACCATAAAATAATTAGACTCGTATTCAAATTTAATTGTTATATTGATTCCTCCTAATTCGTTAAAATTATTAAAACTTATTATGAAAATGTGAGTTATACCAAAATTCATGATTATTATTATCAGTTTAGTATAGATCAAACTACTAGGGAAACTATATACATTTGTTTTCGTATCTTATAGGAAAATAGTCAACAGCTTCTGCCGCTATATGTTTGTATATAATTATACACTCAAATTTTCAACACCATCAATGGTTCTTTAATTATTCCAACGGAAATGTTCAGGTTAGATGGTGGATGCCATTTCATCAATTTTTCTGTGATTTATTTTTATTTAACGTTTGCATCGCTCTAAACAAAATACCTTATATTTATAAACCGAGTATGTTTATCATCAAATAAATAATTTTGTGGCATTCCATAATCTTGCCAAAATATATATTTAAGTCTTTATAAGTAAATAATAAAATACATACCTCTACATATATATATTTTATATAATATACCATTAGTCCCGCATAATTCTGCGCATTTGAGTATATCGCGAAACAATTAAGAAAAAAAAAGGAACAGCAAAAAGAAAATTTGTATTACATTTTTTTTTGTTTTTTTGAAAAACAAACAAAATAAATTTTTTAATGTAAAATGAAATGACATTAAATTTTCTACGTGCGTTTTTATTTACTTGTACAATCTTATCTATATCTTTAGCTATATATATATAGCATCATCGTCATTATCATTATTATCATTATTATATTGTTATATGGATAAAATTCACATATACAAAAGGATTTTTTTTTTCTTCTTTTGTATAATTAAGTTTAATTATATATGTTTTCAGTTGAACCAGCAGTTACCATTTTCTTCGTTACTATATACAGTGCCATGAAATATTTACATAAAATGTTTCTTTAATTCTTTTGCTTACCTTAGAAATAAAATCGGGTGAATCAAAAATATTCCAAGTCTATTTATGTACATTTATTTTACTAAATAGCTTTGAAAAAGTTTATAAAAAATTGCATTTATATGCCATCCAATCCATATGTCTTGTGAGTTCAATATGCCAGGATTGACATATGGAAAATTTTGCAGTATCTTTCATATACTTAAAATAACGTTATTGTTAGGTTGACGAAGTCCCAAACGGTGATCTGATTTGATATACATTTTTTGGCGAGTTTTCGTAAGATTTTTTTTTTCATATTTATAAAACTTTTTGAATAGTTTTTAATATTGTATATATAAATAAATAAACTTCTTTCTGAAACTATATATATGTAACACTGATATCACCCTGTATAAGTAAAAAGTAAACGTTACCATAGAATTCGTCGTATATACCATATATAGATAGATATACTGACGACAAACATTACAAGTAAATTTAATGAAACTAAAAACTTTGTATATATATATATAATATACTAAACAAAAACACTGAATCATCATATTATAAAATATAAATAAATGTGTAAAATCTCTTGTACAATACATCTAGTAGAATTAGACAACGTACAATAAGGCAGTGTAGAAAAACTTTCACATTACATTGCTTTATAAATTCATAAAATAATATTCTGTTTTGTAAAATGAACATTACAATTGTGTGTTTTATATTACACAAATGTAATATAGATATATATTTAGAATAGAATAACTATATTAATTATACGTATTTGTATTTATCATCTGTTGCAGTCGAAAACACGTTGTTACAATAAAGTATATATTTGATAAAAAGGAAAAGAAAAATTGTATCAATTTTAATCTGTTGACAATCACACAAATATTAGCAAAACTATTTCATATTTTTGAAAAACGAAAAGAAGCTTTAACAATGAATTTATTATTTTTCAGTTCATAAGAATATTATTGTGTTCCGTCCAATTAATGTTTACTTTATAATTAGAAATCATTATACATTTTAATAAGCGCTATTAATCTAAAATACACCTAAATTTATCTTACATCATTCAAAGATTGTGTTAAACTTTAAATAGCTCACTTCTTTGGATTTACTTATAGTTATATGGTAGTTATAACGATATAGATAAAATTTAGTTCACACATAATTCGTTTATATGCTATTTTCGGAATCTTTATATTGCGGAGAAATACTTTATTTTGCAATTTGTATACTCAATGATTTATAAAAAGAAAAAAATAATAACACAATAAATTATGTTGTGATTATTAACCTCGTTTTCAAACTTTTATAATATGTTTATGAAACATTCTGAATATTGTTTAGATATATTTTATTAAATAAAAGGAAATGTATGTTGTTATATGTACGAGTTATATATAAAATTCGTATATATATATATTAAGAAATATAAAAGTGAAGATGGTCCGCTTCCTTTTGATAAAAAAAAATAAATAATATTATTGTTATTATTATTATTATTAACAAATCTTGAAAATATATTACAATTGAAAAGATTATGCAAAAGAATATATAAAATATCAAATGTTTTAATAAATATAAATCTGTCTTTTTGTTTCTATATAAAGTATAAATAAAGACAACTATTATTTCCGTTCTCTTTATTTTATGTATTGCATATATATATTTATACATAATGTATAGTATTAGTATATATATTAAATTATACCTATACTTACTTATGTACTAACTTCTAGAAAAAGTTTTTCCTTTTATTATTAAAAGTCTTGCATTTTCTCTGCATATTCTATAAAAATAAGTTTACCATAAATAATTATAAACTTGTTGGTTTGATAATAATCTTAGAAATATATATAAATATATATAAGATTATAAATAAGAGGTATGGAAATAATATACATATTATAACCTGCATATATATATAAAATGCATATTATTTACTTTATATAAGTATATACATAACGTAAATTATACATGCAGATAAATAAATATGAAATGTACTGTCGTTTTATAATAAAAAAAATGCAGATTGAAAATGTTACATATAAAATAATTTCGATAAAAATTGTTGTCATATAAGTACCTACAGTTGTTGTATATATATACAACGAATATCACTTATATTACAATGGCTATATCTAATATTATTGTTGTATATCAATTTATATCAGCCCCACGGTGATAACAAATATTCTTCGCATTTATTTTATTCTTTCTTATATAACTTTGTTGCGTCTTTATGCCGGAACTGATTCAATTAAAAATAAAATCAAATAAGTAATTCGTTTTAATAAAATATGTATTTTAAAAAAATTGTTATAAAATAGTCAAACTATTATAAATAAATATAAAACTATATCGTAGTTGAAATAAGTGAACCATCCACTGACATCCTTTCGAATACTATATATATATGTGGTGTAATTAATCAATACATATAACAGCGAATCAATAAAAAAAAAGATGTTTGTTACTGACACATATATTACACGTCATAAACATAAAATAATATAACAAATTTACATATCACAACATAATTAATTAAATACAATTTCTATATCGTTGATTTCTCATAAGAACTATTAAAATAATAAAATCAGAATATTTGTTTTTATCGTACTTACAATTTTTGTATATACAATTACAAATTATAATCAATTTAAAATCTTTCATAGAACCGATTTTTGATTCTGGCTTCACTTGTTCGAAAGATACCGCCAATTTTCTGTTTGATGTCATTGTGAAATTTTGTATGAAATGAATGTTTAGTACCATTTGTATGTTCACATTTAAAAATCTCTTCTTTGGAAGTTATTACTTATAAATTTCAATTTATTATATAAAAATGGAAATCCTTAAAAATACATATGTTATTTATTTATGAGGAACTTAAAAAAAAACCAAAATTTAAAATATCTGCGATTACACTGGAATAGCGTTACTTGTTAGATTGGCGACATATCGACATACCGAATGGATGGAATATATAGTTCAGAGATTATATATAAACTTATTTGTTCATGAGTATGAGTATGTACGATTAAGAATATAATATAACATAAATAATAATTAATTAATTAAGCAATATGGATAATGGTTATGTTTGATATTACAAAATATGTAATATGCAAACAAAATGATAAAAAATCTACTGCGAATATTCTTATGGATGTCAAAAAAAGAAATAAAATATACTATGGATGGAAATGTTAATGGTCGGTCGGGCTATATACTTAAAATATAAATACACAGATTTCAATTCAGCAATATTTTTCTTTTCTCTATTACCGTCTGTTCTTGAAATAATTATCTATTCCTTATATACAGGCGAATAAAAATGGAAATAAATTATGGAAATAATAATAATAATAATAATAATAATAATAATAATAATAATAAAAATAATATTAATCAATAGAGGCATGTAGCTACGGCGAGTAGCTAAATTATATCGAAAATAAATTTATCAAATAATTGAATTGTATCTTTGTTGCCTATATTCAATTTTATATATTACGATTTTCATTGCTGTATTTGACAAATCACAAAAATTATGAGAAAGAAAAATAATAAATATAAAAAAGATAATAATAAGAAGAAAAAAAAAAAAATAACGATTTTCATTTTCTTCCTGTTTTTTTTTTTTTATATATCATTTTCTTCTATTTTCTTTATTATATTATTTTCATGTTTTTATAGTTATATTTTTATTTATTTATATTGCTTTGTTTTTTTTTACAGATAATGAATTGTATTCAGGAACAGTTGCAGATTTTAGTGGAAGTGATCCAATTATTTATCGTGAACCACTTCAAACAGAACAATACGATAGCACAAGTTTAAATGGTAAATAATAATTATTTTATTTTAATGGTGTGTATTTAGTATGTGCGTACTGTGTGTTTTCTGTGACAGATACTCATTGTCACAATTGTGAGAATTATAATTTTATCCTACTTAATAAATTTTCAATTTTTTCTTATACCATATATAAAATCTTAATTTATATACGAGTTATATATTAGAATTCAAGTAAACTTTTTACATATAATTGTTGTAATTTTAATAATTAAAATATTTTTAAACGTTAAGAAGTTTGTCATTTTAAATTGTAATTATAATCTAATTATTTCTATCATTGTTTAATGCGTCATATGTTCTTTTATATAAATGCATTTTTATGTTGCATTTAACAAATTCATATATGGTATAATATGAAATTCTTGTAAAATGGATTTATAGAAAGTTTAACTGAAGTTTGCACTATATTTTCTATATATACGAACACAAACTTAATTTATATATGGAAATTAAATTAAATTATTTTGTTTTTTTTTTCTTTTCTCATATATATATAGCTCCAAATTTTGTTAGTTCATTCACACAAGGAGATTTTGTATATTTTTTCTTTAGAGAAACAGCAGTTGAATATATAAATTGTGGAAAAGTAAGTTTTTCAAAATATAAAATATAAGTTTTTTTTTTTGTATTTTTCTTAATAAATACTTATGTATATTTGTGTATGTATTTGTGTTAGTAAATGGCAGTGGCGAAGCATACAGTTTTCAATATCACTATATTTTTCTTATAACCTGCGGGTGTAATTAGACTAAATTATGAAGAAAGAAATTGGGTGTTCGGCGAATTAAATTTTTCAGCAAATTGAATATTTATCATCTGTTTTAATTACGAGTCATATTGTTTTCATTTCTCTATATACTTAATTGCAACGTATAATCGATTTACAATATTTTATTGAAGAGCTTTTTAAAATCGTTACACGTTCAAATTTTTTTTTTTTTTGCATATAGTGTTCTACTCACAACTTGTCTATCGGATAAATATAGTGATATTGTAATCTGAAAACATTTTTTCACGTTTCGCCATTGGTATGTATTGTAGTATTTTACTTGTATAAAATGTAGTGCACGAAATTCGTACGAAAGAATTGGTTTTCTTTATTGATTTCCTTTGCATTGTCATGTTTTCATTAATTTCTATACGGTATTATCAAAAATGTTATTACGATTAAAATATCAAAAGTAATGTAAGTAATGTAAGTAATATTATTACGATTAAAATAACTAAAGTAATGGTGCTTCTACTCAATATTAATTACCAAAATTGTTGTCAAGCCAATTTTCTGTAAATTATTTTAACGAAAAACATGTTAATAGACTCGCATTTTTGTCCATACGAATTTCGTGCACTATATAATGTTATATCTTTTATCATCATTTCTATGTTTTTATGCATATATATTTTTATGCAATGCTATTACATATGAACATATATACCACATAAATATTTATTTATCTGTTACATACAATTTGTATTAAAATATATATTTATATGTTGTATTTTATTCCTAAATATTTCGTTTCTATATGATATTATCATGTGCATGTTTTTCATATATCATTTAATTTAATAATAAATTAATATACGATATATGCTTCGACATGTACACGGGGTGTTTATGTTGAAATCAATATGTATATAGCATAATATTTTAATTATATGGCTTTGTTTATTTGCGAGTGGAATACACTTTACAACAACTAAAATTCATCGAAACATCGAAACTCACTAAATAATAATAATAATAATAATAATTTTTCACAATATGAGAATAACACCCTGTACCAAATGAACCTATTTCCTATACAATCTTAATTTATATGCCTGCGTATGAGAATATTCAATGAATTTATTAAATATTTTATGAGTTGTTTCCAATAAATCGCACAAAAACTACAATATTATATTATATTTCACTATAATTTCTATATAATTCGGTTATACATATATAAAATATGTAATATAGATATGCATATACTTAACTTTCATGTATATAATACACGATTATTAAATGTATTAAATGTATATATTTATATATATTCATATTTCAATAGAATTATAGAATTATGAATCGTGCGGGATGTTTCAAATGATATTAAATTTTGAAATTTTCTCTATAATCGGTTATACATATATTAATTAAATTGTTAACTATATACGCATATAACAAATATATATATATATATTATACAATTTATATAGTGATATATATCTATATATATATTATAATAATTCATAATATACAATCAAAATATATTCGTAATACATACGCGTACGTAAATATAGAATTCATTCAATATTTGCAAAATTTTCTGTAATTGCTTATTTATTCATGATATGCTTTGATTAATCGAATTTCATTATTATATATTTTATTTATTCTTACATTTAAACTTATATATAGAAATGTGAATATAACTATATATTGTATATATATGATTATATCAAATATATATATTTGTTACACGTTATATGCAATAAATATACAACCAAAATATAATATAATCTATTCAATATTTAATAATATCAAATAGGGAATATTATATAAACAAATAAATTCAATCAATCAATTTAATAAATCATTTATAGTCTTTAGAGGTGGTATAGTAGGTATAGACTGAACGAATACAGTGGACTTTCTATTAATTGTATTTTAATAAAATCGAACAATGGTGTTAACATTGACACATTTCATAACGTATGTTAAATAAATCAGAATGTAAATGTTTTGTGCAATATACAAATAATTTATAAATTCTTATTTATATGGAAATATTAATAATACAATAATCATATATAGCTACAATTTACAAATAGCATATATCATTTTTAGTATAACTTGTAAATTTCAAAAAAATAATTAATATACTTACGATATAAAATAATATTACAAAATATATATAATTTCAATTTGGTTTCTTTCGTTTTTCAAATTGTGTTTAACAAATTATTTATTTGACATAACTTTTGTAATTTTTTCCCTCTATACATATGTATAATCGTCAATCATCTTATGATATCTTAAATAATATTATGATGGTAATAAATAAATTGTATAAAACATCATTTATTTTCACATATACCCAAAACGCCAATACGTGCATGTATATAGTATAAGACTTTATAGTTCATATTTATAAATAATATATATAAAATAATAAACTATATGTTGGGTCTGTCTATTGACATTCATTGTTGAACACATTTATATATTGTACTAGGTTGTTTTTTTTTATATATAGTTTTTGTGTTCTTTCGCCAAAATCGGTATACATATCGATTTTTCGATAATAAATCATAAATTAGATAAATATAAAAACATATTTAAAAAAAAAAAAAATAAATAAAAATTTATAAAGTTTGTTACATTGTTTTATCATTTATTATGTTTGTTTTATGATACTCACAAACTACAGGGACGACGTATATGCCGAACCATAAAAATAAAATGAAAAATAGCCGGATTCGTATATAATATATAGAAATTTGTTAGTTATTATATTATTAAATTGTAAATTGGTGGGATAAATTTCAAAATATGTTTTAAATTCGAATTTATTTTAACAAACAAATTTATAATTGTTGAAATTACACTAATGCCTTTAATATGGATACGCAAATTCATTGTTGCCTATTGACACTATATAATATATTACTGTACTATATTATGCCAAATATATACAGTATCACTAATATACATCACAAATTTATTTAGTTATTGATTGCACGCAAAATGTATAAAAGAAATATAATAAAAATAAGATTAATTAATTAAAAAAATATGATGTAATGTTTAAAACATTTATTTATTTTTAAATTAATTTTGTTAATAATTATCTTATTTTATATAACACATACAGGCTGTTTACTCTCGTGTCGCAAGAGTTTGTAAATGGGACAAAGGTGGTCCACATAGATTTCGAAATAGATGGACATCATTTTTAAAATCACGACTGAATTGTTCAATGCCAGGAGATTTTCCATTTTATTTTAATGAAATTCGTAAGTATATAAAGTTTTTACGCATATACATTTTATTACTATAGATTTTTTTTAGTTTTAAAAGAAATGTTTGAAGGAACGAATGGGAATGAAAATATTATGAATAAAACATTTCAATTCCAAAATTTTTCAAATATGTAGATGCAAAATAAATCTTTTTTTTTTACTATAATGCACGTAAAAATATTATACTTTGTAATTTTCCTTATAATAGTCTATATTATATGGTCTTTTGTTAATACCGCATATTCAAGATTGCGACACGTGTTGCAGGATGAAGCTCAGCTATATTAAGAGCTGTGAAAATTGCAATCTATAGGGTAATTTTTATTTATGATATTATAATATCACACATGCCTAATATTTGTATAAATCATATTGTTTTTTTGGTTAAATCAATTGGTAAATCGATGGTAGACGCCAATCAAAACCGAACAGAATTAATTTCCTTTTTAAAATTAACACTAATTGAAACAATTTTGTTACTAAATATTGAATAAAAATGATAAAGAAGTAATTAAATTAAATCAATTTCCAATCTTTCATATTCAAAAGATTCTTAAACTCGATTCATTCGTTTAAAAGCATGACCGGTTTTCTGTTTGATAACATCAGTGAAATTTTGTATGAAATAATGATTTTGTATAAATTTTGTATACCATTTGTAGTATCACAAAATTCTTAAATTTTCTCTGTCATTGATTGGAAAATCGGTGATATTTGTTAAACGCGTGAATCGATTTCAAAAATCTGTACTAATATGAAAGATTTTAAATTGATTATAATTTGCAATTTTATATACAAAATTGGATATTGAAAACTGATTACTATTTCTCTGGCTTCGCCACTCATTTCATTGAATAAACAAACAATAAACGTCTTTTATTTATCCAATAAACAGTACAGATTCAAATTTGTATACCCATTTATATATTATTATATTTATTTTAGTTATCTTTAACAAATTCTTTTCTTTTGAAATTACAATATAAATAAATAATAGACCTCTATAAATTTGCATACCTTTTTATTAAATTTATTTTTCTCATATATCATATACAATATACGTGAATATACGTACCCATTATATTCCGGCTATAGTTGTATAGTGATGCGAAGTGATGTAGGTAGGGTAGCGCCTCCAATTATAATCATTGAAAAATTGTGTATTAAGTATTAACGTAAATTTGTTTGCTGAATACCTATACATTTTTAAACCCTTGCACTTCAATTGTTCTGCGTGAAAAATTCATACGCCGGCTGTAAATGTGCTGTGTGTATTTTCTATATATATACAATACATAAACTATCCAGACAAAATATGGGTGTGTTGTGTATATTAAAATAAATATGAATAAATAAAATTTTATAATTTCTGTTGCGCGATATGATGAAAATATGAAAATTCATTTTTAATATATTGCCGAAAGCCACCGTACACATTTTTACCCATAAATAAAGAAGAAAATTTTTATTATATTGTAAATAAAATAATAAAATACAATTTCTATTTACTATTTTTTTTTTTTTTTGCTTTTAATTTTATATTTATTTTAATTATTATAATAGCAATTTCAATTATAAGGTGAAAAAAACTCTTATTTTTTTTTTTACCGCATATAAAAAGAGCTAGATTTTTTTTTATTTTCTTTAATTTTAATTCAAAAATAAATATATAATCCCATAAAATTTAGAAAAACTATAAAAAGAAAAAATATAAAATTATATTACCTTATGCTCGGCGGTGTATAATAAAAATATGCGATATAACACTTTTAAATGGGGTCATAATTTTTAAATGAATTTTTCTTGAAAAATAAATCAATCTATTTTATTATTAATATTCTAAAAAAATAAAAAACTTTATTATATCGTTTTTTTTTTTCTTATTTTTTTTTTTTATAAAATTATGATTAACAATTTGTTGCGCATGGTGTTAATATTTTATCATGGAATTGATAGCATACAACATGTCGTGTGCGTGTCAACTAACTTGCATATATATATATAATATATATTATTTAGCACATGGAATATGTATGGTGACAACAAAATTTTATATTCTTCACTGTTCGTTAAAAATAATTTTATTTTAATATTGTTATTATTATTTTTATGTGCAAAAAAAAAAAGAACAAAACAACCATGAAAACATGAACCCTTAAAATTCTTTTAAAAAAATGCATGCATATTAATGTTTATGTGCTTTTCTATATATTGTATAAACATATATACGATTTATATATTATAGAACTTGCGTATTTATGGAATTATTAGAATATAAATATGTATGTGGAAAAAGGAAACAATCGTTACCCGTATTTTTATATATTTTTAATAAACTTGTTTATTTTTTATTTAATATATATTTGCGGAAATTTTCCATTTAATACAATAAAATATATTTTTATATATACCATTTATTTTTATTTTACTACCCAAACATAACAATACATATATAAATTTTATATTTTTTATATGAAATGGATGCATGTTAATTGTTCAATTTTTTATATTGTTTATCTTTATTATAAATTAAAATTATTTCTCATGAATTTTAATTGTTTTATATATGATTGTATACGAGTAAGAGTATGCCTATTTATATATATATAACACAGGATATATTTAAATAAATTTGTAAGGATTTTTGTTAAAAACGCAAAGTTTATAAATCGTGTATTAAAAATTATTCTAAACTATATAATAAATGCATAGTAGAGCGTTCTTCCGTTCCCTCACCCAATAAACGCTCTAAGAATAGGTTTTTGTTATCATTACAATGCGGAAATACTCATTACACCGCAAGTATATGAAGTTAAGTTATGTTTTTATATGATTTGGAAAAATTTCTGAATACATATATATATTTTATAAACTTGAAAACGGCAATTATACTTTATATTGTTATATATATGTAAAGATGACACCGTACCAGCGGTTTTATCTATAAACTTCCGATTGCTTTACAAGTGATCCCGAACGAATAACTTTGCTGGGAATAATCCTAAATATATATATATATATAACACTTTAAAGTAATATGCCAAAGTGATTTTAAAAAAATCTCTTTAATACCTTAAAATATAAATTATATTTTAATTCCGAACATATAACCAAATTATTATCTGTGTTTACGATTATTATAAACTCAATCAGATTGAGTTAATCTTGCTATTGGTCAAACTACAGAAATATTAGCAATGTCATATATTTCCCATATAGTGACCGACAAAATTTTTGAGATATAATTTTTTAATTTTGTATCCTTAGTATCTTCCAGATTGCGTTAATATTTGTAAAATAATTATAAAATATAAACAAATAATATTATTGTATATTTATTCCATAATATTTATATTTGTTTTGTATTTTATATTATTTGAAAAATTTTCCTACAATGTAAATTTAACGTTTCATTTATTGAAACATCTATAAAATAAATGATGTGTTCGCACATAGAAGACTGTATTATACGGCATATTATACAATTTATATAGACAATGAGAAAGAGCTTTAAACTTTTTTGCTTCTTCTATTGAATTTTAAAGAAAATACAACTTTTTTCTTAAGTTTCTATATTCTATTTTCTTCTCATTATCGTTTTATGTATATTACTCGTATATTTACATCACATAAATTTGAATATTCATAATACAAAATTGTTTTTTCATCGTATTCTATATGGTATCAAAGCATTAAAAAAAATGTTGTTATAAATATTTGTATATTAATTAATGTTATTGATTATATTTACATTATAATTGTTGCGTATTGGCTTAAACTTTTCTGCAAAGTTCTCTAAATATATGTTATTAAAATTTTATTAAAATTCACTTTTAAAATTTCACTTTTTTTTTTACTCTGCTTTGAGATTTGCTTATCTCGTCTATAATAACACAAATTAATTTAAATTATTTTCCCTTCATTACGATATTACTAATACATTAATGGTTTTTAAATCTTTTGAAAATAATAAAATTCATTCAATATTTATATGTTGCTGTTACTAATTGTTTACATACGATGTGTTAAAAATAGGACAATCTTTGCAAAATAGGTAAAACAAAAAGTTAGTGGTAAATTATTCGGAAAAGTACATTTTCTTTAAAATTAATTTTTCATATTTCATATTATTCCAATGATTGGTGTGAAATTTAAATTTATGGTAGCGAAAATTCACATTCTCATCATTAAGTTGTGCTGCTTTCCGGAAATATTAAATTTGCTGTATGACTTTTTGTACTTCTGTGTGCAGAATAAATACTAATGAAAAATACAATGTGTTTAAAAAATTTTAACTTTAGAATCCATATAATAATAAAAATTTTTACTTTGAATCATATTATGCAACACTTATGCCAATATAAATAATCTATTATGTATTGTGAAACTGAAATTCTACATTATAAATTGATTATTAAAATTATATATTAAACATTTAATGTTATACATTGTTTTGTAGCTATGTTATATGTTTGAAAGAAAGTAATATATTTTGCACATAAATATATTTGTACAATAGAAATTTTCCCGCATACTCGTATACAATATAAATTTACAATAAAACGAAAATAATTAGTAAAAGTAATTGATTGTTATATAGAATAATTTAATTGTTCAAGTGTTGAACTTCAAAATAAAACTTTTACCTTTTACATATATAAATATATATGTTAATATATAAAATACAATGTAAAATCCCGTGTTATTCGCTCTTTTAATATTCAACTTAAAAAAGTTCAACTGTAAGTAATAAAGCAATTGAAGGAGTTTTTCTATACTTTTTTTTTGTTTATTTATTCTCTATATGTATTTTCTGTATGTGGTATATATATAAATGTAACCATTTTTTGCCATAACATGCGAGTTGTGAAATTAAAGCATGTGAGTATTATAGGTACATGTATAAAGATAAAATTGGCAAAAAAGTATAAATGTATAATCTAGAGACGAAAAGAATAAAAATCAACTCAATTTTTTCTGCATCTTTTTCTTTTTGTTTCCTTTTATTTATCTATTCCACTTTGAATTGTATTGGTATAGCAAAACAAAAAGTTTCAAATATGAAAAATGGAAAATTACACATAAGATAAGTTTTTGTGTTTATATATATATATGGTATATGTCGTCAAAGTGTAGACAATGTGTACTCTTTAATAAAAATAATAATGAAAATAATAATAATAATAATAATAATAATAATAATAATAATAATAATAATAAAAATAATAATAATAATAATAAAATAATGTTAGCAAATGAAAAGCGAAATACTCACAGATTGTTATCCTCTTATAGTCGTTTTCTCGTTGTTGTCGTCAGTGTTTTTTTCTTTGTATGTATAAATATATATATAGAATATTTTTGGTATTATATGGTAAAGAAGATTTTATTTTGCGCTACATGAATTTTCTTTTTATTTCAATTTTCATTTCATTTTTCATTTTATTTGGTTTTGTTATGTTTTTATATAAATTTAAATAATTGATTTTATTCATATATGTACGCGGTGTGGTGTATATATATATATATAGTGCGGTATATATACAATAACTTTGGCTCAATATATATATATATAAATTTAAATATTTAAATTTTAGAATCAGCAAGTAGTTTAGTTGAAGGACGATATGGACATGCAAATTCTAAACTAATATATGGAACATTTTCTACACCATCTAATGCTATTCCAGGATCAGCAGTATGTGCCTTTTCATTACAGGTAAATGTATATTAATTTAATTATTGTTTTATATTTCAAATATGCGTATATGATGTCGTGCTTAATAATAATAATAAGGGTGTGTATAGTTGTGTCAGATGTGAATAACTAAATTTTAAGGAAAATCTATTTATATAAATTAGCATAATTTTTAATTACGGGTTATATTTTTAATTGATTTCAAATGTATACGTGTAATTGCAAATTATAATCCAATCTTTTATAGAAGACTGTTTAAAAATCGCTCGACGCGTTCGAAAGATATGATCTCGCTTTTCCGTTCGATGTTAGTGAACAGTCAAACAAATTTGTGATACTGTATAAAGTAACCGTCCAAATAGTACACAACATACTATCATAATTGCATACAAAATTTCACTGATATCTCATATCATATCATTTGAACAAGTGAAGCGATTACAAAAATCTATTCTATGAAAGATTGGAAATTATAATTATAATAATTCTGTATATACTCAAAATGAAAACTATATGGCTTTATAATTAAGGTCGATTTTCCGAAAATATCAACTATATATGCTGGCCAGAAAAACATAGTGATATTGTTATCTGTAGAAATTTTTTTCACTTTTCGCCATTGTAGAGAATTTCATTTGATTTGTGTAAATTTAAAATAAGAGCACATCACCCATTTTATATATAAATATACATATATATATATATATACGACGAGGCACAAGTATATATTACATACATTTAAATATTATCCCAAATATAAATGATTAATTATCTGATTAACTAACACCGCACATAAACCATATAACAAACATATATATACCATTAAATTGTGTTTGTGTGTATGTGTGTGTTTGATTTTGATTAATTTAATATTATAATTATGTTTACGCATATACACCTATGTGCAAAAATTTTATTAAAATTAATTATATACAACATAAAAAGATAGCTCTCTGTACCGCATATTATGTAATTCCTCTTCTATATATACATATATGCATGATTATAAATTATAATTATAAAACTATGACGATATTAAATCTTTTATCTTTCACACTATATACATTATGAATGATGTATCCCATATATATTTTAAGTTTAACGTCTTTCACGATATACATATACAAATATACACAATAATTCTTATATATATATAAAAGATATACTCCATATTTTTAAGGTACCTATATATAAAGAAAATTATATTATCGTATAGTTTAGTACATGATTATTTTCTGGAAAATTTATCTCTCAAGTATAAAACAAAGAAAAATAAATTGTGAAAAACTATATATGTACAACAGATAGTTATATATATTCATGTGATGAAGAAAAACTAAAACCATACCATCATAATATATATACTCGTAAATATACCATATATATAGAACAGGAAGAAACTTTATAAATATTTTCATTTCTTATAATATTAAAAAGCTCTAATTACAAAATAATTAATTATAATTAAGACTGCTTACTTTTTTTAATAGTATTATATTCGTCCAATGGCATATATATAGAACATATACACCCGCACATAATACATAATACAATATACAGATATATTTATTTTAAAATTAAGAAAATGAAATAGTTGAAAAGAAATTTGTTCGTCCTTCGAGTCTGTCACTTAGTATTTATATCTATAAAATTTAAATATTTGAATATAAAACTATTTGGTTGGCAACTAAGTGATTGCAAAATTTCCTGTATGCTAAATTTGTGATGTTAAAACATCTTTAGTCCAGTTTCTTTTTTTTTTTTTTTGTTTATAATGATCAGAAATTCTACATGCACCTTGGACTCATGAAGTTGGCAAAAAATATGAGAAAATTTCATCGAACAAACTGAACAATAAATTACTGCAAATAAAGTTCTTGCGTTATATAAGTATAATTTGCCTTTTTCATAAAAAAATACCAATTCATTTATTTGCCAAACCAATGAACAAAATTGAACAAGGAAAAGTTATTGCACATACACACATGCAAAAAAAATGTTGTTGTCCTTAATGTATATAAGGTTATTTTTTTTCTCTATGTGGAAAATATGAAACGGTTAAATTAAGAAATTTTCACCTTTATAATATGTATGTGTTATGTAATTGCTTATATATAATGGTAATTTTATATATTATTAATAGTCGGTGTTGACTATATGGCGACAATTTGATTATTATTAATAAATAGCGATTCGTTTTTTAAATTGTAATTTATTTTGCGTGTAATATACAATTTTTTATATTCATAGGATATTGCTGATACATTTGAAAGTAATTTTAAAGAACAAAGTGGACTGAATTCAAATTGGTTACCGGTTGGCAGTGCACAGGTAAAAAATTTATTTAATTTCTCTTTTTATATATTGTAATATTTTTATACACAAGGAGCGATAAAATTTGTTATTTCACCAAAGTAGGGATAATTTATTGCTTACATAAACGAAAGTCCCAAATAATTTTTGATCACTTAAGATCATTATCATATAATTATAATACTATCATACCATATATATGTTTCTATACAAAAGAATATATATATATAAATGAAATTACTTCACACTGTTACAACAATCGTCTATTGATACAAAAATATTTTTAATAGAAATTGTAACCGGGTATTTTAAATCTGAAATTTTTTGGACACAGTTTTCTTGAACAATAAGAGTTTTATATTTTTATCGCATTGAAAATATACTAATTGAAATTATTTTAATGTTACCATATTTATACAAGATGTGTTTAATCTCCAGGCAGTAGTTGTTCTAGAATTTCTTTTTTGTGCATTTAAGAAGATAAAATTCAGTATTTGAGACAAGTTATCATAGCGAGTTTGTACAAGATGTGTTTAATCTATAAATAACATCTACATAATAATAATAATTTATTTATATATAATATTGTTTATTATTTTATTTTCAAATGTATATAGGTACCAGATCCACGTCCAGGTTCATGTCACAATGATTCACGTACATTACCTGATTTAACATTAAATTTTATAAAAACACATTCCCTAATGGATGAAAATGTTCCAGCATTTTTTGGACAACCAATTTTGATACGAACCAGTACAATGTATGTATTTATATATATATATTAATATTATATAAATTATATAGGTATCGTTATTGCTGTATTATATGATATTAGTCCTGTAAAAATATAGGATTTGTATTTATATTTAATGTGTATGTGTATTAATGATTTTTGAATGGGTCATCTCTCCACTGCGAAATTTTAAATCAAACATTGACTATATTTTATTATTATGTATTCAATTGCAACTGCTGTTGCCTGCATATTAAACTATTTATATTTTATGAGATGTGTGTGTGTGTGTGTGTGTGTTCTTTTTAATCAAAATATGAATATTTAATTTAATTTTCCATTTCTATGTTTTTACTCTTTATGTAAAACTTATATTTGTTGTTTTTTTATATTATAATAATTTTTGTTGTTTTAAATATATATATACAGATATCGATTCACCCAAATTGTTGTTGATCCTCAAATTAAAACTCCCGGCGGTAAAACCTATGATGTTATTTTTGTTGGAACAGGTAAGCAAAAAAAATTGTTTTTTTTTTTTTTTCTGTTATATTATTTCTTGTAGTTTTTTTTTACCATCTTTTTTTTTTACATTTTTAATTAAAAAAAAATATTTATTACAAGAACCTTAATTACATTAAATGATGAACAGCGCCACGCCGCGCAAGTAAATAGCTAATTAATGATAATTATTATTAGAAAATTAATGTAAATGAGAAAATAAGAAACTTTTTTTATCTTTTTTTTTTTTTTTCTGTATATAAAAGTAAAAAAATATGTTATTTTGTTTTGTTACGTTTAATTTTGTGGGTGATTTGGCCGATAAATATGCATACATTAATTAAAATACAAAAAAAAAAAAAGTGTTTTGTAAAGGCTTATACGCACGACGAGTTATATAATGAAATTCGTTGAGGTTAATTATTTGAATATATTAAAGTAATAGATATATATATATATATACGACGCATTGGCATAAGCAGTGTCGCATCGAACTAAACTAATTAAATTTCTTTTCCAATGTATCAAGTGAAATACTAAATATTTTATATATGTTTAGTATTTTATAGAATACTTTTTTGCCATCTCAAATTCTATTTAAACAACAGTAATTTTCTATACTGTTAATTAAAATAACTATCCGCTAGAGTTTATATAATTATTTCTGTTAATGCACCAGTGTCAATTGATTTCGTGCCAACCAAAAGATATGAAATTTTGAACATAAGTTGTATCCATGAACACATGTTACGTCCAAAGATGCAGTCTATATACGCAGTGCTGTAAAATTGTGTATAATTAAAACTAATTTACAAAATGAATTATTATTTATATGTTTAAAATATTTTTGACATTATTTAATCATCATCAGTATCTAAAATTAATTTAATTATTAAATTATCAAGCCAAATTCAATTTAAATAATTATAAATATAAACAAAATACATCAATGTTAAATTTCAACTATTATTATAATTGATATTATTACCTATAATATAGTTTATCAAAGATGATATATCAAATGTAACGATATCCATAATGTTATAGAATATAAACTATCATCATAATTCATAAAAAAAAAAAAATATTATTATTAGTCTGATACCAAAGGATAAAATAAAACTATATAGTATTTGAAATACATGATGGGATCTGTATGTAATAATCGCTTGATATTATTTTTATTAAATCAAATTATTAGTTATATATAATATCCTTTTATATACGTATAGGTATAGGTGTACTGCGACTACTATGACCCAATAAGGATGATAGAACAATATATTATCAATAAAAAAGGTTAAAATATATATTTATATATATATAATATATTAAATTTATGTATATCCTAATGCCACAAATTATATAAAATATATAAACCAGGAAAGAAGAAAACAATTGAAAATGATTTTATCATTAATTAGAAAATGAATTGCCAACATCTTTAATATTATAATATAATATTATATACATAAATCCTTTCTATAGTATAATACTCGTATATATTTATATCAAATAACCCATAAAGTGGCTTTTGCGGTTTCAGATACTATCTTCTATATATTATGCATGCGTTGTTATAGTTTTAGTACAACTATTATATGTACTGCGTATTTATTTCTAAAAAGATATTTTAATACCTTGTACATATATACAATATATATATATACATATTTTCATTTTGAACAATTTCTAAAATTCCAAAATTTTGATTATTTTTCCTATATATTTTGTTACCAAAACATATAATAGAGAATTTTTTATTTCCAAATGATTTAAAAAGGATTTATCCTTTAAAAAAAAAATCCATAGTGGTAAAATATTATATTGTTGGTGTAGTGTAGTGTAATACAGTAATATTACTAGTAAAATATATACTATAAATATCAAATGTAGTATATAGTATTACTCTTTATATTTTGGTTGTCATAGTATTATCTGTTATTTTCATTTTAAAATATTATGAAACCAAATATATACAATATATATGGATATGTATTTATAAATCGTTTATATAATATATGTTTATGTACTTTTAATATTTATATACCAATATTGTAAGTGAAAATATATGTAGGTATATATAACAAATACTTGCATTGCAACATATATATATATACCCTTTAAAATTTATATAATAACTGTAAACTGAACCCCTTTATCTTTTCCTTTTTTTTTTTTTTTTTTTAAGCTCATGGTTAAGCTCATTAAAGTTACACTTTATTTAATAGGATAGAAATTTTCAAGTCAATTTATTTTTCCTCCTGTAATATATATACAATTTTATACTTTATCATTATTTATACTCTGAAATATTTTATTATTATTTTGTATATGATGTTTTTCATTATTTTAGTGGTAAAACAATTTGAAAAGATATATATATATATATGGAAAAATAAAGAAGAAGCAAAGTGTTCTGTAAATTTTAAGAAAATTTATTTTTATTATTATATTTTTTACATTTGAATAATTTCTTTATAGCCTTTTTAAGTTTTTTTTTCTATAAATTCAGACAGACAACGGGGTTAATTTTCTATTTTGCTATTGAAAGAATGTTATTGTGAACTTGGAATGATTTATAACCCAATCCGTAAACTATGTTCATTTAAATTTAAATTTACCTTTTGAGATTAGCGATTCGACCTTCTAACACACCCTGTTTATAGAAATATTTTCCAAATAATAAAACACTAAATATATATTGTATGTATATCAATCATTGAATAATAATTAGTAATAATCAATCCATGTATGAGCATAAAATAATTAGGAGGAAGTGTATATAGATATTATATTATATATTGTTTTATATAATGAAATTCAATTGATGTATAATTTTATAAAATACGAGTACACAATAAATGTCAATCAATACAATAATCATATTGTTGGTATAATAAATAAATTATTGTAGTTTTTGAATTAATAATATTAATAATATTATGCGAGTACATCATTACTCTACAATATATAACATGAATATGAAATTCTTAATAAATGATATGTACACATGTGTTCATATATACCATCCATAATATGTTGTAGGATTGTAGGATTTTATGAAAATTTGAAATTCATTGTTATTCAATGATATATATGTGAAATTGAAATATTAGTTATATGGTTAGAATTTAATTATATATTACAATTACATGTGTTATTACAATAATAATTATCTGAATATATACAATATATAACAAAATTTTCCTATATACGAGATTTATGAATCATATATACATTATTCATTGTAGTTTATAATTTCATAAATATACACAGATGAAATGTAAAGTTTTTATAATAATCAAAAAATAGTATATCAATCTAAAATTAAATATATAACCGTAACATTAACCACACTCCAAAAGTTAATTAATTATATGGAAAAATCTATCTACTACTATACGCAATATCATCATACAAAATCATTAATTGTTATTATATATTTGTTTTGAAATATAGACAAATTATTTAACATATAATTATATGCAAGTGAAAGGATTAGCGAACAAAATTACGCATAACAAACATTAACAAGAAACGCGGCGCAAACCAATAAATAAATGTTTATGTGTAACATTTCACATTTAATATTATCTAATTCGATAAATTTTCAACGTATTTTATCTTTTTTAATCATTTATTAAAATTAAAATATTTGCCAAATTAATTAATTAACTAATAAAGAATTTTGTTTTCTTCTTCATATGATAGATCATGGTAAAATTATAAAAGCAGTAAATGCAGAATCTGCTGATTCAAATAGAAGGGTATCATCGGTTGTTATTGAAGAATTAGATCATGTTTTGGATAAAGGTGAACCAATACGAAGTTTAGAAATTATTCGGACAATGCAATACGGTAAGTGCTGCATAGAATTTATTTTAATTAAATAGAAAATTATTATAATACTTTTTGCCAAAAGACAATATTACATCATTAAATTAGTCACTTTGGTTTCTCTTTTTGATATATCAAGATGACAAGACAATAAAATAGACGAGCAAAAAAATACCAAAGTTATCAAATGACATTGTATAACAAATATAGAAATAATATCATTAGTCATAAACTGACAAGCAAACCTATACGGAAATTTAACTGACTGATTTTAATAAAACCTTGAAATGTGTAGTATTTGTGAAGAAATTGAGATATTATTTTCGTTTTGATTTACCATTTGCAGCACATTATATTTTATTAACGAAAAAGAATATATGAATGTAATATTCGTTCGCACTAAAACTGGCCATCTTTGTAATTTTTATTATAATTTTTATTTTACGTTTTACTTTACAACTATACGAACCATTTCAAATTGTTGAACTGAAGAAATTCAAGTGTATACGCAATACATATAGTATTAAAAATACATTTTTACTATCCTTATCATCGATTGATCCGTATATTAAAATAATCTATATTAGTAAAACTTTGTTCCATCATTAATTTGCGATTCATATAGAAATAACTTATTTTCAATATTTAAATAATTTTAATACTTTTATTTTTATTACATATAAAATAAAAACTATTGTTAAATTTCTACTTGAACAATTCCATTGATAATATAATCTATATATTATTTTATTCTCGAACTTCTTTATATACTAAATGTTTGATTTATTCAAAATTATTCATGTATTATTATTATTATTATTATTATTATTATTATTATTATTATTATTTCGTTATTTATAAATAAAATAAAGTTTTCACTTAATTTTCTTTACATATTTATTGATTTCATTCATCCAATATAATAATATATAATAAAATTATAAACAAAACAACAACAACAACAACTATTTTTAGTAAATTAATTGATTTCATATTTTGTTGTATATTATTAGCTCTTTCATATAATATAAATAAATATATTTCATAATATATTAATCTTAAAAATAGGGGATGAAAAAGTTATTAAAATTTGTTTATATTTACCACCACCAAAATATGTATGAATTTCAAAAAAAAATTATTATTACTATTATTTTCTTTGTTAGGTACTATTTATTATACACTATTTAAAAGTTTTAAACTTTAACTCGCATATATACTATACTTTAATTTATTTCTCGCATCAAGAAGAATCATATATTATATAGAAACACCATATAGGTATATACTAAAATGTATAATGGATTGCATAGAATATATGTATATTATAAATTTTCTTCATATATTTAAAGTTACATCTATAAAAATCTGAAGTTATATTATATAACATTAAATTTCACATTTTAAAAAGAGAGTTAATTTCTATAGAAGAAAATTTCTTATAGTATATATTTTGTGTGTTTTTAAAACTTTATAATAAAATATAATATAAATATTTATTTAACTAATATACAATGTAACCTATTTTTTATTGTATATAGAAATAAGTTATATTAATTTCATGAGAACTTTGATGTTTATATGCATCACCAATTTCTTTTTTTCTTTTTTTTTTTACATATTTCCCATATTTAAAATATGATTAGTTCATAATTATAACCCATATATAATATATACAGTGAATATTGTGTAAATAGTCCAAAGTGACGGTGACAAAAATATTCCATTACAATAATTTGAACAAATTTGCTTGAGTACAATATTTCCAACAATATATTTTATATGAAAATTTAATTTATATTATATTGGATTGAATGCAATATTCACTGTATTCACTATATACCATATATTGTGGAAATTATAGTGCATGTTTGTACAGGGTGTATTAACGAACTTGTGCTGTTTCGTGTTTCCCTCACAGATATGGGAAATGTCGTAGTTTGAATATATTCATTCATTATACATAGAATCACTATAGATTTCGCTGGTGCATTTTAATACACTCTATATATATTATGTATATGAAAACACGAAATTCCATATAAAATTAATAAATAACAATTCATAAACAATAATATAACTGCATGTTATACATAATTATTGTTTTGCATTTAAATTTAATTATATAGTTTTTTTTATATATTGTACAAACTCGCTGCACACAAGTATACAATATACAAAGTTTTTAATTATTTTGTAACTTGCTGTGGTTTTTAAGAATTATATTTATTGTTATAAATTTCTCTATATATATAGAGAGTGTATAAATAAATATATTTGTATATTTTAATTAAAAAATAAACTTAATTGAAGAAAGAATATAATCATATATATAAATTCTAACCACAGATTATATGTGTGTGGCAGAATATAGAGTGCATATTGCTTTAAAATTATTTATTATTATTGTGATTATTATATGGTCTCTATAGTTTTACCATATATTGTTTACACATTAGTAATGAAATGAGAAAAAAAAGGCAATTTTATACTTCTATATAAAGGGTTTTCCATTAACCTGTTGTGCATTAATCACGAGTCTGACTCGTGTAAACTTATTTTGACTTTGTAAATCAATCACGAGTCTGACTCGTGTAAACTTATTTTTACTTTGTAAATCAATCACGAGTCTGACTCGTGTAAACTTATTTTTACTTTGTGAAAGTATCACGAGTACTACTCGTATAAATATAAATTTACTTTGTGATAACTTTACAATTTATTCAAACAATTAAAACTACAAGGGGTTAAGAGCGCTTGATTTTATATTTAATGTAAAGTATGCTCTTGATACCATAAGTAAGACTGTCTCACATAAATCAGGCTGCAGTTCAGAGATAATACGTTAATTGTTGTCTTGTAATTCTTTACGTGTTTGTGGTTTACTGGCATAACACATTGAATTTAAATAACCCCATATAGAAAAAAATTTCAGTGGTATTAAGTGGCATGATCTTCTTGGGGTCAAGTGAAATATTGATATATACCAAAATTTTTCTTCAGCAAATTCATAACCTGTATGGCACCGTCATCACATCAACTAAAAATTTTATATAGTTTACGTTATAATGAGCGTCCATCGTTTTCTATTATCCTTATTATTCTTCAAGCTTCCTGCAAATTGAAAATGTTCTATAAATATTATATTTTATAACTTATATACATAGAACCACACCAAAATTTATAACCATTTATATTGAATATGGTAAATAACCGAATTAAACTCGATGACCGTCATCTGTCATACAACTCTGTTGTACCAATATGTTATATTTCCAACTAAATACAAGAAAAAAATAATAATAGTATTATTAATTAAATATAAACAATTTTAATTTTAGATCAACCAAAAGATGGTGGTGCCTATGACGATGGCAAATTAATAATAATAACTGATAGTCAAATAGTTGCAATAAAATTACATCGTTGTAATAGTGATAAAATTACAAGTTGTAGTGAATGTGTTGGTTTACAAGATCCATATTGTGCTTGGGATAAAATAAGTGGTAAATGTCGATCGCATGGTGCACCACGTTGGTCCGAAGAAAATTATTTTTATCAAAATGTTACAACCGGTCAACATGCAGCTTGTCCGCTTGGTAAAATGTCACCAAAAGATTTAAATCCTGGTGAACAAAAAGGTTATCATGATATGGAAAATCCATATTATTCACATAGGCCATCGGCAAGTGGTGGCATTATAAATATCATACAAGATAAAACATTTGATGGTAATGGGCCACAAATATCACCGGAAATAATGAATGCACAATATTCTGTGGAAACACTGGTGATGGCTGTGCTGGCCGGTTCAATATTTGCATTGTTAGTTGGTTTTGTAACGGGGTATTTTTGTGGCCGACGTTGTCACAAGGACGAAGATGACAATTTACCATATCCAGATACAGAATATGAATATTTTGAACAACGTCAAAATATAAATCGAATACAAGCCGAACCAAAGCTATTGCCACAAGTCGAAGAGGTAACATATGCTGAACCGGTATTATTACCGCAAGCATCTAGTCAAAATAAAATACAACATTCACCTAAGAATACGTTACGTAAACCGATGCATCATCATGGTGGCGGCGGCGGTGGCAATGGTACTGGTGGTGCTGGTATGGTCGCAGGCGGTGGTATTATGGGTGGCGGAATTGTCGGCGGCGGTGGTGTTGTATGTGGCAATAGTAATTCAGAAACACTCTTCCAATTTCAACCAGATGGTTATAATAATACACGTGATACGTATCGTGGTAGAGATAATTTTGGTACGTTACGATCACATCAGGTATGTCAAGTGGGTATTCAATTTTAATTATTTTATTGGTTTTTAATATTTTTTGTTATTTGTTTTTTTTTTTTTTTTATGTTTTAATGTTAGAATTTCATATTTAAGTTAAATAAAAACTAAAAATTTCTAAAAACATTTACTTATCACTGAAAATATTAAATATTATATGAATTTCTAACATTTATTTATTTTTATTATTATTTTTTAAATTACAAAATTAATAACGACAATAAAAAATATACAGGGTGATAATTATCGACGTGGTGATGGTTTTTCTACAACACGAAGTGTAAAAAAGGTAATTTTAATATTTAATTGTTTTTTGTTTGCGTACATTAGTGTGTGTGAGTGTGTGTCTATTTAATATAGTATCTATATATTCTTTTTTTAATTTAATTTTCAATTTTTCGATACCTATATCACTTTATTGTTTATTTATTAACTTATATATAATAGGTCCTTTTTAGCACATTGTATATAGTCACACACGTTATTATCAAGTCAAATTAAGTTGCTATTATATTATTCAAAAATTTATTATTTATAATATTAATTCGCTTGTGATATATATTTTAATATATATTATATGCATATATTATAATAAATTGAAATAAATCGATGTGGAAATACGTCTTAGCCTAAATGTATAAATAATAAACAATACTACACTCTGCCCAAGTTGTAGTTAAAAAAATTAGTTATTTAAATAAATCTCGTTCAAATTGGTTTGCATGAAGAAATTACTGCTTTCATTACACTATTTGACGTTATATAACATTGGTTATGTGATTTATATCATTATATTCAATTAAATTATATAGTCTATACATGAATTATTATGTTTTTTTACCAATTCTGATCGTTTTTCTGATCAATTCATATATATGATTCATAATTTGATGAATTACTGCCTGTAGCGATTAGCATTGACAGTTCATAATAATACTCAATACCATTTTAATCGCATAGAATAATAGGTAACATTGCTTTTTTTTCCAAACGATTTGGTACTGTTTTTGATGTTATTGTTTGGTCCAGTTCAACCCATGATTTTTCTGTGTTTAGGATGATCAAAATAAACTTATTTTTCATCACCATTTTTTGATGTAAAATTAACGAAACCGATAATCAACCATTTTCTTCATTTTCATATAATTTTGTATTATTTTTAAAATGTTTATATAGTGCATTAGTCATTTGTGAATGATAGTAGTTATTGCGGTTTTTCTTTAGGGAAAATATTGTTCTATATATATTTCAGGTACAGATCATGTATAAAGAAAGACTATATATTATTTAATGTTAATCGAATAAAAAATATTATCAACCATCAAAAATAATACCGAAATTAATAAATTTTTAATACAAATAATAATTAATTATAACTAAAATTGATTATTATGTGGAATTCATTAAATTGCGTGCTTATCGTTGGTCATACTCGTAATGTAAATCAATTTTTGAATAATATTGTATAATGGTACTGTGATGTGATATACAATTATCGTAATCAAAACTTTCTCTTTGCGTATTTAAACTATATATCTTGTTATGGCATGTTAAACTTGATATTAAACTTAATTATTTTATAGCTTTTAGCTGAATAGTCATTGTAGGCGATACGCATGACATCATCTCATATATATATCAATCCAAATTGTATTTCATTTTACTTCTTGCATATTCATATTTTTATTTTGTTAAATTACTTCCACATATTCCAAAGAATTCAGATGCGGTGATTAATTAACCATCAATTTTTAGATATAATTTGTTTTGTCTGCATTCACTTTGAGACCCAGAATCGATGCCTACTTGTTTAACGATTCAACGTCCATACGTCTATCTATATCATCAGCATACGTCTGACAGATGACCGCATTGTTCCATCTTTATCAATATTTACGTCGCTTACTACCTTCTCCAGAGCGTAATATTTAAAATTAGTATCAATAATGGGTCGTCTTGCAGTTGTCTAAACTGGATTTGCATACGTGTCTAAACATTATCCAACGACATAGCCACCAAAACTATCAGTATTTTCGGCTTTTTTCAAATTCTTCCATAATTTCCCATATAATGATATCATATATCGTTATAAAATCTAAAAAACAAATGGTGTATATTAATATCACTTTGCCAAAATCTGCCATATACTGAATGTTTGATCATTTATAGATCGATCTAATCAGAGGTCTCTTTGTTATTCTCATTGGTAATTTCATTGTCATATACGAAAGTATATATATATATATCAGTATATTTATACAAATATAGGCATAGGTTTAATAAATTTATTCCTCTAGATATAGTTTTGTTAAAATCCAATTTATCAGACACAAAATGTCTATAAAACATTTCTATCGTTCCAAAAAATGTGGGCCCGATTTCGACGAAATTTTATTTGATAATAAAAATGGTTATGTGTAAATGGGACCTTAATTTTTTTTGTTATTTTCTATTTATTTTATTATTTTTTTTTTTTTCATTTATGATTGATTTTCAAGTAATAAAAAAAAACAAACAAACATTATTATGATCACTATCATCTATATATCATTTTTTTTTCTCTTTCTTTAAATATAGGTGTATCTTTGAGACGGGAGTGGGGCGGCTGAGACTAGTCAGGGACTCATTAATCAAAATATGGTAATTATCCATTAAAAAAAAAAACAAAAACAAAAACAAAACAAACAATCGAGCAAACGTAAAAACAAAAATTTTTAAATTTTTTTAAATTAAAATGTGTTTTTAAATGTGATTATTTTTTGGTTTTTTATTAATTTTTTTTTTTTGATCTATTATCTAATTTCTATTTATTTTTATTCGGTTTTTAAATTTAACCATGAAAAACATAAAATTTAATTAAAAAGAAATAAAACAATTTTTAAAACATTTAGATTTTTGTACAAAGAAAAAATAAATTTTAGTTTTTATACGATTTTTCACTCACATAATTAAAAATTAATTTTATTTTATTTTAATTTTTTTTGCTATACGCAATATTAAAACTAAAAATATTTAAACACACTAAAAAACACAATTATTAATTAATGAAAAAATAAATATATTACAAAATATATTTTAATCGGATATAATTTTAAATTAATAGAAATTAAAAAAAAAATAATATTTTTTTGTACTTAATACATTATTAAAGCAAAAATTTGATTATTGTATTTACGAAAAAATTTAAGGTCAGCCATCCCGCGCCCAACTCAGTTGGACCCACCCACACAGCTCTATATTTATATTTGTATAATGAGATTATATGTATTATATTTTGGATACAATTAGTCACTCTAGAGCTCTATAGATCTAGAAGTTTTATAGAAATAGATCTAAATATATTTTTTTATAAAAACATTTTTAAAATTCATGATATAGAGAAAAACAAGACTATTAGAAATAATAATTTACATAACATTTTTTTGTTTTTAGTTTTCTTTATAAAATATAATTTTTCATTTACTTTTTTTTTCCACATTAACACAAGAAAACATTAAACCTATAATTTTTTCACTATTTTCTTACATATAAAAATACATTAACTCTTTTCTTTGTACTCTTTATTATACATTTTGTTTTTTCTTTCCTTATTATTAATTTTTTCCTGTTTTTAGAATTGTTTAAATAATTTGTATTAAGGAGGCGCTATTCGCCAAATTAAAAGTAAATTAAATATTTAATTATTTTTTTTTATATTTATTTTTGTTACTTCTTTTTTTTTCATTTTGTATATGTGTTTAGGGTTTAAATACAAATACAAGAAATAGAAGTCTTGGCCGAATGAGAAGACAGCCGCCCCGGCATGGTATTGGTAAGTGTTAATTTTATTTTTATTTATTTTTTATATATATAAAGTTTTTGGTTGAACGAAATTTTAAAGCAATACAAATATTCTCTTTTATATTATATAATTTGAAATATTATACCCATACATTGAATCAATCATCTTCATTATAATAATGGAAATCCTTTCAATCAGCTGCAGATGTAGATGTGCCACAAGTGGTATCCATATGTGAACCAATATGTATTCGTAGTGGTAGTGCTTTTAGCATACTCTCGAAAAAGATTTCGAGTTGTTTTGACTGGATGGTAAAGTTTAGATTTTCCTATTTCTTGCATTTCTTAACATTGATTAGCCCCACACCATGCAGTTGCTGTTTTGTTTCACTTTTTGCTAAATTGGCTCAAGTATCTCAGTCGTAACCTTAAACTGACTATATATCCATTTCCTATTCAGATTGTTACACTATATATATGACCTGCAGGAAGTTTCATTGACATATGTGTTTGAATCAATTCACTTGGATCGATTTCAATAATAGTTCATATAGTTGATTTTTTTTTTAATTTTAATATACGGTTTTGTTATAATAAGACCTTTTATAAACAATTCTTTGATTCGTATTCTGATTTCAAATACAATTTTATATTATTTTGAAGACTATTGGAATGCATCGATATACCGCGGTTTTATATACATTATATATTCCCATTTAAACATTGAAATTTGGTGATTTCATTAATTATAAGTAAATTTTTAACTTATTTATCATTTTGACATTATTCGTTATTATTATTATTTTGTATTAATATTTTTCTTGCTATTATTTTATTATATTTATTTATAAATGAAAATTTAATTTGCTAATGTAATTTTTTTATTTTGTTCTTCATTTTGTTTATTTGTTGTTTTTTTTCCTCTAATTTAGTAACACAACACCGTTCCGATAGTCCACAAAATTCTAGTTCAGGATCATCACCGGCAATGTCACATAGCAGTTCAAGTCCAGCGCCTCCAAGTAGTAGTCCCAGTCCACAGGAAAGCCCGAAAAATTGTAGCTTTATATATAGAGATTGATTAATACATAATAATGTAACAAAATCATTAACATCATTAAATCATAATAAAAATTATAAACATCATCATCATCATCATAATGATTCGCCGCATCATTCACATCATAATAATAGTTTTTCATCATTGTCAACATCATCAAAATTAACATTATCATCATTAAAAAAACCAACCAAATATGTAATGACAACATTGGCAAGACAATTCAATGAAAAATTATTAAATTTAAATTATAAATGGATGAATTTTAGTAGTGGTGGAATATTACAAAATAATAATTGTTGTGATGAAGGTAATAATAATATTAATAATAATAATATTGATATATTTCAATGTCATTCAACTGCATTAATTCACGAACACCAACAAGACTATGATGATGATGATGATGGTGATTCTGCTGTTGCTGCTGCTTATCATTATCAAAATCAACATCAACAACAACAACAACATCAACAACAATTTAAATCAAATAAAAGAAATAAATTGAGAAAACGTAATTATTCCATAAATTCAAACATTGATGATGATTCTAAAGATTATGATATGCTTGTTCTAAAAGTTGTTGACTGGGACGATAATACTGAAAATTATTGAACAAGAAAAAAAATATAGGCGCCACCGCCATAAGTTATTGTAATTTGTAAATTAGTTGAATTTTTTTTGTTTTGTTTTGTTTTTTTTTTCATTTTTAGGAAACTGTTCTTAATTAATTTAATTATATATATTGTATACATACACACATACATACATACAAAATAAAAAACAAATATATAATTATTATTATATATATTTATATATAAATAAAAACAAAAATTTAGTAATAAACAAAAAATTTTTTTAGGAAACATTTTTTTTAAATAACAATTTTTTTAAGAAAAAACAAAATGAAAAAAAAAAATAAGACAAAAAAAAAAATAAAATACAAAATATAATTAATGAAACAAAACATTACTGTTATAATGTATTTGATTTAGGCTACTCTGTGTGAAATCACTTTACACTGAATTCCAGCGTATTGATTTTGTAAGAGAATATATTTAAATCAAACGAAATTTCTTTAGTTCAGCGTTAGTGTTAACACAGAACAGCCTAAATCAAATTCAATATAAATTTGTGTGGTGAGTGAAATTTCTTTAAATAACGCGTTCAAGTGAAGAGTTCTTTTTTATTTTTGGTCAATTTTATCAATTATTATTTTATTTTTTATATAAAATAGTATTTTTATTTAATTAATTATTTGTTTTTTGTTTTAAATAAATATTTATAATTAGATTATTTACAAAATTAATAATTAAATTTATTATTTGTGTCGTAAAGAAACATTTAAAAAATAAAAAAAAGAGGCTCTTTTTTTTTCATTTTCTTTTTTTTTTTATTCAACTGGGAAAAAATAACTAGAACAAAAGACGTACACACACACACACATTGCATTTACACAACAAAATATTTAGAGAATCAAATTATTATATATATTATATATAATTATTTATTAATAAAAAAATATATATTATAAATACTATAGGCTTAAGGCTTAATAATATGACAAGTTTTTCTATTTAAAAACCAAAAAATAAATAACAAATATTAAATGAAATGAAAATTAAAAAAGGAAAACTATTTAATTGAAAGTTAATAATATAAATAGAAAGGTAGAATAAAAATAACAAAATAATTTAAAATAAAATACAAAAAAAAAAAAATGAAAATAGGCTGCGTTTTGTAGTTTTATAAAATAATGTTAATATTTTAATTTTGTAATTAATTCTTATTATTTATTACTGATTTCCTTTTCGTTTTATTATATTGGTTTTTTTTAGGTTAATAATAATAATGTAGAAAACGTGATAAAACTTTAAAAATTATATTTCAAATTTTATGATTTGATTTATTTTAAAAAAACCAAAGAATTAGAATATTTTTTTTTTATTATTATTATTTATTTGTCGTAAATTGAAAAAATTAATTTATAAATATTAAGATTATTTTGAATGTATAGTTTATGAAAAAAAAAACAAAAAACAAAAAAAAAAAAAAACAAGAATAGAAAAAAAAAGAATACTGCATCAAATCATATTATTCATTTTAAAAATGATTGATTGTTCGACTTGTATTTGAAGAAGCAAAAGAAAATATTATTTTTAAAACAAAAAAAGTTGAATAACGTTCGAATAATTCCACAGAATCTGATTCAATTATAGCTTTTTTTTCATAAAAGTAATTAATGATAACTGTGATTAAACTCTTTTTTTTTTACTTTGTATACGGAGCACATCCATCGGATTGTTTTTCCAACTGTTTTGACTATCTTTTTGCGTTGTATAGTAATGAGAAATCGGTAAATTCATTCTTAACTGTCATCTTTTAACGTTGATACAAAACAGTTTTTGAAAATTTCATTCGGTTCTATTTTTGATTGCTTGTGACAAACCAAATTATTTTATTATTATCACATTAACATCCACGCGTTGAATTGCTTTTATTTGCTTTGACGGTCATTCATAGCATTCCTTCAGTTTTAAGTTGATTTTGAATGTCTAACGCTTTCGTCACAAAAGGAAAAACGCAAACGGTTCAGTGTTCTATTCACGAATGAAATGTTTTCCTGGAAAAACTATACACTGAATTTGCAGTAGAACATTTTTCAAACCCAGTTCATATTCGGTCTACGGCGTATATACCGTCAGTCCCCATGGTATACAAGATAAAACTGTTGTCTATTTTAAAATGATATTAATGGCATTTGTAGTATTATTCTTATAAGATGCAATTGATTCATAAACTATGCATTTTGTGGCAAGATTAAATCCACTTCAATTTGGTATATTTGTTATATGATAGAAAATTTACATTACATTCGCGCATACGAGTATTTTACCCATATACAAAATATGTAACGATTTGAAAACTAAGATTAAATATGTATAAATACGCGCACCACCTGTTATTACATTATCTATATACTTTTAATAGAGACTGAATTATTTTTTGATATTAATTTAAATTTTTAATTTTGTTTTATTTAAATTATGTGTATATTTTTTTGGTCATATTTTAATCGCTCTCTTGCTGTAAATAAACATGCAATTTTTTTTTTTTCATTATTATTTTTATGCTCCAAAGTCTTTTGATTTTATTTTAGTTTTTAATTTGTTAAAAACATATACAATTAATTACAATTACAAATATCAGTAATATATATATTATAAAATAATTAATTAGAATGAAAGAATACAAATAACCATATATATAATTTAATTATTTAATTATATAATTAATATACGTATATATTTATTTATTTTTTTCCGTAGTCGTCATTTATCAGTTTTTTTTTTTTTTTTATTATATTATAATCAGTTTTTTTTTTATTATATTATGAAATTACAAACATTAAAATTTGCATTTATTACATACAATTTTAATAATAAAACAAAAAAAAATGACATATATATTATTAACAAAATTAATTTAAAATTAAATTAAAAATTGTATTTATTAAACGAAAATGAAGACATTTTTTAAGACTTTATTCAAAATACGTATTCGCGATGATTCGCATTCATTTCATTTACAAAACAAGAAAAAAAAAAAAAACCAAAATAATAGAAAAATAAATATTTATAAAAAAAAAAAAAAAATAAATTGTAATTACTAATTAAAAATTACAAAAAAGATGAAATACATTTTAAATAAATATAATTAATAGATTTATTTATATATAATTTATTTGATGATTGTAATTTTTCTGAATTTTTTCTATTTATTTTTTATTGTATTGATAAAATTACAATTTTTATACTTCTTTTATTTGTATTTTTTAATATTTTTTTTATTTAGCTATTTTTTAATTAAAAATAAAAATATATATTTATATATTTATTAAATTTAGAAAAAAAAAAATATAGATATTTCAATATTTTTACTGCCTAAATTATAAAGTTATTTCATTGATAATAATATTAATTATATAATAATAATAATATATTAAAATGTAATATATAAAAATAAATGATAAGCAATAATTTTAAATTTCTTTTTATTATTTTGTATTTAATTAAAACAATAAATAAAAGAAGTGAAATAAATCTAATTTTATCAATACAATAAAAATAAGAAAAAAAAAACATCGTCAAATAAAATGGTTAATTATTATTAAAATTATTATTATTATTATTATTATTATTATTATTATTATTATTAAAATTAATAAAAACAAAAACACAAAAAAAAAAAATAAAAACTATAAATAAAAAGATAAATATATTTATATATACATAAAAAATAATTCATTATAAAATTAAAAGAAAAAAAATATACAAGTGCTTCTTAAGATTAAAATTTAAAAATATATATATATATAAATATATATTTAATTAAAATTAAAAATTAATTAATTTACAAAATGGAAAATATTGCTTATATTAAACAAAAATAACTATTCACATCCACACACATGCACACTCACACATTATTTATTTCTTTAATTATAAAAAAATACGCATTAATTAACCAGGGTGTGTACCAGAAAATCTAATTACAGAAAATTATTCGGTTGTGGAAATTAATTTGTTATTTTATATATTTATTATTGTATTATTATTAATCCTGTTTATTTTCCATCGCTGATTGATTAACTATCATTCTGATACTATATAATAGGATTTGAATTACTGATCAGTCTGTCAGGTCAGATTCCGTATTGTTATGTTCAAGTGCATCGTTTCAATATTACATTATTAGATTTTTTTTCGTTTGGCATAATCATGTTATACATTAAGTGGAGCAAAGTCCATGCGTCATTCAATCCGGAGGTGTCGCCGCTTTCAATTCCCGGTGTGGCAGAAAATTGTTTATTAAAAATTATTCAATGGAATTATCATTTGTTGTGTTTATGAAATCAGAATTCGAATATCATATGAATAGAAATTCAATTATGTTGGTCAGTCAAGTTCCATTCATCTTACACGGTTTTTATTTCGGTTTAAATTACCATTTTACAGGTGTCACTTAAGAAATGTTGCATAAACCTAATTATTTCAAGAAAAATTTTAAATATTTGCATAATTGCATTATTTTGGTTAAAAAGTTCTAAAATTTTAAAATGAGGAAATGTAGTTGATAACTAAGTTTGATTTTCATCAAAGTATATTATGTTTCCTATTATTATTTATTATTAAATAATTTTTAATACCTTCTAGTTATTTGAAATAATTAAATTATCTATAAACTAGCCTTTGAATAACACAATAAAAACAGACAAAAACGTTTTTAAAAATTTGAATCTCCTAATAAATATTAATCGCCCTAAATTATTCGATATCTATCTATCTATCACCGTCATAATTCTGGACAATTCACACTCTGTGTAACAACATAAAAATTATTTTTTATATTTATAATTTATTTTTTTAATTTAATTTTCTTTCACATTAAAAATTATGCATCAACAAATATTAAACTATATAACTTCAAATAATACTTCTAAAAAAATAAAAAAAAAATAATAATAATAAAATAATAATAAAAATATAATTCTTCCTCTCTTTTTTAGTAAAGTTTTAGCCAATTAAATTTAATAATAATATGAGATAAAAGCAAATATTCTTTTTTTTTATTTTATAATTATATAAAAAGTATATAAATTAAATAAATATTCCACATTTTTTTAATGCCATCATATAAAATTAAAGTCATATAAATATAAAAAATAAATACCAACACACTTTTCTTTTTTTTTTTTTTTCATTTCATTTTTTTTAATAAAATATCTCCTATTACCGAAATATATTATATTAAATCTAAATTAATAATATAAATAATGTGAAACTGAAAGGTTTTAAATAATTAATTTATTATATTTAATACAATTTTTCTTTTCAATAATTTTTTTAAATTTAAAAATTTATTTAATAAGAATTTATATTAAAATTTCATTGCAGTAGTGTTGTAAGAAATAACACAAGTTATAATTAAATGCTGCTGGGTATTGGAATATGTTATTTTTAAAAATTATAGTTAAAGAAATAAATTTGTAACGAATATTTCGATTAGAAATAGGATTATTGCGAAAATATGCTGCATATTGAATACATGCAATTAACAAAATTTAATTCTATTTCGTGTCTTTATACTAACTTTAACCTGACATTCTATTTAAAATTTTCAAACCAATACTCAATAGTTCGATAAAACCATTTGAATTTTTTTTTCAAATAATCAAATTTCAATCCGTAGAATTAGGGATATTTTTATCCTTACTTCGTATAGTAGTTTAACATTGCATGAATCATATGTGATTCATTTATTAATTTATGTTGTTTCACTCACGCACCGCACACAATGAAATTTTAATTGATTTTTATAAACATTTTTTTTCTTAATTACTCTTCTAAATAAAAACTTAAAACATCAGCAAAGAACAAAATAAAAGCAACAACAATAGAACTTTTTTTTTTTTAGAATTTTTAATAATGTTAAAAATTAATAAGATAAGAAAAAAAAAAGTCAATTGTCGAATGTAAAAAAGTTTAAGTAAACATTTTTAAATTAATTTAAAAATAATTAATAATAACGAAAAAAAAAAAAAAATTAGATTTTCTTTCTTATATTTATTAAATTTTTTTGTTTTTATTTTTTTTTTTTGTTTTTATATAATATTAAATTCTTGTTATTTTTGTGATAAAAATAAATCAATCACAAAAATTAGGTATTATTTTTTTTCCATAATGTTTATAATTATTAATAGAAAAAGAAACAATTATAGTGAATGCAAATTAAAAAAATTGAATTATAAAATGAATAATTTTTACAATATTTAAATATGAAAAAAAAAAAAGGAGAAAAACGTAATGTTTAAATTAATAAAAAAAAAAAAAAAAAAAAAAAAAATATAAAATGAAAGACTGAAAATTTCTCTGTTTTTAAAAATTGTATCATTTAAAAAATGCTATTTATTTTTTATTTTTAAGTGTGTTTTGATGTTTTATAATTTTCACAATTTTTACCCCACACTCATTTTTATTATTCTGTTTTAATTTTTTTTTTTTTGATCCTAAATTATTTAAAAGAAAAAAAAAAGAAAAAACTATTTACAAATTAAAAAATTACAAAAAAAAAAAAAAATCTAAAACTAAAATTAAAACAATTTTTATATTGTTATTGTAAAAAGTATTTATTTAAATTTATAAAATATTTTTAATTTAATTTTATTTATACACACATTCCATTCCATAGACGCGCGCGTGCAGTAAATTGGTTTTCGTTAATTTTTTTAAAATCGTGACCGAAAAGTAAATTGGGAAAAACAAAAATTAATTGAATAAATAAATTAAAATAGCTCGATTAATTTAATTTAATTTAATTTAATTAAATTAAATATATATAGCCTGTTCTGTTTTCATCTGTTTTTTTTTTTTTTTTTACAAATACACTTTCTCAATTGAATACTTTTCTTATAAAAATAAAGTATAGTATTTGCTCAAATTTTTTGAGAAATATTTTAATTACGTGCCTTTATTGCTTTTTATTTTCCATTATAATTTTAATTAATTAAAAATAATGCCCAAACATGCATTTTATTATTTGAAATTTTTTAAATTTAACCGTTTTTCTCTTGGTTTTGGAATGAGACTCTATATACTGCCTAACAATATATATTTCCCAACAAATTTCTTTATAATTTATACATAATACTCAGAGCAGTTCTATTGAACAAATTGCTGAGTTATTCCTATACGAATAATAGAACTTATATAAAAAAATTGGTATTTTATTAAAGAATTCAATTATGTATATTTTCCAACAATAGTTACAAAATGTTTTATTAGATCATTTTCATAAATATTACACATATATATATATATATATATATATATCGAATGCCATCAATTATTGACTACACGTCCAATTGAATCCATCTACGAATTTCTTCCTAATTATAAATATCTATACTTATAATAACCAAATATGTAACTTTTATTTACGCACACACATGCATTTCAAATGTTAGTTAATTTTTTTATTTTTTTTTTTTTTTCATTTTAATTTAATTTTTATAAATCCCATTATTTTTAAATTATATTATTTTCAATTAATTAATGTTATTTCCTAAAAAATGAAAATAATAATAATATTTTTCACGAAATGAAAAAGAACACTAAAACTAAATTCTAAATTATTATTAATTAAAATAATTACAGAAGTTAAAAAATTTTAAAAATTGAATAATTTATTAAAACACATTAAAAGTTTAAAAATAATATGAAATATAATTTTTCTATTATAATATATATATTATATTAAAAACAAAAAAATGAAATGAAACTGTATAATAAATTATACCTATAATAAAAGTTATAAAATTATTAAAACCAAACAAAAAATAATAAATATATATAAATAACAATTAAATAAAAAAGCTTTTGCTCTCCTTAACAAAAAAAAAAAAAAAATAATAAAAAAGAAGAAAATAATAACGGAAAAACCAATAAAATACAATAAATATAATTACAACAATTTTATAAATAACTATAGCAAAAATATAAAATTATGAAAATTTCGATTTTTAACGCACAAATTTTTACAGAGTTAAATATAGACTATAACCAACAACAACAACAAAAACAATTAACAAACAATTAAAATATATAGAAAAAATAACATATATGAATGATTTTTATACGAAGAACCGAAATCATGCCCTCATAAGAAAAGAAAAGTATAATAATAATTAACCAACCTTCCTCTATCACCACCAACCAACCAACTAACCAATAAACTACACTGTAATTATACCTATGGCTGAAATTTCAGTTGGTTGTATTGTCTAATTAGCCGAGACTGATTCTTATTGCATTATTTATTAAATAATTGAGTTTTTTTTGTAGGTTGATTATTAAATAAGAATCAGTCTCGGGTAATTAAACGACCATACTCAAAATACAATTTAACTAGAAATTAACTCCGTGAATTATTATTTGTTTTTAACATTTTATTTATATATTTATTTATTTAAGTTTATCATTCGTTTATTTATTAATTTTTTCATTTTTAATTGTGTGAAAAGTCGAAAACAAATATATTATATTAAAAACCAAAACCAATTAAAATCCATATTAAAAAATTAAATTAAAATAAAATTATGCCATATATTATTAATTAAAATTATTATTATTATTATTATTATTATTATTATTATTACTATGATTATTATTATTATTATTATTATTATTATTATTATTATTATTATTATTATTATTATAAATAAATAAAACTGAAAGGAAAAAATAAAAAATCTAAAAAAAAAAAAGAAAAATTAAAAATTATTTATAAGATTTATCATTAGAAACTGTAAGAAATTTGAATTTAGAAATATAAAAAAAATATAAAAAATTTAACAAAATAAAATAAAAATAAAAGAAAAAAATAAAGAAAAAAAACATTAAAAAATAGAAAAAATTAATTTTTGTAGTAAATTAAAATTATTTTATTTATATTTGATTTACTTTACTATTTTCGTTGTTTTTTTTTTTTTTTTGAATTAAACGAATTAATGTGAAACAATAATGAAAATATGGTAAATTTGAAAATTAGAATTCAGAAATCTATTGGAAATGATTGTGAAAATTTCATACAAAAAAAATGTAATGAAATTTCTTCTTGCATTCAATTCAGTTTTTTTGTTGTTGTTTCCAGTAATTAAATTATTTTGTGAAAAAAAAAATGAATGTCAGACAATTCATAAATAAAATTAACTAAAAAGCAAGATTGTCTGTGCAAATTTAAAATGTATTAAGAATTCAAGTTTTAATTAAAATTTATTTTATGTGTTTTAATTTTATAATACATCTATTATTGATCGATGTATCACAAAATTCGAAAAAGAAAGGTAATTAATTTTGAAATAAGATTATGTTTTTAAAATAACTCTAAACTTTTTCCTTTCAGGCTGTGTGTGAAAATGATATTGCCTGCATCGTATTAAATTAAAATCTGTGTAATTATTAATAAAATTAATATAATATTCAATAATGTGTATAGTCAGGAATATCATAAAATGCAAAACGAAATTCAACAAACAAGAAAAAGAATCTTCTGCATTACCTAAAAACTATCGTAGCATGAACTCTAAAACTAAATTATTTTTATTATTTTGTTTTTATTATCAATGAATAAAAATTGCTAATTTCAGATTGCTATAGAAAGGATTGGCAGTTAAATTATGCAATTTCAGCCGAATGCTATATTTTCCTAAACCAATTCCAGAGTAATTTTGATATAAAAATGTTTTTTGTATTTTTTACAAGAGTTTACTTTCTTCGGACCACACATAACACAACAACGTCAACAATTTCCGTCGCAGCTGCAATCACATCTATATATTCAATGCGATCAACAATAACAACCCATAAAATTATACGTTTTATTTATAATAATTATATTTAATATGATAACTTAAAATAAATTCTATTTATAGTAAAATGCAGACCAATAACCAAATTCATTTGTAATTGTATGGTATTTTACACCTATATGCTACACTAACAATAATGGGTCCACCACCATAACAAGAACCCACCAGCACCAATTATTATCACAGCAGCAATCAATTGAATTATTATATTGTAGTTAATCTACATCTACAATATCAACATTACACACAATGACAACAATTACATCAACAGGAAAAACAACATAATCAGTATTTATCATGTGCAATATAACAACAAAGTATTATCGCCACAATAATAAACTATTTATTATGATATTGATGACATTTATATATTAGTTTACCGGCTGTGCCGCCAATAAGATGGTAATTACATTATTTCCATTCAGTTTACAACCACTAAAATTATACGTTTTATTTATAATAATTATATTTAATCATATAAAATAAATTCTATTTATAGTCAAATGCAGTCCAATATCCAGATTCAGTTTTAATTGTAGGGTCACATTTTACACTTATATGCTACACTACCAATAATGGGTACACCACCATAACAAGAACTCACCAGCACCAGTCATTATCAGCAGCAATCAATTGAATTATTATATCGTAACTAATCTACAATGTCACCATTATACAATGACAACAATTAAATCAACAAGAAAAACAACATAATCAGTATTTATCATATGCAATATAACAACAGAGTATTATCACCACGACAACAAATTATGAAATTGATGACATTTTGATATTATTTCACCGGCTGTGTCGGCAATAAACTGATAATTACATATTTTTTTTAATGAGTTTACTCAACCACAATCAATTTAAATATTATTGAATTACAAACACAACCATCATTTCGATTATAATAAATTGGAGATATTTCTATAATTTCATCGACAACAACCCAAACACGTGAACGTTTACCAATAATTCCCAGTTGGTTGGTAAATAGTCAATAGCCAAGTTCAATAAATGTAACATAATAAATATAGCGCAGAATAGTCGATAGATTTAACAATAGAATTTGTTCAACCACAAAATCAACGATGTAGAAGAATTCACTATATAATTATAATTTATAACTAATATATGTTGTGGATAAATCTAATCAGAGGTAGATTTCATAATTTTGTTTTTGTTTAATTTTCATAGTCTATATAATTGATATTAAATTAAGTATTATTATATCTATATTTCAGTTTACATACCTCGTATCAATTATTATGATATAAAACCATTTGAAAATAATTCAGGACATGCGAAGCGCTTTAATAAACTCAAGAAAAAATGTATTAGACGAAACTTCTAATACCAACACCATCAACTTGGATTACATAATCAAGTAGAGCCCATGTGGCGGCATCCATGCCATAATGCATTACAGTCAATTTACTTTTCTGTATTCTTATGAAAAATAAATATTATATTTTTATAAATGGATTGCAGAAGATAGTGATATACATCCAAATATATGTTAAACGACCATTAAGTATTTTGAAGCATTTGAAGATTAATATAAGATAACACAAATAATAAATATAAAATAATATAAATATATTTTAATATATAACTAATTGTTAGATTTATTTTAATGTAGAAATAATTTAACAAATTTATTAAATTTAAAAAAAAAAAAATATTTGTCTAATTATTTTATGACGTTCATCAATAGTTCCCCAACCTTTAACTACCGTCCATTGAAATCTGAAAAGAGAAAAAGAAAACAACAAAAAAAAATGTTAAGTAAAAATAAAAATATAAATAACATAAAATTAATATTTCATATACAAAATTCTACACCTACGCAATGTAAAAGAAAAAAGAAAAAAAAAATGAGTCTCTAATAAGTGTCCTGTAAATAAAAAAAAAAATAAAAAATCGATCAACTTTAATGTGGTATCCTGTTCGAAATAAATATTTTCAAAATTTTTGTACCTTATATATCCCAACCGACATAGTATTATCAATATCATGCATAGTGTATGCGAGAGAGTTGCTGGGTGTGTATAGTCATGTATTGTGAGTGGTGCGGGTTCGATTTCTCGCCGAGACCGAAATATATTTTTCAGAAAAAAAAAAAATAAATTTCAATATTGGAGAAATTCCAACGAGGAATTCTTGTTGTTTTTTTTTTTTTACCACTTTTCCACATTTTTTGTTTTGCCATTTTGACCGACTTAGAGGCGGAATTTTAGAGTTATCTCAACGGATTCGTGTTCGGACGATGACCCCGCGTCGTTTAAGCCATAGTTTATTTTTGACCTGTTTTTCACATGTTTTTTGTTTTGCCAATTTGACCGACTTAGAGGCGGAATTTTCGAGTTATCTCAACGGATTCGTGTTCGGACGATGACCCCGCGTCTTTTAAGCCTATTTCCAGCCCTATTTTTTTGGACTTTTTTGACCCCCAAAAGTGTGGGTTATAACCTTATGCCGAAAAAATTTTTTTGCCCGTAGGACCTTCAGATTTTCAGGGATTGTAGAGCTCGGAAAAAAAACAGGATCTGTCGACCTCTTTGCCGGATTTCCCTCCGGGGGCGGAGCTATAGACCTTCGAAAGTACCAAATGGGTCACTTTTGGACCCCTATAACTCCGGAAATACTCAATATCTCAGGAGGAGCTTCTCACCAGTGATAGTCCTCCTCAAGGGCTACAAATTATAATATGGGGGTGACACTCTATCTATAAGGGTTTTCCAACTAGGGCTGCCCAAAGATTGGAAAAACGTTTGCAGACCAATATTCCGAGTACTGGAAAGTCGGGAAATATTGGACTTTCCAAAAATCTAATGATGCAGAAATGTAAAGGAAAGTCCAAAGTTTATCCTCAGATTTTTTTTGGAATTTTCCAGTGGAAAATGTGGATTTTCCAGGAACATCGAAAAACATCGATTTTTTCATGTTTTCAAATGGGAATTTCCCGGCTTTCCCAATGGAATTTCCCGGTGCCCTATTTATCACAGATAGTAGACTATATGCCACGTATTTTAAGCCCCACCACAACTCCTCAAGTCAAATGGTTTTCCCACAGTGGCTGCCCAAATTTAGGCTTACACGGAAATTCCAAAATCTTAAATTGGTCATAAGTCGACCAATAGATTTTTCACAGAAAAAGTCCAGAAGCTTTAATGTGCGCATTAAGATCCTCTACAAGATGGCTGTAACAAAAATTGGCTAACTAATAAATTTTTTTTGAAATCATCAAAAACCTGGTTTTCAGAAATTCCGGGAAATTTCTCCAGCCTAAAGTTGACGACTTACAGATTCCTTATAGCCATAAATGGATTTAGATGGTAAATGTACTGAGGGAGTGGTACTGAAAATGTTTAAAAACTATTACAGTTTTCCCGTAATTTCCCGATCCAAATTAAAATTTTCCGGATTTTCCCGAAAATTTCCAGATGTCTTAATTAGAATATTAGGAACAATTTTTACCACTAGAGGACCCGAATCTATTTACGCGTTTTCCCGGAATTTTCACATAACGGTTTCATACTCATGGTGAAAAACCCAAGTTTTTTTTTTACAAAAAGATAGGTCCTTCAATTACCTATCATTTAATATGTATCACAACATCCTACCACTTCAAACAGATGAGCTATGATTTTTCCCGTGTCCCAAATATATAATATTTTTTTATACTAATTTACCTTTAAAATTTTGTTTTCAGTAATTTCGGTTGTCCTTAAATTTCCCAATTTCCATTTTTTTATATTAATTGTGTATGTGTGTGTGTGTTTTTCTATCTGCAAAAGAAAATTTTTAATGTTACAGTAATATATAATAATAATTTTCATATAACTTGTATCAAAAATAAATTTATCTATGAAAACAACAAATACAAGTGATTTCTTTTTATTTATCGTTTTCTTTTCCTTTTAAAATAATGTATATACAAATAAACACACCAATGCATACAACACACATGTAAACATATAGATAAGTAAAAGAAACATTACAAATGTAAATATTAAAAAATTATTGTATATAAATGTCATATTAAGTTGTTGTCTTTGCTATATAAAAATTTTTGGTTTTAAATATATTAAAAACAATTGTTTTTAAAGCAAAAAATATGCAATGCAAAATCAATATGAAATATATTTTTTTACTTTGAAAATGAATTCCATGTGTTCTATGTTCTGACTTTATCTCGAGAATTCGTTAATGTAATTCCATTTTCAATAATACTTAATTGATTTCGTTAGAATAATTATGGACACACTGATTTTAGCTGAAATAAATGATTTCTTTCGGATTGATTTTAAAAAGCGAGCATACCCTATATTTTACTTATCATCCATTTCATCAAATCCAGAGGGTGCGAGTTTAACTCGTACTGAAAATTACTCCAGTGAATTACCATTAATTCGTATATGAAATCAAAAAGCGAATCTTTGAAAATATGGTGTTGAACGTCATTCTGAAATTAACAATATATCCGTATATCGGAGTAATCATGTCAATGGTTACGAATTCTTGTATACGGTCTGCAATACTGATTGAATAAAGAAACTCTGAAAATACCGCTCCCTGCAGATAGGAATTCTTAAAAATGGTTTGAAATACTGATTGCTAAGTTCTGAATATATAGAATATGCTCACTTTCAGAATTTCTCTATGTTATATTTGAGAACATAGCAATCAATGTTTCAGACCATGGTTTAATAAGAATTTGCATCAGAAGAGAATAATCAACATTTAATATCTGTTGCACTAAAACCAACAACTCATGAAAATTGCAATAAAATATAATTAAATTAGAATGTTAACGTAATTTATAATAACAAAGTACGTATGTATTAAGTACAACTACATTTTTATGTTAATATTTATTTATGCATTGATAAATTAATTGCTAAACTAATTAATTGTAAAAATCCTGCACGCATAAGAATTAAAATTAAAAAAAAATCAATTAAATACAATATATCCTAAATTATTTACTTCATGTGCTATTGTCAAAACAGCATCGTATATTTCTTCAGCTGTTGGAATTATTTGCTCCGCTGGTAATTCGAAACCGCTCGAATATCTATTGCTGCCCGCCCTTAATTCAAATGTATATGATAACGGTATCGATAAATTACCATAAACCCAATCCATACTAGAACCAGTTGCTGGATAAATTGCAGCATATGTATTACCAATACTATATCGAGAACCATAACGTTTTGCTAAAGCTTCAATTCCTTTTTTACCGATTGCCAATAAATTATCATGATTTTCTGTATGTACAGCCGTATGTCCATATGGAAATAATAGAATTTGTGAATATGAGTGAAATGCGAAATATAATTTTAATTGTTTTCTTATTGTTGTTAAATATAGAGAATATGAATACATTTCAGATTTAGAAAATGCTCGCCGACCAGCATATATTTCAGCACATGGATATTTACTTGAACCAATTTCATTCCACAGAAAATCCCAATTACGATTTGGGTCCACGCCATAACAAATAAAATTTGACGATGGTGTACGTGTTTTACGCCATAATCGATCACGTTGAAATGTATACGCATAACCATCTGGATTTATTATGGGAAAGAAGTATCAATTTATATTTTCCAAATTTTCTCGAAATAACGATGTAATATTATTTTCAATCGAAGGTGCATTTAATTATTCGATTAATTCATTTAATAAAAAGGTTACTGTTGCCGGTGATATCCATTCACGAGCATGCATTCCATGCTTTGTTCGTCATAAAACACAACATCTAAATCTTATTTAATTATTTTTAAATTTTTTGTCTTCCATTTGCTGATCTGTAATGAAAAAAAAATACAAAATATGTTATAACGAAAGGATTATAATGTAATCGATCAAAAGACAAATAAGTATAAGGATTGAAATTATTACGGCTATTAGACCAGCTTCCAAGAAGAGTAAAAATCGATGATGATGATTTGATGAACGTACAAATGATAATTCTGTTGAGTAATATTTAGTAAATGTCAATACTAAGAATTGAACTCACACAAGCTACGCACCGAAGGACTTGTGTTTTACTCACAGTGCCACTGAAATTGCAGGTTAGTCTCATTATTGGAAATATACTCAAGAATTAGAGAATGATAAATATAGTGGTTATCCCAATGGAGTATAACAAAGTACCAGACCAAGCAAAGTCATACTGAGACATTAGCCAATTGTTTTATATTTTAAATGTTGAAAAAACTGATGGAGCAACATATCAGGATGTATATTTTAATTAATATTGCCCTAGACAAATTGCTGTACTTCGAATTATTTTCATCAACATTAAAACATTTGCTGTCAATAACACGAAAGAAGAGGAAAATTGAGTTTTAATTATTCAACTGTACACACTGAGAGTAACCGATATATATTCACAAATTGGAGAGGCATTACGCTCCAATATGGCATAAAAAAACTGCTGAACCATATTTTCCATAAAATAATTGCAAAATGAATCGAATGGTATAGGCTGGGACTGAATTCTTATGATATGCTGAGTGATTTTTTTGTCATTTGTCATTTGTTTTATAAGATTGAATACTCTGTATATCGACACAAACTATCATGTACAGATCAAATAAATACTGCGTAAAATTGTCTATATCGAATAATTACGTACGGAACAGTGTGATTACAAATGTTATTATAAAATTAAATACTTACCAAACTTTTTAATTTATATTCAACATAAAATCGTACAGCGGTACCATTTGTTAATTGTTCAGTTAAATTCTCTAATTCTTGTTTATCTTTTAATTCAACAAGTGAATCAACAATACTTTTATAGCCTTACATTTTCGGCCCAATAACAAGCGATGTTGTGCATCATTGATTTTTGGTAGAAAATGATTCGATACAGCTACTGGTTATTTGTAAGAATTTTAATAAAATAATATAAATAAGGAAAAAAATTATATAAATAATTTACCGATTTAATGGTTATAGGCATCAGTTTAGTTTTCTTCTACATTTTTTTTTGGTTTTTTATTTTTCAAATTTGTATCATATATGCTGTTACATCCATGTTCTCATTAAATTGTGTATTTTGTTTTGTAATCTGCTTCTGTATGAGCAACAGGAAAAAAAAGAAAAAAAAATAAATTTAGTTAAAATGTACTTTTTTTTATAAAATAAACCAAAAAGAAAACAAAATTCAAATTAAAAAACCAATTCAAATAAAAAAAAATACAAAAATCAAATAAAAAAAAAACAAAATTTAAATAAAATAAACAATAATTAAATAACAAAAACAAACATCCAATAAAAAAAATAAAAATTAAATAAAAAAAATAAATTTAGTTCAAATGCACTTTTCTCTATAAAACCAAAATCAAATTCAATTCAAAAACTAAAATCACATAAATAAAATATAAAAATCAAATAAAAAAAAAAATTTAGTTCAAATGTAGTTTAAAAAACAAACAAAAAAAAAAACTATTTAAGAAAGCACATTCAAATAAAAAAAAAACAAAATTCAAATAAAAGAAACAAAAATTAAATAAAAACAAACATCAAATAAAAACACATAAAATCAATTAAAATAAAAATAAACCCAATAAAATAAAACCAAACATAAAAAAAAACTTAATTAAAAACTAAAATTATTAAATTACTGTGAAATATCCTAATAAATAAACAACAATTATCTATAATTTTGTATAAATAATTTTTTTTTTAATTAAACTGATAAGAAAATAAAATTTCACGTGCACCCTACACGAGAACTTCACCAATATTGAATTTTTTTTGATGTTTGTTTATTACAATATTTGTATGAGAAGAATAGAGTGGAATTTAGCCGAGAGTTGACAGTAACAGTTGCACTTGAACAAAAAACTACAAGAATATAATAATAGTTGAAAGCATTTTAAGCCACTTGTTCATTAGTTCATGAGCCGAAGCTAAAACCGTAAATATTGGTTCATTTTTGACATTTTGACAATTGTGTATATGAGAACAAGAGAACATTGAGTACAATAATGGGTATTTGTATACAATTCATACGAAAAAATACAAAAGTGAGGTTTAAAATTAAAATCAAATTGTCGGTCTGTCAATCCGGTTCGATATCATAAAATTTAATAAAAAAAAATTCAAAATAATGTATATTTAATTTATTATTATTTGTTAAGACATTTATTACGTGGTGGTGGTGTGGTTTAATTGTTATTTATATAAATTATAATTTATTTATTGGAAAACTAATTAAAAACTAACAACATTTGATAAAACAAACCAATAAAAATGTAACTTAACGAAAAATAATACTAACCCAAAAATTTTTACGATTATTAATTAAATTATTTTTAAAGCATATTCCAATTATATGTAATAAGTTGAAATTTAAATCGATGTGTTTTTAATTAGTGTTAAAGTTTAAATGTTTAAACAACTTCTTTCATAAATAATAATATGAAATATTTTAAATTCGCCTATGGATATGCAAAGTAATAATTAATTTTATGAAAAGTTGTCAGAAAAAACAAAGACAATTCTTATCATTTTCTCTTTTTTAACTTTTTTTTCGTTTACTAATTTTGTTCCTTCATTAATTTTGTAGTGCATAAAAAATATTAATTTAATATATGTAATTCTAATTTTTAATTTTAATATATCGTTTTAGGTCAAATATTATATACAAATATGCATTATTCATTCGCATGAGGACTAATTTACCAACATATTTACTTGTATGGAATGTGATGATCGATGCTTTATGCTGTAATTGGAATAACATGACGTCACGATTATGCATGCTGCCAATTATGTTGAAGAAAATGGAAAAAATTATACCAAGTATGTACCAGATTTTATTAAAATAATTAATTTATAAAATATTATATATACAATTGATTAGTAATTTTTAATTTTAATATATTTTTTTATAAAACATTTTTCTTTTTACAGATCAATTGTTATTCATTCGCATGAGGATTAATTTACCAACATGTTTGCTCGATCGATGCTTTATGCTGTAATTGGAATAACATGACATCACGATAGCATGCTGTCAATTTTGTGAAAGATTTTGGAAAATTATACCAGGTATGTACCAGATCTTTATTAAATTAAATAATTTGTAAAATATTTTTAATTGAAGAATTAATTGACACTGTACACTTGATTAGAATATGTTAATGAATTATACTTAAATTGTGTATGTATGATATTATTTACTAATAGCAGTTTTACATATTTTACATCACCAATCTAATGTTATATTAGTTATTCTATATTCTGTATTCTACAACTGCATTGTTAACCTTAACTCGTATAAGTTTCCTTCTATAATTTTGGCGTTGTGCATAGTCAGCAATTTTTCTTGTTTTCTATTTAATTATTATCGTGTATTTATAAAAAATTGAATTATTATTGAATCTTTTTTCTTCTGATTTCCACATACTCCTTAGATTGTTGGTATAATTTTTAATTTTAATATATCGTTTTAGGTAAAATATTATATACAAATATGCATAATTCATTCGCATGAGGACTAATTTACCAACATATTTACTTGTATGGAATGTGATGATCGATGCTTTATGCTGTAATTGGAGTAACATGACGTCACGATAATGCATGCTGCCGATTTTGTGGAAGATTTTGGAAAAATACGAAGTATGTACCAGATTTTTATTAAAATAATTAATTTATAAAATATTTTTAATTGAAGAACTGTACACTTGATTAGTATATGTTAATGAATTATACTTAAATTGTGTATGTATGATATTATTATTAACTAATAGCAGTTTTACATATTGGAGTTGTGCATAGTCAGCAATTTTTCTTGTTTTCTATATAATTATTATCGTGCGATTTCAGATGTGTAAAAGAATGTACATGAATTGAATGTATAGCTATTAGTATGGTTTTGTTTTTCGCACCACAAAAGCGTGTCGATCGCACCTGAGAACGTTTTTATTTTATTTTGAAAGTTGTCAGAAAAAAACAAAAACAGTACTTGTCATTTGCTCTTCTTTAATTTTCTTTTCGTTTTCTAATTTTGCAGTGCATAAAAATTATTAATTTAATTTATTAAATTCTTAATTTTTCGCAATAAAAATGTTTTAAATTATAAATAAGTGATTAATTATAATATTAAACAAAAAAGTAGGTTAAAAGAATTTATTTTTATATCAGAAATGTTAGTACAAAAAAAGAAATTTCTTCCTAGTGATTTTTTTTTCCAATGTTCCGTTATGTCCTTTATTTCTTTGTGAATTAAAATTGTGCATAATTTATAAAAAATTGAATTATTATTGAATCTTTTTTCTTCTGATTTCCACATACTCCTTAGATTTTTGGTATAATTTTTAATTTTAATATATCGTTTTAGGTCAAATATATACAAATATGCGTTATTCATTCGCATGAGGATTAATTTACCAACATGCTTGCTCGATCGATGCTTTATACTGTAATTGCAATAACATGACGTCACGATAATGCATGCTGCCAATTTTGTGGAAGATTTTGGAAAAATTACACAAAGTATGTACCAGATTTTTATTAAAATAATTAATTTATAAAATATTTTGAATTGAAGAATTTTTTGACACTGTACACTTGATTAGTATATGTTAATGAATTATACACAAATTGTGTATGTATGATATTATTATTAACTAATAGCAGTTTTACATATTGGAGTTGTGCATAGTCAGCAATTTTTCTTGTTTTCTATATAATTATTATCGTGCGATTTCAGATGTGTAAAAGAATGTACATGAATTGAATGTATAGCTATTAGTATGGTTTTGTTTTTCGCACCACAAAAGCGTGTCGATCGCACCTGAGAACGTTTTTATTTTATTTTGAAAGTTGTCAGAAAAAAACAAAAACAGTACTTGTCATTTGCTCTTCTTTAATTTTCTTTTCGTTTTCTAATTTTGCAGTGCATAAAAATTATTAATTTAATATATTAAATTCTTAATTTTTCGCAATAAAAATATTTTAAATTATAAATAAGTGATTAATTATAATATTAAACAAAAAAGTAGGTTAAAAGAATTTATTTTTATATCAGAAATGTTAGTACAAAAAAAGAAATTTCTTCCTAGTGATTTTTTTTTTCCAATGTTCCGTTATGTCCTTTATTTCTTTGTGAATTAAAATTGTGCGTAATTTATAAAAAATTGAATTATTATTGAATCTTTTTTCTTCTGATTTCCACATACGCTTTAGATTGTTGGTATAATTTTTAATTTTAATATATCGTTTTAGGTCAAATATATACAAATATGCGTTATTCATTCGCATGAGGATTAATTTACCAACATGCTTGCTCGGACGATGCTTTATACTGTAATTGCAATAACATGACGTCACGATAATGCATGCTGCCAATTTTGTGGAAGATTTTGGAAAAATTATACGAAGTATTTACCAGATTTTTATTAAAATAATTAATTTATAAAATATTTTGAATTGAAGAATTTTTTGACACTGTACACTTGATTAGTATATGTTAATGAATTATACACAAATTGTGTATGTATGATATTATTATTAACTAATAGCAGTTTTACATATTGGAGTTGTGCATAGTCAGCAATTTTTCTTGTTTTCTATATAATTATTATCGTGCGATTTCAGATGTGTAAAAGAATGTACATGAATTGAATGTATAGCTATTAGTATGGTTTTGTTTTTCGCACCACAAAAGCGTGTCGATCGCACCTGAGAACGTTTTTATTTTATTTTGAAAGTTCTCAGAAAAAAACAAAAACAGTTCTTGTCATTTGCTCTTCTTTAATTTTCTTTTCGTTTTCTAATTTTGCAGTGCATAAAAATTATTAATTTAATATATTAAATTCTTAATTTTTCGCAATAAAAATATTTTAAATTATAAATAAGTGATTAATTATAATATTAAACAAAAAAGTAGGTAAAAAGAATTTATTTTTATATCAGAAATGTTAGTACAAAAAAAGAAATTTCTTCCTAGTGATTTTTTTTCCAATGTTCCGTTATGTCCTTTATTTCTTTGTGAATTAAAATTGTGCGTAATTTATAAAAAATGGAATTATTATTGAATCTTTTTTTCTTCTGATTTCCACATACTCTTTAGATTGTTGGTATAATTTTTAATTTTAATATATCGTTTTAGGTCAAATATATACAAATATGCGTTATTCATTCGCATGAGGATTAATTTACCAACATGCTTGCTCGATCGATGCTTTATACTGTAATTGCAATAACATGACGTCACGATAATGCATGCTGCCAATTTTGTGGAAGATTTTGGAAAAATTATACGAAGTATGTACCAGATTTATTTAAATAATTAATTTATAAAATATTTTTAATTGAAGAATTTGAATATACAAATTATACTATATTTTATATATGTTTACATTATCTATACATAAATGGTATATAGTTAATGTTGATATTGTGTAACAAAGTAAAAAGTTAAAAAGTCAAACAAATGGAGATAAGGATGCGTTCTATTGCTATTATATTATATATATAAATGTATAATATACGAATATAAGTATATATTCGCATAGGTAGATATGATGCTAATAATAATGTTTCATTCAAAACGTTTTTATGTATTATACAGCGACATTATTCAACTCTGGAGAAATAAAACATGTAATACACATGGTTCAGAAAATTTTAAATTTAAGAATTATGTATAGAAAACAAATTACAAATTTTTTTTTTATTGTTGCTGTATCCTTGTATCCTTGTGGTATATAATAATTTTGAAACTTTTTGGTGCAGGATCTTTTTAGATGTGGTTTCATTTTGCTTGAATAATGAATTATAGATTTCACGCATAATGAACATTTTGTATGATGTCAGCATAAACGTTAAATTTTAAATTTCACCGTCATCTACTCTTGCTTCCCTTCCCCATCAACCTCTCACTGCTCACTACTTGACCTCGGACTCATTTAACATATCACATATGTCAGCACATCTTCTATCTTTCCAGCAAACTCATATCAAAATCAAAAATATTCATAGAAATCACAGAATTGGTTTTGTTTTTTGGCATTAATTTTAAAATGGGAAAGTTGAACACGAAAGCAATGGACAATTCTCATAAAATGTTTAAATTCAACATTTGTATGCTAATTTAAGTTATTTCATTTTCCATGTATATATATGGAAGGAATATGAATTTAGTAGAAATTAAAAAAAAAGGCATTTCTAGTAAGAACCATTGAATTGAAATTTTAAAATCAGTAAATTTAAACTAATATACCAGTAATTGAAAGATAAGATCAAATTGTAGAACGGATTCGTACCACGGATATACGATACTTATATGAAGAGCTATAAAACGATCAAAATGAACGATCGCAATCATTTTCAATATGGCATCAACTAACTTATTGTATATTTCATAAATCTAGAAGAAATCGATCAGATAGATAGAATTAGATCGTTAGTTTATCTATTTTTTCGAATTATCGTGAAAAAACTTTAAAAATGCTTTGCAAAAATTAATGTAAAACCCGCAAAAGAATAAATTTAAGTGAAAATAATTTAATTTGTAGACCAATTAGTAAATTATTTTAAACATCCAGTCGGAGCTATATTTACGAACTTTCGGTCTAAAGGAATAAATATTGACTTTATGACGATGATTTATTAAATAATTGAAAAAAAAAAATAAATAAATAAAACGAAATTAATCCAAATATAAAGTCATTCGTAAAATTATAATACAATGCCAAGATATGAATATATTAGTACATATTATATGTATTATAAAGCAGAAGAATTTTAAACAAAATTTATACGGAATTCATATTAAAATGTGAATAATAATTTCTCTAGTTTACAAATGAAAAATACCATTTCAGAGAAATTTCACTTATTTAAAAGCTATATGGAGAATCCTTTAAAATGATAAATACAATTTTTATTATATAATGTTTACTAATTTTGTCAGCATTTATATAACAAACTAAATATCTAGTATAAATTTAAGGTATATATTACAATACTGTGTATTAAAATAATATTAAGCTATAGCCGTGAATTGTGTATATAGAGACCGTCGCAAATATTGTATTATAATAAACTTCTTATGATGATGTTCAATTATATATTTCTTGAGAATCGGATTAACGTAAATAATACACTTAAGTTAAGGAGATGAAATTATGCAACCAAAATTTGCCAAAGTTACGATAAAGTGGGGTTATCAACAATGCAATTTTCGTTCTCATGACGCAAAACCAGTCAAAGAAACGTCGAAAGCATTTAGCTGTTAGCGTATTACCACACCCATCTTATTCACCATATGTGCTACATCATATTCAGTCCAAAAATACTTCGAATACCATCTAAAGAGGAGAAATTTTATTTTGATGATATTCATAAATTGCCAAAAAAATTGGGAAATGGTTGTACTTAACAATGGCGATTATATTCAATCTAAAATTATTTCCAGTATTTCTGGAATAAATGTATGTTTCGCTATAATTAACAATAATATTCTCTCTGAATAAATTCGTTGAAATTAATTTGATATTGAGCATCCGATAAAACCGATTTTGATGAAATTTTGTAATTATACATATAATTATGCCATATAAAAACAGTATGACTTAACATATGTCTGAGTACTCATTCATATATAGTCCACTAAACACAGGCGGACGAATAGTGGATCTGTTTCGATATTTATGTTTATATATTTAGCTATTAATTTATTACCATATATATAAGAAATTTACTATTCATTCTATGTAAGCGTTCTCTTAAAATGAGTTTTAACCTACAAGAAATTGAATGTACGCATTTTCTTTTATATTATTTAATTAAAATAATAATATAAATTTTTTATTTCAAAATTTTAATGGTTGTATTTTCAATAGAATTTACAAGATCCATTACTTACACTTTTTTTTATATCATAAACATACACATACATACATAAATAATTAAAATAGTATACCCAGTGGGATTGGTATATATGATAACATCGATGATTGTCTACTTATTTATAGTCTGCACCACTCCATTCTTGCAATACTTTCCATAGATTACTTTTGTACAGAGATGTTATTGCTTGTGGTAAGTACTTCTTCTCTAAATGAGTTGTTCATGAGTTCTGCGGAATGGATGAGCTTTTTATGTGTACAGAACAAGTGTATTTTTCATGGAATCGGGTTGGGTGTGTTTTTCTTGGTAAAATCTTTTTGTAGAATTTCATTGCGGAATTGAATGATCTGAACAAGTGATAATCTGGTGGAGCAACATTTGGTTAATAAACGCGGTGTGAGTAGTGATCCCATCCAAGTGCTTTCCACGTTTCTATGACCGGTTTTGCGACATACGGGTAGAGAATTGTATTGTTGTGTAAAACCATTTTATCGTGACTAGCAAATCTTGGTTACTTTACTTGTAATAATCACTTTAAATTGATTCGTTGTTGACAGTAGAGTTTAATATTGACAGTTTGATTCTGTTTCAACAATAATAATGTAATAATCCTTACTGGTTTCACCAAATTGCTGAGACTTACAATTACAATCCACTACTTTTGAAGCATCGCAATCACTCTCTTCTGCACCTTCTTTCAGATATTTTCTATATAAGCTTCGGCACATTCATTCGATGACTTTCAGCAGCATTTTGCTCCCAATCAAATCCAATATTATAACAACAATCCTTTCAGCAAATCAGTTTTTTACTGGTACACACAACACAATATTTTCAACTAACGAAAAAAATATGTTGTTTACACTTTTAAACGTTGGTTTTTATGATCCCGCATTTTGCAAGTCGCATTTACAAATTTTTTGTTCTACGGACTTCGTAATTTGCGCCACCATAATTTTATATCAACGAAATGTCATATTTTATACCAATACGTCATGTCTGACTACCGCAAACAGAAATTAATAAAACACTTTCATTATTTTGAGGGGAACATTTTGATGCGGAAGAGAGAATTTTTTATGGCCGCACAGTCCGCAACTATAAAAACATTCACATATAATATACGAGAATAACCATTTGTGACATCCGCATTTCCGTAGTCTGGCTTGCGGCATGCAGGCTCATAAAAATCAAAACTTTAACTAGTAAGAGAAACACAAACTGAATGATAAAGAAATATTTATTTAGTGAAAACGTTCACAAAAAAATTTTCAGCCAAAACCGACATCGTAACAAGCGGCGATCGTTTCATATTTCTACACCGATTTTATAATATATTTTTATTTATTGACAACAAAACGCAACACACACATGACACATCAATTTTTGAATTTTTTTTAACAATTTCTATTATTTTTTAAATATTGATAAAAACACTGCACCACTACGTACATTGATGATGGTGTATGGTAAACACTTAAACAAACTTAAATACTTTTGTGAACTTAAACTATAGTTTTGTACTAAAAGTACAAAATTTAACTTTTTTCTATATATATTATTTTGATGTATAGCATTTGTGAATTATAAATTCGAAATGTTAAAAATGTTCAGTTTTTTGTGAATTTATACCTGAAATTTAATTTTTTATTAATATTTCTTAATAATAATATTATCCCACACAATTTTTACTAAATTTAAGCATATTTCAAACTGGATAAAATCCGTTTGAAATAACATAAAGATAAAATATTAGATAAAAATATTGAAAATATATAATTTTTCTAAAAAAAAAGGAAGTGAACCGTTACTCACACATTTTTTCCTGAATTTAAGCATATTTCAAACTGGATAAAATGTGTTTGAAATAATTCAAAGATAAAATATTAGAAAAAAATATTGAAAATATATAATTTTTCCAAAAAAAAAGGAAGTGAACCGTTACCCACACATTTTTTCCTGAATTTAAGCATATTTCAAACTGGATAAAATGTGTTTGAAATAATTCAAAGATAAAATATTAGAAAAAAATATTGAAAATATATAATTTTTCTAAAAAAAAGGAAGTGAACCGTTAACCACACAGCTTTTCCTGAATTTAAGCATATTTTAAACTGGATAAAATCCGTTTGAAATAACATAAAGATAAAATATTAGATAAAAATATTGAAAATATATAATTTTTCTAAAAAAAAAGGAAGTGAACCGTTACCCACACATTTTTTCCTGAATTTAAGCATAGTTCAAGCTGGATAAAATGTGTTTGAAATAATTCAAAGATAAAATATTAGAGAAAAATATTGAAAATATATAATTTTTCTAAAAAAAAGAAAGTGAACCGTTAACCACACAGCTTTTCCTGAATTTAAGCATATTTCAAACTGGATAAAATGTGTTTGAAATTATTCAAAGATAAAATATTAGATAAAAATATTGAAAATATATAATTTTTCCAAAAAAAAAGGAAGTGAACCGTTACCCACACATTTTTTCCTGAATTTAAGCATAGTTCAAGCTGGATAAAATGTGTTTGAAATAATTCAAAGATAAAATATTAGAGAAAAATATTGAAAATATATAATTTTTCTAAAAAAAAGAAAGTGAACCGTTAACCACACAGCTTTTCCTGAATTTAAGCATATTTTATACTGGATAAAATCCGTTTGAAATAATTCAAAGATAAAATATTAGAGAAAAATATTGAAAATATATAATTTTTCTAAAAAAAGGGAAGTGAACCGTTACCCACACATTTTTTCCTGAATTTAAGCATATTGTAAACTGGATAAAATCCGTTTGAAATAATTCAAAGATAAAATATTAGAGAAAAATATTGAAAATAATTTAATTTGTATTTTGAATTGTAATATAAAATTAAAAATAGTTTTTCTTTGTGTGACGATTTCATCATTCACATTGTAAAACAATAAATTAAATTAATATGCACCGTCGGCCCTGTATATATGAACTTTATAGTTCAAATCTCAAACTACATATAGTGAAAATTTCGTTAATATTAATTTATTTAATTTCAATCTGTGTATCCACCGACTTTCATTTGTGAATTTAGTAGTTTCTTTGAAACAAACAAATATATGTTGATAGCCAAGGAAACAAACAATTCATTCTACAACAGTTGCTTAATGTATGCTAAATAATTCAAAATAATCCGAGAAATTGTTGTCATTACTTTTAACTTTATTTATTTTGAATCGATCTGATGTAGTAGTTTTATTACTATCAGTTTGGCCAGTCCCAATGCTGTCGACCATGATATTATTATAATATAATGGAATGAGCACATCACTTTTAATCATTTACATTTAAAAATTATTCTTAATTCTAATTTATTATATTTACAAAAAAATTTAATACATATTTCATTTTCAGATTTTGATAAGATGCACAGCTGCGTACTAAGTAACATTTCTACAGATGTCCGCAGAAACACTTAAGATTGTCAAGTAATGCTAAGCTCAACATAGTTGATTGATTACTCTTACCCACAGTAACAGGATATAGAGGTGAGTTATTTAATTAATTTTTTTTTTTTTGATACAACTTATGTTTAAATCGCTTTTACCAAAAACTATTAAAATCATAGTCTTTGTCCATATTTTTGAAAACCCTATCATTTCTTACTCTAAGAACTCTATCTTTTATCAGCAAAAAACAACTGAACTGCAATTGTATTGTGGCATCGTCATCATCATTATTAAAACTGTTATCTCGGGCAAGTCAAGACAACACGATCAATGTGGCAACACATCCCAACCAAGGTTAAATATGAGTTTTAACGATTGTGCAAAGAAGTGTGCGTTGTCATGGTGGCTAAAAAGCAATACCTTTTCGATTTTCCAATTATCGTTTGTATAGCGTAATAAAATTTCAAAACATAGATTTCCTTTATATTCCCGTATCAAACTGATAACATAACCGAATTTTGATAAATATAAATATATTGTATATACATACAAGACATTTTTCATTGCCAGTACATTGTGAACAGTGAATTTCTTTCAGTTAATTAGATTTTTAGTGTAGTTTTAAACGTTTTTTAATACATGAAGCTGATACATCGAGCTTTTTGCATTCTCATGTGTTGTGCTATATGATGATCCAAATCGATTATTGATTTGATTTACCTTGTCAGTAATTTCAATTGGATTACGTGAACGTGTTGCGTAGCTTTGTGTGAAAAATCAACTGAATGATATATACAAACCAATTTTGGAACACTGAGGCTTTGTTTTGTCATCTTGCTGTAAACAGATGATGGGCGTCTTTCCTTTGGAGGAAATGCAAATGCATTTAATTACTCCGCATAGGAGTATTTATAACAATTTACCAATTGTTTCGTAACTATGATCAGCCCATAGTAGTGTTGCGTGTGCCGATATTGTTTTATCTGTGATTAACTAGTTACGTTACTTCAGGCGAGGGGTGCTTATGGCATCTACAAAATATTCATTACAGTAAATTGAATTCACCGAACTGTTGTTCACGGTATACCACCTGAGGCACACATTCCTTTTGTTGTAAGTATTACCTATTTTGGTATTGGTATTTGTGCTTAGTTTATCGTTCTCCGTCGACCTATTAAACATAGCTATGTTTTACTTTTATCATTTAAACCAACCGGATTACTGTGACTGTAAGTCCCCACACCGTACACGGCAAGGTGACTTCTATGTTTTTATTAAAATTTTTTGTATATAGTTTAATATTTCAAAATTTGTTTCTGTTTTTCGTATAGAAAAGCTGTTATTCAGGTGAAAATATACAAAAATTCGTCACAAATTGCAGAACTTAAACAACAAAAATAACAAACATGCTGCTAAGAAGAAAATAATAATTAAAGTGTAGTTTATGATTTTAATTTATAAGTTATTTATTTAAGTTATAGTTTAAGTATAATAATTTTAATTAAATTTGATGAATTAGGCTAATTTGATTAATTAATTTCCATTTAATTATTAATTAGTTTAATTCATTCAATTAAAAAGACATAATTTAAATTTTACGAAACACTAAAATATTTGAGATAGATAAGTATTCTACATAACGAATTGTAAAAGTAGATATTTAAGTAACAATTACGCGCGGGAATTGTATTATGTAATCACTTTTATATTTTCCATCGCTGACAGCTTTTTGTGTTGTGGCCTGGGGTCGCGTCGTATGTTAATGTCTCCATTTAGAATTTAATGGCTGTAATAATCATCGATTAGATTATTAAGGTTGCAGGATTATTAAATTTAGTCATTGCATGCGATGTTCCCATCATGGGACCCCCATGGTTCTAGTTGGCTGGGCTTGTTGGCTACGCCTGGTTGTGCCTACCAATATTACAGATTTAATTTTAGTACAATATATTCCAATCTAATTGAGAGTAATTTAATCTAATTTTTTCACTTGAATGGAAAACGGGTGAAAAAATTAGAAAATTGTCAATATTATCCACTGTGCCACTTGTGTTGTGCGCAGTCATTGGGATCTATTCGTCCCTTTTTACGTTTATCCCATAGTCATGCTGAACGATATTACTTATTAAAATTACAAAGGCATTATTTTAAATGATTATAAACATGCTCCGAATACGAATACAATTCCAAATAAAAACACATTTGTATTTTCTCTAATTTTTTGAATAGAATTTATACACATTATATATTGCATAAAAATTCACATATACTAAATTGCCTTCATTGGCATTTTATTTACATGTTGTATTATTTGGAGTTCTATACTCATTCGTGTACGGATCATGTTTAATCCCCATATTAGTAGTGATTTCTCTCAGGGAATTTCGCGCAATAACGCAAGTAAATATCAAATGTAAAATACATTTACAAGTTTATATGAGAGCGTTTTGTTTGAATATGTAAGAAACATGTAACTTTATTCAGGCAAACCACTCTCATGTAATTAATTTAATAATTTTTCGAAGTAATCAATACTTAATATGCTCTATTTGGGGTTTTAAAAAATCGTCAGCATATCAATTGAAATAATTATCAGTAACACATTCTGTGCGTCAAGTGTGCATTTGATTGATCACACGTATTACAAATAAAGTAGATTAACTGTCTTTTGCTTGTCCATTATTTGAATAGCATCTAAGTAAAATTAGTTTTATAGTTTTTTTCTCAATGCTATGTCCTATCGCTATACTAAGAATTCCTATTGGGGTGTTATCGTCTCCGAGAAGTATTACTAACTAAAATTTTATGCATTCGTATTTGATTAGATTGTTTTGTCACACGTCATAACTTTGTTAATGCAAAATTACGGAGTGCAATTGGTGAATTGTTACGCTCACATACGGGAGTAATTTACTAATTTGACTGTAATATTTGTTAGATGTACACAACAAGGAATGGTACTATTATGACATGGTGGCTTAGCGTATGTCTTCGCACACGTCTCATATGGTACATTCCTAAGTTGAAAAGTATTATAACGTTTTTTTTGATTCGATAAACACACACGCATCGTAAGAATAACTCAAAATCAGTCGAATATTGTTTGATACACGGGTTGATTATTTGGTTGTGAATTCAATTACAAATTTTTTGACTCTTCGAACGCTGGTATTTGCTATGTACAACGAGTGGATGTGCGTGGATGTGTTTTTTTTAGAGAAAATGTTATTCTATTGTTTCAACTTCAAAATGTTGGTGTAAGGGGAGTAGAAAGTCATCTAATTAAATTTGTATTAACACTTGTTGTGAATAGGGGATGCGTTCCTGAGGCTGATCTTAATAATTTATGATATGAACGAGCCATCGGGTGTGTGTGTAAAATTGAACGAGTAATATCATTTGAACGAATTTCATTCTGGTAGTCTATATGGTGGGTAGGATTTATTGAAAAAAAACTCACTAATTTTATTTATTTGTAATTGACATAACGGCTTTAAAACGGTCGGTTTTTAATTGTTTAATTACTTAATATTGGTGTAATCTCTCAGGCATGTGCAATGAACTGGTCACTCACATCCTGGAAATTGTTTTGCGTGGAAAATTAATAACTTACATAAATTTGTACGTTGTGGAAGAATATCTATTATTTCTAACCATTTATGCTTCTATTGTATATTTTGTGTCTTATTATTTGTAAATATTTTGTAAGTTACTATAGTATATAAGTTTTAAATTATAATTAAGATGAAAAATTGTATTGGTTAATAATTTTGTTTCCATCAAACCAGATCAATTTCTGGATAGTTGAGGAAACAAAATTTATTTATTTATATTTTATCAATAATTTTGTTGGTCTCTCTCTCTACACGTGAAATATTTGCAATATTTGTGTAGTCAGATAAACCAATAAAAAGATTAAGATTGTAATATTTTCGTGATCGCGTATTAATAATTTATTCGTGGATTTGAATTCAATTTAGCTTCATTTTTTAATTTGTATATGAGTTTTTTTTCAAATGACATTGTCAAAATGTTATTTTTTTCTCATATTTTTTGATTTTGTAAATTTAAACTTCGGGTATCACTTTGGCATATTAGTTTAGTATATTACGTACGGGGATTGTCACCTCTCAACAAAGTGATTACGTGTTCGGGCTCACACGCAAAGGAATATCGGAGGTTTTCGATAAAAACCGTTCTAAGCTGTAGTAACGATTTTCTACAAAAAAAAAAAATTTTTTTTTGTTTTATTTTCTGTGTATTAAGTTTAAAATTTGGAATTCTCAGTAGCGCATAATAATGATTGAACCATAATTTTTAATTTTTATAAATGTATGTTATTAAGTGTTCGGGCTCACATACAAAAGAATCTAAGCTTTTCCATAAAACCGTTCCAAGTTGCGAATGATCAAGTTTTTATTTTGTTCGATTCAGACCCGTGGCTTTTAATACTCTTCAAACACCGTCGCGGAATATTACAAATAGTATTTTTCAGGCTGAAATTATTGAATTTCAACAGTGTTGTAATCATTGGGAGCTACATTATCTAACTATTTTTTTCCATCGTCAATAGGTTTTCCATGTTATGGCCGGGGTCGTGGCACTTATCAATTAGCGTTAATTGAGGCCTGGCACGCGCACGACCCTTGTTCTGGTTGCGAAACGATTATTCATGTGATTGTAGACATTCATATTAACGGGAAGGCAAATTTGCCCTATATAAATAGGTAAAAAACACAAATTTTAACCTTTGTATTGAATATTGGTCTACTCTCGCATGTGCAGTAATTTTGTACTCATAACCGGCGAATTATATTACATGGATAATTATATGTTACGTTATAGTCCTATGTGAGGACCACATCTGAATGAAGTTCGTACGGATTCCCTATTTTAATATATATATCAGTTCTTTATGTCCGTGTATAGCTTTTAATACCGGTCAAACACCGTCGCGATATGTTACAAATAGTTATTTTCATGCTGAAATTATTGAATTTCAACAGTAGTGTAATCATTGGGAGCTACATTATCTAACTATTTTTTTCCATCGTCAATAGGTTTTCCATGTTATGGCCGGGGTCGTGGCACTTATCAATTAGCGTTAATTGAGGCCTGGCACGCGCACGACCCTTGTTCTGGTTGCGAAACGATTATTCATGTGATTGTAGACATTCATATTCACGGGAAGGCAAATTTGCCCTATATAAATAGGTAAAAAACACAAATTTTAACCTTTGTATTGAATATTGGTCTACTCTCGCATGTGCAGTAATTTTGTACTCATAACCGGCGAATTATATTACATGGATAATTATATGTTACGTTGTAGTCCCATGTGAGGACCACGTCTGAATGAAGTTCGTACGCAATCCCTATTTTATTATATATATATGTTTTTTTTGTCGTCATGACCATTAATACAGTTGAATTTAAATCTCTACTTTGGGTTTTGTGTAGAATATCTATAATTGGAAAAAAATTGGTAAAATTAAATTAATTTTGGTTCAATTGTTATTGTATAAAATTTCATCGAAATCTTAATTTCTTCATATTCTGTGAAAATTGCAAAAATAAATTATTAATGAAAAAGAGTATGGAAAAATTAAGGAGAATTAACGTTGAAATTAGTTGACTTATCAAAGACAATTTTTGTGTAGAAATCGTATAAAACTACCGATGTTGACATCTGTTGGCCAATAGATTATTTTGTAGACTTTCTCAGGGGAAAGTGGTGAATATATATATTGGTTTAGGTATGAGATAAAAGGTATTTGATGTCACATTTATGTTTGCTAGTGCCATCTCTATTCGAGTGAAAATTTGTTTATATGAAGTAGCACTTGAATAGTATTCAATAACTTATTGACATTTGTAATGTTTTCAAATAAAAAAAAAAATAAAATAACCACTAGCATATGATTATGCTTGCCTAATACTTCATCTCAAAAAATCGTATATTTTGTGTATTTTCTCGAATTTTTTTTGCCAATATTTTTCATTTCTTTTGGAGCGAATATCTGCATCATTTATTGAACAATTTAGATCAAATTTGGTATGTAGGTTTAGAATAAGATTTTATAGGTATTTATTAACTAGTTATTTTTAAAATTGATAATTATGATACATTCATTTAGTTTTGTATTGATTGATTTCTATTTTATTATTTTATTAAAATTTAATACAAAATTAATTATATTTTAGAAAATTTGTGATAATGTTTAGTTTATTTTTATATAAATATGTAATTAATAAAAACAAAAAATTTCATTTAAATAAAATAACGTACTGCTTTTTTCTCCTGACTTTTTGCTTGATTCTTGATTTCCAGACTTTTCTGGTGTTTTAGCCGAATTTTGATTTGCCATTTTGACCGACTTAGAGACGGAATTTTCGAGGAATTCCAACGGATTCTTGTTGGGACGATGACCCCGCGTCGTTTAAGCCATAGTTTATTTTTGACCTGTTTTTCCCATGTTTTTTGTTTTGCCATTTTGACCGACTTAGAGGCGGAATTTTCGAGTTATCTCAACGGATTCGTGTTCGGACGATGACCCCGCGTCTTTTAAGCCTATATCCGGCCCTATTTTTTTGGACTTTTTTGACCCCCAAAAGTGTGGGTTATAACCTTATGCCAAAAAAATTTTTTTGCCCGTAGGACCTTCAGATTTTCAGGGATTGTAGAGCTCGGAAAAAAAACAGGATCTGTCGACCTCTTTGCCGGATTTCCCTCCGGGGGCGGAGCTATGGACCTTCGAAAGTACCAAATGGGTCACTTTTGGACCCCTATAACTCCGGAAATACTCAATATCTCGGGAGGAGCTTCTCACCACTGATAGTCCTCCTCAAGGGCTACAAATTATAATATGGGGGTGACACTCTATCTATAAGGGTTTTCCAACTAGGGCTGCCCAAAGATTGGAAAAACGTTTGCAGACCAATATTCCGAGTACTGGAAAGTCGGGAAATATTGGACTTTCCAAAAATCTAATGATGCAGAAATGTAAAGGAAAGTCCAAAGTTTATCCTCAGATTTTTTATGGAATTTTCCAGTGGAAAATGTGGATTTTCCAGGAACATCGAAAAACATCGATTTTTTCATGTTTTCAAATGGGAATTTCCCGGCTTTCCCAATGGAATTTCCCGGTGCCCTATTTATCACAGATAGTAGACTATATGCCACGTTTTTTAAGCCCCACCACAACTCCTCAAGTCAAATGGTTTTCCCACAGTGGCTGCCCAAATTTAGGCTTACACGGAAATTCCAAAATCTTAAATTGGTCATAAGTCGACCAATAGATTTTTCACAGAAAAAGTCCAGAAGCTTTAATGTGCGCATTAAGATCCTCTACAAAATGGCTGTAACAAAAATTGGCTAACTAATAAATTTTTTTCGAAATCATCAAAAACCTGGTTTTCAGAAATTCCGGGAAATTTCTCCAGCCTAAAGTTGACGACTTACAGATTCCTTATAGCCATAAATGGATTTAGATGGTAAATGTACTGAGGGAGTGGTACTGAAAATGTTTAAAAACTATTACAGTTTTCCCGTAATTTCCCGATCCAAATTAAAATTTTCCGGATTTTCCCGAAAATTTCCAGATGTCTTAATTAGAATATTAGGAACAATTTTTACCACTAGAGGACCCGAATCTATTTACGCGTTTTCCCGGAATTTTCACATAACGGTTTCATACTCATGGTGAAAAACCCAAGTTTTTTCTTTATAAAAAGATAGGTCCTTCAATTACCTATCATTTAATATGTATCACAACATCCTACCACTTCAAACAGATGAGCTATGATTTTTCCCGTGTCCCAAATATATAATATTTTTTTATACTAATTTACCTTTAAAATTTTATTTTAAGTAATTTCGGTTGTCCTTAAATTTCCCAATTTCCATTTTTTTATATTAATTGTGTATGTGTGTGTGTGTTTTTCTACCTGCAAAAGAAAATTTTTAATGTTACAGTAATATATAATAATAATTTTCATATAACTTGTATCAAAAATAAATTTATCTATGAAAACAACAAATACAAGTGATTTCTTTTTATTTATCGTTTTCTTTTCCTTTTAAAATAATGTATATACAAATAAACACACCAATGCATACAACACACATATAAACATATAGATAAGTAAAAGAAACATTACAAATGTAAATATTAAAAAATTATTGTATATAAATGTCATATTAAGTTGTTGTCTTTGCTATATCAAAATTTTTGGTTTTATATATATTAAAAACAATTGTTTTTAAGCCGAAAAATATGCAATGCAAAATCAAAATGAAATGTATTTTTATACTTTGAAAATGAATTCCATGTGTTCTATATTCTGATTTTATCTCGAGAATTCGTTATTGCAATTCCATTTTCAATAATACTTAATTGATTTCGTTAGTATAATTATGGACATACTGATTTCTATCGGATTGATTTTATAAAGCGAGCATACCCTATGTTTTACTTATCAACTTTATGTAGTGATTTAATCCAGAGGTTGCGAGTTTAACTCGTACTGAATATTACTCCAGTGAATTACCATTAATTCGTTTATGAAATCAAAAAGCGAATATTTGAAAATATGGTGTTGAACGTCATTCTGAAATTAACAATATATCCGTATATAGGAGTAATCATGTCAATGGTTACGAATTCTTGTATACGGTCTGCAATACTGATTGAATAAAGAAACTCTGAAAATACCGCTCCCTGCAGATAGGAATTCTTATAAATGGTTTGAAATACTGATTGCTAAGTTCTTAAATAGAATATGCTCACTTTCAGAATTTCTCTATGTTATATTTTAGAACTTAGCAATCAATGTTTCAGACCATGGTTTTATAAGAATTTGCATCAGAAGAGAATAATCAACATTTAATATCTGTTGCACTAAAACCAACAACTCATGAAAATTGCAATAAAATATAATTAAATTAGAATGTTAACGTAATTTATAATAACAAAGTACGTATGTATTAAGTACAACTACATTTTTATGTTAATATTTATTTATGTATTGATAAATTATTTGCTAAACTAATAATTGTAAAAATCCTGCACGCATAAGAATTAAAATAAAAAAAAATCAATTAAATATATCCTAAATTATTTGCTTCATGTGCTATTGCCATAACAGCATCATATATTTCTTCAGCTGTTGGAATTATTTGCTCCGCTGGTAATTCGAAACCGCTCGAATATCTATTGCTGCCCGGCCTTAATTCAAATGTATATGATAACGGTATCGATAAATTACCATAAACCCAATCCATACTAGAACCAGTTGCTGGATAAATTGCAGCATATGTATTACCAATACTATATCGAGTACCATAACGTTTTGCTAAAGCTTCAATTCCTTTTTTACCAATTGCCAATAAATCATCATGATTTTCTGTATGTACAGCCGTATGCCCATATGGAAATAATAGAATTTGTGAATATGAGTGAAATGCGAAATATAATTTTAATTGTTTTCTTATTGTTGTTAAATATTGAGAATATGAATACATTTCAGGTTCAGAAAATGCTCGCCGACCAGCATATGTTTCAGCACATGGATATTTACTTGAACCAATTTCATTCCAATGAAAATCCCAATTACGATTTGGGTCCACGCCATAACAAATAAAATTTGATGATGGTGTACGTGTTTTACGCCATAATCGATCACGTTGAAATGTATACGCATAACCATCTGGATTTATTATCGGAAAGAAGTACCAATTTATATTTTCCGAATTTGCTCGAAATAACGATGTAATATTATTTTCAATCGAAGGTGAATTTAATTGTTCGATTAATTCATTTAATAAAAAGGTTACTGTTGCCGGTGATATCCATTCACGAGCATGCATTCCACCTTCGAATAAAACGGCTGCATTATCTGGATTATTATTAAATGATAATTTAATACCACGTATTTCTCTACCTTCATATGATTTTCCGGCTATTATTAATTCTAAATTGTTTGGATATTTTGTTACCATTTTATCCATCCACTTATAAATGATTTCTAATGGATAATATGAGTGCCAACCAAATGTGGTGGTCGCACGTAATCTAACCGCATTTTCTGCATCAATTTTTTCTTGTAAATTTGTATCCAATATTTTATATAAAAAATTATGTGTTCGTAATATTGTTGTAAATTCAGCGAATTTATGTGGTGCAACAATAAGAACAACATCATTTTCAACTTTACCAGGACCAACAATAAACGTATAACTATCACTTGTATTTTCGATTAATTGTAATGTATTAATTTGTTCTTGATTAGTTGGAACTACTTTATACACTTTATAATTATCATATCTTGCTGTAATTTCGATATCATCATCGTTTTCATTATCACGGCGAACAACATCGTCGTGGTCGAGAATATTTTCAGTGCCACCCGCACTACTACCAATACCACTGGCAATACTTTCGTCCGCACCAAGGCAATAAAAACCGAAATACAATGTAACAAATATTAATAAATAAAAATTAGTGAAAATCATTTTATATAAAAATATAAGATACAATTCAATCGACTTCTACAATTCAACTGATTCAAAAATGTTCTGATTTTTTTTTAGAATATTTTAACTTTTTATGAATAGTATATGTAAACACTCCTTTTTTATTTGTTCAATAAATTATAAAACATATATTATAATTAATATAATATACAGAATATAGGGGAATTATTGAAATTTGGTTAGTGTATATTTATATATTTCAATCACATTATTATATAAATATTATGCCATTGTCTACAATTAGAGTCCGAATTCATTTTTTTTTTATTCATAATGTTCTTTCCTCATTTTTCAATGAATTGAGGAATTATGGGGCGATTCATAATACTAATACTATATATTATACAATATATATATGAATATGTATGTAATATTACAATTTCAAACTCTTTTCTCCTATTTATCAGTAAATTACAAGTTAAAAGAGATAACCAGTTATTTGATCATTAAGCATTTTACAATATAAATTACAATAAACATGAATTGAATTTTAAATTAGTTTATAATAGTACTACATAATAATACGTATATTTTATTACAGGTATAAAAGATATCACATTATTCGGTCATTGAACACCAATTAATTATTAAACTCTCCGGGTGAACATTAAAAAATTATAATAAAAATTGAAAAGTGTCAATAAATAATATTAAGAATGCGTTTTTTTTGTATTCTTATATAGGTACAAAATACACGCAGGGACTTGAAAGTTATACGGCATTTGCATCATTCTCTCTCTAATTACGGTATGATACTATATGCACCTAGTATAATCAAAGGTATTAGCACTACAATCAGAATAGGTAGATTGTGGCCCGTATGTTAGAGGAATTGTTCTTTCCTTTTCAAATATATATTTACGCATATTTATTGTCTATGTTGGACAATAGCATATATATATATCAAGCGTTTCATGGTAACTTCTTTCTCGCAACAGTACATGCAGGTTTCCTCACCGGCTATCTCCCCCGCAAGTTGACGTTAGTTCACTTTATAGTTCTTTGGGACTACTATATTTTCTATACTATCTCTCGACGAACCCTTGTCTTTCTCATTAGTTCCACCACAATAGGCACCTTTTATTTAACAGTTTTCTTAATACGCCAAGACTTTGATGTAAACTGCCCGATACTCATTTCTGAACCCTATCTATCCCTTTCTCCACCCTAATATTAAGTATTCTTGATACCTTCGCCAGTTAATTGATTTCGGATAATGTTTCGTTCTGCTGTAATACCGAATATTATGTGTTTGTGGTCATAGAGTTGTTTTCTTCAGTGCATCTCTCAATTTTTGTACAACCCCCATTGCACTTTTAGTTAATAAAATCATATCCATAACTTCTCCCCTCATTACGATTATCAAAAGTTAGCTTTTTGTCGTTGTTTAGTACACTTAACTATATTTTCATTTTTCAATATAGGTAATCGAACTCGACACCTCTGGATTGAATGACTTGCTGAATGAGATGATTTCGCTGTTGCCTAAAATTCATTAGGCATTCCGTATGTGCTGCTTAATATATATATGTAAATATAATATAAAGCTTGTAAGTTATATATAAACAATTTATTATAGTTCATCATCAATCAAAACATAATCCAAATTTATAACTAATTTCATGTTTATATTCTTGATTTGGTTTTAATATTATGTCTGGATATTTTTTTTGTTTATGTACAGCATTTGGAATATTTTGAGTTTGCATATAAATTGCACCATTCTTTAGATAAGATGCACCATTTTTACCACTTATAGGTAATATAATTATTGGTTCAATCTTTTTATCTATTTCAGTATTGTCATTTTCATCGTCCTGCTTTGGGCATATAATTACTTCTATATCTTTCTGTTCATTTAATGTTATCAAATCATTCTCTTCTTTTATTTCATTATTATTAATTAATAATTTGCTGATATTATATTTTGGTTGAATAGAATTATCAGGATCTGGTAAATGATTACACGTTGAAAATTCTACACAACATTGATTTGTATATAGTTCTAAAACACGACCAGAATCGAAATGTATTATACGGCTAACAAATTCCATATTATTATTATTTGTATCATCATCAGCATTTTTATCACTGCTAATGCTGTTGTTGCTGCAATTAACACTATTAATAGATTTCATAATTTCATAAAATTGATGAATTTCTTGATTCGGTAATTGACATAATGTAGATCCTAATAAAATTGGTATTCGAAAATCGTACATTGTTTCACCGACATTTATTAATTTACCGGTTGGAATTTTATTATCCCTATCTATAATTTTTGTTTCAATTAATTTCCAAGCATTTATATTTAAAATATGTCTATAAATAGTTTTATGTCCTGCATTGTGTCCAGCCAAATTAAAATATAATCGATTACTTAAATTTATTGGTGTGCATTTAGTTGATTTTGCTGTATACAAAATATTTATAGTATTATTATTACGTATTTTATAATGTATTTGTGTTTGTACAGAACCAGGATATCCTTCTGTTTCGTCGACCGATGTATGAGTTAATATTAAATCAATACCATTTTTAACATATGGAATCCAATTTACCGATGAAAATCCATTATTACCACCGTTAATATGATGTAAATTATTATAATTTGCAGATACATCATAAATTATATTATTTAAACAAAATTTACTATTTTCTATAATATTCGTAACCCTACCAATTGTAGTACCAAAATTATAATTTGAATATTTTAAATATTGATCAATTGTATCAAAACCCATTAAAATATCTGTTGTTTCTCCATATCTATCCGGTATTCTTATACTTGTTATAATTGCACCATAAGTAATAATTTGTACGGTCATAAAATTTTTAGTTTTCCACGTATAACTCCATATGATTTCATCTAATCCGGTTTTCAAATTTTTGTAAACACCAAATTTATCTTTAACTAATGTAATTGAATTTTCTTCATAACTTGTTTTCCATTCTGACTCAACATAATTAGTATTACTTGTATTTGACATATTATTAAAATTACAACAAATTTATTAATTTAGAAAAGAAAAAAAAAAAAAAAAAACCAAAAATAAAAAACAAAATATTGCGATTTCAAAGAATTCTTATAAAATAATTATAAATAAATTTAGAACAATTTTAAAAACAAATATTGAATTTGATTTCAATGTTTTACTATTAATGTTACTTACATTATAAGAATTCACTATTAACATACATATCTGAGTTACCAGATATACAATTCCTTCTTCGATAGCAGTGATTAGGTAGACTGTGTACGTAAATTAATTTATTTAATATATGGTATTAACTGTTTCTATCACCTAATAAAACTATACAAAATGAATGAAAAAAGAAAAGAAAATGTATAAATAAAAATGTTACCGAAGAAAATGATATAATATCTAACCTAACCCAACATCACGAACAATTGATCAAATTTTAATTCATTTCAATAGTTTGTACGCAGTGCCCCAAAATATTGAATAAAAATAAAATACTTATAAATATCACAAATGGTTGGCGGTTTGTGGCTTAGTTCTCCACATTGCACATGTATTCATATAAACTGTATAAATCTAACATGAACATGTATTTTTCATAACTATATAATTACAACTATTTTTAACCACATGTCTGCTTCCACATAAATTTTACTTCAAATTTGTCCTTTCTTGTGTGTGGAAAATCTGCATTAGTCTAAATGAAAAAGGTGGAAAATTTCATTTAAAATATATGTTTTCTCTTATATACACAATATATATATTTTAATATTAAAATTGATATAATAACTTTGTTTCTGTGGTGATAAGTGTAAATAAGACTTTTTACCGTTTTTGATCCATTTCTGGGAAACCTGGACTCGTTTGACCCATGACAGAAATGTCCGCCATTGAATTACATGATGATATCAAATAGTATATTTAATTTTGTTTAATCATAAATTCCAAATACCGATATGATTTTGTACCATAACGATAACGAATTTAAATTAAAATTCTGGCATATTATATCCACAATATAATTAAATAATCATTAAAATCTGTTTCATTGTGCTAATTTCAAATATAATAAAAATTTTTAATCAAAGCTCATTCGGTGTAGGTGAAACTATACTTTATCTAATGTAATTACTTTTATTCACATTTCAATTTTATTAAATACTAAAATAAAATATAAATTTTCGGTCAATGTATATTATAAATTACATTATTATTGATATTGCGAAGAAATCTTTAAGGCATTTTTTCATTAAAAATGGTAAAATTTATAAGAAATAAATAACGACCACCAATAAATATATCTGAGCAGCATAGCATTTTGTGTCATATGGAAACATGATAGTATATAGAACCCGCCGTTTTGCAAAAATACATTCCGGTAGATATTCCTAAACACTATAAAACATATGTGCCTATATTTTACCTGCTATTTTGATAAAATAGGTACAACCAGCGCGCACTAATGAATTAAATGTGTCTTTCAAAATAGTATAATTTGGGCACATTTGTCTGTATCTTGGTGTGTATGGTGCCTGGGAATAGGCACATCTAGTGCTCTGAATGTCTTTCAATAATGCACGCATATCAGGAGCACTAGTATCTATATAGTACAGCGTCAATACATTAGAATTAAATGGTGATCATGTGTGTGTTTCCACATTGCATTGTTTTTGTCCGAGTCGTATGTATTTGCTACCATTGTGCCACTTATACTGAACACATTTTTAACAAAAATCCAAAAAATGTTGTATTTTATAATTTTTTGTATTATTTTTGAATTGATTGAATTTTTTTCAATATATATTTACAATATACCGTTTAAATAAAAATGTATAATAAGTATTGACCGGAAATCCTTTTATTTTGTTTTATTAAATATTAAATATGCAGTCATAATTGCCAAAATTAATTTTTCAATTTGATATGTCATTCATGTAATTATTCAATAAAATAAAACAATATAAATATACTATATTACAAATATTTTCCACTTTTGCCAATCATATAATAGAAATTAAATTGTAATTTAATATATGTGTGCAGTGTAGTATATATATTAGTTAAGAAAGTTATATACTTTTCTGAATAAACATTTTAATTGCAATTTAACATACACATCTATACATTAAACCGCGTTTAGACGATTGGACCAATGTCATACTATAAATAAATCTATCTATCTATACGAATATGATCAATAAAATCAAAAATAATTTCTTAATTTATATATGTTTTAACTATAATTCAAAATAATATTGCCACACAGTCAAATCTCTAAACGCAGTCATTAAGATTAATAATCTCGTAGTATAAAATAAATTTCAATATTTTTTTTTCGCAATTCAATTTTGACAAATAATTGAAACACATTTTAAAATATTTGTTTTTTTTTTTAATTGAAATTGATTATTATTTATTGTAGGTAATTATTAATTTATATTTCTTTGAGTATTTTTTTTATTATATACTAAATTATGCAAAATTTTCTCTTTTATTATTAGAATTTAAAAAATAAAATATATTTTACGTTTTTTTTTTTTTTTCAATATATCGATGACTAAAGAAAATTTTAAAATAATAATTAAATCATTTCCGATAGAAAAAAAAAAAAAGCAAAAGAAAATCTTAAAAAAATTAAAGCAATTAACATCAAGCGATTAGCATTATACATTAATATATAATAACTTTATTTAATTTTATATTGTTTAAGGAAACAAAAAAAATATTTATATAAACAATTTGGAAACTTTTTGGGGTCACATAAGAATTAGAAACTTATTGGAAGACATATATATATGTATATGTAGTATATGTGTACTAAGAAGTTGAGAGGAAGGAAAAGTTACATGAATTAATTTTTGGTTTTTATTAAGATTTTATATTTATGAGTATTATTTGGTATATTAATTAATAATGTAAAAAAAAATCGATCAAAATGCATGAAAAATTAATTTAAATTAGATATTGTTAAAAAGAAAAAACTGGTAAATAGTAAACCAAAAGGTAGAAGGAGAGCCGGAAGACCTAAGGCGAGATAGGTAGATGCAGTAAACTGTGATATAAAGATCCTTAAAATTCGGGATTGGAAGACATTAACTGCGGATAGGTCAGATTGGAAAAGCGTGTTGGAGAAGGCAAAAACCGCACCCGGGTTGTAACGCCATGGAGTAAGTAACTAAGATATTGTTTAAAATAATTACTTAATAATTGTAGGGAACATTTGAAAAAAAGAGAATGTTTTTAATATGAAAATCATCGTGACACGAAATAGGAGAAAATATATTAAAATACAGATACATACTAAAATTTTCCGCTTGTGTTTAATTACGATTTGGCAAACTATTTTCAATGTCGTTAAATAGACGTCACAGAAAAACTATGTACGTATTTAATAACTTCAACTATAACTGATATCCCATACCTAAATATAATAGATGTAGTAAATATAGCGTTTAGCTACTATAATAAAATACTATTCTCGGTAAATATATAAGTGCCGTTAAAAATGACCGACACATTCATATGAGAAAAAAATTTAATATTATCATCTATATTTATGTTATAGTGACCATCAGAAATTTCTCAACTGAAATAATTAGCGTATTTCCGTAATAGGTCACACTAAAATTTGTCATAATATTAATATATTATTATTAATCTATATAATATAATAACGATATGATGTGCATAAACTAAGTGGAAAAAAGCATTTTAATAATATTCTCATCATAACGTTATCACCACAAAAATTATTATTACAAATAATTTGAATAATTATTTTGTCAATATTTTCGAAACTATTAATTTGTTAGCTAAAACCGATTACTTATATTTCATATGTGAAATATATTTATGATAATTTTCCCTTGCACTATACAAAATAATATATAATTTGTTTCTTAATTTGCCTTAAATTGCAATACATACAAGTGACAAATTTTGACTTCATATTTATAATCATAATTAATATATTTATTTGAATTTAATAACTTTTGTAAATAGAAAAATAGGCGCGATTAGTGTAAATAATATCCATATCCATAACGACAACTATACAAATGTATTTGTATATTTTTGAATATATATAATTAAAATGTATTTAATGAAACATTTTGCCATAGGCATGTTTTGATTGTCATTTCCTTTGTATGTAAACATATTTTTTTAATTTTCTTTCTAAGTCTAGTCGTAATCGATGTGTGATTAAATATTTTATACTTGTTCCCTTTTTTGTTCATTTTTTGATTTAAATTTAATATGAAACTGAAGTGTATTAATTTATATAGTTATCAAAATTTGATAGTTAATTAACTTATTCATTTGTATAGTTTATTTAATTAATGCGCACATAACTTGATAAAATTTTGTAGAACTGGTAAAAATTAAAAATTTAATTTTTGAACAAATTAATTAGTACGTCAGTTCTATATAATATATGTTTTTGTTTATACATGAAATAAATTTGATTATTGTGCAAACAAATAAAAAAAAATGTATCCACTGAATCAATTAAATAATTTACTATTTATTTATTGCAGATAAAGTGAAAATTAATATTGGGAAAGATAGAACTAAATTATTAATCGATTTTAACGTCATATTTAGTACTGCGAAATTATTTTAAATACGTATCACACTATATATACAACTATTTTTAATTGTTAAAATATATATGCTTACGTAGATATTGTCAATATATTACTATGAATACACTACTGGCAATACACCGAACATAGAACAATATATAGTATGTGTGATGCATTTAATATATTTAAAATAATTTTCAGTGAAATGTGACGGTAAAACTGAATTAATAACTTTCATATGTACAAAACTAAATGTAAGTTTATAATTTTATCTAATTAATTTAAATCTAATCTATATAATTATAAATGATCAAGACATTCACATCAAACTTGTACAGAATATTTAAAATTAGACATAGGTTTACCATTTTTTCCAATAAATTTTTACTTTATTTGCAATAAAATAAATCAAGTAAATATACTTTAATTAATATAATACGAGTATATTTATTTATTTTTTACTATTTACTCACAACTGTCTGTATGATTTATAAAATACAAAGTTTTTGAAACAGTTATTATTATTATTATTATTATTTCATGTATAAAATTGAATATTTTTTGTTCGCATATGCAAGCGTTTTTGTTTGCAATATGCGATATATGCGGACAATTGTGCACTCTATAAATATTAAAATATTTCAAATTATTGCAAAAACAATGCACATTTAAAAATTCACTTCTGGTATATCCAATATATATATATATATATAATTAAAATTTACATTCATTTAATATCTATAAAATCAATTTTTGATAGAAATAAATATAGATATACTACGAGTATATTTATTTATTTTAATATGTTTTTAATTTGAGTATTATTATAAATAGAAAAAAAATTGTTGTTAATGAAAGTTTCCTTCCTAATCATTTTTCATAATATTAGTTTTTGATAAAATTAATTAATAAAATAATATTATTAAATATACGTATATAAATTATAAATAATTTGTGACAAATTTTTAAGCAATAATTTGTATAAATTAAATATTTTCTTATTGTCTTTTATAAATATTTGTATAATGATAATAAAAATGAAAAAAAAAAAATGTATTATTTATTTTTATAACTACACAATCAATTCTAAATATATAAATATTTATAGTTTTACATTTAATGAAAGAGTAGTAGTATTTATTTTATTATTATTATTATTTTTATATGGTTATTTTGTTTTTTCTCATTTTATTCATAAGAAATTAATTAAAAATAAATATTACAAATTATCTATATAAGATTATGTCACATTTTTCATGTGTGTAAGTGTGTCCGACTGTGTATATAACATATACTTTATTTTTGGCTAACTAATAAAACAAAAATTTCACAGAATATAATTTTACAAAAAATAAAAAAAAAAATAAAATACCAAATTATTTTAATAAATTATAATTAATCAGAAAATTATTATTAATAATAATAACATAGTTTTTTTTTATTTATTTATTTTTTTTTTCTTTTCATTTAATTAATTAAAATAAATTTTTCATTATTATTTCACTACATAAAATTCTATGTATTATTTATTTATTTTTTTTTTTTGTATAAAATATTTTGTACATTCTTTTTTTTTTAATTTTCTTCACAAGTTAATTTTATTAAATTTTAAATTTAATTAAGTTTATTTTAGTCATTCATTGTATGAGATTGTATGTGTGTGTCTGTGTATATTACTGCATATATATATATATAATAAAAATGTTTATAAAAATAATCATAGCTAATAAGTTGTAAATGATGTAACAATAATAATAATAATAATATTATAATAATAATTTTGAAAATAATATCCGGTGTAACGAAAAATATCATTTCTTTAAGTCTTAAAATTCTGATATGGGTACCAAAAATTGTTGATACAATTAATAGCATATATTGTAGCGTTTTTTATAAACATTTTCAAGCAAATCAGATGAATATTATGATAAGATCGGTGTTTCATATTGAGTATTGATTTATTACAATATTGTAACGCTTTTAATTTCTATTTATGTTCATAAATATCGCTTAATCATAATTAAAAATTCTCCCGATAATGTTTGATTATCGCACCCATAAAGAATTGTGTAATCATATGTAAAAGTGATGTTAAGTGACGAGAAACATAATTATCCATATAAGGTGCTATGAATTAATATTAATCGTAACCGCTTAACATAATATAATAGATAATAATATATCGGTTCAAAATATTTATATATTACATGGTTGCGAAGCATTTAAAGTTAAACTATCAATATTTTCATTAAAAATCAACATATCGTGAAATATTTATTCAATTGAAATGCATATAGTGAAAATAATAATTTCTTTTTATGATACGTCGATAAACTTGATAAATGTTAATAAAACTTTATCTATCAATTGTAATGAACCATGCAAATGGATTTCAATTCAACATGTAATATCTGCTCAATGATATTTTTTAACAAAACTAATACGTATCAAACACTCATCAAACAATTGTTTTTGTTTTACTAATTGTTTTGTACGCATGTTGAAAAATATGAATTATTGAAAGTGCGTTGTTTCATTACAATATAAAGCAATATATATAGTTTAATTCAACTAAACGCTACCTCAATATCAATTTCATATGATTTCACAATAGAATAAATGATATTCTCCACGGTATGTACATAAAACATTGTGTTATCAATATTGATAGATTAAATGGCTTAAAAAAGAAGCAACTTAATAATGTTAAATGAAAGTATTAAGTTGTTGATGTAAATTGTTCTAAGCATATGCTTCATCAAAACCGAACGAACGAACGAACAGAATAAATTTATTATATATTTGTTAAAAATTCTTCATATTTCCCATTCATTGCTTTCTAACAAATTATTATGATTTAGTGTTAATTGCAAAAAATAGGGCAATTCTGTTCGTTCGTTCGATTTTTTGATAAATCATATCTAAAACAATTTAGTCAACGTATTTAAACTTCTTATCATATGCTACACGTTTACACCGAAATTTCGAAATGTCGACATTTGACCGTCGAACAGTGTCTGTCACCAAATACCATGACAACAGTATCAAAAAGTTTGGACTCTGTCCGACAATCAAAGAAGTTAACATTTCTGTATATCTCTCTGTATCTCCATCGTGTAAATAAATAGCTTTTTTATATATTCAATGATGTTGTAAAAAATGTATATATTCATAATATAGAGCATAATCCTAATTACGTAACAAAAATATATAGGTATATATTTCATACTAACAAGTTTTCACAAACTATTAACTTTTTTATTGTTTCACTTATTTCATTTAAAATTTCAGCATAAAAAAAAAAAAAATCCCATTATTTGAAATTAAAAAAACGAACAGCTTTCAATCAAATGTTAATTTTTGGAACATTTCGAATTTCAAAAAAAGATAAACTATTTTGTAAAAAAAAAAAAACTATCATCTTTCTCCACCAACTGTTGTAATTTCTTATACATTTGCATTTACAAATTTTATGATGTTTTGACTAATATATTATAAGGGAAAAAAAAGCTTAACTTTCAAAAAATTGTTATGAAATGATGCTGTAATATTATAAGAGAAAATGTCTTTAGCACCTTAAATAAGTTAAAAAAAAAACATACATACAACAAAAACGAAACAAACTTACATTAAAAAATATATAAACAAACGATTATTTTATATACAAAGAAAACATATAGATAATATGGAAAAAGAAAATGAAAAATAAAAATAAAAACAATAAAATAATTAAACATAATACGACGAACAAACAAATATCTTTCTTTACGAGAGTTAAAAATTATTATATAGTAAATAATAATAATAATAATAATAATAATAATAATAATAATAATAATAATGATAATAATAATAATAATAATAATAATAATAATAATAATGATAATAATAATAATAATAATAATAATAATAATAATAATAATAATAATAATAATAATAATAATAATAATAATAATAAATAAATAAATCTTAATATAGTTAATACTAAAAATGTAATTATTTCTATATTAATAACAATGTAAAATACAATAAAGAATAATTATTTTTGCATTTGCATTGTGACAGAGAGATAAAAATAAAAGCATTACATTTTTATAAAAAATTAATTCTTTATGCTTTTTTTTCCTTTTATTATTATTTACTTTTTTATTATATATTTAATTATTTATTTTTATTATTTTTTATCTACGTATATTAATCTATCTATGCATATATTAATATGAAAATGGTAAAATTAAAATTTGAAGAGAAAAATGGGACAAATACATTCAAGTCAGATCTTATAAGTATGATGATTTCGTCTGTCCCACTGAATGATTACCAATTAAACATGTCTTAAAATATTATTAGAATATAAAATATTAATATATTATGATACATTTTCTTCAATAATAAATTTATTATAATATAATTTGAAATTTGAAAATATACATTATATTTTAATTGATTACTTATACAGCAATATTTTTATATAGTAGATAGAGTAGGGTGAATTGTGACACTGTGTAGAGCGCTTCTATGAATAAATTTTAAGTTGAAATTACTAAATGATATATTTTTTATTTATATCTATGTTTACGAATTATGTACTGTGATTTTATTTTATAGCAGCCTTTGTTGGAAAATGTTCATAACTAGAATTTGAAAAATGTTATGTTTTCTATGTATTCATATAGCATACTATTAAAAATTTTTCTGTAGGTGATTAATATTAAATATTATTAAATATTCGCTATACATAAAATTTTATCCGTTTTAAAGTTATAGTCATTTTCCTGGAAAGGCTACGTGAAAAGTGTCAGATCGTAACTTGTAAACAATTGACAACTTTAGCAAAATTTTATAAAAAATTATTTACTCTGTTTACAGTAAAAATAATACATATATAATCGCAAATTTAATTAAGGAAAAACGGAAACAAGTTTAAAATCTATAATTTTAAATCATAAATCATATAGTAAAGTTAGTGCATAATTTAGTAATACTAATATTTTAAATATTTAAATTATATTTATTAGATCGCCATAACATTTCGAATTCAGATATTAAAATTTTCCCACTTTCATAATAACATACATATATTATTTTTGAATAGAGATGAATAAATTTTTTATATTTATAGCAATTTTTCTCTAAAAATCTAAGGTTGTTTTATTCATATATATTGTAGTTTTAATTTCTAATTTTAATTTGCCATCCTTTTCCATTTTCAATTTTTTTTTTAAAGCTATAATTAAAGATATAGTATACAACTTATATAGTTAGATAAAAAATTAAAATTAATTTGATTTTTTTTTTAGCCATAAAAATTGAAGATGTTATTTCTGGTGTTTTTTTTATGGTGTTTTAAGCCAACAATAATATTTTGAATTATTGATTTTGTGATCTACATTCAAATATAGCAGCAACGTCTCGTATTGAAAATTGTGGTGTAATTTTTTCTCGTCTATATAATATACAATAAAAAATAGATAAATAATTTATAATAATTAATAGTGTTACTTCGTATATAATAATAATAATATAGAAAAATATATATAATAACAATTGTAAATGTAAATTAATATACCATAGATGCAACATATATACTTCTAATATAATAAATGTAAATGAAAAACTAAATTGGTATTTTTTCTATTTAATCTATAAGAATAAATATTAGTAAAGCAATTTAGTTCTACACTATATATATATACTTTTTAAAATGACATGATTTAAATTTAAAATTTTCTTTTTTAATTTGTTAGTGTAAAATAAGAAATTAAGTAAAATATATTAGTTATAAAATTTATTGCAATCGTGACAAATAATCAAACATTTCATTAAAAATGTACCCATGAATTTGGAAGGTATGTCGAAAAATGTATGATTAAATAATATACGCTAACAACAACAAGACATGTGAAAAAATTTCCTATACTCACTACAGAATAGACTTACTATCGGCTATTTCGATCACAGAAACAAATATTTAAGAAATAAGACACATATAGAAATGTGAAACCATTTTAGATGGTCAGAGGCTGTGTGATAGATTAACAACAACACCATGTGCCTCCAAGTGGGGCATATATGGCGTCTAACAAACATTCATTACAGTCAAGTTGGTGGGTTACATGTTGTGAATTACATGTTGTATATAATAATTCACTAATTGGTATGCAAATTTCAAACATAGACGTCAAAACATATATATTCCATATCGTTTGTGATCACACACTCATATTAACTATATATACTATAGTAAAAGAATATGACATGCATATAACGAGCTACCATAGAACTGCTTGGTAAGATATCCGTTTACAGTCACTGGGTGATGTCTAACGTTTTGTATGTCAATTTATTGCCATTTAATATTTGTCATTTATTTATCTAATTGCAGCATTTATTAGTATTTTATATTATTATTAATATATATATAATTCTTCGCACTGGGAATAGAACCGTATGCAGTGAGGTCACCACATGGTGAATGATTCAATCCTCAGCGCGAAAAAAAAGAGGAAGCGATTTGGCCATGCTGACAGATAATAATGAAAACTATATTTATTCAGTAAAGTACCAATTATTCCTCTTCGCGGAAACTTACTGCATAGAGCATAATGGAACCCATGAGGACGAGTAACTTAGCAACAATGAAGACTTTAATTGAACTCACTCACTCACTTACTATAAAAATTAAATTCATGTATGTATGAAAGTAAGAAAAATATCGGGAAAGCGCTATTTTCCCTCAAGTGATTTTAATCTTCTATTTGTTAAAGAGGTCGTGGCGTCTTCCACCAACTTCATATCAGAATAATTTCTTAATTTTTTTAAGTGCTAAGGTTCAAATAAATCCATTAAATGGTTACGATAGTGATTCTATTGTGAATGGAGTGTGAATTAGTAGATATAGGAATATTTTGGAAACCATTTTTCATGCCAACTAATATCAAAATCTTAAGTTCAAAATGCACTCACATATTTAGAATTTATCATTATAATTACATATGTTCAAAATATCTGAAACAATCGAATGAATGTATCTTTAATTATTTCAATGAGAATATTCAGGTTATATGAGAGGGATGAGAATATAATGAAAGAAACTAATTTTAAAACAAATTGCAATAGAAATAATTAATCTATATTAATTATACGGTTAATTAAATGGTATATGTTAGTATTAATTAGGAGTATTATAATAGCAGTGCGTGAATTAAGATAAGAAAATATTTGCCCAAATATATTACCATTTTCTATTGATGGATAACGAAAGTAGTGAAATTATATGAATATATAAAAAATTAAATAAAATATAATTGCTTTATTTCGAATTTGAGCAATTGGAATCAGCTATCAAATTCTTACTAATTTAGTAATAATATGCATATTAAATTTTAACTACACCTATATATTTTCATTGTGCAGTGGAATTGAAAAAATCTCAAACCTAGAATATACATACCAATTTAAATTTAATCTAATGCGTATATATTTAAAGTTCTAACTCAAACTAAAAAATATAATATGGTATAGATTAAATACTTTCCCTATGGTATTTGAAGTAATTGCATTCAAAATAAAATACGCGGTTACTAATATTAATGTCAAAAGTACAGAAGTGGCCTTTTTTTAAATTTATACTAATCCACATATTAATCAATCAATAAAATAAAAATGTATAATAATAATACGAATTATAATGCACACACTGATTATATAATTAAATGTAGAAAATGAGCGCTTTGACATTTTTTAACACTAAATTTTGTAATTCTTATTAACAAAACACACTAATATCCATACATACATATTATAATAAATCAAATAAAATAGAACAATTAATAAACAACAAACTTTTCAGTGCATGTGTCTGCAATTAGAAGAAACGGAAATCGAAAAATATAACAAAATGCTGATGTAAAAACAAATACAATAAATAAAACATAAAATAATACAATATGAGCTTACAATAAATTTGCAGATGGTTTTATTGGTGACAATGATGATGAAATTGTTGTTGATAAAATACTTTCACTATTGTTATCATAACCATCATTCATTTTAGTATCTTCTGCTATAGACGTTGTTGTAGTATTTGCTGAATTTGAAGAATCAGATGGTGATAAATAATCAATAAAATCACAATTTTGATTTTTTTCATCACTAATACTCCTTGTACGATTTACATTAATCATATTTTTATTATTATTGTCATTATTTAAATTATTATTATTATTATAATTATTATTATTACTATTATTATTGTTATTTTTATTATTATTATAATTATTGTTATTATTAATATTATTATTATTATTATTATTATTATTATTATTGTTATTATTATTATTATCATTATTATTATTATTATTAAAAGTTTCTGTTATATAATTATTATCTGTTACTGCTACCTCTGTATCAATATTATGAATGGCATCAGCAACATCATCAGTAAATAGAACTTTGTCGCTATTACCACCATTATCTTTTATATTATTCCGCAATTTCGTATTTAATTTTTGTTGTTGTTGATGCGCTAATGATTCATTTATAATTGTCATTGTTGGTGTCATCAGTACAGATGTTGGTGATGATTTTTCCACTAATGATTGTTGTGATAACGGTGATAATGATGACGATGATGATGACGACGTTGTTGCTGTTGCATCTTTGATTATATCTCTTAATTCAGTCTTTGATTTTGATTTTATTCGATTGAGATAATCTTTGTTATCACCTTTATTAAATGATTCGGAACGAAATTTTTCATTTAATTGCAATCGTCGTTCTTCTTTAATTTTTTCAATACGTTCACGATCTAATTTAAAATTACTTAAAACAATATTTGTATTCGATGGCGGTTGGGGTGTTGATGATGATGATGCTATTGTTGTTGTATATGTAGTCACTGATACTGTTGTTTGTTGCGGCAATACATTAGAATGTGTTTTTAATTGGTGTAAATCATTATCATCATTTTCATTATGTTGTGGTTCAAAAACATTTTGTTGAATTAATGATATTGGATTTTCTGTTGTCGGTGTTATTTTAATATTTTGCTGAAATTTTATTTCGTTATTTATTGATGCTTTTGATAATTCTAATTTCAATTTTGCTGTAGATGATAATGATGATGATGATGATAATAATATTGGTAATTTATTATTGTTATCATTTTTACAGCAATTATCCGATTGATTTGGCAAATGTTTTGGTGGATTTAAACTTTTTGGTCTTGTATATTCAAATGACATACGTCTATTATTTACAGTATTATTATTACTATCATTATTATTATTATTAATATTATTATTATTATTATTATTATTATTATTATTATTATTATTATTATTATTATTATTATTATTATTATTATTATTATTATTATTATTATTATTATTATTATTATTATTATTATTATTATTATTATTATTATTATTATTATTATTATTATTATTATTATTTTTATTATTATTATTATTATTATTATTATTATTATTATTATTATTGTTATTGTTATTATTATTGTTATTATTATTGTTATTATTATTGTTATTATTATTGTTATTATTATTGTTATTATTATTGTTATTATTATTGTCATTATTATTGTTATTTATAATACAATTGTTATTTTTAGTTTCTACTAAATTATTTTTATATTGATCATTTTTAGTTATAGTGTTAAAATTATCATAAGGATCCGTTGATTTTCTGTTCATTATTAATTGCTGATTAATATTTTTAATATTATCAATATTATTACTATTATGAATATTATTATTATTATTATTATTATTATTATTATTATTATTATTATTATTATTATTATTATTATTATTATTATTATTATTATTATTATTATTATTATTATTATTATTATTATTATTATTATTATTATTATTAATAATACTGCCAAATTCGCGTATGAATGCATTTTCGTCCAAACTTCTTGTAATTTTAACATTTCTATTGAGTTGTTTTTTATCATTTGTATTATTATTGCGAATATTTGCATTGATATTTAAATTATTCGTATTTTTAGTCAATGAAGAAAATCTATTAGGATCTGATGATTTTTTAAAATATGATAATGAGGATGTTTTTGATGAAAAATCAAATGGTGATAAAGCCGTCGATGATATTGATGACGATGATGATGATAATAATATTGGTAATGGCGATGCTGATGATGATGTTGACGATAAGATTGGCGTTGTTTCAAATTTAGTAGCTAATTGTCGGACTGTGGGTTTTATAGTTGATTTTAAATTTAAGCTTAATGTATTTTGTTGCAGAGGTTTTTTTAGTACTTTATTTGACATTGTAATTGGTTTAGTCATTGTTTCCGACACTAAATTTATAGTTGTAGTTGTGTTTGTTGCTGGTGTTGTCGATGATAATAATTTGTTATTAATATCGATATTTTCATAAACATTATTTGGTTTACGTAATTCAACATTTTCATATAATGAAACATTTTGATCAAATTCTAAACTATCTTGAATATTATCATTAATATTATTAATATCAGGTTCGAATGACATTGTTTCTATGTTAACATTATTTTTATTAATATTATTTTTATTATTATTATTATTCCTATTATTATTATTGTTATTGTTATTAATATTATTATTTTTAATATTATTATTATTAATATTATTATATTTTCTGTTATTATTATCATTATTATTATTAATATAATTTTTATTATCATTATTATTATTATCATTATTATTATTATTATTATTATTATTATTATTATTATTATTATTATTATTATTATTATTATTATTATTATTATTATTATTATTATTATCATAATCATCTTGATTATTGTTAATATTATTATAATTATTATTATCATTATTTTTGTTAATATTGTTATAATTTGGTACAATTTGTTCTGTTAAATTATCTTCCATTTGATGTTGATAATTATTACATTCATTATTTAATAGTTGATTAACTTCACAGACGGCACCTTTATAAAATTTTACTTGCTCATAAATCATATTCTCATCAAAATTTGTTTCTAATAATGGTTTTATTGTTTGTTGCAGCTGTTGTTTTTGTTTTTGCTTGAGTTTCTGGTGCTGATTTTGTTGTGCCGATGTTAATTCAGATGATAAATTAATAATTTCATAATCATTATGATTACCTTTTTCATTATCAATATTACCATCACTAGCAACATCACCATCATCATCATCAGTACAATTCGGTGACTTTAAATTATATGTAATATTTATTGTTGATTTAATAGGGCTCATTAATTTCGAAGATGAATCCGATTTTGGTGAATTTTCTAACGAAACTAATGTTGACGAATGCCGTCGATAATTTAAATGTTGATAACCAAATTCACTTGGTGTTATCGATTGACTAGTATTACCACCGGATGTCGTATGTTGTGTATAATTATTATTCGGTGTTGTTGGAGTTGTTGATGATGATGGAATATTTATTATTTGTTTATGATTCGACAATGTTGATATAGCTGTTGTGGATGTTGTCATATCATTCTCAATCACCGAATTATTTAAATCTAATTTCAATAATTCACGATGTTTTAATGACTTTTTTGGCATTATTGCTGTATTATCGTGTTTGTCTTGATTTAATTTATTTTTACATAATTTTTGTGTTGAACTATTATCACTTATTTGTATCTGTAAAATAAAAATTTAATTAATTTATATATAAAGACAATTAATAAATCAAAAATATGCTTACATTTCTTAAACTATCTTCTGTTAATATATTAAAATCTTTGGCATCATTAAACCCTTTTTGTATATGATCGAATGGTGTTTCATATTGTTTTAAACCATGTCCAGATATGTCCCCATCAAATGTTGGTGTATTTATTGAACTACTATTTTCTGAACTTGTTTCAGCTACCAATAATGAATAACGTGGTGACCGTACTGGACTGGATGGTGTTAATATACTTAACTTTGAATTTTCTAAGTCAGTCTTCTTTACAATTTCGGCTGAACTACTACGTAATATTAAATTTATTGATTTATTTTTATCTAATGTATTTGATTTTATTGCTGTGTTAGTTGAATCACAATAACTATATCGCCCTAAATTTTGTTTAGTTATTGCTGTTGTAGTTCCTGAAATTATAGCAGATAACGATGATGAAGATGATGTCGTGTGTGAAGTTGGTGGTGGTGGTGGTAAGGATGACATCTTATAATTTCTTGTAACATCGTCTAAAAATTTACAAACATTATTACTTACATTATTCACTTTTTTATTAAAATAATTACATGTATATTTTTTTTCATCGTTAAATTTTTTTCCCATTCCCGGATAACTAAAACGTTGTTGTTGTTGTTGTTGCTCATCTTTCATCCCATTATTATTGGAAATATAATCATTTACATCATTGTTATTTAATTTATTATTTATTCCTGGATAACTATACCGACATTTTCCGTTATCATTGTCCATTTTTTTAGTCGATAAATTATTATCGAAATCTAATGCATTTCTGCTATTACGGGATGATGTCATGGATGGTGGTGGTTTATGAATTTGAACATTTGTATAAATTATATTTGGATTTGTAATTATTGCATGTTCTGGTGTATTACAATCGATATATTGTATATCCGATAATTGATCTTCTAATTTATAACGTTTACACATACTTTCATCTGTATTTGATGAATTCACAGTATTTATTTGATTATTTGATGAACACCACGGTGATATAATATTAGCTGTTGGACTCTGTATATTTAAACGTGGTTGTTTCTTTGGACTAGGATTAACACTATTTGTTATACTTGAATAATCGTCAGGTCGTGTTCGTACAACTCGTCGAATTGACTAAAAAAATAATTTTATAATTACATAAATATTTTTACTAAAATATAATATTGACAATATGAATGAGTTTACCTCTGTTATAATTTTTGGACTACTAAATAAACTTTCGCTTTCCGAAAATATTCTCATTTCCGGTTCCTCACGATCAAAATTTAAACCTAATTCGGATAATTCACGTGATGCACATAATTGCCCATCAACTTCTGTACAACCTCTTAAGGGTGACTGTAATAAATCAAAATATGAATCATGTGAAACGGACCGACTATGGCCTGCAGTCCTAAGACTATCAATGGAGCTTGAACGTATAACCGTAGATAAATCCATTGATTTTACACCATCATAATTATCAACAATTTTATCACATTTTTCTGTATCATTATTTCGTAAAGAAATTTGCTTAATTTGATCATGATCAGGTACTCGACTTGGGCTAGATGATGACGATGTTGAAGTTTTTGTTAATTTGATACGAGTACCCTTTTTTAATTTATTTGATATTGTTGAGGATGCTGATGCAGCAGACGGTAATGCTGTAGATGTTATTGCAGCAGCTGATGATGTTCGTTCGGAAGACGACGAATTAATTATATCATGATTACTATTTGAATTTCGTGGAGTACGAGTAAATATCGATTTCCATGAATGCGTTTTACGTTTTTGCCAACTTCTTGGTACCGGAAGAACTGTATGATATTTGTCTGGAAGGCTTGATGGTCCACCGCCAACTTCAATATACGATGTACAACCTCCAGCTGGTGTATTTATCGGATTTGATTTATGTACATCAATAAAATCAGAACGATTATGTCTAGTTTGAGCTTCTTCTAAACTTATCAGTCTTGTTCCACAAACACTACTATTATTACTATTACTACTGCCACCGCCACAGCCGCCACCACTGACACTTAAACTTTTTGGTCTTTCCGATAACGATAAAGATACGTCAAATTGTTGTTGATGTTGTTGTTGTTGGTGTTGTTGTTGCTGTTGAAGTTGATGTAGCGGATGATAATGATGATGATGATCTTTTTGTTCAGCATTTTGTAAACTTTCTGTATCAGTTAATGAATCATATTGAATTGATCCATAATAACGACAAAATTCATCGTTTGCATCGAATATTAGACTACAATTTGTAATCAGGTACTCAGTTACAACAGCTTGTACACCAACACCACGTAATGCAGCAACACCTATAAAAATTAATAAATAACATACACATCATAAATATTAAAATAAATATAATAATATCATAATATTTACTTACCACCAGATTCTAATGCAGGACTTCGTAATAAATTCGGTGCCCACACAATTGCTAAATTTCGATCCGTCATCCCTGTATTCGCTGATTGATGTGATATTTTATTTAAATGTGTTGCTAAATATTTTAATGTTCGATAATGTGGTGGCGGTAGTTTTTGTACAGTGTCTTTCATTAAGCGTAGTCTTTCGGCAGCATCACCTCGTGTTTGGATAGCATCGACAAAATTATCATATAATTGATAGGTACACAATGGATTTGGTAATTCACGAAAATACATTTTTAATAATGAACTTAACGCATGAATATCTTGTTTTATTTCCGGATTTGTTAAATCGGGTACACGTTCCTCATCGAATGAACGACGTAATCGTTGTATATTTGATGTAATGCCAGATAACCGATAAATACCATCAACAATACCATATTCTTCAATAAATTCAGCACAACATTTAAGCACCATTGGTATTTCTTGCCCACTATTTAATAAATGTTCACTTAAATCACATGAAAATACACGTTCTTTATAGATGCCACTTTGTTTTAGGCGACGCCTAGACGGTCGTGATAATATAAAACTGCGAAAAAATGCAATCAATTTACCATGTTTTCGTAATACCGGTTTTGTAGGTGATACACCTAATGACCCAACTAGCGGTGCTGGTAATGGCATATGACGTGGTACTTTATCACCAATTGTAGCAACACAACTTTGTGGAAAAAAACCAACTTCATAATGACTCTTTTGTAAATGACTTTTTTTACCACGCCACCATGTTGATTCGGCAGGACTTGGCATATCAATAACTGATATCATGTCACCAACTTCTATTGATATTTCATCACATGCTTGTGCAACATAACTGGATACATATAAATGTAATATATTACAAATGTTTGATAAAAATAAAAATATATACATACCGTCGAACTCCATATGCAGCACCAACAGCCGGTGTATTAATGCTTTGCATTGTATCCGAATCGGCTAATGGCAATCGGCGACCTTTATTATCTAATTGAAACCATGTTAAAATTGGTCCACAAGTTAATGAATCTGAAGCATTTGATGAAAATTTATTTAAATATAAAGATACTATATTCTCTAATTGTAGCTCACTCGTTAACTATAAATAAATAAATACAAGTTTTTATTAAATAAAACTTAAAATGTAGTATTATTTATTCTAAATTTCATAAATTAACTCACCTCAATTTCACATAAATTTCTTAAACCACTAATTTTACGGTCATACACACAACGATGTAACATTTCATCTAACATTTTTAAATTCTCCAATGAACGTCGAATTAAAAATGGTTCTGACTTTTCAGTAGATACTTTTACAATAAACCAACATCCACTACCAATGCCAACACCACCACCTGACAATTTATTTGTTTGTGATGTTCCATCATATTGTGATGTATTTATTGTACTGCTACTTTGTAAATCAGATTTATCTTCAATTAAACGTACTGAAATCTTTCCAAGTTGAACACGTTCATAATGAAAATGTGCACATTCTTCGAGTTTTGGAAAACGACAATATCCCTAAATTAAAAAAAAAAAAAAACCATATATAGTTTTAATAATATAAAATTATTAAATGGTCAAGAAGAAGAAGTATTTAAACGCACGCATATTTCAATATTTTGATTTTGATCATTTAACAACTGATTTTTGGATTCACATAATTTATTGAAATAATGAAATTTATAATAAAATCTAAATATCTATATAACAATACTATGCGATAGAGAATTAAATTTAATTACTCATTTCATTTGAATTATTTTGCTTTATTTTGATTTAGATTTTAGTGATATTGTTGTTGTGCTTGCATATTTTGCAATAACCAACTAATTCACATAAACATTTGTAAATTTACATAACACCGTTTTACATATATTATATATGTTTACTTGTATATGTATATATTGTATATTTGGAATTAAATAAATAAATCAATTGGGTATTTAGAACAAAATACGCATATGCTCAAGAAGAGATATTTTTGTATACATTGAAAACTTCTGTGATGCTACAAAAAAAAAACACAAAATTAAATTAGATTATTGAAACGATGTATTTATGGTAGTTAATATTTTATGGATAAGATTTTGTTTATAAAATATTGAAATGTAACAAAAATATTATGGATATATACAAACGAACATACGTACTTACGCACGTTTATGTTTTTTTCATGTATGTTTTTGCAAAACATTTAAAAAAATTACTAAAATACTAATAATAGCAACTATAAGTAAGTAATCATTTATTTTGTATATAGATATTTTTGATTCGTTAAGGAATAAAATATCAACACCAGAGCGTTAAAACATACAAACTCCCGCGACGAAAAAAGCGAGAGCACCTACAAGCGAAAATCACAAATTTAGAAACACAGAGTCGAAATAGTAACATCAGAGACTTCTAAAAATTGAAACACTATCTTATGGGAAGGTTCGGAATACTATCTTTCGAAGGACCATAAAGCACCAGGCGAAGATAGCATCGCAGCAGAATTACATCTGGACATAAATTATGAACTCGCATATATCAAATCATAACCATGGTGTGGAAAAATGAACAACTATCCGAAGACTGGCTGGTCGTAATTATGGTACCACAATACATAAGGAAGGTATAAGCCGCCTAAATTTATGCTACAAAATATTGATAACAATTATTGATAACCAAGGAAGAAGAAGGAAGGTGGTGGTGGTGGGATTGTGTACAGCATAGGACATAAAAATAATGTGTGTTGTAAGCTGGAAAACCGAGCATCGTCAGCAATAGTGAAATCTTGTAAGGTTAGCTAAAATTCGTTTGGGCGTGTTACAGCCGATAAGTAGTAAAAATAAATGAAAAATTATATAATGTCACATATATTATTAATGACGTGTTTCTCTGATTGGATGCCAGGAGACTTTATATATTTTCCATAAAAAAAAAAACCAAAATAACTATACATAAGTAATAATAAAAATATTTACCCCTCCAATATTATGTGAAATATTTAAATTAATTTTTGTTTGTGATGTAGAATCAATTGATGTTGTTGATATTTGTGATGAATTCATTACGGAAATATTATCTAAAGGATTAATATTATTCAATACATTATCATTATTATAAACATCATTTTCGATATCTGATTCACTATCTCCACAACTAATTGAACGTATCTTTTCAGTCATAATTTAATGATGTATATATATTTATGGTCTGTTGTTATATACAATATATGGATGTTCAATGCGTATACTTGAAGATGTCTGAAATAATAAATAAAAAAATTATTACTATATTATATTTACTTTCTGTACATAAAAAATGTAATAATAAATGATTTTTTTCCATATAAATATATACTATATTTAGTATACAAATACTTAAGGTATGATTCATGGTCATATAGAAATTATCTGTTAATTATTATTTAATTCATTTTATTATTTAAATTATCTTGTATTTTATCCATCCATATTATCATACAATTTCATTTTTATTTATATTTATATATTTATTTTGTTTACACACGTTCAAGTGTACTTAAAAGAAGAAAAAAATTAAAATAATGAAATACTTTCCATTCTTGATAAAAAAAAAAACAAGAAAAAAACAAAAAAGATACATATTTTTGAAAACAATTTTGCAAAACAATATGATAAATATCTTGTATTTTATCCATCCGATTCATTTATTCAAAATAATAAATTATATATTTAAAAATTTAAGTAATTAAAAAATGATATATTCTTTAAATTTCAATTAGTCACTAAATACACAATAAAATATAAATTATTTTTTTATAATTTATTTCATATGGAATTGTAAATATTTATAATATGTTTTTAATTTAACGTATATATTTGTTATGTATGGTATATATAAAAAAAAAAAAATTGAACCTACTACCTACACTCTGCAAAAATGTAAAATCACTCACCGCAAAACAAAAAAAAACACAACCAACCGCTTATTAAATTCAATTTTAATCTACTTCCCGTACAACAACAATAACAACATCATCAAAGCACCAACGAATACATAAATATCCGAATCATTTTTTTTTTTTGCAATTATTTTTGGTTACAAAACACATACGACGACGCGTAATAAAAGAAGTTAACAGTGAGAATGATGGCAAAATTAAAATAATAGGTATAATTATATGTTACATATTTCTGCAATTCGTATTTTAAAACTGAAGTAATTTTTTAATACATAATACAACGCAATACACATATAAAAATTAAGAATTTTATTTATTTATTTATTTATTTATTTATTTATTTATTTATTTATTTATTTATTTATTTATTTATTTAGAAAATAACATTAAATACCGAACGTACAATTATTATATAGAAAAAAAATTGGTAAATAAAATGTGTCATGCATTGTTTAAGTTAATTTATATTTAAAAACAAAATTGTATACATTAAAAATCACTGCAAGAATTAAAAATCATATTCAACGCCACCAAAGGATTCATATACGATCATATGGTCGATATGGTAACAACCCAAATTAAAGCATTGATGTACTGATCGAAGAAGCCTATACTATTCAATATAAAATGTAATATTTCCACAATATTTGGGACAACCAAACAAACCAACTACTATTCCTATATATATATATGCCTTTCAAGAGTGCAAGCCATTTATTATAACTAGGCAATCTTAATGGATCAGTCCCGGAAAGATTCCACAGAGCGTATCTAAGGAATGTTTTTTTTTAATCGATTCCAAACTATTTTTATCAATTACGTAATAGATGTGCATATTCCAGTACTGAACAAATCAAAGTAAAAAAACAATGCCCGAATGCAATATGGATCAGAAATTCACTCAGGACTCAGGATAAACTCATTGCAGAATTAGCCCTATTAATTATGTAATCAATATGGGGGTAATACCATGAGAAGCTATATATCAACGTATCTCATTGTACAATCGACAACGATGATGAATAATATAGTGTAGGTGAAAACATACAACCCTATTTACTCCAGAGTACACACTCGAAATTGTGTTGCATAAGTTTCTGCAATACAAGCACAACTATACACTCCAATCATATTTAATTATATTATTTATGCTTATAATAATTTCAAATTAACCACATATGAAACAATATACATATAAAATTTCAAATTTTTAATTATTTATAAAATTATAGTGATATATATAGCAAAAATTTGCAATAAATTGATTCATAAATCAATTATCGATATTCGGCACTTTGTTGTGGTAGTTACACCACCATAGAAACACTATATACTTTAGACTGTGATTGCTTATCGAAATGCCGTCAAAAAACTATGCCTTATTTCATATTAAAATATAGCTTCAATCAATATTCAATATTGAATGTGCAACCACCATATTGACTTTATAGATATCAATTATACTTTTTGCAATTTTACACTGAACCACAATATTTTGTGAAAATGTAATGAATGGGAAATGTTAAAGGAAGTATTTTTAAATTAAAAACGAAACACAAACAATTACTTATTTCTCTTTAAATTTAAAAAACATATTTTACTCGTACCAATATAATCAGTATATGTTAGAATAAAATCTGTTTTTAAATTTGATGAAAAATAAGTAATTGTTTGTGTTTCGTTTTTAATTTAAATACTTGTTTAAAATGCTTATTAACATTTTCCATTCATTAAATTTTAATTTAATTTTACCATATTTAGTGTAAATTGCAAAAAGTAAAGTAATTCTGTTCGTTCGTTCGTTTTTGATAGGGCATAACTATTACCATAATATTGTTTTCAGAACAGAAATATTGCATTTTTTAAATTATCAAAATTAAAATATTAAATATTAATTAATATTTTCTAATTAAAGAGTATATAAATAATGAAGTAATGTAAAAAATAAAGTTCATGTGAGTATAAATAAAGTTTTGTATAATGAAAAAAAAAAAAGAAAAAAAAACCTTTGACAATTCTTAACAAAATCAAAAACATCATTATAATATCTTGATATCTACTGTTCATCATCATTTTTAAAAATTATTATTTTATCATGTGAGTGTAAAAAAGCAACAGCCGCCAGTTTAACAGATAATTCATTGTTTTAAGAAATTTTTCTTAAAAAATTGAAAAAAAATTTTGTTTTATTTTGTTATTATTATTGCTTTCGGATGTGCTATTGTAAAGTGAAAATAATAAATATATTCATCTTATTTGTTTTTTTCTTTTTTTTTCTATACATAATTTTGAAGAGTAAACGTGTACTTTTTTATTTTTCATTCTAAATATTCCCATTTTTATTTTTAAACAATGTTTTTAAACTTCTTCTATAATATTTCTTTGTTTCCGGTACAATTATACAAATACAAATTTTTTTCTTTCACTTTACAAATTTTTATATTTAAAATGTCAATAATATGTGTGTATAAAAGATGAGAGTATAAATTCAAAAGATATATATGTGCATGCTGTTTACAATATCGTATATATATATGGAATTGTGTTGAAAACATAATGTGATTTAACTCTATATATACGTATAACGTATATATATATATAGGTATACGAGTATATAATATATATAATTATAGTTATATATATTTATTTTAATTATATAAATAAGTATAAATTGTCATTACATTATAAATATAAATTATTATTGAAATAAAAGAAATAAATGAAATAATAATCGATGTTTATGATCAGATGCCATTTAACTATAGTTTAATAAATATACAGAAAATGCAATTATAATAAATATTTTATTACTTTGATAAGTATTTAAAATTTCTAAGTACACATACTTTCGTATGCACATATAAATGTTACTTATTAAATTTAAATTTCTATATATATATATATATATATATATAAAAACCTCTATTTCACTTGTTTAAGGACACTTAATTTTAATTTACCTTCCTTATCTCTCTATAGTTAATCATATATATGTTTTGAATATGCGATTTCTTTTTATTTAACCAAAGATGTGTAATTTTATTTGTTATTATTATTATTATTATTATTATTATTATTATTATTTATTATTATATTTTTATAATAATGATATAGGTATATTATAAGTTTTTAATAAATAAATAATATAATGAAATCTCTAGAAAATAATTTGCTATTGAAACTGGTTTTCCACCTTCATGCACCTTCCTCGATAACAATCCTGCAGCATTCTCTAAATTAATTAATTAATTAGAATTGTATACGACAAATTGATGGAAAATATTCGATTTTGTTGTTAACTTATACTAAGAGTATCGATTATCAAAATTTCACTCACAACCTCATATTCTAAATATATATACCATATATAGAATTATAGAATATAATGTTGTGATATTTTTTTTTTATTTTTTAACTCATATTTTGCTCCTATTGGAGCATTTATGTCATCTAATAAACCTTTCATTACAACCAAGTTGGTAAATTACTCCGCATGAGAGTATATAACAATGTTTACCAATTGTGTACTGTACTGTACTGTAATTAACGAAAGATATGTCATCTAATAAACCTTTCATATATATAATAACGTATATAACAATTCTTCAATTGTACTGCAATTAACGAAAGATGATATAGATGTTTCCTCCTTAACCTCCATTATTATTATATGGGAGCCATTAGTCCAAAATGTGTGTGTGCATGACATTACAGAAAGCTTCAAAATATTAGTCTTAATTAAGTTTTTATATTTTTAATTTTTCTTATCTATATTATAATTATACGTCGTCCATAGAATATCAAAAAAAAAAATAAAAAAAAAGGTTCCATTCATGTTTGCAATGTTGCTCTTAAAAAAATGACTACAAAAATAAGCAATATTCCGTTCATGTCTGCGTAATATCGCAATATTCAACACGACAAGTTATCCCATATAGTTGTTGGTTTTTATTGTATGTTTTGTATGAGATATTCGATCGACATACTTAGCATATCGATCAGATGATATCCATGAGACGTAAAAAAAATTTTACCATAATGTGATTTCAAAAATATTCACAGTATGTCGTGGATGACATTATTTGACTATCATGCACATAGGGATATCACATATACTGCATGTGATCACCTATATACAAACTATATTTGCGCACGTGCCTGATGATAAACAAAATTACGATTTCACGACCTACACAACATACTTGAAATAATTGCAATAATGAAAAATACTAATTCAGTACAACAAGTAGACTTTAGAAATACTTTTTTGTACAATGAAAAATCGAATGGTTCAATTGACAGTATATATTATATATATATATATATGGGTATATAGAAAAGTGTACAAAACACATCAGATAATATACTTTAGACAATGATCTGATAAAACGAACAGACAATGATTAAAAAAAAAATAACACAAACAATGTGTTAAATTGTAAAAAAAAGTTTAAAAAAAAACTGTAATGTCTGCAGAATTTTATAGCAACACAACAACGGTGAACTTATACATATATTTTACAAAAACTGCTGATTTTAATCTTATTTATTGTACACGAATATATGTATATATAAAAAAAAACCTTAATAAATTAAGTCGTTCATCGCCAAAAAAAAAAAAAAAATAAAATTCTTAACAAATATTTAATTTGTCCTACTTATAATTAGAATACGCATGAATGTCATACATATACATAAAAAAAAAAAAAATATGCATATATTTAAATATATAACATCGAATAACTAACATTAATACAAAAATGCAAATATTCTGCAAATATACAAATTTCGTACAAATTTAAATTTAAGTTCATTGACATATAGTACAATATAATAAATGTTTGGTTAACTTATTAAATATTGTAGTAAAATTTTTTATTATATGAACACACAAAATATTTAAACAAGTTATTTAACTATTATTATTACCATATTATAAGTAAGTACTTAAATATTAATATTTACAAATAATTCGCGTCTCTATTCTTAAAAAAAAAAAAGTTTAAATTTAATTTTAAATTAACATATATACCAAACAGACGTTTATTTGTTGTTCTAGTTATAGCAATACAATTTTTTGTTTTTGCAAAACTATGTGTCTCCTCTACGGCTCTCTACCTACACACGCGTGTCATTCTCGTCCAAGACGTTGAAAACAAAAATAAGTAAATAAAAATAAATATAAACTTGTTTACATTATTTTGTATGTGTCCACATACGATAAAAATAAAATATTTCTAGAAATATATTTTACCATAGTTTAGCTTTAGATTAAGATAGAGAAATAGTAGGTATATGTGTCTACCCGTATATATATATATATATATATATAAATTCTTTGCGATAATTTTGATAATTTTATAAAAATAGATCAAGAAATTATTTAGCTAACCCACAAAAATTATAATTCTATTATATATATCATATACCAAATTTGTTATTTTAATCAGATTATAATATCATCTCGCACATATATAATGAATATACCATAACAATAAATAAATTTAATTAAATTTCTCGATAAATGTGCGCAGCACAACATTATTTTTCATTTACTGTTTTCTTTTCTTTTGTGAATTGTGACACAATTTAAGAAAATATTAAAAATTGCATAATATTTTTTTTATAAATAGTATGTACAATATATAAAATAAAAAAACTTTACAAATATATGTATATATTATAGTATTTTCTATATAAGTGATCTACTTTCATGTTTTCCGTGATAAGAATTAAATGTTGAGATAATTGTTAAGCGACAATATCACACAACATATAGAGAATTGTAATGATGTACAATAATTTATGAGCATTTCAATATAGTATTTTTGTTAATTTTTTAAATCGCATGTGAATTCAACAATAGTATAATAATGTTAAACAACACAAAAACAAGTCAATATATTATAAAATTTAATTTTTTTATGATATATTTGGATCGTATTACATCAATTATTTAAATTTTAACATCAATTAAAATATAGTTATTATATAAAGCATCATCATTAAATGACACAAATAAATATAGCAGCTGTTTTAAATATTAAATTTTTTACTATTTATAATATAAGGGAACAATGGCACTAATCAAAACACCTTCGTTTCTCCTATAAACTCCAACACAAATTAATTAATTTGCAATTTCTAATCGCCATAGGCAAACATCAATTTGGTTGTTGTATGACATTTCTCCTCAGTTTGTCTTTGGTTATACGTCTGTATAAAGCAAATAAATGTGGTTTTTTGTTCTCATAAGATTCATTTGCCAATGTTTTTCAATTGATCATATGGTAAGTATTTTTTGAAACATCTTATTGAAGTACAACAATTCGTAACATTGTTTTTTTGTACAATTCAGAAGCTACCAAGCTGGGCAACAATGACCACTTTCAACAGAATAAATGTGACTCCTAAAATTTACAATAACAAAATTAACAAAACGAATATATTTTACAGACAATAATGTATATGGAACATGGATGAAAATAGAGTTAGGACAGTGTATGTTCCAAAGAGTGTTATTGGTAAAATTGGTAGCAAAACAATTCGATACATTGACTTCGGGAGAACGAGGAAAGCAATAGTAACCATTGCTTTGGTTGTTTCTGCTGGTGAAACCAATTTATCAGGCATGGATAACCGATGACTTTTTTTGGAATTATTGTTCAAAAGTAAGTCAAATTTTACTGCTATTGCGGTATACATATATAGTGTCATTTTCATCACATTGCTCCATTGCTTCCGTTTACAAGCACTTGATGTTAAAGTTTTTGATTAAAACCTGCAATCAATGAGCGACAACTTTATGCGTATGAGTCCTGGAAGAAGTATGCAAATTTTCGACATTCCAGCGATAGTCGATCGTTCATTGGAAATTAGAATTCATAATATATAAAAAGTAAGAGGTAGAACAAATTTATGTATAGCAAAAAGATGTTAAGATTAATGTTCTTTAAAAATATACTAAATATTAATTGATTCAACATTATATATAAAAGTTATGGGTGAAACACGATAGGTATTCCGATATATACCACTTTCCCTTACATATACTCATCGTTGTAAACATATGTAACAATATATAATATATATTACACAAATTTTTTCTTCTAATATATCATCTTCTGTATATACGAGTATGTAGAAATATTACATCATATCAGCAAACCATATTGTATGTAATATAAAATATGTTCTAATAATCTAATCAGTCTTATCACATTGTATTGTAATATAGAATTACATAACGAAAGAAAAAATAAAGAAATAACTGATAATAAATTATTATAAATATATTTAAAATATTCTACAATATATATGTAAATAAATAGTATATTATCATCAATCATTTTATTCATTTAAATTATTTGCTTTTAAAAATTATTGTAGATATACACATATTTATTATTCAATAAACGAATGAATTCAGTGATTATGTGACAAGATAAATAATACAAATTGGTAAACATTTTTCAATGACATATATAGAATTTTTGGAATATTATTTTATAGAAAAAAATGTATTGAATATATATATATAGAATTGTTTAGTTTAGTATATCTACAATTTCAATCCATTAAAATGAAACGATAAACTAATAATTTTAAATGACGATATTATTGTATTCTTTTTTTTTTTTTCAATAGTATAAAAGTTAAATTGGAACAATATATTTCTATTAAATTATTATTATGATATCTTAATTTATTATGAATTGTTATAAATTAGAAATCGAGCATATTTCGAAAGCTTTATAAAATTACTGTGGGAAAACACGGAATGTTGGGCATGTATCAACATAAGCAATCTTTGTCATTTAAATTGTTGTCAATTGGAATTTTGTAATTGTAACAACCTTTGGCATATGATAATGATATTAGAAAAATTCGTAATCGTAGAAATGACGCATATGGAAATAATTTTGTAAAACCAAATAGAGTGACGAATATACAATATAAATATTAACTTTTTAATTAAATGAAATTTTATGATGGTTTTATGTTATAGAAATAATTATTTTGTTCTGTGTGATCTTGAAATGCTGCGCTAAAACTGTTGCTTGCTGGTCTCTTCAAGTAAATTTTCTGGTGATTAATCCGTGAGCGATCCTTTAATACTAATAAACCTATTTTTTATTATATACAATTATATATATGCATATATTATTACGAAATTTACAATACAGACAATTATACATGCAACAGTACCCGTATTTGGAAACTATTGATTTTATTATAATCTCACATTGTGAAATAACAACAGAGAAACATTTCTTTGTACATATATCAAAATTGTAAATTTATATATAGCACACAAAGTTTAACACTGCATAAATACCATATTAAGATAAGTATAGGGTGATACTAATTTTCAATTGATAATATATATATAAATAAAAAATTATGTACGCCCTGTATGTGAGTGGGGTCCTCTGTTTACATTTATATGATATTATTTACTCTGTGACAACATATTATTATACGCACAATAAATAACTATATATTATAATTTTTTTACCAATCTAAATAAAACTCGAAAAACTCGATTTTATTATTCATCACAATGTTGTTGCATTTATTGTTCAATTATTTATTTCATCTTAGTACTTTCGTTTAATGTAAAAATTATATATATTATATTTTTGATGAATTTTATATTTGTATTATATATAAATATCTTATGTATTACTTATGATAATAAACAAGATAACGTTTTTAAGTAAAACAAATAATAAATGATTCACACAGCAATATTTTGAGATGGTATACACGAGTATAGTGAAGAAAAAATGGTTAGAAACTATAAGCCATCTATGTGCATATAGCAGCTTCATATGCATAAACTGAATAAATAAATAACTTTATAAGTAAATAAATAAATTGAAATAAGATATGTACTATATAAATATTGAATTGTCCCATTGAACCTCGCACATGTATTCAATGCACGCATGTAATTATAAATATATACGAATAATCAATATTTGATTGGAATAAGGGTTACACAAACAATTTAGAAACGAAAACTTATTACTTATCACTTATTTGCATGCATTATTTTTTGATTGGTTCTTCTCTTGTACATATATATTATATTGTTCCTTACTCCAAATGAAGCATTTACATGGCGACATCTATACTATACATTCATTATATACAAACAAGTTGGTAAATTATTCTACATGTCAGTAAATATTGCATAACAATTTACAAATTGGTTTGCAATTATCAAAAGATAGATGCTATAATTTCATTATATTGCTGTGTGTGATTGGGTCATAGTACTGAGTGCAGATACATTGTTAATCTATGAATATAGGATCCATTCAAGGATGTTGGTTTTTCAAAACTATTATAAACAAATGATAACTCAGATGACATCTTCCACTGTGAAAATAACGAAAAATTTTCTACATACAATCCGGAATTTGAACACGATACTTCACAATTGTCTAATCGATCGCTATACCCACCGTAAGTGATACTAAAATAGTAATTACTTTATTTATTTAATTTATTAATATTTATTCTATATGAAATACAACGTAATTGAATTTCTGACAAATATATACGCTCCCGCGCAAAGTCTTGTGCTATTTCGTAATAATAGTAAAAATGCATATGATATGAATAAACACGTCCACAAAGTAACCCACATATATTGCAACAAGTTGACAACAATGCAATATTAAGGATTTTCAATAATCCAGTATTACCTTATCCAATATATATTTACGTGTTACAATGACTCAGATTATTAAATAAGTGATGTTTATGGGTAGCATGACGAATGTGCATTTCATTTAAATTAATTTTCTTTTCAATATATCTGAATATTATTTATTTATTTAATTAATGCAACGTAGGTAGCTATATTTATTTATTAACGCAAGTATAATTTATGAATCAAACACATTTTTTTTTTGTTTCGAGGCGAGGCAATCGCTTGAAATAAATCAGAAGACCAATGTTCACTTTATCGTCTTTCAATGCTGGGTTTTATGTTGTTGACAATATATTTAGAGTTCACTACTCTTACTTTTCATCAAAAGCATAGAATCAATGCAATTTTTTAATTACTTTTGATTAAATGTTACTGCGAAGAATACAGCTAACAAAGGTACTGAATATATATAGTAGTAGAAAATTTCAGAACTATGGTTTCTAAACCAAAAAAACGTAACTATATATCTCCCACAATCTACCTTTTAAATACTGCGTTTAATTAGGATATGGCTAACTTTAAAAAAGTATGATAAAACGTATATTATTGTTTTAAAAGATATTATTACATACGCAGTAAAATAAAAATATTAATATATAAATTAACAAAAAAAAATTCTTATCTGTAAATTTTAAATTCATAATTTATTAGCATTAAATATTTTCTATACCTTATTGTTTTTAAAAATTATGTGAACAAATTTTAATTATTGTATAATTAATTACTCCTTTGTGTGCAAAAATGTTAAAAAAATAAACTAAAAAAAGTGATATCGAATTTAATGCAATATTTTATAACTCGTTTTACTTTTTTTTTTATTATTGTCAAGGTATTTTTATCAGATCCAACATATTATCCAACAACAATAAATCATTTCAATAGGTCCTGTTAATTGCTTATTATCATTTCCGGTATAATTATGCATAGTATATGCGAATTTATAGCTACGTATATAAAAGAAAATATATACTAGGAAAAATGATAAAACAAAAAATATGTTTTTTAGTGGTTTTTTTTTTTGTTATAATAAAATATTAATAATATGTTTTTAACATTTTATACAACCGCAGATTTAAATTCCTTTTACAGGAAATACATTTTTGTTATACATTATACTCTTTTACAATAGAAATAGTTATACCAATAATCTTATTATAGTTAGTTATTATAAAAATTAAATTAATTATTAATAATATTTTCTATTTCTATAGTCATATCGAGGTTATTATAAAATAAATATTTCATATATAAATATTTCATAGATGCCCGTTTTGTCACACAAGCGTTACGAAGAACGTGTGAATATGTTCAAAATAATGATCAGTTATACATTCGACCGCATCATTTGACGTACATTTTTTTATCGAAGCAATTTCTTTAAGTTATATTGGTCGCCGTATGCGCTAAATCTGGAGAATACGGTGGATGTGACGTAGCAATTCCCAACCCAATTCATTCAAGCATTACCATCGCTTTTAATGGTGCGTAAGATGGTGAACCATCGTGATGATAAAGCACTATTTTCTTTGCTAAATGTGGTTGTTACTTTTCAAACCTTCATGCGTAAAATCAAATGCATGTGTTCTTTTAAAATGTTTACGACGATGTTAGTAATTTCACCATGTTAAGAGTAAACGATCCAAAAATATCAAAGAACAAGGATTAAAATACAAGATCAAAATAAAAAACGCATTATGAAAACTATGTAAGAATAATATTTTGTTTTAATTGTGCAACTTCTCATATCAAATATAATTAAACAGAGAATTGGATAATTAGAACTAATAATATTTCAAATACATTTCCAGTTGTATATTAGGATAATTTTTGGAATCGGTTGTGATACTCCTCATACGCGAAATAACATATATTTATAAATTTATATGTTAAAACTAACCTATCCGATTTCATCAAAGTACTAAATATTTGGAAAGACTTGTAAACAGTTGAGTGTATACAAAACTCCAACATTGAATTTCATTCAAATTTATCAGCAGATTCATTTTGTAAATATATGGTAAGTAAAACTACCCTGGATATATAAATTTTGAAGGAACTAATTGGCAACTACTTTTATAATCCCATGCTGCACTCGTATTTCATCCAAATTGGACAGAAGAACAAGCAATTCTATAAATCCCATTTAATATAACCTTACCAAATTCCATATATACAATGAACAGAAGAATCTAATTATGCCCATATTCATACAATTTTCAATGGATAACAAATACAAAAGCGTTGGTAAAATTCATGAAAAGTATTAAACATTGTTTGACCATCAACAGTCAAATATGCTGCAACTAATACAATTTATAAAATATAAAATATGCAATCATTCCATATTTTGACTATTACTACTACTATAAATATAGTGAAAAAAAAAAACAGAAAACATGAAATCTCTTTAAAAAGAAAACAATTTACATTGGCAAGTAGCAAAACGGAAAAAAATACACAAATATATGTGTTAATACATATATAATTAGGTAAATAAATTGTGCATATACAAACAAGTGTATATATAGCTATATTTGGCAATCATATATCTATTCAAATATATATATTAGTTTATTGTATTAAGTATAATATATACGTTGTTATACGTAGTATAAATTTGTTTTATATTTATATTTATTTTACCATTATTGCCATTATAATACATATGTTATATTAAATTTTAACCGTGTCTCTTCTAAATACGATATTTTTACTTATTTATAAGCAAAAATGTATTATGATGGATATATATCTATTATATTATAATTATACATGTAACAATACTCACTCAGTCAGTAAACATAACATATATATATATATATATACATTATTTACATATAAACTTGAAATATAACACACATATACATGTATTGTTTAAAATATATATAATATGAAATACGTATATAACAATAATAAAATCATTTTAGAGGAGCGGTTCTGTGTTGACCTACATTTTCCACTATATATATATATACATATATACAATATATATAATAAAATTAATTAATTTCGTTGAATCAATCGCGCAATTAACGCAATAAATATAAGTAAATAAAAAAATAAATATAATAAATGAAGAAGAACAAAACTTTCTTGTTATTATTAAATTACATTAACTGAAAATTATGTAATTTTGAGAAAAACCAAGGAAAAAAAGAGAAATTATTCTATTCATATATTTTCGAATATTTATTTGGTATTATATTTGGTCTTCAATTATTGTGTAATCCAATGTTCAAGCGAATTAATCTCAGTTGCCGCAGTAAAAACAAAAATGAATTGGATTTTACTATAAAATTTAAAGTAGTAACGTTTTTGAGAGGTAAAATTAAAATATGTGTGCAAAATACAATCCAATCCAAATGATTGTAATTTTTTTTTTGTATAAATATGTAATGTTAATCATTTTATGTAATTTTACATATAAATATTTTATTACATTCCAAGAAATGATCCACGCGATAATGCTATATAAGCACTCCACCGTTTAAGAATTGATAAAATAATATTAGTATAGTATTATAAAAAATATATGGCACGACGACATTAATATTGTAATAAATAAAATTAATTTTTTAATTATATTATGAAGGGTTTTTAATATCAAATAAATAAAAAATTTACATACCAATGTAACCAATAAAAATACTTGGAAAACATATGTATTAAGTGTCTGGAAGAAAAAAACAAAATAATAATATATATTAAAAATTGTATTAATTTATTAAATATATATAATGTCAATAAAAGGATTATATGAACGGATAAACAAAGATGAATCGGTAAAATGTATGGTTTTAATTTAAATTAATTAAAAATATAATAATAAATTAACTTATTTTCGGCATTTATATGTAAAAATGTTTGTTAGATAATTCTATAAGTGTATTATTTTGTTTATGGTTAAAATATTTTATATATAGTTCATGCTGAAAATAACCACGGCGGTATCGTTCCCATATATGTAATACAATTTACCAATTTAATAGTAGAGTGATGTAATGATTTTATTATAAATAATTGTATATACATTTTATTTAAGCGATGGTTGTGCGAGTGTAACAATTTCCTATACGAAATCATTGCAAACATAAAACTACTATTGCGGTACGCGTATGATCTATATATCATATATATATATACCCATTTGTTCATTATTTAGAATTATATTATCTAAATAATCCATAGATATATATAGCTACTGCGTCTATATAGATATTCGACAATTTTCAATTAACAAAAGACATACATTTTTTTACTTATGACACATAATTGTTACCAAACATAATAACAATAAAAATGTATTTACAATTCTACTTATTCGATAACATAATTAAAATATTCATAAAATGTATCCCACTACCGATTTACAACCCTATTACTATACACTTTTTTATTTCCGGTATCAAAGGCCCTATTTACACACACACACACACATATATATGGTACATATAACATATGTTTCAATTAGAAAACCACAAGCATAATTATGTATATTAAAAATTAAAACATATAGTAAATAGTAAATAATAAATACAAGTAAATAGAATTATTAAGATTTACGTATACCATATACTCGTATATGTATCTAGAGACACAAATGTTCAATTATCTAATTAAAGTTTATTAAATAAATACAGTTAATTGGATTAAATAATGCAAATTATAATAACTTTATGTCGAGTATATGTATACCATTTAATTCATAATTCACAATTTGATGTAAAGTAATTAAATTTTATATTGTTTGCATGGAAAAGAAAGTAAAACACGGTAGTAGTTTAAGTTGCGTGATGTATTTTTTATTAGACTTAACAGTTAGTAATATATATAAAATAGGTATAAATGTATATTTAAAATATGCAATCTTCTCACTAAATTCAATGTGTGCTTATTTAAATTGAAGAAAACATACAATATATACTTAAATACATGTGGTTATAACAAAAAACAACAATTAACCATATGTAAAATTTATGGTTTTATATTATATTTGGTAGTTTTTAAATTCCTTTATCATAATTTAAAACGATAAATGAAAAATATAGATAAGAAAATATTTTTTTTTGCTCATATTGGTACAATTATTTATTTATTATATAATTCGGAATTTAATAACAAGAACTAATACACTCTATGTGTATGAATTCACTGTATTTATATATATAGATAATAAAAATCAAAATATCAATTCCAACCCAAGTTTTAGTTGTATGCAGGTTAGCATTGTTATAGAGTAAAATCAATAGCAGATGATTCTTATTCCATTTCACCGAACACCTTAGCACTTTCTGGGCATGAATATATATATTTAGCTTTGCAACCATTGCGGCTGCTAAACCATTATCAAATTATTTTATAACGTATAACAAAATTATAACAGAAATTTGATTTAATTAATGCTGTTGCTACCGGCAGCATTTCAAAAAGGAACAAAAATCAATGGCGTATATTTTACTTTTGGCATTCATATTTTGTTACGTATAACATAAATGTTCGCAATAGAATATATGAACAAACATCTCAAATGGATATAGATTTTTCTCACGAGTCCATTGATGATGTTCCAAATATCTAAATGTATTGGTGAAGTATATAATATACTAGGATTACCTTATATATGTATACCAGAGTTTTTAATATTATAATATAATACATTAAAAAAAATATAATAATAACATTAACTATATAAATATCATTATGATATTTCGTTTTAGCCATAAAGTCTCAAAACAATAAAATATGAAAAAATATAGTGTTTTAGGATAAGTATATACATAACATATATATATATATATATAGTTTGCCCCAAATGCCTATTTTTATATATAAAGTCAAGTCACATAAAAATTCCATAAGATAATCATATATACAAAATATGTATATATATAATCACAATTTATAAGAAAAAGGCGTCCAAATTCTTAACATTATTTTGGTTTTTATTATTGATTTACCACCGCATATATACGCGGCGATATAAATGTTCTATATAGGAAATTAAATGTGCAGAATATAATGTTTTGGTATTTGTATTCTATACTAGTACCTACACACGAGTATATGCAATATACGAGATGAGATGAAAATTATAAACATAGTATAAAAGTAACCTGAATGTGAGATCTCTATTTCTCAGCCTTCTTTTACAATTCATTGTATATAAACGAAAAACAAAAAAACACAACAATATTTATTGGGTGTTTACACAGATTTTTCTTGGTGGCATTTACATTTGAAAAACCACTTTTTAGTGCTTTTTATATTTTCCAGCCGTTTTGTTTTTATTTTTTGCAATAGCGCTTTTAACTGATTAGTTGTTCACAGTATAGAGTTAAATATTGACGAATATTTAGTTCAATTTCAAAAGATACCTCAAAATATACACAACATAATTTTCCATGCATATCTCATTTTGGTGTTGATTTTTATGTTTTACCTTGTTTATACCATGTTTCTCTATAGGCTTATGATTATCGTAGACAATTTCTACCACCAAACAATAAGCTGTCACGACACTTTTATTTGCAATATATTACTTTCTGTATTTGGTAGTAAATTTTCCACAGTAAACGCCGCACTAATAAACATTTATGTCATTAAATCAAATTAAATTTTGTATATATGCGGTTACAGCGATTTGGAAAGATCATAATTGCTGTGTTGTCATATGCAGTAAATACCACATAAAATATTTGTAAAAATAGAGTAGTTTTCTATGTAAACACCCAACTCACTGTTGTTGCTCATTTCTCCAGAATTGAAATGAAATTTGACCCATTAAAATTTCACCATAACCATTATCAACATCTTTTTACATATAATACATAAATTTTAATGGAAATAGTTTTTCTTTTATTGATATTATTTTTTTATATATATAATATTTAGGAAAAATTATGACAAATTGGGATTTTCCACATTATTGTTCTCTGTGAAAAATAATTTTCTTTTGACAATTTATTATAATAATATATGCGAGTTGTGATATGACATATTTTTTATATTAATATTTCATTCCAAAATATGTTATTATTGTAAAGATAACAATAAAATATCATAATTAGATATTTGTGAATAAAACTGTATGTTTATTAGTATATTAATAAGATTATTTATGATATTTTGTTTTTGAACGATATTATATATCGAAAACAAGATTATTGTTTGTTATGCAAAGCGAAAGGTCCTTGGCATGTGCAATTCGTACGAATTACCTAATTATAATTACACATAGAATTTAAATTATGAAAATATTATCGAACATTTTGATTAACAGAATTTAATACAAATATTTTTAATGTATTACTTTATTATATTATTAAAAATTTAAATTATTATAAATTCTGACCAGAACAAAACGAATGTATTTATTTATATTATTTTCCATTATATTTGTGTGAAATCATATTATCATTATAAAATTATAGTTTGATATGGTAGATTGGACTGTTTACTGGATTTCCTCTAGAAGGCCTATTGTAATTAAACAGCAATAATGACACATCTAACCAGTTGCTAAAACCAACCCGATGTTTTCGTAAACAATTTTAAGTCTGACAATTATTGCAGAAAGAAGAACATAAAATGTCGGTTCCTATTCAATCAATGAAGAGCTGTTGCTCTCTTGCCAGTCTGGACAGTGACACAAGAAACGTTCGTCAGACTTAATTTCTTCTTTAACTATATAGCAGTAGCTATACTGATTGTAGAAAGCGACTGTACAAATTGAACAGATAATTTTTCATTTTAGAACAATATTTTGTAGCTGATGAAAAATTATCGGATAAACAATAATATAACATGCCACAATTTATTGGTTTTTCTTTTCCTCATAACAGTGATTACAGATAATTTTTTTGTTCTTTTACCAATGGTTACCTCCCTATTTATAAACTCTCTGTTCAAAAAATAACCGGAAGACCTTCTATATTTTTGTAAAAATAAAATATATTTCCGGTTATTTTTCAGTCAGAGATTCCATGGTATCTTTTACCAGTTTTTAGTTTTATCTTGTAGTAATAAATTAAATGCTGTAAAAACAAATATTTATGATGGAAACAATTTACGTAATAGAAATTTAGGATATTTCAATTCTAAAGGAAAAATAAACGTAGCAATTTAAAAAATATATTATAATTTTTATACAAAAAATTAAATTTTAATAAAAAAAAATATGCACAATAACTGTATTATAGTATTATTGTTAATTTTTAATTCAAATACAAAACAATAGACAAAAGATATCGTGTGTATGTAATTATACGTAAAGGCAATTGATATAAAATTATTAAATCAATAATATCTCTTATTATTCATCGCTCGTACTCGTAGTCTTTCTTCATTATTCATTTTTTCCATGAAACTAATATATGAATAATAATTATAGAAAATTGAATTAAATGAATATAAATGTTAATTAAATTTAATAGTTGGGAAGGTATATGTATACGAGTTTAATTTTACTGACAGTTTTTTTAATATAAGATTTATAAATGAGTATAGAGACATACGAATACTTAAGTTATTCTACTTAAACATAATCATGTAACATAACTATATATAATTATAAAAACATAAAAATGTGTAAATGTACAAAATAAAAAATAATATAATTGCATTGAGTAATTGAATGGATTTTTATTTATTTTTATATATTATATATTACTAATGTTTACAGATGTGTGTTTTTCTTTTAAATACATGAATGTATTTAATATTTACAATTAATACAAATTTTGAATGTACTTAAAATTAAATATGTATTTCTCAAAATGTATCTGTTTGATATAAAAATTTACAACACATTCAGATTTCAATACGTAGATTTTGAAGTGCTTGATTGTTTTATGATCTGACTAAAGAAGAGATATAGTCGATGATGGAACTTTGCCTAGTGAATACTACACATACGTGATAGGAGTTTACATTAAAGAATTCCTAACGTTTCTTTGACTGATTTTGCAAATATATGGTTGCAAATATATTGTTTTGCAGTAAATTCATTTCATTTTGTATTTAGAATGATTGCTATTGTCGCCGATTCACTATCAGTCAGTAGTAGACTATGCAATTACACAGAATCCCACAAAATACAGAACATGGTTATTTAGTTTAGTGTTTGATGTTTCTACCAAAAAACCATACCAGGATTTTTTTTTGAATTCTGGTGATTTCAAACAAATTAGTAAAAAGGCTAACCAATCGATATAAAAATATTGCATTTAAGGAAACATCTATAATTCTATAGTTGTAGACCAATTGGTGCATTCTTATATACTCCCAAGCGGTAATTTACCAACTTAACTCCACTGCATATTTGATTCCCATCCACTTGCAGTAATTTAAATTGATGATGGATGATAAGCATTTTGATGAAATAATCACTTACTTCAATAATCTGAGAGCAATGTTAATATCCAAAAAATTTTCTTATTTTTGAGAGCGATATTTACTCAATAATGCTTGCATATTAACATCTTCAAATTAGTAACTGCTCGTTATTACTATTGCTATACTATTTCACAAAACGCATGTCAAATAGATGCATTTGAAATAAAAATAAGTGTTACACTATTGTTTCATTTAAAGAACTTAAACACAATAATCGTTGCTTGGTTGATGAAGTATCACCATTAAACAAAAGAATTGACTTATTACTAAAAACAAATTTTATTTTATAATAAAAAACTATATTTAGCGAAAATTAATTATATTACATGACATGTGAAAGTCTTCCTTCATTTTTCTCATAATACAATTATGTTTGTTTGGTGATCACAAAATAAATGTTCATCATAACAGACTGTATTTTTTTGCTATTGCACTCTTTCGACTGACATTATTTTCCTTATTTAATTTCAAATGCATTTAAATTAACCTACCAACAACAAATATTAAAACACATATTATATTTTTTTTATGATTTTACGTACATATGGATATTATAACAAATTGTTATGCTTCGTTGAATCAAATACGGTTTTTAATACATACTAATAATTTAATATGTAATTACTATTACTAACGGAAAAAATATTTACATACTAATATAGTGCTGCAAAATTATTGTGCCTAACAATCGTTCATCATTATACGAAAATATTTAATGGTAAAGATAAATATGAATGATAAATGCATAAGTCATAGAACTTAGTAATTTTATTCAATTTTTAAGGATTTATTGCATTAATATAATATAAATATTATGCTTTTAAACAAAACCATTCAGATATTGTTAACGAATCAAAATATGAAATTTTAAAATTAAAACTAGTAGAAAATTTGTCGGTATAAAAATTAAAATTATTAAATTATAATAAGTGGACTAAACTGTTTTTATGAACAATCTATTAACTGGTACATACATAAACAGAAAAATAATAAATAAAATGATTTAAAATTTTAATTGTTTGTTTTACAGATAAAAAAAATGAATTTAGAAGTGTTAGCTATCATATCAATTTTTTTGTGGTTTTTTTTATGGTAGCAAGGTAAATTTGGCGTTACCAAATCTCTGGCATGATTTATTAGAAATGAAAAAATAAAAATTAAACATGCATTCATCTATAGGTCCTATTTTTTGATATTTAAACATTTTATATTTGGTATTTTACCTTAGTTTAGATTAGTAGTTTTTTCTTAAATGTAAAATTCTTAAAATAACAATTATAATTATTAATTTATTCATATAAAAATAAGTATAAACGGAAGTAATATAGATACAATTAGTAGCTACTTCTAATTGCTGATCAAAGTATTAAGTAGTATTTAGATTATCTTAGTATTTAATTATTAACAAAACGAGACAATAAACTATTTTAGCAAACTATTTATAAGTACCTGACCTACGTAAATGTACCATCTGTTTATTTAAATTTAATAATTATATGTAAGTAAAAGTTAAGTAAAATGTATAATTGTTTATTTATTGAAATAATAAATTGTACAATTTATTCATAAACGCCTTTTTTCAAGGAATTTTAATGGATTTAATTTGCATAATTTTAATTAGTTGCAACAATAAATAATATTTATAAATTTTGAAGATGTTAAATTACCTTTTTTCACTTTATATAAGCATCTTTATATTTGGATATATATATCGCTTTAATCACAAAAATACTAAAAAACTAAAGACAACATTTTTTTATCATTACAAACGAAAACCATGTCAAATTATAGAACAGCCGTCCAACTTTTTATTTTATTTTCACACAGCACAACACAGACACAAGAGATTCGCCGTCAATTTTAAATTTCTTTCTACATTTTAAATTAAATTTTTACAAAAACCAAAACTTAATAATTATAATGATATCACAATTTTTAATTATTATTAGAATTATACAAATAATAATTTCACAAATATAATTTTAATTAAAGATACTAAAAATTAAAAATATTCAATAAGAACATTAAGAACGTAAAAAACACTCAACACAGACACAGCATAGCTCATCCGCCATCATTAAAATTTGAAAAAACAATAAAAAAAAATGTAAAAGTCAAAAAGAGAGAACAAAACATGGGTTGATTTCTACTATTCGACTAATCAGATCACAATTTTACAAAACCAGATCCAAGCATTAAATTAGCTAGCTGACGTTTCTCCAAATTTTGTTATGTCATTTGTCATTCAGCTGTTTCGACTGAGCAGAAAAACATGGAATGACAAAATTGAGCAAAAAAAAAACAATTCCCTACAAACATTACATCTACATTCTTTAACAACAAAAATTACACAAGTTATTAATCAGAATCAATATTATTTCAGATAGTAGTAAGTATATATGATGATGATCGATGTACATCTATTCAATATTCACATAAACAAAATAATTAATCATGAAATGATAATATAAAACAATAACAAAATAACCACCAGTACCTGTACCAGTTAGTCACTATACCGATACCACACCAAATGGAAATTACCAAACGCTCAAATCAAAACCCATTTCAATTGAACAAATATTAAAAATAAATTAGAATGTATCATTATTAATTATGCACAATTGTAAACATTTTACATCTCATCATATTCTATTCCAATTAACATTTCTTATTTTTAATACCAATAATAAATATCGCCGTAAGATATGGACAAAAAATGTATATGCATTTTAAATATTAAAACGTTTACTTTGGGAATTGCATTGATAAAAAGTGTATTCAGTTTCAAACTAATCGTATGATATAAACGAAAGATGCGTTTATGAGGATTCTATAAAATTGGCTATGCTTTTTCTTATGTTCAAGTGATATGAATAAATTTATTACTCCTTAAATTATTAATAGATATGCATAATGCATATCATAATTTGAATTATGAAGGCAAGTGCTTTATTACAACCATTATGAAGGTTTTCCAAAAATTAGCTCGACATAATAGCGGAATTATTGCATAAATATAATAAAATATTTAAAATCAGAATAGAAATTGAATGCAAATAAAAATGGATTCTTAAAATGACTGAAAAATTTTGATAGCAAAAAAGTTTAAAAATCAATTCCAATATTTTATTTGTAAAGCTTATTCAAATATATTTAAAAAAAAAAAAAAAAAATGAAATAATGAAATATTAAAAAAACGTACGTTATAATGAATAATTTCCACACCATTATTATTTATTATTAGGCACACTTGTATTTTCATCATTATCCTGTTTCAATTGCGTATTTCACCTACCATTGTACACCTGTTTAAATTATTTACAGCACAACCAAGGGGTTTTCTACTTTTAAATTCATTCAAATGTGTTGTTCGCTTAGGTGTATGGCAGTAATCTTTGTTCTCATCGTTAACATAAATGTTACTTTTTAATATTGATTCTTCATTAATTTTATTTGGATTACTTTCAGTTACATTAAAATCATTTGTATTCTTTTTAATAATATCAGCATCAACAGAATAATTAGTGCATTGTAAAATAGCATTACGAGTAATATCTATTGAACTAACAAATTTATTTTGCTCCGGAACTCTATTATATAATGCTATTGGTGTACGTTCAATATTTAAAGACGGAGAACGTGGATCAATTTTGCCATCCCTTACTTTGATAATATTTTTATTCAACATTTTTCCACATTCATTTGTTTCCAGTGTAATTTCATGTATTGATGCATCCGATAATTCTAAATTTTCACAATTGTCTTCGGTTAATTTTATAGGTGTTCTATCGATATTTTGGCTAGGTGAGCGAGGATCTACTAAGTTCTCGTAATTGCCTTCTTTTATCATTCTTTGTTTTAAAATATTGCTTAACGATGAAGGTGCACTGCTACTATACCGATCATCTGTAGCTGTAGCACTTGTTAAATTTATTTGTCTTGTTATGTTATTATTTCTATTTAAAATATTTCTTTTACCAATTATTTCATTAATTGGTGTCCGATAAACATTATTTGGTGATCTTGGATCAAAATCTTTTAGATTTGTGGACGGTTCTGGTGATTCAGGAATTTTAAAATCAACAATTAATTGTTCCTCCGAATGAAATTTTTCTAATTTATTTGGTGTTGCTGGCAAACGAAAACCATCAGATAATACACTTTTATTGTTACCCATTTCAAATGTAATTGCAAATATTCAAATTTATTAAATCTAAAAAAAGAAAGAGTTTTCATTTAAATTTAAATACACAATATTACCTATTATAAAAATATAAAATTATAATACAATACAAAATTTAGGTTATGTGTTTTTAAATTATAGCAAAAATTTATATTTAATTAAATAATTGTTCACCTTTTTAATGTAACAATAAACAATATACCAAATTCCCAACAAATATAACAGAAAACCAGAAATATCAATTATGCTTTAATTTATTAAAGTATAGTTTGAAATGTAATTTTAAAATTAAAAACCTCGTTCAATTTTTTTTCATATCTGTTTTCTTTTTTCAGTTAATAAAATTTTAGAATGTCAAATTCAATATTCAAATATTAAATGACATACCAAACTATATACGACATGACGGCAAATCGCCATCAGCATATGGATATGAAAGTGTATTATACCTACATTACCATCATATATATTTGCCGGCAAATTTAATATTCAAATAGTATAAAAACAATTAAGGATCTGGAGTTTCGGGATTTCAGCATAATTTTATATCCATAATCCATTTTAACGTCATTTTATAAGGACAAATTATGTAACAAGATAAGTTTGCCATAAAACGATCACACTCTCATGAAAATTACAGGTTTTTATGAATTTGGAAGGAAAAGACGCAACAGCTTTATATTGATAATTAACTGCTGGAATGAAGTTTTGTCAATTGTTGTACCACGATCATTTGAAAATCGAGAGCAATAGATACGCGTTAAAATGTGTACTATATTTGGTATGCCACATTTCTACTATAAATCTAATTCCCAAAATTTGTGTAGGACGACAAACGAAAATTATTGCTGCGATTGATTAAAGTAAATTAATTACTAATAAAAATATATAATTTTCCAAAAACATTGTAAATTTATATTATGAAAAAGAAGATGTTCATTTTATTAAAAAAAAAATCTAATTAATATACTTATTATTTAACCTATTCACCACAATTATGAATACAATTTTATTTAATTTTCTAATTCACCAGTAAACATTATATTTATACATATGGATGCGTGTGAGTGTATTATTTAAAAATTTTCAAATATACATAAAAATTTGTGTTTTTTTTTAAATATATTTTCTTAAATATTCACAAACATATTTATTTTCATAAAGATTTCGTTAGTAATGTAAGAGTAAATAAAAAAAAATGAAAATAGGCTTAACAAAAATCAAATTCAATATAAAAAGTTTATTAATGTTTTAACAAATCTTGCCTTAAAGAGTTTGGATAATATAATATTCAAATGATATAGGGATAATATAATTGAATTGCATTTAAAATTTTATAAAATTAAAATTCCAATACAATTTATGTACATATTTTTGTGTTATATTTTTTACAATTTCTTTTATAAATTTGTAGTATTCCGAGATTTTTTAATCAAGTTTTATAGATGAATAAAAAATAATTAATAGATTTTACAAAATGTTTTTTTTTTATTATATTTTTGCGACTAATGAAAAAATAGAAAATAATGTTAAAAGTCACATAAAAGTGAAGAGTACTAAAAATATATTGGTATTAGGAAAAAAAACTCAATATTATGCATACAAATAATCGCACGCGTCAATGGTATTTTTTTTTATATAGAAAATAGAATATCTATGCAATTGTAAGTTTATGCGCACAATATCTGAATAATTTTAAATTTAACAATACATTTTATGGTCAAAAATAATTTATTAAATAAAATTTCATTCGTTCATTCAATGAATTTATTTTGATTGGGAGAGTTTGGACACATAAAATATAATGTTATCTTTTATTGTGAAAGAGAGTGGAATATCGAAGTGAAGGAGTTTAATAGTGTTTTTCTAAAATCAAATATACAATAATCTTAGATTAAACTACACACATAAATTATTGCACATTCGGGTGCTTTGTTAATAAATTTATATATATACCTATGTAACTTTTATAATATAAAAACGACAACAAAGGAATATTAAATTTATCTAGTCGATGATTGTTCTGTTTGTGGTTGTGGTGCTACTGGATGTTGTTGTGGTGCTAAACCAGATATAAGCGATATGGCACTTGTTAATGCATTTCTCAAAAAAGTAGGATAACGTGGATTTCTTGCAACTGTTTCAATAGCTTTACGCATTTCTGCAAATAATATTTTTGTATGTGGATTTCGTTTTGATGCATAACGTAATGAAATAAAATGATAATAAATCAATGGTGTCATAAATACAGTACGTCCACTAAAAAAACAAAAAAAATGCGTAATAATTAAAAATATTAAAATTATAAAATAGATTCAATTTCTATCAATATATAATTATTTACTTACATAAATACATAAATAATACACAATGGCATTAATACTATTTCGGTAAATGCAGCCAATCTTAATATATTTCTTGTCTGAAATTCAACTATAGATATTAAAAATCTTGCACCCCACCATGCATTTTGGCCTATTATCTGTAACAAACAAAAATTATTATTATTATTATTATTTCTTTTTAAATGCGATATTAATATAATCTATTATCAGTTAAAATTAAAATCAAAATATTTACATCAAGTATTGTTAATGAATAACTGGCTGAATGCAGTACAGCAAATAAGAGAATCGGAAGTATTATGTACAAAATTGGACTGACATATATAAATATTAATGAATAAAACAAATAATGACATGAATCTTCATTTAAAAGTTTTCCTAAAAATTCTTTTGATAGTTGAACTTTTGGTAAACGTTGACTAAGCCTTAATGCACTTGTAAAACCATTTGCTAGTAAAACTCTATAATAATATCTTTGAGCATTCCTAAATTATAATAAATAAATAAATCATAAAACAATGTTATTTACAAGTAGTTGTTACATTTACAATATAATTATTTAATATTTAATTACCCAAAAATTGGTAATACATATCCAATTGTAAACAAAATTGTAAATATACGTGATACATATAAAACAATATCCAATTTATTATCTTTAATATGTTGTATTAAACTTGTTGGTTCTTCGTCCTGTTTATTTGCTGGTTCAGTCATATTTGTTTATTTTATTTACTAAAATATAAAAAATAATATCATATAATTTTCATATTTCATATTCATATGTCTATTATGTTATTGTCAACTCTGAATATTTTCATTAACTACTAACATTTTGAAAAGTAAATTATATGGAATTGATGTATCTTATGTTTTTATTATTTTTTTTACCATATGTGATATATTATATCATACATCATAACAGTACTTCCGTGAGATCAAGATTTAATGAACGTGTAATTTTAAAAATGGTGATTTAAAATTTGCCTTTAAGATATTAGTGCAATTTTCAACATCATGATATTTTCACTTTAAATCAATGTATTTTGTATTTTGTATTTTAATATATTGGTAAATTGTAAATTATAACTGATAATAACATGATCTCTTGTAAAATACATATTCAGTTTTCAGAAAAGAAAAGGTATAGAATATTAAAAAAAAATAATAATAAATACTATTAAAGTAAGTTCAGAGTTACATAAAACATTTAATGAAATGATATATATTATTAAATATTCATCCATTTTACTGAGGTAATAAAATCAACTTCTTTATTTTGCTGTTTCTTTAAATTTAAATAAATAAATTAAAAATATTTAGAATTTTTTACATTAACATTTCAAACCTAAAATTATAATGTTTGATTAATTAACACCAAGTTCAAATCAATTTACATAAATTCACAATATTTAATTTTAAGCATTTTGCATACGATAATAAAGAATATATATGATTATTTAAATTTTGCATATTTAATACAACCCATTTTATTCTTTTTGCATTGTATCTTCTGTAGAACGGTTCGTGGGCTTAATAAATATAGTAAATATAGATTTTTATTCCACTTGTGTATAGTGTGCCTTTAGGGTAAATACTCGGATGGGCTATGCTTTTTCTATTATTGGTATGTATGCTATTTAGAATTTATGATTATATTACTTATTACACATTTACACTAAATATTGATAGAGAAAATTCTGGGTCAAAAGCAAGTCTTTTTTTTTTGTGGTAAAGAACAGCAAAACCTGTTAATGTTAATAATACGACAAAAATCATTAACACTAAATAAATAAATATATGTATGTAAATATAAATGTACTTAGTGTGCACTTCTAACCAACATTTTCCAAACCACAACTTTAATGAATTAGAACCTCATATTTTAGGTGCTTATATTCGAATGCATATCATAATGACATTTAAAATTAGCTTATAGAAGAAGAAACATTAATTTCAATGATTGGTGTTTGTATAGTTGTTAAGTTGTTACAGTAGACTTAAATATGCAGATATTAATTTGGCATAAATAATGTTATTATATACATAAATTAATTGGTATCATCCCATCCTGTGTTTATTTAGGTTGAGGTAACATAGTACAAATAAACTTATACAAAATAGAAAATCAAGAGAAATACGTTGTATCTATAATTATCAAAGATAGCGGTCATTTTTATATAAATCATAAATATATGTAATTTGAAATATGAATTTATTTAATCAATGTGGGGAAACCTTGCCATGGCATTTTTTAAGTAAAAACGTAGTATATAAATCGAACAGATATTTCTTATCTTATAAATAAAATAAAAAAAAAGATTTGCTATCAATCCTTGTGTATCAGTATTTACATTTAATCGTTTTATCTATATACCTTTCTTTATACTCCATGAATAAAATATCATCAGTTATAATTTTACTTAGTTTTATTTATTTAAGGTATATTAATTAATTTACATGATGATGTATTACAAATTTAATATTTCGTCATTATTAAAAACAAGTCTTGTCTTTTATAACTTTGCAAGTCATTAACATAATTAATTTGGACACAAATAAAGAAAAAAACATATGGTTGATCTTTAAACGTTAAATATAAATTAAAATCATAAATATTACGATTGTATTAAAATATTAATTAAATTAACTAATATTAAATATTTAATTGAAGGTAATGGAATTAATCAATAAAATATTCCCCCCTCCCCACTCATTGATTTTATATTAACATCATTCTAATTCAAATTCATCTTGCATTTACGTCGATTTATTATATAAATTATAGACTAATATGTAGAATATTTATTAAATTGTTTATTAAATTATATTCTATTATATATTTTACTTACATTTACGCTTAATTTTTTGAAAATAAATTAATTTTTAGAAAAAAGAAAATTATTTTTTAGAAATTCCTACACTTTATTCACTTATCAATCACCTCACAATTTTTCTTTCTTCATAATCATCATCAATTCATTGCACGCTTTTTTTGACACATGTCTGAAGTATTTTTTTTTAATGAAACCTTAACTCAACCTACTCCAGTGTTCAGACATAACATAGCAGCACAGTACATCGATTCTGACATTGCAAATGATCATACAGATCTCACAGTACAGCAAACTGAGCAATACTCAACGCAGCACCTTACACCTACACACAGGCCAGACAATATACGATTAAAATATATAATATATATATATATAAATTTATTTTTGACTATTTGGTTTTTTTCTTGTTGAAAATTTTAATTTAAAATAATTACCAACATCAATATAAAATAAAATAAATTAAAAAATGGCATCTGGAATATCATCAGTGGATTTAGAATTAAAAAGGGTATAAACATTTTTAATTTTGTTTCTGTTTTTATCGTAAATGCTTACATGTGTGAGGGAAGAACATACAAAAAAATTAAGGTTACAAAATAATTTTCAATTTTAGGCATTCACTGATATGCAAGTAAATAAAATTGAAACAACAAAAAAAGTGAAAATGCTTGATATTCAAATAGATGTATATAAAAACTCTAAGAAAAAATATGATATTACAACGAAAGAGGTGCAATCGTTAAATCCAGACACAAGGTATATTTTAAAGAATATGGTAGTAGGATCATTTTAATATTAAATATGAAATTACTTCACTAATCGTTAAGATATTTATTTGATATTTTTTAAAAACATATATTGCTCCATGTGGAGCTTTATGTCATCTATTGTGCTACTGAGTATATTTATAGTACTATTTGAAATTACTATTTACAAATATAAACATAATTAAGTGAAGTAATTTTGTAGGCTGATTCTACCATAAATGGATTATATTTTTAAGTAAAAATTAATTTTGTTTTTCCATATAGAGTTTATTCTTCTATCGGACGCATGTTTGTGTTGTCAACTGCCGCCAATACGTGTGAGGAACTTAAAAATAAACAAGTAAAATGTGATAGTATGGTAACACAATTAGATGAGAAGAAAGATTTCCTAATCAAATGTTTAAAAGGCCAAGAAGAAATTCTTCGAGATTTGGTTCAACAAAGAAAAGATGCAGACATAAAATAAATTTAAAAAAATGTAATATCATCCATCATGTTTACATCAAATTATTTTTAAATATATTTATCTAAATCAAAATTAGCATATGATGTAAATTCATTACCTAAACATTTTTGATGTGCAGGCTTAAAATCACACACATGTAATGATGAGAATTTTTCAATCCAAATTGATATCGTTTGACCTGAACATACAATTATTTTACAATTCGATTTCGAAAATCTTTTAGATATAGATAACATTTTTTCTATACATTCTTCAGATAGAAATGGCGGATCCATTATTATAATATTAAAAGAATCATTATATTCTATTAAATATTCTGTTGACAAGCCATCATTAAAGTCATAATAAACAAAATCATCTTTAAATACATTAAAACGTTTATCATGTTCAAATAACCGTATTGTAGCATTTGGTTGTATATTTTTAATATTTGGATATAATGAAGGACACGATAACAAACCGATTTTGAAATTTAATTTATCTTCTAAGTTTTTATTTGTGCCTATAATAATATATGTTGTTTTGTAAATTGATACACTATATAATTATATAAAATTACCTTCGGCTATTAATTGTTGGCAAACCTTAGCTAATGTTTCCCTTGTGCTTTTATCATACCAAAATTGACTTAATTGCTAAAATAATATGTTTAAATAAATGGTTATTTATTATTTTAATTTAATTTAATTGTATACTCACCCAATTTTCCTCAAATAGAAAATCTACAGAATCAATATTGTAATTTTCTGATGATTCCAACTTTACTTTCGCTTCTTTTTCTTTTAGAAATTCATTTAAAATATTTCTTGTATCAGAAGATAACGCAATATTATCATCATCATCACTGTCATTTGTTTCTATTGTTTTAAATTGATCTTCCATTAATGAATTTTATAGTTGTTTCTTTGGTGATTTAATTAAATTTTTATTTATTTATGAAATTGAAATCTTTGATTACTTTGAAAATGCAATGCAATAGATAAAAATAAACCTACGGGTCGGTCGGATCACAACAATCTCCCTCTTCACATTATTCCTTCAAATCAATCATCTATCCCATGATTTTTTAATGTAGGATACGTTCAAAATTTATTTGAATATATTCATTGTTATTTCTTAATTTGTTTATAATTTTTATACAGTATTAACAATGTACTCTTTCAACTTTGGATTTCACTTTTTTATACAAAAGCAAAAGTTAAAAGTTTGCAAACAATTTTCGGTTTGAAAGAGAAAATTTAAATTTATTTAGCTTTTCCCCAACTTGGAAAAGGTTATTGTGAATGTTGTGCTATCATCGTGTAAACAGGGATCATAGAACTTCCAAAATAGTGAGTGTCGACTCTTCTTTTTTAATCTCCTGAGTTGAATAAAAAAAACTTCCATTTTTGGAAATAAGAGAATATCTGAATTCTATTGAACAAGACGTCAAACAAAAAAGTTATAAATTAAATTAAAATAGAAAAGTGTCAATTTTCGTCCGATTTTCTGCAGAGATTAAATGAACTTAATCTTACTATTGGGACAAGGTATTGCAGGATTATTGTATTTGTGTAGGTGATTGCAGAAATTGTAGAAACTGAAAAAGGGATATACCTGATTACATGACAAATTGACAGATTGACATATGACACACCCTTTTTAAATTCATTGTTATTCCATGTATGTAATTTGTGTTTTGAGATTTATTTTATTTGTTTATAAATTCAATTTAATAAAAAAGCGAAATTAGTGCCTTATAATAAATTACAAATATTTTTTTTATTATGAAAATTGTTTAATAGAATCAAATAAAACAATATGGATCAATACAAGCATGAAAAACTACTAGCAATATTTTATCCTCTTATCGTTGCATTTGGTTTTATATGTACTGTAACAACAGCCATTGTATGGCATCATTGGAAGTATGTTTTGAATACCTGTGGTTATGAATATGCAAAAGATTGTGGATGTATATTAAAGGGATCATCAACGATAACATATTTTATTGGGGGCCCTATTGGCTATTGCCATTGGGCTGCATTTGGATTGTTGATATCAATTTTATTTGCAGTTATATTTGGCAGTTATCACGTTTATAGAGTTTGTATTAGTAGTGGTAAAAATCGTGTCGGCACACATACAGTTAAACAAAGGTATATAACATATTATTTCTTTTAGTTTGATATATACATAATATAATAGGACTAGATTACTAATTATGTAAAATTGAAATTTTTTTTATTAATCTAATTAAATACAAAATAATAGTCCATTAGTTGACTCATCATTTTTATATAAATTATTATTCATGTATATAAAAAAATATATGCAATCTTAATTTAAGAAACATTATTTTGAAACTTTATGCAATAGATTAGCATTAGAATATAAGCTTATAAATGTGGTTGGTATATAATAATTATATTTATATTAATATTGCAATTAAGATCTGGTGATATAATTTTGATGACAACACGATCTGAAATAACTGATAATGATGTTTCACCATATTTTTGGATACCAGCAGCAGTTGCAGCTGGAATTATGATTTTATATACAGTAGTGCATGCAGGAATGTATTTAGATGGCTTTTTACAATCCTGTCGACAATATCGTAATGAATTGATAAAATATACATTTGCTTCTGGTCAGATGGTAGCTGCTGTACAAGGGCGTATTACATGTGCTACAGTATTTGATTTTATGGATTACATACACCCTGATGTATCATTTGATCGTCGTCGAATTGATCGAATTAATACAGCTGCATGTTTAATACTTGCTTTAATTTCAGCATTTTGTGGTGTTGTTTTATGGATAGCCGTATTCATTATAAATGTAATACAATCAAGACGAAGTAGAGTAGTAAGAGTTTAGAAGTGCACTTAGTATTTTTGATAAAAATAATTTTCTTTCTATTAGATTTTAAGCAATATTTTATAAATATATAATTTCTACACAAATACGAAATTATAAATATTTTAAATATACTTATATGAGAGCAACGTAACACATTTAATTTTTTATACATGTATACATTTTATTATACACAATTTATACAAATATTTTTATTGTTTCTTTTAAAAAGGAACTACTTTATCTGTATTATTTAAATTTAATTAATAATATTAAAAAAATTAATAATTATTGTGTATTTTCTTTATTTTAAATTTTTTATTCTCACGCGAAGATCCACAAATTTATATAGAATTAATTCTAAATTTAATAAACATATTACAACAAATTTCTATCATTATAAAAAAAAATTATGAAATATATGAGCTATAGTTATATTTCTTATCTTTTGAAGTAAATGTATATAAACAATATAGAGCTGCTACACCTAATCCAATCCCACCACCAATTGCACATTTTTGCAAACCAGCTAAATCGTAAAGTTTTAAATAATTTATTGCATTTAAAAACAAATATATTATTTACCTGATGATTTATAAAGTAATCCAGTTGCAGCTCCAGCTAATAATGTATTGACATCATCGTCTTCACCACGCATCCATTGTAATAAAACACCAAAACCTGAATACATGACGGCTAGTGTACCTAATGTATTTGCTGTGGCAGAACCTTGTTTCATTACGTGATTGAGAAGTCTAATTTAAATAAATGTTAATTAAATTTTAATATATATATATATATAAGAACTATAAATATTGAACATACTGTGTTCTTCGTAATTTTCCAGATTGTTTTGCTAAAGCAGTCGATCGTATGCCATTGTAAAGACCAACAGTTCCTCCAATTGAAGCACCAATCATTACTGATGAACCTATTTGTGAAAAAGCTAATTCAAAACGACCTCGTTGTTTTGCTGCACCTTCAGGAAAAATAAATTCCGGTTGTGCTGATTTTAAATATCTCGGATCATAATTTAAATATGGTGATAAAGATGAAATATTTGCTATAAATGAATTGATTTTTTCTTTTAATTTTCAGAGGTTATAAAACTTTGTATTAAAAACTTGTATTTATATATTTACGTGATGAAGAACCAAATGATAACGGTTTTTTTAAGTATTCGTCACTCATTTTATTTAATTATTATATTATTTATTGGTAATTAATTTATTTAAAATTTAATTTTTTAGTTTGATAAAGATGATGAAAAATTGAAAAATCTGAAATAAGAATAACTATAAAGAATGAAAAGAAAGAACAGAAATAAAATAACATGAGAATATAGAGAAAGGGTATAAAAAAAATAAGATTCACGTGAAATGTCAAACTATTGTGTCAAACATACGCAAACAAATAACCTTGGAAATTTTTTTGAAATTTTGCAAAACCTCAAGGTATCGGGATTGTGATAAGCTGTCAAAAATATTTATCAACAAAAAGGCGCAATATAATAGAAAACGATAAAACTAATGAAAACATTCTGTTAATAGTGTTGTGTGGTTATGTTGTGCTGTGTGTTTCTTTTTATTATTTTTATATATATTCATAAAGTAAATTTTACAAAAATTTAGATTCTTTCTTATCATCACTTCAAATTATGCCACCAAAGCGAAAAATTAGAATAACATCAACAAAATCCGGAAACAAGGTAAATTGATTATTAATTATAATGAAATTCGATGTTCTTCTTGAAAACAAAAACTGTGAATTGTAAATTTTAACATGAAATCTTAAACCGTGTGTTATAATGGAAAAATATTAATATTTTACAAATAATACAAACATGTTTATAAAAAATATTAACCAATATTTTTCCAATATTAGGCATATGTATTGCGACTATTTTGAGACCAAACGTCTCATTCATCATCTGCACTTACTATTTAATTAAATACTTATTTATATAAACAGAAAACCTTCATAGGTCAAGGTCATTAATTAAAATTATTTTTGATAGTACGGTATTAGTTAAACAATAAGTTTTGCATATATAATATAATTATCGAAACAATAACAATTAAAACTGATCAAAATACATATTAAATAATGTATAAGACCATAACATTCGAATTATATTAAAGAATTTGAAATTTAATTTTTCGTGTCCGGTTTGCTAATCTTTTTTGTATGAAATAGCTTTCATGTATAATGAATTTAAATTATAGATCTTTATCACGTCTTTCAGTAATTTGAGATTTTTAAGAGACACTTTTTAATGATTGTTAGCTATAGTTCTAGAATATGAACAGTACCTGAAATATGTTTTGATGATGGTGTTCTTTGAACCTAATTTTAAATTTTCGTCTAGGTAGTGACTAGATTAGACTTTAGTGTATATTAATTTTCCGTTAAACTTTCAAATAACATAAATAATCTAATAATATAATTGTTAAATTATATATATATATATATATTAAATGCAGGAAGAACTTCCATCAAAGAAGAGGAAAATTTCTGCTCGTAGTGATGCAGCATTAAAGGTAATTATATTTCAAGATAATATCTGTAGATATAACATTTTATTTTATACTATAAATAATGAAAAATTGTATTTTATAGGAATCCGATTTAACTTCTAACTTTGATGGTTTTATAAGTTTTGAAGTATGTAAATCCTGACAAGTTTTTAAGAAACATGCTACACAAATTTTTACGAATTTGTGTGAGTTAATACCAGAAAAAAAATTAAAAATATCAATTAATGAAGATATTAATGGTACACCACGCCGTGGAGCTTTTGAAATATCTGTACAAAAAGAGACGGACAATAAAAAAACTTTAATATGGTCAGGAATTAAAAAAGGACCGCCACGCAAAGATAAATTTCCGGATCCAAAATTAATTGTTGATGATGTTGTAAAAGTTTTGCTATAAAATATTTTTTTGCTTATTGAAAAAAAGAAAGAAAAAAATGTATTTTCTATAAAATTTATTAATATTATTTGTATAGTTCGTATGATGATTATGGGATTAACTCTAAATGTGGAGGGCCTATATTCGAAAGATTTGACTATAAATAATGTGTAAATAATTTTTATACAAAAATCATTTTTTTTTGGTTTTTTCTATCATTTAAAAAAAAAATTATATATAAAATCATTTATAAATGTATTCCGTAATTGGTTTTTTTCAAATGAAACATTCTCCAGCATCATATCTTCTACCAATTTCAGTAAAATACTCATTCTTACCATATGATTTATTTTGTGATATAAAATATTCTAATACATCTGCTTCACATTTACCCTGTTTCATAATTGTTTTCCATTCTGTATTTGAGTTGTTAAAATTTGGTGGATATATTAAATTCGAATTAAAATTATAATGCAAATTATTATTTTGAGTAATTTTTGAAGAAAATCCATTCACTGATTTTTCACACATATAACATTCAAAATCAGATACTGTATTGTCTGGATTAGAATATGATCTTTGATCTAATTCTCTTAATAATTTTCTATTACTTATTGGATTACGTTTATCTTTATGTTTTATATATTTATTATATTCGGTTGCATTTGTATTTAAATATAAAATGTAATTGGCTAACTCTTTTATTGATTGGTAATTTTTAATTAGTATAGCCGATCCTTTATTTGGTAACCAACTCTAGATAAATATATTTTTTTTTTTTTTTTTTTAGTTATATATTATTTATGTTATATATAAAAATAACTTACTTCAATATTTGGAGCACCAAAATATATTGGTATGACACCAGTTGTTATGGCACGCCAAAATTTTTCCGTTATATAATCATCACAAATTGAATTTTCATATGCAATTATAAATTTATAACGTGATATTAATAAATTAAATTCATATGAATAAATTGTATTTAAATAATCAGCTCCTGTTAGGCTAAAAATCAAGCATAAATGTATATATATATAAATTTAATAGTTATATTTTAATGTATTACAATAGTATATGGGAAAATCTACGATATTATATTGATGATAGTACGTTTATAAATGGTGCCGAATCTAGACAATTCGTAAGACGCAGATATATCATTATATTAGTTTTTACCTACAGTATCCATAAATAAATCTATTTTGTTTTTGGTCATTTATCCATATGAACTTATAATAATAGTCAACCAAAATGAGTTAACGGTTTCAATTTAAACTGTTGATTTGTAACTGTGTGCATTAGATTCCCGGTATATATATTTTTTTAAATTAACTTTTAAGCCATTCTATTTAACATACATTTCAAAATAGCATCGTTACTTACTCGGCAATCTAAAGTTTCTTATTGGCTTGATTAATTATTAATTATTATATATTTCAAACCATCGAAGACGATTAATACATATACAGAACATATTATATTTCCAAGAATTTTAATATACAGCGGCATTCACGTTTATAATTTATATACACATATACCTCGCTATACGGCTAATATACGTTCCTGGAAAATTGGCTGCAAAGCGAAAAGTTATATAACGAATCACCTTTTTTATAAAATTGGAAAATCTCCTCTATTTAATTTGTATGGGTTTGTATCAAAATAATTGATTCGTTATATAACTTTTTGCTTTGTGGTCAATTTTCTCGGCAAGTATGTAGGCCGTATATTGAGGTATTGGTGGATCATGTTAAAAAATATATATATATATTGATCTTTACTTACCTAATCGATAAATCTTTATTGTGCAAACATTTTCCATATGAATCGATTTTAATATATTTCATTAATTCTTGAACATATGCATCACGTCCAGACATTGTATCACATATTGATTGTATATAAATTATTGGCGCTAAACCATCATTAAATTGGAATTTATCTTTTTCATTGACAGAAATTAAATATTGGCGATCAATTATTGAATTAATACTTTCTATATATTGTAAAGTTAATGGAAAATCACTGTATTGACTAAATGTTGATGTTATATTAAAAATATTTAATGCATTGTCATACATTAAATAAGGTACATTTTTCGGTGATTCTTCATGAAATAAACCCCATAAATGTTTCAGATTTCTTGGTACAGGCATATCATCTGCAATTATATTACTTCCATAAAATAATAGTGCCTATATACATATAATTGTACGAGATTTATCTATATTACAAAATAAATACTTTTTTGTTGTTTTTTTTTCAATTATATATTCATATTTTATTTTACCTTTGTATTCGAATGTGCTATATATGATAGATTACCAGTAAAGAAACATACAATTTGATTACATAATCGTGTATATTCAAATGGTTTTACAAATGGAGTCCACCATACAATAATATGCTTTTTGTTAACACTATCAATTGTATTATTTTCCAATTTAAACTAAAAAAAAAAAATAATATTCTCATTATGAAAAAAAATTTAAATTAATATTAAAATAAAAACATTTTTACCATATAATTCATCATTACTATTAAAATTGAGGCAATTGTAAATAGAAATGGTATTAATAAAAATAACATTTTTATTTTAAATTTTACTCTTATCATCATATTTTGTATATTTAATTTTTATCAAGTTATTTACTTCCTTTTTGACTAATATTTATAATATAAAATTTAATTTTATTGTAAGTTTGTTTCAATCGGTTCTAAGAAATTCTTTCGTTTATGCATATGTTTGACTTGTTTTAAGAGGCATGTGGTGACGAATCATGTATTAGTTTTCTGTAAAAATTGAAAAATGATAACTATTTTTATTAATAGAGGATTAAATAAATATTTACAAATATATTGTTGTTATTTATTTTGAAATTATTATTATGATTATTGTTATTATTAGTACTATAATATTATCATTATGTACTAGTTTTTATACAAAATGTGTTGCCCATAATAGAATAATTATTAATAATATTTAATAAACGCTTTACAACTTTTTATATAAATGATTTTTAGTTTTTGTTATCAAATATACATAAATTAAAATTTATATCATTAAATTCTAATGTTTATATTTACGATTTTTTTTATTTAATTGTAGAAATTTACTATTGATTACACCACAGTAAACATAGCTACACAAACATGTTGTTATCCTATCTCGCACGGATTATACATACATACAATAATAAAATGAAGTATGTTGTCATTTATTTTATTGATTTTAGCAAATTTTAGGGTATCTAGTACATTGTGATCTAGTATAGTATAGTATAGACAATTGACATTATAGACGAAAACACAGTCATTTTTTGACACATCGATATCGATATCATTATATGATACCGCTTCCGCTTGAGGTGGCACAATCATCAAAAAATATATAGAACAATTTTTTTGCATAAAGTTAATTCTATTCTATATATGTTTTATTATTATTTATAAATAAATATTATTTTCTGTAGAAGTGCAATTTATTAAAAAAAACAATTTAAAAATAATTTATTTAAATTTAATCATGGAAGGCGATGATGATTGGAATACTTCCAATGTGAAAGAATTTAGTTTTATTGATCTGAAGGTGAGTTGAGTGCATGTTAATTACTTTCAATGTTTCAATATAATTATAAAATTGTTAACTTTTTTATGAGTCTAATTGACTAATTTTATTGCCATTACTAATATGCTTTTATTATTTCAGGCAAATTTTCCGTTAAAAACCGGCCATAAATTTTTTTAGATGATAGTGGGTCAGAATTTAGTTATGAATTGTCATCAAATAAAAGTCCAATACATTTATTAATATCGGATGCTAGTCTTCGAATAAAATATAATTTTATGTTAATCCAAACTAGATATCCATAAAAAAAAAAGTTTTCCAATTAATAAATATTTTACCTTCCGCGTTTTACTTACGAACATAATTCCATTATGTAAAGTTGTGCAGTTCTGTTCTAAGTCTACCTGTAATTTCAAATACTATATTCGTTTGAGAATAAGACATTTCAATATTTTGTTTTGTCATCATCGATTCACCGATTCAACCAACATTTAATAAATACAAATTAATTATTATTTTATTTAATTCTACAAATAGTACTAGAAGAACAATCAATGAAAGAAATACCATTACAAAAAGGTATAGCCATTGAAATTGAAATAAAAATACACGTATAATACAATAAAACTACATGCACCACCAGCTTCGATTGTTATTAATCAAATGATAATAAAAAACGAAAAAGAAGAATTACTTGATGATGTAATTCAATATGGAAATGGTGATGCTATTTTATTGGTAAATATATAATTACGATAAAATTTTGTTTAATGAATATTTATACTTTTCCTACTTTTAGGTAATTTAATATTTAGTTAAAACATTACGTAAAAAATATGTTTGTCAATTATTACAAACAAAACCGGATGCTATTCAATATTATTCATTATTAATTATTTATTAACACGTTTACAAGTTGCCGAATGTTCCGAATGGTTAATATAATTATTATTTTATTCTAATACGTTTATTTGATCGTATTCTAATACGTTTATATGATCGATTGCATTATTTTTACTATTTGAAATTGATACTGTAATTACCGATTTTTTATTGTTAATTTATTACAGATGGCTAGGAAAACAATGAATCAGCCGTATTTATTATGATTATATTATGGCCACACTGCAGTGTTTGTATGTGTGTGCGATTATAAAATTAGATTCTTCAATTTCATATGGAAACGTATACGAATGCGAAAATAGAAAAAGATAATTTACTGAAAATTTATAATGACTATTTTTCTAAAGCCGGCATTAATTCATTTTATTAACAAATTGTATTTATATAAATTTATTAGGTATAATTTTCAATTAAAATGAAACTAATTATTATTCTATAATATTAATGTATTATTTCAGTAATTATTTCATTTAGATTTTAAAATTATAAGAATTGATAATCAATGATTCACATCCCGAAAATGTAAGGCTTTAAAAAGTATTGTTGATTCACTTGTTGAATTAAAAGATAAACAAGAGAATGTAATAGAACAATTTACAAATGGTACCGATATACGATTTTATGCGGAAAATGCATTAGAAAGTTTGGTAAGTATTTAATTTTATAATAACACACTGTTCGCTTTCTGTCTGCAAGTTTATTATATGCAGTACATTCACTATTTTGGAGAAGTCAATAATACTTAATTAATTAGATAATTTGAATAGCGGGTAAATTTATGAATTCTTTGAATTCTCAAACTTTAAACTGTCGCGTCTATATACTGGAAATGATAAAAAGTTATAGAAAATTAGTGATACATGTTCTCATGTACAAGTTAATTAGAAACCATTGAGTCAATATTAAATGGAAAGAAAACTGTTAATGTATAAAGAAGTTGTGCATGCAAACTTATATATGAAAGTAGCGCACGGTATTCAAATTTGATGTACTGTATAGCAGCAACACTATAAATGTTGTTCCAGTCTGCTCTTACAAAAAAAAAAACTATATTTAAAATTAAAAACCTCTATTTTCTTTAAGCATTTAAACTTTAACACAAATTAAAAACACATCGATTCAAATTTTAACTTATTACATATAATTGGCAAATGCTTTAAAAATTATTTAATTAATAATCATACGTGAATATCAAAAAAAATGTAGGTGTATTATTTTTCGTTAATTTACATTTTTATTGGTTTGTTTTATCAAATGCTAGTTTTTAATGGGTTTTCCAATAAATAAATTATAATTTATAATAATAACAATTAAACCACACCAACACGTAATAAATGTCTTAACATATAATATTAAATTAAATATACATTATTTTTAATGTAATTTTTTATTAAATTTTATGATAATGAACCGGATTGACAGACCAACAATTTGATTTTAAATTTAAAACCTCACTTTTGTGTTTTTTCGTATGAATTGTATACAAATGCTCATTATTGTACTCGATGTACTCATGTTCTCATGTGCACAATTGTCAAAATGACAAAAATGAACCAATATTTACGATTTTGGCTTCGGCTCATGAACTCATGAACAAGTGGCTTAAAATGCGTTCAACTATAATTATATTGTAGTTTTTTGTTCAAGTTCAACTGTCAACTCTCTACTCAATTCCACTCTATTCTTCTCGTAAAAATATTTTAATAAACGAACTTCAGTATGGTTGAAGTTCTCGCGTAGTGTGTACGAAAATTTTATTTTCTTATCAGTTTTTAATTAAAAAAAACAATTTATACCAAAGTATAAATTATTATTGTTTATTTATTATGATATTTCACTGTAATTTAATAATTCATTTTTTTTATATATTTGGTTTTATTTTATTGGTTTTATTTTTTATTTTAATTGATTTTTATTTTTTTTATTGGATGTTTGTTTTTGTTATTTTTTATTTGTTTCTTTTATTTGAATGTGGTTTTTTTAATTTAATTTTTGTTTTTTTTGTTTTTTTTGTTCGTTTTTAAAGTACATTTGAACTAAATTAATTTTTTTATTTGATTTTTATTTTTTTTTATTGGTTGTTGTGGTTATTTAATTTTTTTTTTCTTTTATTTGAATTTTCTTTTTTTTTTATTTGTTATTTTATTTTTTTTAATTAGTTTGTTTTTTTTTTATTTGAATTTGATTTTTGTTTTTTGTTTGTTTTATAAAGTTCATTTTAACTAAATTTATTTTTTTTATTTGATTATTATTTTTTTTTATTGGATGTTTGGTTTGGTTAATCAATTTTTGTTTCTTTTATTTGAATTTTGTTTTATTTTATTTGATTTTTGCTTTTTTTTTATTTGAATTTGGTTTTTTTAATTTGAATTTTGTTTTTTTTTTATTTGAATTTTGTTTTTTTAATTCGATTCTTGTTTTTTTATTTGAATTTGGTTTTTTTAATTTGATTTTTGTTTTTTTTTTTGTTTGTTTTATAAAAAAAAGTACATTTGAACTAAATTAATTTTTTTTATTTGATTTTTATTTTATTTTTTATTTGAATTTGGTTTTTTTAATTTGATTTTTATTTTTTTTTTGTTTGTTTTATAAAAAAAAGTACATTTGAACTAAATTTATGTTTTTTATTTGTTTTTTGGTTTTTTTATTTGATTTTTTTTCTTTTTTTTGCTGTTGCAGAAGCAGATAACAAAACAAAATACAAAATTATATAGAATATGGATGGAACAGCAAATATGACATAAGTTTGAAAAATAAAATTGATTTTACTACAAATCAGTAGCTGTATCGAATCATTTTCTACCGAAAATCAATTATGCATAACATCGCTTATTATTGGCCCGAAAATGTAAGGCTATAAAAAGTATTGTTGATTCACTTGTTGAATTAAAAGATAAACAAGAATTAGAGAATTTAATTGAACAATTAACTAATGGTACCGCTGTACGATTTTATGTTGAAAATACATTACAAAGTTTGGTAAGTATTTAATTTTATAATTAAATTTCCTACTGTTCCGTACGTAATTATTCGATATAGACAATTATAGGCAGTGTTTATTTGAACTGTACATGATATTTTGGGTCGGTATTCAGAGTATTAATTCTTATAATACAAATAACAAATAACAAAAAAAATCACTCAACATATCATAAGAATCCATTCCCATTCGATTCATTTTGCAATTATTTTATGGAAAATATGGTTCAGCAGCTTTTTGATGGGTTATTAGAGCGTAATACCTCTCCAGCTTGTGAATATATATCGGTTACACTCAGTGTGCGCAGTTGAATAATTTAAACGCAATTTTCTTCTTTCCAAGCCTATTGTGTTATTGACAGCAAATGTTTTATTGTTGATGAAAATAGTTGTAACGTGAATTTACGTTTGCTAAATCGAATTAAGTCATTGTGGTTTTGCTACCTTATTTTGATTGATTTTTTTAATACCATTCAATTACAGATCGATAGACCATCAACTCGATATTGTATGTTCGCTTCGATGAGGAGTTACAATTTATACAATCAATTAATTCATTGGGGTATACGAATATGGTGGTATTAAACAAAGGGTTTTCACATAATGAATCCATGAAAATTATGCAAATATAGAAAAAATAAAACGCTAACTGAGTAAAATTGTCACATTCATAGGTCATAGAGGTAAATATGTGTCCATGTGTGTATTATTTGATCTAAATATCGAAATAGAACTTCATGATAATTGTTCATTCAAAAGATGCGAATAGTGGTTTGACATGTGTGTGTGCATATGAGCATCACGATTTAATGTTTTTGTAAAATTAGTTTTTGCAAATACAACAAATATGAGATCGATCTATTAGATGATCATACGCTGTAAGGTGTTCTTCGATTTCGATCATTAGTGTTAAATAATGCTTTACAACATTTACATCTTGAATTCTATGTAATAAGTATCTTTTTTTTTTGTATTTTGTGGTTTCTTCTTCTTTTGTATATGCATTTTTGTGTTATCAGCAAATATCCATTCACAATCCTCAATGAGATATTAGATGTTCTGAACTTTTGTTAATTAGATTTCGATCACTATATAATTATTATTATATTATGTATTATATTATGTAATTTGTATCATCAGATAACGAGGATTTTATCCATCTCTATACTCTTGTAATTTTCATTGTTTAAAATTCAGTTTTTATACGTGTTCTATTTTTAGCTATTTAGAAATGAATCGTTGTTCTACTAATTCAATAAATAAATATTGCATTTAATGTCTTGATCTTTCAGATATCTTACACTATCGGTGCAATTCTTATAACTTATAAGTGGAAGAAAAAGAAGATAATAACAAACAGTGACGCACGCACAAATGTTTTAGTTTATTGTTTCCATTATTTCGATGGGAAAAGCTTAAGTTAAATAAACCGAAATGACTTGTGTGACAGAAGTAAATTGACAACTGTTATTGCACGAACATATAGTTCAATAATTGATACATCAACAACCGCGATGATATTCTAATGGACAATAATAATAATGGATTAAACATGCAGTCATATAAATTAATAATAATGATGAATTAAACATATCCTGCAAACATATAAATTATGCAATATAATAAAAAAGCGTGCATTGCAAATATTAGCTTCAATGATATTAACGACAAAATTAATATATGTTGCGCATATGATGTAATCACCTCAATAAAATTAATGTAGATGCTGGTGTACCAAAATATAAATTGGAATTATTACGCACATCATACCATTGATGATAATATTAAATATACTACAGGACCACAACCAATGAAAGCTTATGTATAGTATTTTTAGCAGTTATTGGTGATAGGCAACTACAACAAAAATCTATGTCACACGTGGAGATAATACAAAAATCCAGAACATATATCATTACAGTGAAGTTGATAAATTAGTCCTAATGTGAATATATAATAATTCACCAATTGGTCTTTAATTAATTACCGCTAATTATAAATTATATTTTATTTGATGGATTGCTCGCCTCATATTCGTTTTGTTTACTGGTAATATCAAATGTTTTTAAAAAAATTCTCTGTAATATTATTCTCAATTCATTTCTATTTGCAGATGATTTAAAAAAAGTATACTGAAACAACACATAATTCGATTATTAAATTGTGGCAAACTTATGCTACTTCTAGTATCAGAGTATTATTAAATGCTTTATTAAACACACCATTCTATTGATGATATAAAATATGATATTTTAATAAATATATAAATAAAATAGCTTTAAGCATGAATAAAATTTTGAATGTAATTGTATATTGTAACTATCACAATTATATATTATACTCGTATTAGCAGTTATATTATACATTAAAAATGAATATGAAATTACGTAAATTAAAATTTCTACCAAGATTTCAATGTTAAAAAATAGCTTTATTTTATTATAATTGAATTTAATTTCATGATTACAAAGTTTAACAATTACAATTACATGTAACAAACAAACCCTTAATTATAAATTATTGAATCAATTTATTCACAATTTACATTTTAAACTTATTATTGAAATAGAAATCTCAAGAAATTGTTTTTTTTATATCGTTGAGAATGTTTTCTTAACGTATTGAGTTTAAAGTAAAAATTAAGTTTTCGTTCAATTTAAAAAATTAAAAAGAAAGAACATATAGTTATTTAAAATTCATATAAAGTATTGTAATTATTAAGATCCATCATAAATATTTAGTTAATTCATTTATGTTTACTGAATATATGTTAAAAGTGTTTAAATTAATAATAGATAATAATAGAAGTAAGATATTTATATATAATTATAAGCATAATTTAATTATTTATGTGTAAAATGTAAAGATAATTCGATATTAATTGACTGCAATGCTCAGTACATTTTGATAAGACATACCGAAAATTATTACAAGAAATTAAATACCTGTATGATCTATTTCGAGAACTTATGTACAAAATTTTATCGAAAATGATCAAGTAATGATGCAGATACTCCCTTTAACAGAAATGCATAGCATTACGTATACACATTCCCACCCATACATTCAATACACATAACTTCATAATAGGCCAACAAATTCGAAAAAATACACAAAAATTAATTAAATGAATAAACATTAAACAATATTTTCACTATCATTGGGTTATGATTACCTTAATAACTATTCTAAAAAAATCGTATACTTTGTGTATTTTTTCGAATATGTATGTGAATACGTAATGCTATGCATTTCTGTTAATGGAAATATCAGTATCATGTCTTGACCAATTTCGATGAAAATTGGTATGCAGTTTAATCTTGTAAACTATTAATAAAAGTAGCCATAGAAATTGGTAAAATATTAGAACCAAATAAAATGAAGAAATACATGATCAAGATTTATATTTAGATAATATATTACGGACAAATTTATTGAAATATAAAATTGTATAAAGTTTAGGTGTAACTATGTAATTTAACCGGTTGGTGCAACGCAACAAATTCATAATTTACATAATTGTATAAATAATTGTGCTAATTTATATAAAAAAAATGTCTAAATAAAATGGATCAAAATGAATTAACAGTACTACAATAACAGCACCAGCAATAATAAATTCAATGATAACGACAATGATAATTATTTTCATTATCATAACTATCATCATAAACTTCAGTAACAACCACAACACCAACAATCTCAAAAAACATTATCATGATTATCCTTATAAAAAAGAAAGTAATCTATATTTAATTACTTTATAATTAATATTTTGTATATGATATAATTTTGCTTTTCCTTTTTTTATTTGTGAAAAGAAGCATATGTTTATATATATAATTTAAAACAATCTCATTGATATTTAATATTGTTTTAAATAATTGGGAATTTAAACCAAATTAACCAAACAGTAACAACTAAACAATAATATAAAAAATATGCATACACGCTCGTACACACAGAATAATTAAATATTAAATTATTAAAATAATAAATATTGATAGGATATGAAATATTGTAGTTATTATACAAAGCACTTAAATAATTATTTCGATACTATTTAAATTGTTTGAGTTTCAAGTAAATATTTGCATATTGGCAATGAGAAATCAATGAATGTTTTTAATCATTAATAAATTGAAATTTGATGAATGTCAATAATAATAAAATAGCGAACTCATGAAATATACAATTATATTTATATTTATCACTGAAATTATGTAAAAATGCATTATGGGCTATTACACCTATATTATTAGTATTTTATATTAGCCAATCCATCTAAAAATAATTGAATTAAGAATGCAGATATCTTTTTATAATTGTAGATCAAAGGATAAATTGCTATATACTGCCATGAGGAGTATTTTACCAAATTCATTGTAATGAATGTTTGATGGATACCATTATAAGTTCTACTGGAATTAACATGAATAAAAACTGCCCTGCTAAAATTAATAGGTTATTACAGGAACTAAAATTAATGATTTAAAACATTCATATGGTTTTTCATATTCTACCATAATAATATCTTGGAAGAGGGGAAAACTGTCACAATGGTAATGGTTTTAAAGTATATCGATAAAATTTTGAGCACGTGATGCATGTCAATATAGAAATAAAATTCAAAATGGTTGCTTGCAAAGTTTCACGTTTGACATAACTTTTTGTTTATTATTATTTTTTTTTTATGAGTTTGGAATATTTGTTGGATGAGTGTTGTTTTGGTTGTGCTAATAAAAATCATAAATAAACATAATAAATAAAAAATATTAATATTATAAAAAATCTAGTTATAAAGAAATTTGTTATGTAATACCTAATACTAATTTTAGGAATGGAATGCAATGGAATCTATACTTATAATCGCAGCATGAAGATAATAGACAGCCTAACATATGTTTGGAATTTAATTTATAAAGATGTAACACAAAAAATGGCTTCAATGTATATAATTACAAGCAATACAATTCCACCTGAAGGTTTTGTTGATGTATAAAATTGTAAGTATAAATTTTCATAAATTTATCAAAAACAAAACGAAATCTACCCAATAGTTTCATCACCTAATGATGACGTTTAAATATTTTTATATTCAGCTTTTCCATATCAATTATTTTTATAACCATTCTGCTTCAATATGATATAAGGGATGGTTGGTAGATGCCATATTCAAAACAACGTTAACATTATGCACTTTTTAAAGTGTGTTATAAAATGCGACATATTAAAAAAGGTATTTATTATTATTTTTAATTTTGTCTATTGTTCACCCGGAGAGTTTAAAAACTAATTGGTGTTCAATGACCGAATAATGTGATATCTTTTATATATTCATTCATACCTGTAATAAGATATATGTATTATTATATAGTACTATTATAAACTAATTCAAAATTCAATTCATGTTTATTGTAATTTATATTGTAAAATGCATAATGATCAAATAACTGGTTATCTCTTTTAACTTGCAATTTACTGATAAATAGAAGAAAAGAGTTTGAAATTGTAATATTACATACATATTCATATATATATTGTATAATACATAGTATTAATATTACGAATCGCCCCATAATTCCTCAATTCATTGTAAAGTAAGGAAAGAACATTGTGAATAAAAAAAAATGAATTCGGACTCTAATTGTAGACAATGGCATAATATTTATATAATAATGTGATTGAAATATATAAATATACACTAACCAAATTTCAATAATTCTCCTATATTCTGTATATTATATTAATTATAATATATTTTTTATAATTTATTGAACAAATAAAAACGAAGTGTACATATACTATTCATAAAAAGTTAAAATATTGTAAAGAAAAATCAGAACATTTTTGAATCAGTTGAATTGTAGAAGTCGATTGAATTGTATCTTATATTTTTATAAAAAATGATTTTCACTAATTTATATTTATTAATATTTGTAACATTGTATTTCGGTTTTCATTGCCTTGGTGCGGACGAAAGTATTACCAGTGGTATTGGTAGTAGTGCGGGTGGCACTGAAAATATTCTCGACCACGACGATGTTGTTCGCCGTGATAATGAAAACGATGATGATATCGAAATTACAGCAAGATATGATAATTATAAAGCGTATAAAGTAGTTCCAACTAATCAAGAACAAATTAATACATTACAATTAATCGAAAATACAAGTGATAGTTATACGTTTATTGTTGGTCCTGGTAAAGTTGAAAATGATGTTGTTCTTATTGTTGCACCACATAAATTCGCTGAATTTACAACAATATTACGTACACATAATTTTTTATATAAAATATTGGATACAAATTTACAAGAAAAAAATGATGCAATGGTAAAAAAATATACAAACAATTTAGAAATAATAATAGCTGGAAAATCATATGAAGGTAGAGAAATACGTGGTATTAAATTATCATTTAATAATAATCCAGATAATTCAGCCGTTTTATTCGAAGATGGAATGCATGCTCGTGAATGGATATCACCGGCAACAGTAACCTTTTTATTAAATGAATTAATCGAATAATTAAATGCACCTTCGATTGAAAATAATATTACATCGTTATTTCGAGAAAATGTGGAAAATATAAATTGATACTTCTTTCCCATAATAAATCCAGATGGTTATGCGTATACATTTCAACGTGATCGATTATGGCGTAAAACACGTACACCATCGTCAAATTTTATTTGTTATGGCGTGGACCCAAATCGTAATTGGGATTTTCAGTGGAATGAAATTGGTTCAAGTAAATATCCATGTACTGAAACATATGCTGGTCGGCGAGCATTTTCTGAATCTGAAATGTATTCATATTCTCTATATTTAACAACAATAAGAAAACAATTAAAATTATATTTCGCATTTCACTCATATTCACAAATTCTATTATTTCCATATGGACATACGGCTGTACATACAGAAAATCATGATGATTTATTGGCAATTGGTAAAAAAGGAATTGAAGCTTTAGCAAAACGTTATGGTACTCGATATAGTATTGGTAATACATATGCTGCAATTTATCCAGCAACTGGTTCTAGTATGGATTGGGTTTATGGTAATTTATCGATACCGTTATCATATACATTTGAATTAAGGCCGGGCAGCAATAGATATTCGAGCGGTTTCGAATTACCAGCGGAGCAAATAATTCCAACAGCTGAAGAAATATATGATGCTGTTATGGCAATAGCACATGAAGCAAATAATTTAGGATATATTTAATTGATTTTTTTTTATTTTAATTCTTATGCGTGCAGGATTTTTACAATTATTAGTTTAGCAAATAATTTATCAATACATAAATAAATATTAACATAAAAATGTAGTTGTACTTAATACATACGTACTTTGTTATTATAAATTACGTTAACATTCTAATTTAATTATATTTTATTGCAATTTTCATGAGTTGTTGGTTTTAGTGCAACAGATATTAAATGTTGATTATTCTCTTCTGATGCAAATTCTTATTAAACCATGGTCTGAAACATTGATTGCTATGTTCTCAAATATAACATAGAGAAATTCTGAAAGTGAGCATATTCTATATATTCAGAACTTAGCAATCAGTATTTCAAACCATTTTTAAGAATTCTTATCTGCAGGGAGCGGTATTTTCAGAGTTTCTTTATTCAATCAGTATTGCAGACCGTATACAAGAATTCGTAACCATTGACATGATTACTCCTATATACGGTTATATAGTTAATTTCAGAATGACGTTCAACACCATATTTTCAAAGATTCGCTTTTTGATTTCATATACGAATTAATGGTAATTCACTGGAGTAATTTTCAGTACGAGTTAAACTCGCACCCTCTGGATTTGATGAAATGGACGTTGACCACTGTACCATTAAATCACTACATGAAGTTGATAAGTAAAATATAGGGTATGCTCGCTTTTTAAAATCAATCCGAAAGAAATCATTTATTTCAGCTAAAATCAGTGTGTCCATAATTATTCTAACGAAATCAATTAAGTATTATTGAAAATGGAATTACATTAACGAATTCTCGAGATAAAGTCAGAACATAGAACACATGGAATTTATTTTGAAAGTAAAAAAATATATTTCATATTGATTTTGCATTGCATATTTTTTGCTTTAAAAACAATTGATTTTTATATATATAAAACCAAAAATTTTGATATAGCAAAGACAACAACTTAATATGATATTATATACAATAATTTTTTAATATTTACATTTGTAATGTTTCTTTTACTTATCTATATGTTTATGTGGGTTTATTTGTATAACATTATTTTAAAAGGAAAAGAAAATTATAAATAAAAACAAATCACTTGTATTTGTTGTTTATATATATAAATTTATTTTTCATACAAGTTATATGAAAATTATTATTAAATATTACTCAATCATTAAAAATTTTCTTTTACAGATAGAAAAACACACACAAACACAATCAATTAATATAAAAAAATGGATATTGGGAAATTTAAGGAAAATCGAAATTACTTAAAACAAAATTTTAAAGGTAAATTAGTGTAAAAAATTATTATATATTTGGGACACGGGAAAAATCATAGCTCAGCTGTTTGAAGTGGTAGGATGTTGTGATACATATTAAATGATAGGTAATTGGAGGACCTATCTTTCTGTAAAAAAAAAACTTGGATTTTTCACCATGAGTATGAAACCGTTATGTGAAAATTCCGGGAAAACGCGTAAATAGATTCGGGTCCTCTAGTGGTAAAAATGGTTTCTAATATTCTAATTAAGACATCTGGAAATTTTCGGGAAAATCCGGAAAATTTTAATTTGGATCGGGAAATTACGGGAAAACTGTAATAGTTTTTAAACATTTTCAGTACCACTCCCTCAGTACATTTACCATCTAAATCCATTTATGGCTATAAGACATCTGTAAGTCATCAACTTTGGGCGGGAGAAATTTCCCGGAATTTTTGAAAACCAGGTTTTTGAAGATTTCGAAAAAAATTTATGAGTTAGCCAATTTTTGTTACAGCCATCTTGTAGAGGATCTTAGAGCGCACAATAAAGCTTCTGGACTTTTTTCGTGAAAAATTTATTGGTCGACTTATGATCGATTTAAAATTTTGAAATTTTCGTGTAAGCCTAACTTTGGGCGGCCATTGTGGGAAAACGGTTAGACTTAAAGAGTTGGGGTGGGGCTTAAAAGACGTGGCATATAGTCTACTATCTGTGATAAATAGGGCATCGGGAAATTCCATTGGGAAAGCCGGGAAATTCCCATTTGAAAACATGAAAAAATCGATGTTTTTCGATGTTCCTGGAAAATCCACATTTTCCACTGGAAAATTCCAAAAAAAATCTGAGGATAAACTTTGGACTTTCCTTTACATTTCTGCATCATTAGATTTTTGGAAAGTCCAATATTTCCCGACTTTCCAGTACTCGGAATATTGGTCTGCAAACGTTTTTCCAATCTTTGGGCAGCCCTAGTTGGAAAACCCTTATAGATAGCAAGTCACCCCCATATTATAATTTGTAGCCCTTGATGAGGACTATCATTGGTGAGAAGCTCCTCCCGAAATATTGAGTATTTCCGGAGTTATAGGGGTCCAAAAGTGACCCATTTGGTACTTTCGAAGGTCCATAGCTCCGCCCCCGGAGGGAAATCCGGCAAAGAGGTCGACAGATCCTGTTTTTTTTCCGAGCTCTACAATCCCTGAAAATCTGAAGGTCCTACGGGCAAAAAAATTTTTTCGGCATAAGGTTATAACCCACACTTTTGGGGGTCAAAAAAGTCCAAAAAAATAGGGCTGGAAATAGGCTTAAAAGACGCGGGGTCATCGTCCGAACACGAATCCGTTGAGATAACTCGGAAATTCCGCCTCTAAGTCGGTCAAAATGGCAAAACAAAAAATGTGGAAAAATGGTAAAAAAAAAAAAACAACAAGAATTCTCGTTGCAATTTCTCCAATATTGAAATTGATTTTTTTTTTTTCTGAAAAATATATTTCGGTCTGGGCGAGAAATCGAACCCGCACCACTCACATTACATGACTATACACACCCAGCAACTCTCTCGCATACACTATGGTTATTATATGTATTAGTATGTCGGTTGGGATATATAAGGTACAAAAATTTTGAAAATATTTATTTCGAATAGGATGCTACATTAAAGTTGATCGATTTTTTATTATTTTTTTTATTTACAGGACACTTATTAGAGACTCATTTTTTTTTTTTTCTTCTTTTATATTGTGTAGGTGTATGAAATATTAATTTTATGTTATTTATATTTTTATTTTGTACTTAACATTTTATTTTTGTTTTCTTTTTCTCTTTTCAGATTTCAATGGACGGTAGTTAAAGGTTGGGGAACTATTGATGAACGTCATAAAATAATTAGACAAATATTATTTTTTTTTTAAATTTAATAAATTTGTTAAATTATTTCTACATTAAAATAAATCTAACAATTAGTTATATATTAAAATATATTTATATTATTTTATATTTATTATTTGTGTTATCTTATATTAATCTTCAAATGCTTCAAAATACTTGATGGTCGTTTAACATATTTTCGGATGTATATCACTTTCTTCTGCAATCCATTTATAAAAATATAATATTTATTTTTCATAAGAATACAGAAAAGTAAATTGACTGTAATGCATTATGGCATGGATGCCGCCACATGTGCTCCACTTGATTATGTAATCCAAGTTGATGGTGTTGGTATTAGAAGTTTCGTCTAATACATTTTTTCTTGAGTTTATTAAAGCGCTTCGCATGTCCTGAATTATTTTCAAATAGTTTTATATCATAATAATTGATACGAGGTATGTAAACTGAAATAGAAATAATAATACTTAATTTAATATTAATTATATAGACTATGAAAATTAAACAAAAACAAAATTATGAAATCTACCTCTGATTAGATTTATCCACAATATATATTAGTTATAAATTATAAATTTAGTGAATTCTTCAAAATACGTGTCTGCTATTGTAATAACATCGTAATATTGCAACATATTCTGCGCTATATTTAGTATGGTACATTTATTGAACTTGGCTATTGACTATTTACCAACCAACTGGGAATTATTGGTACACGTTCTCGTGTTTGGGTTGTTGTCGATGAAATTATAGAAATATCTCCAATTCATTATAATCGAAATGATGGTTGTGTTTGTAATTCAATAATATATAAATTGATTGTGGTTGAGTAAACTCATTAAAAAAAAAATATGTAATTATCAGATTATTGCCGACACAGCTGGTGAAATAATATCAAAATGTCATCAATTTCATAATTTGTTGTCGTGGTGATAATACTCTGTTGTTATATTGCATATGGTAAATACTGATTATGTAGTTTTTCTTGTTGATTTAATTGTTGTCATTGTGTAATGGTGACATTGTAGATTAGTTACGATATAATAATTCAATTGGTTGCTGCTGTGATAATGATTGGTGCAGGTGAGTTCTTGTTATGGTGGTGTACCCATTATTGGTAGTGTAACATATAAGTGTAAAATATGACCCTACAATTAAAACTGAATCTGGATATTGGACTGCATTTGACTATAAATAGAATTTATTTTATATGATTAAATATAATTATTATAAATAAAACGTATAATTTTAGTGGTTGTAAACTGAATGGAAATAATGTAATTACCATCTTATTGGCGGCACAGCCGGTGAACTAATATATAAATGTCATCAATATCATAATAAATAGTTTATTATTGTGGCGATAATACTTTGTTGTTATATTGCATATGATAAAGACTTATTATGTTGATTTTCCTATTGATTTAATTGTTGTCATTGTGTGTAATGTTGATATTGTAGATGTAGATTAATAACGATATAATAATTCAATTGGTTGCTGCTGTGATAACGATTGGAGCTACTGGGTTCTTGTTATGGTGGTGGACACATTATTGTTAGTGTAGCATATAGGTGTAAAATGTACCATACAATTACAACTGAATCTGGTTATTGATCTGCATTTGATTATAAATAGAATTTATTTTAAGTTATCACATTTAATATAATTATTATGAATAAAACGTACAATTTTAGTGGTTGTTATTGTTGATTGATGGCATTGAATATATAGCTGTGATTGTAGCTGCGACGTAAATTGTTGACGTTGTTGTGTTATTTGTGGTCCGAAGAAAGCAAACTCTAGTATAAACGCCATTCTAACTAAGTCCCAATAATTTCTGGCAATTGACCAAAAATTTGACAATTGGAACACAATAACTATTCGATTTGCCAATTCCGGTTACTTTACTTGAATTACATTGTTCAATTTGGTAACTTGTTGAATGTATATATGTATATTTGAATTGATCGATTAGTTGCGTGGTAGAAGTTCAAGATAGATAATTTCTTTGTAATCCCACCAGACTAACCAAATTTTCCACATTTTTTTGGTATGATGAAAAGTGTTTTGTTTCCATAACAATTTCAAGTCGTCATAACTTCATTAAAGTCTGCTCTATTAAATGATAGCCTTTACAACTTATGTACCTGTATATTATACAGCAGATTTTATCGAAGTTATGACTAAATATAATAATGAAAACACAAATTTATTCATAGCAAAAAATTTAGAGCATTTTACATTATTTCCGTATTAAATAAAAAGTTATAAAGTACAAGTCTTACAGTGATTTTACCAAATAAGCAATATTATCTGCAAAATAGTGTAGCTGTTTCAAATGTCAGAACAGTAACAGTAAGTTTATAAGAACACATGATTGGTCATGCATATATATAACATGCAGGAAATTTAACACTTATTATACGATAGTATATTAACTTCAGTATAGCGCATAGCCATATCATTCCAGTTCCATATCCAGTTAAATCAGTTTTATATTATAGAATTAATATAGACTAAACAATCAGATAGTCTTGGAATTTAAAAAGTTGAAAGTTATATTATTTTCATATTGAAAACTAGGCAACGGAATTACCATTTGTTCAGTATAAATAATTTTCTGAAAATAAAAATTCAATTTTAATATTACTTTTATTGTGATGCGTCATTTAACACAAAGGTGGCTGTTTTGATGTCCTGTATTGCATTTGAAAAATTATTTTCATAATAACAATTACTCAAATGAGTTATCATTTGTTAGTTAAAAACTACTAAATGAAATCCAAATTTGAAATGCGGTATATATTTTATATAAAATTCTGAAATGCTTAATATTTTGGATTAATTCAAATTGATGCGTATTTACAATTTCTATCATATCATTTTATATGTATATCTAAATATATGCAATTACTATTGATCTTGATTAACTATTTTCCATTGTGATTTAATTATTCAATATATATTTCTGGTTATATTAACAGTATATAGTTACATTTTGTATATATTAATTATCTCATATGGTTATTGATTGATTGCTGACATAATATACGATCTTTTTTATGTTTTCTTTATAATATATATATTTCTTATGTCTATTAAATAAATTATATTAATAAATAAATATCACAAAATTAAAAAATAAAATGTTATATAAACAAATAAATTTCGCAATGACGGTATCAATTGTTCAATTGAATACGATGATAGAGAATGTTCATTTAATTTTGGAACATAATTCGAACATGTTGGAAAATTTCTTGGTAATTCTTTCATTTGATTGTGATTTCCTATTTTAAATACAAGTGCCATTCCAACTTCTATATGAAATTCTATGTGACAGTGTAATAGCCAATAGCCTATAGGAAAATAATAGCTATCATATTAAGCACAATAATTATTAAGTAAATATGTATATGTCTAAACCTGGATTATCGGCAACAAATCGAACAATTGTATAGCCGCCATCAGGTATTGTAATTGTATCTTTAATAGGTGCACCTTTTAATCGTCTAATTAATAATCCAGCTTCATCTAATGCTTTAATCTGTAATTATAATAAATATATATGTAAATTAAGTAAATATTATGTAGTAATAAGATAATATGATATTTAATTTTATATAAATTAAATAAGCACTCGTACATACTTCATTAATAGATATACCGGTTGATTGTAACCGTTCCATGCCAACAACTCTAAAACCATATCCATGTAAATGAAATGGATGATTTGCATCATATTTATGTCCTTCATCAATAAAAATTAATTCTACGGTTGAATTTAATGGAATTTGAATGACATGTGTACATTCACAAAATTCTTTTTCGCAATTTATATTCTGTTGCTGTAAAATGGTTTCATTACAAAATAATGAATCATCAATAGCATTTTGACCAATTAATAATGGCATAGGTGGCATTTTCATCGAAATATGATTTAATTGTGGTCCAAAAAATTGAACTATTTGGAACTATATAAATATATTAATATAAAAAAAAGTTTATATATAAAAGCTCAAATTTTTATAATTTAATAATTATACATAAAATTTTTAAATAATAACATACCAGAGTTTAATCCATATAAATTAGGAACATTATAATGTGGATTATCGCTTTCATAAAAATCATAATAAATATAAAATTTATAGTCTGTTAATTCATCTAATAATCTTGGATCATCGGGAGCGGTGGCCGTCAATTCAGCTATTGAAACAGATTCAACGTGTCCAGTACCTTTATTTAATGAATTCAATTGTAGTCCATCATCTTTATTTTCATAAACGGGTTTCATTGTTGGTTCTTCATTCGATGCACCATCATAATGTAGTATTGCCAATTGATGTGCTTTTGTAAATCGTTCATCACAATCCATTAGACCACGTACATGAATCCAATAATTTCCAATTTTTTGATCAGCATTTACTATAAAATCAAATCTTTCACCAGCATAAGTTACCAATGTAGAAACAACAACTGGTTCAAAATACCAACCATCTGAAGCTATAATTGTTATATTATGATTATGTATAGAAATTTCTATGGGACAATTTAAAAAACCAGCATTTATTGTTCTAAATCTATAATTATTTCCTGATTTCACATTAAAAATTTCATATGGTATTAATTCAATGTAATCAGTTGTTTGTCTTTTTTGCCTCTCATAATATGTATCATTTTCGATATGCTTTGGTTCCGTTCGATTTGTTAACATTTTAATTGGTTTATCATTTTCACCATGATGCAATTCCACATCATCTGGTAACATAAATGTTGTTAACGATTGTTTTTTTGTTGTGATTTTTCGATCAATGTCAATATCCATAAAAGTTGTTTCAGTACCAATTGTTGTTGGGTTTGGCGTGGTAGTAGTACTTGTAGTAGTAGTAGTAGTAGTTGTTGTTGTTGTTGTCAAAATTGATGTTGGTACAATTTCCGTACTTAAAGTTGGTTGATTTAAAGTCGGCTCAAAATACTTTCCTTTTCCATTTATTAAAATATTTTTTGGTTTATTATTACCGATTGAATGATGAAATGAATTAAATTTTTCTGCACCAGTTTTATGATCCCAATCTTGTATAAACATTACATGTTCTAATAAATCATTATTATATAATTCAGAATATGGTACATTTATTTTTGGTTCTTTTATTATAAATGCACCAAATGCACCATCCGTTCGTTGCATGCCAATATGTGAATGCCACCAATGTGTTCCAATATGGTCGGCTTTTAATGTATACCGAAAAGTTGTATGTGGTAAAATTGGACACTGTGTGATTTGTGGTACACCATCCATATATGGAGTATCACGTTGATGTAATCCATGCCAATGTATTGACGTACTTTCGCCCATTAAATTATTTACAACATCTACAACGATTGTATCACCATAACAAACCTATATTTAAAAAGATTTTGGTTAATTATATTTTATATTATTATATGAATATGTAAATTTTAAATGTTGTATAATAATATCAAAAGTGATTTGCTGAGCATTTCTTCATCTGACAATCACTAATGTAATAGTGAAAGATGTAATTGTAACCAAAAAATACGGTACGTAAATTCTTACGGAAAATATTATTCTCACAAAATGATGGGTTAGGTTGACTTTTGAGTTATTATTATGTTAAAATATAATTTAATATGAATATATATTCATATATTTACTATAAGTTACTACATAAGCTTATATATTTATAATTAATTATACACAACATAATTATAGAACATATGTAATTAAAATAGTATGAGTAAATTAATTAAAACGTAAATATAACTTGCTGTATATCTGATGAAGTGATGAATATTATATAAAAATTTGTGTATTATACACACCATATCATAACTGAGATAACATAATAATACATTATTTTATTGTATACATATTAGTAATTAATATGTATATATGATATTAAGATAAAGAAGATACATTTTGTAATTATATATGTCTAACCACCGACTCATCATTGATACCATTCACCTTGAATTGTATTAATAACCTATATAAATAAATATCTTTAAAAATGATTTTTATCTCTGGAAATTCGTATTTTGGTTTAAAAAGAAAAAAAAAAAAAGACATTCATCATAATATTTTCAACGATATGCGCTTTTTTTAATGCCATAAAAGAACAAATGGTAACTAAAAGTTGAAAAACATCAGTATTAAGATAAATACAAAAAAATGTTTTATACCTATAGAATTTAACAATCGACTAGCATTGAATCATATTTAAAATATATATACATAAATAATACCTCAATTGGTGGCCCCGGCATCATTCTATTTATTATTAAAATACTACGTCGACTACCATCTCCAGCAATACAATGCGGTAGAGAACAATCTGTTTTATCTGTTGGACAATTATAGCATGCTTTACTCATAGTTTCATACCATTCTATCTACGCACACATATCCATATAATAAAATAAAATTATTTACAAAATTTATGTACATAAAAAAAAAAACATATTTTTTAAATTATTAAATTAAATTTTCTTACTAAGAACGTATAATTACATGTCATAGGTTCACCATAAATTTGACAATGTCTTCTACATGGATGATTCAAATATGTTTGACGATCCATAATATAATTATTTAATTGTACATCGTATACAAATGATTCTTCATTACTCTCTAGAAAATAAAAAAAAATATGTTATCAGTGTTATCACAGAATAGTATTATTTGAAGAAAAAAAAAACAAAATTGTTTACGTTATATATTTACGTTTTTTTGTAGTATCTTTATCTATATCACAATATGGACAACAATCTTTTATAACAATTTTATTTTCCGAACAGTGCAATTTCGGTAAATCAGGACATGATTTTCTATACGATGTAATTTTTGCACCAAATTCTGAATTATTACATTCATAAAACATACATTTATCTGCACTTTTCCACATATCACCAATTTTATAAATTTTATTATTATAATTACATTTTATTTGTATACATTTGCCACAGCATTCATTTTCTGAAGTAAATAATTCAGATTCCTAAAAATAAATTAATATTTATTAATAACATATAAATATATTCGTAATGTTTGTGTAATAACGGCGGCTACGTACATTATTACATTTAAGATGACAATATTCTCTGAATATTTTTTCATATGGTTTTCGATCAATAGTTCCATAATCACATAAATGTGTTTCACACGGATCGGTTTCATTAGTCCATTGATCGCCAATATTTTTCTCCACTGTTTGTCCATTAATTTGTACTAAACACTTATTAAGAGTTTCTATAATTTCAAAATACAAAATAAAAATTCCAAATAATAAATTGTTGAATGAATAAATTATACAGTATCAATGTGCAATTTTCTAACAATTTTGTGCTAAACTTTATGCTTTAATTGCTTTAATTGATTTAATAAATAATCCAATCAATTTTGAAATATCTATACACAGTTAGAAGAATTCGTGTTCGTGTTTAATGGTCCGAATCACTTGACAATTAGGTGCTTTTCGACAAAAAGTGAATACATAAAGAATGATAATCCGATATGTGTTACGTCTAGGAATAACAGAATTCCCATATAGTTCATTAAATAATAATGTGACTTTATATAAAATAATAACTGATGTAATTGATGACTAAACTGACTGTAAATTATATGTACAAAAAATAATAAAATTCTTTATTTTGTACAGGTAATTACCCAAAAAATTCTAGACTTAAAAAAAAAATGAATTAAAAATAACTTATTATTTTATTTGGTAAAACCCATTGATTTCTCTTCATCGGATATATTTATTTTGTACACATATTTATTGCATTGTAATACAATGAATAATATTATAATGTTAAACAGAGTCATGTTCGGCAGTGTAACCCTAAGTCACATTAATATTAGTATTAAATTATCATCAACAGATATATTTAAGCAAATGTTTTTTATCGTCAAGTATTATTTTCATTTTCATTTTATTAATTATTATTATCCGAATATTTTCACAATAGATATGCTAAACTAACTTATAGTTTTTTCAATTTTGCACACGTACATATTAATTTAGTGATAAATATACGGTTTTAAGCTACACTTATTATTTAACATATGAATAATTAATTGAAAATGTATACGATACCTGTTTCAATTGATGCATTTGTCATTATTATTCCAATTAATGATGGCAATAATAGGATAAATTTAAAATTATTTTCTATTGACATGCTCTTGTTTTTTTTTTTTTTTTTCTACTATTAATTATTTAATTTTTCCATTTAAAATAAAAATTTTGTAAAATTGTTGTAATCTATATTAAATGTAAATAATATATTTGTACATTATTTTAAATATAATTACACTTTACATTATTTATTTGATATTGGTATATATTTATTAATTTATTACCACAGTTTGTTGTTTTAATATTTATTTTAATTCATTCTGTTTTTGTTTATTTATTTATTTATTTATTTATTTATTTATTGCGTATACTAGATTAAAATAAAAAATGTAAATTTATAATAAGTAAATATATAATAAATATATATTTTGTTTGTAATTTAAATTATCATATTGAGATGACTTTATATCATACATCATATACTCTGGAACATATATGTGTAATTAAATTATTGAATTGAAAAATAAAAATTGCATAATAATAAAAAAATTACAATTACTTCATTTGAAATTGTTTAAAGAAAGAATGGAAAAAAAAAAGGTCATCTCTTGTATGGCGTATTTTTTTTTTTTTACCGACGACAAAAAAGTAATTATTTATATTTTTTTTTTTTTTTATGTTAAATAATTAATTCTTTCATAATTTAAAATATTTTGTTGTTGTCATTTTCTATTTCAATATATGTTCTTATATAACTTTAATACCGCTGCTAACATGTTATTTATATTATGGTATTAATAAATAATTCAATAATGGACTTTGTAAAAATTTATACAAATATTTTACATTTTTAATATGTTTAACATTTTTGCGTTTTACAAAAATTATGTATATATTGCCGAGTAATAATAAATAAACTCAAAGTAAATATAATATCGCGTATTTCATTTGTGCACTTTATTATTATAACATTATAATTCAGAATAAATCCGTCTTACGTATCGTATATCGTTTCCCTGTGTAACGTGCGTAATATAGTGAGCACAGAGCAGCGACTATAACTATACAAAGGAGTTAATAATCATAAGAAATCAGTTGTTAATATAGTGTTATTACAATTCTTGATTATATCCTGCTTCTGTGTATTAATTAATATTTTATTCTTTTCTTTTGAATAAGGTGTCAGTCACATAAGTGTAACTATTATATAGACCAACAGAAAAATTAATATAATGAATTTGATGAACTATGATGGTATTTCCCGAACCAGTTTTCGTTTGTTATTATTCATTCTCAATTAGCTTTCTTTATTATAATACTGCGAATTTTTGTTTAACATCTTCGTTGCTCAATACCAGACAATTTTTATCATTAAAATTAATTTTCTTAAAATTTGGAATGACAAATAGGACAAAGTTACATGTCTGTTGTAAAAAAATTATATAAATTTAGTCAGTTCGCACAGCAAGTATCTTGCTGTTTCATCATATATATCAGATATAATAAAAAACTCGACGTCGCAGCGAAGATATAGTAAATAAATTTTCTTATTTGCCGCCATAAAAATGCTTAATATTCTATCTCTATACAGCAATTTTGTAATGACCAACCTGCGTACGTATAACCGAAGAGGATATTTTTTATCTATATATATAGATATATAGATATCAAAATTAATTAATTTTAAAATATTAAAATATTTATATGGTGTTTTTAATGTAATATTTTAAATGGAATTTTATTATTTAAATTATGTAAATTATTCATATTATTGTAAATTATTTCCGATAGTAGTAATATTTAATTGTTTACACAATTTTATCAAGGCTATTATTTTAGTTCTAATTAATATATTCTGATAACTATCCGCACATATATTATGTATCTGGTAATTTAATATACATTTTTTCTATATATATATATATATATAGATAGGGTGTACCTAAACACATAATTGAATGTCTGGTAAACTTTTTGGTCTGAACCAGTTTTATTAATATTTTAATAGCCGAGAGTTATTATATGGTTCGATTCAATACAACAACAAAAAATCAACAGTTTTTAGTTGGGTATTTTTATTTTTTTTTATACAAAGAAATTTTGTAAATTAATTAGAAGAATTTATGATTGTAAAATCTGTTTTGATCATATATAGTCATATCTGAAACGAAATAGAAAATATTGTAATTGTAATTGTAAATATTGAAGTCAATAATAAGAAAAACAGATATACAGAATAACTAAGCAGCCAAAAGAGCATTTTATATATATATAGTACAAAATAGAATAGCATTATAATACATGATTGGAAACGGAAATTCTTCATAAATAAACCCAGATTTTGTTTTGAAACACCTCTATTATTACTCTATTATAATATAATTTATAATGCGGTGAATAAATTTATTAATGTTAAATGTTTATAGATACAGTTCAAGTGTAATACAAAAAAAAAACCTATATAGATTAAAAATAAAAAATTAATTTTCCTTTTCCAAAAAGTGTGATGGAATTGGATTTTTGATTTATATTTTATAATATACAAATAGGCGAATATGAATACATTTTATAATGTAATGTAATATAAATTATATTAATCTAATATTATAATACCATTCTCTTATGGGATGATAAATCCTTCTATATTATTTAGCATTAAATTCATTTTTTTTTTTAAATTATCATTACGTTAATAAAAAGATTTAATTATCACATAAGGTATAATTGTTAAAGTAATGTGTCTATACTAACTAATTACTAAAATATTAATTATATAATGACTCATTTATATTCAATATTACAAAGCTTTCGGTATTGGCCATACACAACATATTGTACCGCGACTCACAATCAATGGAAAATTTATATTATAATTTTTTTTTTTTCGTATTATATGATCCAAGGTATCCCCCATATTCATAATTATAGAAATTTGTCTAATTTCAATAGAATAAAATTGAAGAACGAAAGGGTTAATTTAATACGATTACTCGCATTTTTAAAGTTAAACTTCATCAAATGGATTTTTAATCTATATATAAAATCTATATAATAATATTATTTATCCATAAAATCAATATGTATATCTTATCAAAAGTTGTTAAAGAACATCATTTGAATATAATTTCCGTTCAAATGAAATGATCTATATTCGAAAAATCATCTTGATTTATTTATACGTAAATTATAGGTATATTTTGTTAACATTTAATTATAGATTTTGTATTATTATATGTATAGGTAATTTTATTGGCGATAATTTTTTGAAACAGGAACTAAATATAATAGATTTAATATTGTATCAATTATTTGCTTTAATATGAATATTGTAAATTTATTTGTGTGATTCAATGTTTCTTGATTATATACAAAATATAAATTATTCAAATATAATAATTATTTCTCGGTTTTTTTTTCATTTTTTGTTTGTTTGCAAATTATATATATAATACAATATATGAATTCATGTAATTATGCCTATACCGAGATAAAATTATCTATTAGTTATATCTTACGTATTTATATGGTATTGACCACAAACAATTTTAATTTTGAGAACAATATTATAGTATATAGAAAAATCTTGTGAAGTTATGGAATCCCCTAAAACAGGTTTATATTGTTTATGTTATGATATATCATGAAGATGAAAAAAATTTAATTATATATATATGCACGAGTACAGTAACTATCACGGGGAAGTGTATTTTGAATTATTATATTATAAATTATATACATCGGATACACATACAAATCTATATGATGTATATGTCTTCTAAATTTAAAATACATAATTATATGCAGACAATATTGTATACACAACGTATATAATATAATATTTATACATATTATATATTTTACATATTATAAATAAATATAGATAGCATATAGCATTAAATTTCATTTAATTAAAATATGTGTATAAACAAATTACAAAAAAATGCCACTGAATTATATTTATATGCAAAACGTTATAGATATACGTGTATAACTACTACTACATTTTTATACTTTACATTAAATATTTGTGAAAATAATTTATTATTGTATAAGGTATTTTAGATAAATTCGATTATTATACAATTGCATGAAATAATATTAATTTATTACACTGTGGGCAACTGAGCCTGTACTTTACATTAAATTCTGGAGAATTTGAGTACGATTGTTTTTTTTTTTTTAAATAATTAGTAAACAGAATCGAACTAATGGAATTTCATATATACATTTTATGAGAAAATAATATAGAGATTTACTTTTTTGAAGGATACATCTATCCTATCTATCTATATTTATATAACATAATTTGTTAAATTATGCCATTTACTAAAATGTGTAGTACATTTTCCAAATTCTAAGATGTTAAAATCGTGCCGAAATGCATGACTACGGGTTTGAGCAGATGCGTGAGCGATACCCATTTCTTAGGTGTTAAAATGGCTCTAGTGAAACGTATTCATGAATTGTTTTTGGGGATGTTGACACTTTCAGTCACCTCACCTTGGTAAAATGTCACGAGTCGTCACTGATTTATTATTCTAAATGCCAATCGATCGATAATAAAATTATTTGTATATAAATTTTTATTTTATTTTTTTTTTTTTTTTTTATTAATACTATAAATAAAACCCATTGACTGAGTAGTTTGGTACGTGTTTACTGCAGCTTATATATATTTATGTCATATGTGATTTTTATGATTGAATTTGTGAATAATGAAACATTCTATATAAAATTCAAACAACAACAACAACAAAAACATAAACAAAAAAATAAAACCATTAAATTTTAAATAAAGTCTGTGTAAAAGACGTAAGTGTGCAAACGGTGATATATATTGTATATACAATAATAATAGTTAATTGAAGCTTTGCATCAATTTTCAATGTGGGTGCACTTAAATCACGATTGTTTATTGAAATTGGTCATATTTTGCTAATAAACGTTCAATCTATGTATATGCTGCAATATAACTAAATTATCTGCATAAATAGACAAATTGTGGTATTACTTCAAACGTCGCATGTAACTACATCATGTACGTAAGCATAAGTAAATATATATTATGAAAATTAAAATACTATACACAATAATATGCATTAACAAATATAATAGTATAAAGTGTTTCGGTGTGGACGTCGAAAGCATGATCCATTGGATGATTTCAATATACTATATTTACGTTAAATTGCCAATTGATTTATTTATTTATTTTCAAAAATTTCAAGAACTAGTTAATTATTAATTAATTAATATGAAATAAAATACATATAACCGGGTGGAACAATGATTCATAATTTTATAATATGTTACTATCTGTTAATATCTAAATAAAATTTATATATATTAATATTATTAATATTAATATTTATCACAAATAAACAATGCAGATTAATATTCCTTCTTGTCACTATATAAACGAAATTTTTAGATAAATTTATAATTAAAAATATGGAATATTGATAGACAAATGTGTTTATATTATACTCGTACAAGTATTTAATTTTAATTTTAATAATTTTTACTATATATATATAAAAAACAAAAGGGGCCTAACCAATTTCTGTTAATTATATATCGGCACTATGTGTGTTTTTATTTTAATATTTATACGTCGATATTTATTATTATTATTATTAGTCGTATACCAATTTTGCGTATACCAATTTTAATTAAACAATTTTGCAATTAAATTTAGAATATAGTTTTTTTTTTTTTTTTTTTTTAATATTAAATTATAATATCACGTTGTATTTATAAAAACTAAACATTAACAATTCCACATAATTTGAATATGATATATATGTGTTGCACAAAAAAAAAACAACTAAATAATTATAATAACACACTAAATATTTAATATTTGTATCTATAACTATAAATATTATGATGAGAGATTAATAATATATTTATTTAATATTTAACCGGTTATACGAAAATATAGTAATTGTTTGTATCAAGTTCACGTTACTATTAAGACTGGCGATAATTTATAATAAATGTTAAATAATATAATTAAACTTATACCTGTGTATTGTGTGTATAGTTATATCGTTATATTACAATATAATAAGAAAAGATCAAGTGTGTACTTAAAATATATATGTAAATGTAATGGATAGTATATTGTCGTATGTCTATCTACTATATTTATGTTATATTAATATAAACACATATTTATATGTTATTTAAGTGAAAAAAAAAAAAATTGAAACTTAAAATATATTATTTATGAATATGCAAAAATTATTTCGCAATGTTAAACATAGTACATACAATTTATATATATATATATAGATATAACATTATAAGAAGAAGATGCCTATTATTTATTTAGTAACTTTACAATACTCTATGTATTGTATATACATTACTATTGTATATGTTTAAATTGATATATAATTAAAATATAAAATGACTTATAAATGTGATGTAAAACATTTTATTTTAAATTTATAGATATTTAATTAGTATCCCTTTCAATTTACACCGCTCCTCTATCCCTACAACGATCCATGCAAATGTTCCATTTTTTAAAAACAGTAATGAAAGTCTTCGTCTTCACCACATAGTTTTAACGATCTGAAATATTGAATAATAATTGCAAAAACCAAGATATCAACACATGTTATCACACTGTTATCAAGAAATTTGGTTCATTTTCATTGGCATTCAAAGTGGCAGTATAAAAACTATTTGGAATGCAGCACACACTTTTTTGAATGTTATAATTGGTAAGTGATATAAAGTTAAACTTAGACCATTCTTTGTCAATTCCTACAGTTTCAGAAATCGCTTACGACTAGTATGTTCACGTATTTGAAAGTAAAAAGCTAATATTTGCAAACACGCCACGACGTAATATATAAACTGATTCTATTTCTATATATATATTCAAATGTATATAGAGAGAGAGTAAAGTTATATTTAATTTTTTAAATTATTATTATAATTATATGAACAAATATTTATTAATTGTTATCTCATTCATATCACGTATAATTTAATTTTTCTTTTAATATTGCATATACACATACATAAATAGTTTTATTATCTGTATTTATTTATAATTGTAAGATTTGTTTTATAAAAATACTCGTGCATATAATGATGAGTGGTTATTTTTCCGTTTTTATTTATTTTTTTTTTTGTTTTTAATTATAAAATTGTGAACGAATGAACACCTCATATATTAATTAACGTAATTTTGTAATTTTAAATTATATTTTGTTCTATGTGTAATATATTATCTTATCATATAAATTTAATCATTTTTATATATATACATTTTTCTGAATTAAAATTATATCTAGATATATCACATAGATCGCATACCATTATAACTTTACATTACACATGTAATTAATATTATGTGTATAACTTTTGTTAAATTAAAGTAATCATTTATTGAGAAAAAATATAAAATTACAAATAAATAGTCTACAACAACCTCTTTGGGGTTCAATTTATGATTAAAGATAAATATTAATTAAAATAATTCAAATAAAACCATAACAAATAATTTATGGGCTAATTACTCATGTAATTTTATCAATTTAATAAGTTCTTGTCTGTAGTGATGGGCGGGTTTTTCCTACTTCGTTCAAAAAGTCATTTATTATTCCGCTTTACAAAAAGTGTGATAAAAATTATGTGGGAAATTATTAATTATGTGATTTTACAATATTTAATATACTAGGTCTATTATAAGTTTTGATCAATAGATAGATTGATTAATTGCACATTTTCAATTGGTGCTATACTTTAATTTGGGATATTATCATATCAATTATGGTCGATTGTAATCCTTTTGGATGTTTTGCTTATAATTACAATAAATAAAAAAATACTAATTCTTGAAGTGGTTCTTTTGTTAGATAATAATGCAAGTTTTTCCATTATCTTCTGGTGGAAAAAATAATAAATATAAAAATAATGATTTGATTTAAATATGAATTAATAATATACCCTACCATTATTTTGACTACAATTGTATAAATTATTGAGGTAACAATGACACACTAGTGTTATAAAATTTGATTGACTAGTCGAAGACATTTGAAAATGGGTATTACGTATATTAACCACAGGCTCAATATATGTATTCTAATATATGCTGCAATTATAAGAGTATCCAAAAGTAATAATCTTACATACAAATGTATTTGTTTATATAATTTAAAATTATATATCAGACCTCTATGATAAAATCGTAATATTACATAAATTGATAAAAGGAATAATTTTGTCGTTAGTGTTTCACAATGGATGTAAAAGTATTCAAATCAATTATAGATAATTAAAGATAATTAATAATAACTAAAAGTCATCAAACACTTTAAAACTTAATAGTATTCATTAAGTATATTATTATTGATTTTATATTTGTTGCATAGCATACCTAATAATGCCGTCTTTTTATGAGTAAATATTGATTTTTCGAACGGTCTTGTTTCAGAGCACATGGCTCAATTGTATGAATTGTTGTGAGGAACCGAATATTTTTTTAATTCGATTGAGCAGCTTTTGAAACTTCAGCACAGATCATAGTACTGGTTACACTAAAACTGTATATGTAAAATAGTTATTAAATTTTCATTTTAAACATATTTTCGAATTAAATAAATACATAATTAAATTTCAATACAAATTTTTGAAAAACTAAATAAATTTCTAATATATCACATTTGATAAAAATTGTCACGATATAGTGTGAAGTAGTTATATTGTAATGAGTATTAATTTAAAATACATATTGATTAATTTATATGCATGCAGCTATATAGGTACATATATTCATGTGATAAATAGAAAGACTTACAACATCTATGTGTTGTGTATACATATTTATGTTATATAATTGTTAATTGCTTAATTTCAATGCATTGTGAATTTATTATTTTCTATTTATAAATAAAAATTTCGAATTTTAATGTAATCAAAAATAAAGTTTATGTACCTGTTCTGTATGGATCAAGGTTCTCGTCTTATTTAGATGTATTCCATTTGACGTCAGTAAACAAGTGCAGCAATTACATCAATAGAAGAGTCGCCGCTGATTAGCCATGATATTGTGCTAAAAATATATACATTATTCCATTAAATTAATTTCTGATTACATATTACAAAAAGTAAAAAAAATGTTAATTGTATAATAAATAAACTAACTCTAACATACAACTCATATGTTTACAATATATTAAATAAATAAATAAATAAATAAATCAATATATTTGTAAAATTAATTAATTAATTATATAAATTAATATTTATTTAATAATGACGATATGCATATAAAATCAACGATAATTTATAATTTAATGGTTTTAAATTTCTAATTTTAAGATTTATGTATGATTGTTATTATACTTTGTCCTAATTATACTTTGGTTTATTTACATCGGTGGATTAGTGGCCGTTTGAGTTCGTTTATATATATATATATATATATATATTGTTGGCAATTATCATTATCAATGATAAAATTTTGAATTCGACTGAATTATCATTTGTTGGTTTATGGAATAAAATAATAAATACCTTTGAAAATATCGAGTTAGCACTTAATTTAGATTAACAATGTCGTCAATAGTGATATTGACTGTATTTCCTCATATAAGAATAATTTACTGAATGTTGTAATGCTTTGACAGTTGCACTGAAACGATGGGCTTGTGAGAAATAACTTGGGGATGTTATGTAACTCCGAGTCAAGTTTAATGCATTTACCAAATTTTCATTATAGAAAATAAATTACTTCGCATACGACGATATACCAAATCACCAATTGGTCTACAATTATCAAAATGTATATGTTTCCTTAATTCTATTGAACCAGTGAATGTATGCCTTGGTGATTCACCCATATAGTTCATTTGACAGGATGACGGAAAACAACACAACAGGTAGTCTGTTTCAGTATTCCCCGAACTAAAAAGATTCAATGGTGAAATCCAACCAACCCCTTCTAATTTTTATTTTATAATCAACATTATAATTTTCAAATTAGTGAAAATGTCGCCGTTTGTTTAGAATGATAAATGATTACGTTTAACTATAAAAAATATCTATAATTTGTAGATACACGTGCGTATTGATACGTGAGGATACATACACATTACATCATCCCGTTCAGATTTTACTGAAGATAATATTTATTTATAATATTATTAAAATAATAATTTATTAACATTTATTTTTAAACGCATATCTGTCGATATATTAAATAATAATTTAATTAATATTTTATTTACAATAGAGTTTTGTTTACGAATATAATTATGCAACTCTCTGAAAATTGTAAATAATATAAATATTTTTAAAAATTCCATTATTTTCACGTATAGTTTTAATTTTAATATATATGTAAATTTGAATACTTATTTATTTAATTCATTATATAAGAAATTGGAAGTGTTAAGGTTAAGGTCATCATAATATTAAAAACAAATATAATATAATTTATAATTTATAAATTATTAAATATGAAACAACAGGTAAACCTTATTACATCATGTGATTTACAGACTATTGACTACATAGTAAAATTTATAGATGAGTGAAGGTGATTTCATACATCGTCGTTGCATTTTCACATTTTTTTTATCGTACTTATATGTGTATTATGAAAAATTAATAGATAAAAAAATTTATTTATTTGTATACAAATTATATAATTTTTATTTTACTTCCTTCCATTTTTGTCAATACAATATATGTTTAGTTTTATTATTTGTAGTCGTTGGCTAAGTTACACACACATATTATTGCATACTTTATGTAGTATAACAATAAATATATACTATTTTTATCTATAATAATGTATAATTGGTCTGAGTTTTGGGATGTCAACTCGTCGTCTTTAAAGTCTTTTAATACATGCATTTTCGAACGGTCTTTGGAAATTATTTACTATGTTATCAATAAAGCTGATGATTTATGGAACTTGGTACGTTGATCATGTCATCACACGTTTTTTAAAGTATTTAGTAATAACGCTAACTATGTAGTTGATTTGGAACAAATACACTTTAGTGACGCATTCGATACTCTTGATTAGATTTTAAGTGTGCATTCCATATATACGGTTGTCTAACCAAACTTGTATTATTTTTCGGCAAACTCTTTATTGAGTCCACAAGAATGATTTATATTTCCTAGAACACAATATTTATTACAAAATAAACATAACAGAATCACAAATTAAATTATATGTCACTTATTTTAAATTAAAATATTTCATTTTTAATGTATACAATTTATTTTTTTTTGTTATAATTATTATAACACTTACATTATTATATATATCGCCTTTCTCGATGAAACACCGTAAAACATATCATACGCTTCTCATCAAGATATTCGAATGAACCAATAAAGTGTATTTAAATTTAAGTTAAGTCTTAGTTTTTTTAGGAAATTAAAAAAAACGATCAGAGTTGTTGAATAATTTGTGAAAAATCCCGCGAACCTGATAAATCATACTAAATTATCTGTATACAAGCTATATATATGGTATAGTTGTATTATATGTGGGAGGAACATTTCTTTTGAACATTAATCATACTTACATATAATATCATGTCAAATTTATTCAATTATATTTATTTATTCAAATTATTTGAACTTTATTTAACAACAAAAGAAAAAAAAACTAATTATTCTAAATTAAATTGAAAGCTTATTTCACCATTTAATATATTACAATTTGAATGACCAATAATAACATTACCTTTTTCCACTGGTACAGATTTTTGTGTTATATAAACACCTTGTCTTGTATGAATATCCCACTTAACAAATTCATTGATTTCGATCGGTGCAATAGGTCCACATGTAACAATATTTTCATCATTTAGATGCCAATCAACCCATAATGCAATACCATTATAATTACCATTTATTTCAATTGGTAATTCAAATGATGAACAGTGCATACAATCAAGAACTTTAAAATCAAATTCAAATAACAATTTTCCGAATCCTAATGCTTTGCATGGATATTCCCATAATGGTTGTGGTTCAATTAATGCAGTCACTTTTTCAGCTGAATTTTCTACAAATTTATCAAAAATATCTAAATCAAATCCTTCACACATTCCAAGTGGTGTCCGGATTTTATGTAAATCTAAAAATTCAACTGGGACTGCATAAATATGCGCACGCATCGGTAATATTTTAATATTTTCTTGAAATTTATCTTTGACGTCTTTCAACAAAGTTGCGAAATAAAAATTATCCCATGGTAATATAGATGATATAAAACTAGGTTCACTGACAATATGTGTAATTTTTGATATATTTGGTATTTCATTAATATTTTCAATTACTGTAACATTTTTTAAATCATTAAAATCAATAAATTGTTTAATAGTCGAACGTGAATATTTATTTGATTCAATATAATAAACATGTTTTGCACCAAGTTTACTGGCCACAAGACCAAACATTGAACCATCACTTATATTTAATACCACCGATTCTGTATCAATTTCGCTTTCTAATATTTTCAAATATTTTTTATTTCTTTTATTATCATTAAGCTGACCGATTCGTGTTCTAGAATTGCTCAAATGAAAACCACATGTACAAATTGGTGGTTCATTTGCACTTAACTCATCTATATTAAACCATAATGAATATTCATCATGATTACAATTAATTGTTATACTTTGATCTTCTTTTACAAATTGTTGTTGTGGTAAATAATATATTGCTTGCATCCAATGATCACGCCATGGAAGCGATTCTTTATGTTTATCCTGAAATTTATTATTTTGTAAATTTGGATGATCCCAATATGGAGCACAACTTAATATAATTTCATTATCTTGATCCATATGTAAAATCCACCACATAAAAACAACTTGAGCAGTGCCATTTCGAGTTGCTGTACATTTTAATTGAATAGATCTAGTTTTTGGTATATCACCATTTTGTCCCGACCAATCAAAATGAAAAACTGGTGTTGGTTCAATTATTGTGCGAAATTTATCGGGATCAAATTGATTTAATTGTACATCATGAAGTGCCGCCGATCCATTGCAATTGCGTATTATATGAGGAATATCAATAATTATTTCCCCATCTAAATTAGCTAAACTATTTGGGTTATTCCATGCTTTTGCAAATGGACTTTCTACAACTTGTATAAATATAGTTGCAGAATCGGGTACTACAATACAATCATTATCTAATAAACATTTATGTGCATGATGGAAAGTACTTAATGCACCTTCACCTATTAATTCTGTATCAAAAACTTCTGTAACTAATATATTAGCTAATTGTTTCATATCACCATTTTCACCAACGGTAATATTAGTTGAACGTTTTTTTATTATCTTAATTAGATTAGACATGTTGTTTTTAGCTATAATTTTTTCAGCACAATCAGCCATTGGTGTAAATGCTTCACATGCGGTTACAGAATCAGCACCACATTTTACTGCCATCATTGATAAAATACCAGTTCCAGTACCAATATCAAGAACATTTGCCTTCATACCTTTATGATGATAAGTATCAATGGCTTTTTTTAACGCCATATAATATTTTTGATTACGTTCCGTATCATGTAGCATATCGGCAAATCCAGAACGAGCAATTTCTTGATGATAATCATAATTTTCACACAGTTGCCATTCCGCTGAACCGGTAATAGGATTCAATATTTGTTTAAATGTTGACATTTTTCTGAAAAGTGCACGCATTCACTAAATGATAATATTATTTGTTAAACTAATTTCTTTAATTTAATAAAAATGAATGTTTTGTAGGTTATTTTTAATTGAAATGATTTTTATCAATTTTAATACGTAATTGAAATTTCCTCTAGAGTGCTGGTCGATCGAGCTGAATTTTGCTAATGATTGTGTTGATGATGATTATTGAAGGACTGTGACAGATTGACAGTGACAGCAATGAAATAGATTGCTGTATAAAACCCCACGTAGAATAATCTGTTGCGTGAATTGAGTGCGTTATCATATTTACATATACAAATGCTTTCATTTAAAATTCTATTTTTATTCTTTCAAATTTATTATACTGAAGTTTTTTTTATTATGTTAATTAATTGTTCATCATCCATTTTAAAAAATATAAATAATGCTAAAAAAAATATATATAAATTCTAATTTAACTTTTGATGTGTGATTCGTTTCGATTTTAAAGATTTAAAAACGCAATCTTCCAATGGTTTCGACTTTTCGACTTCGATGCGATTCGTCTTGCATGTAGGCTGTATGTGGAAATTTGATTTAAGACCGATATGACGTTCATTTGACAGTTCAGTTAATTTTTTTATTTAAATATTTATTTGATTTATTTATATATTTTTATATTATTATATATTTTGGTTTTTATTTATTTTTGTTATTATTTAATTAAAATGATTAAATTAAATTAAGTTAAATTATATTTTTATTTCATTTTAATAAATTTCATTTTTTTTTTGACTATTGTTCTTTTTATTTATTGTAAATGTGTATGATTATTTAATTATTTTAATTTATTTGGTCATTTTTTAAATTTGGGTTTTTTTTAAATAATTGTGATATTTTTATGTGAGTAATTAAGATTATTTTTTGTATAGTTCGTTATTGAAATTTTATATGTTTTAATTAAAGAAATGAGCCTGTAATGGCTGTAATTCAAATTTTTGCATGTAAAAATACTTTATCAGTTTTTCTGCTACTTGTTGCATAATAATGTAATAATATAATAAGATAGCTATATAGCTATTATATAAATTACTAGAGCTAGTAGTTAATTGACATAAATAATCCTAAATACAAAAGAAATACGAGTACACTTATAAGTTAGAAACTAAAGTACGAAAGTATAATTTAAACGCTTAAATATGTTCAGTTTCTAATGTGCTGCAAAATAAAGTAAGTTTGGTTGTATTGTATGATGACCATTTACAGTTCCAATCATATCAATTAAAACCAATTAAAACTAATAATCTACACTACAATTAATGTTTGTACTCAAAGAAATGAACAAAATTATAATACAAAACAAATAGAAGCAATCATATAATAATAGTAAATCGATAATTTTACAGTCTACAGTCTACACTATTTGAGTTATCTTTGCATAATTGATTGAGTTCAAAACAACTACAGGCATATGTGTATAACCTTGATATTTTTGTGTATGATATGATATTAAAAAATAAATATTAAAGTAAAATAAAGGATTGTATTAATATTAGATATATTAGTTTTATTATAAATTACAAAATTATACTGATTTTACTCTCATACTCTGTTATTTTAAAAGGAAATGTAACTGGTAAATTCAGTAATTTCTTTTTCTTTCCACCCTAAAATCAAATGGAATCGCTTGTAATTATTATTTTAATTCAAAAATATTCAATACTTCCAGTATTTATTTCATATTATTAATTTTTTTAATGTGCAAAACAAGTCCAGTAATATTATATTATATACGAAAGTAGTTTGACCTTAATAAATACTAATTAAACTGGAATCTAAAGTTCATAAACGACTATTTTGTTAGCTCCCAATCATACCGGAATAAATAATTCGAACAATAAAATGTTAACATTCACTTTCATTTTCATCAACAAGTTTAGTAAGTATATAGACGTAGACTTGTGTGTTGTCGATAGATTTTATAGTGTTTTGTTTGAAATTTTACTTTACTTTAACATTATATATTATCATTTAAAATTAATTGCGTGATTGTTTTTTGCTTCAAAAATATATTATGGTATATGGTCAAGTAGAAAGGTAAAATTTATATCTCAATAAATTATAATTATATAAATAAAATATTGGTAAATTTTAATATTAATTTAATTAAATTGTTACAGTATATTTAATCATTATCAACGACAACAAATCTTTAATAAAATGTTACGTGTATCGACAAATGCAGGCAGACTAACTAACTTAGTAAGTATAACACATTCGACTGTATTTTATTTTATATGAAAAGGAAAGAGACAATAAAAACATAATAGATAACAAATTTGTTAAACAATTAATATATAATGACTAGTTAAAAAAATAATAATAAAATTAATTTTTATTTTCGTAGTGATAAAATTATTATCATAATATACGACAGAACAAATTAATTAAATTAATTTTATATTATTAAATTTGATTTTTGTCTTCTTTTTTTTTTTTTTTTTAAGAAAATGGGTATAGAATTTCTAAATGGGAATGTAACAAAAAATTTTGTACGAGCATCGTCATCCACAAATTTAGAGAAATTACCATCATTTCCATTACCGAAATTAGAAGATACGATACAAAAATATTTGCGTTCTGTACAACCTCTATTACAACCAGATGAATTTCAACGTTCAACGAATATTGCTAATGAATTTATTCAATCAAAAAATATTGGTAGTAAATTACAATCTTTATTACAACAACGTGCGAATACTAAGGAAAATTGGTTATCAGATTATTGGATAAAAGCAGCATATTTAAGTTATCGTATATCGGTAGTGGTAAATTCAAATCCGGGTTTATTTTTTCCAACCAAATTTTTTGAAAATGATTATCAATGGTTATTATATGCATCGAAAATAATATCAAGTTCAATTTTATATAAAGACTTAGTGGATCAAAATAAAATGAAACAAGAATATGCTGGTAAATATCCATTAGATATGAGTCAATATAAGCAAATATTTGGTACATGTCGTATACCAGCACGTGATGTTGATACTATAATTTACAATCCAAATTCAAAATATATTATAGTGGCTTATAAAAATGCAGTAAGTTTAAATAAATAATTTAAAAATTACAATAAATAGTAGTGGTTAATAATGATTGTTGTTACCTATATTATTAATTAATTTTATTATTATCATTTTTTTTTCATATAAAAATCTAATGTAGTTTTTTAAAATTAATGTATACGGTTCAAATGGTGTAATATCAGAAAATGAAATTATCGAACAACTTTTATTAATTGTACGTGGAAATGTACCAATTAATATCCCAGTTGGAATTTTAACATCAGAACATCGTGATACATTAGCTGTAGCATATGAAAAATTAATTAAAGGTAAATTATATAAATAGAAAATACTTGCAAAACTTTTAAATTGAAAATTATAAGAGTTTACATTTATTTTTTATTAAAACTTTAATATATTAAATGGTTTCCCTTAAATTATATATTATGGATAAGTAGTACTGGTCATAGCATATATATGTATAGCATGTAATAATTTTAAGCTCTATATACATAATTCAAATCTTGATATATAAACGTAATAGTAGATAACATCGATTTTTTATTCATTTTGTTTAATTTTCATTGTTGAAAGTATATTTATATTTTTCAATTGGAAACGATATATAATAAATGTAAATGTGGTATGGATTCATGAGACTATTACATGTTTGCGTTATCAGAAAAATAAATACCTTGTACAAGTACAGTGCGTCATGGGTAAAATTTATGTGATATGAACTATTATCATCTATTATAACAACATAAAAAAATTTCTTTAATCAAAATAATAGTAGCAGTTGTAGAATTGTGGTTTTATTGTTAGGTTTTCAACATTGATTTTCAATTCAATTAAAATAAATTTTATAATTAACATAATTATATATTGTTATATTTTCAGATCCTACAAATAAAGAATCTGTGGATATAATTTCAAAATGTTTATTTATCGTGTGTCTTGATGAGTCCGTACCATTTACCCGTAATGTTGACGAATTAAATGTTGCCAGTCATCAATTAATACATGGTGGTGGTTCAAAGTATAATTCCGGAAATCGATGGTTTGACAAAACAATTCAATTTATTGTTAATCGAAATGGTATAAATGGTATAAATTATGAACATTCACCAGCTGAAGGACAACCGATAGCTACCTTAACCGATTTTATATTAAAATATTTGTATGTTTATTTAATTATGATACATAATACATATATATATAGAAAATTTAATATTTATAATATAATTTAAATTATTTGCAGAAAAACAGAAACTTCAGATGATAAACGTATTCTATCGACAAATACAGATAAACCTATACAATTAAAATTTAACATCACCGAAAACATATTAAATGACATAAACATTGCTTCAGATAATATTGATAAATTATCACAAAATTTAGATATGAATGTTATTGAATTTAAATCTTTTGGAAAATCATTTATTAAATCACAAAAAATGAGTCCCGATAGTTTTATACAAATTGCTATGCAATATGCATTTTATAAGTAATTCATTTATAGTACTAATTATTTAAATTATGTATTTTATTTATTTAACATTTATATTTCTTAGATATCACGGTGAACCAGCTGCTCATTACGAAACAGCACAACAAAGAATGTTTATCTATGGTCGTACTGAAACAATTCGATCATGTTCAATCGAATCAATTGCGTTCGCTAAGGGAATGTGTAATGCAAAATTAAATGATTTGGAAAGAGTAAATTTATTAAAAGAAGCTGTAAAAGGACATAAAGATTATACTGTTATGGCAATGACTGGTGCTGGTGTTGATCGCCATTTATTGGGTTTAAAATTAATAGCAAATGATAATGGAATTAAAATACCCGAATTTTATAGCGACAAAGCATTTGTTAAAAGCACACATTTTAGAGTATCAACAAGTCAAGTTAGTAATTATTATTAAATAAATTTATATTTATAATATATATGGTTAAGATAAATTATATGTGTGATGATGTGAATGGTTGTTGTAATATTATGTAATTGTTTTAGTTTTACCATACACAATGGAATATAAGTATAACCGTATAACTGAATATACAATATATATTCATGCTTGAAAATAACTAAAATGTTATAGATTACCTTTTCTGTATATTATCTTTTATAAATATTTTGATTATTATTTATAACATTTATAAAAAAAAAATTTATCTTTGCTAAAGTTAATAATAATCTTGTAATCAAGTTTATGTGTGTGTTTGTGTTTGAGACTTTTATTACTACTTCGCTAATTTCATGTTTGTATATTAATTATTGATGTAAATTTCTTTTTTAGGTGGCTTCAAATAATAAAGTATTTATGTGTTATGGACCAGTTGTTGAAGACGGTTATGGGATTTGTTATAATCCAAGAGATAATGAAATGTTTTTTGCTGTTTCAGCATTTAATTCATGTTCAGAGACTAGTGCTAAAAAAATGGGCGATGCATTAACAAATGCATTACAAGATATGTATACGATATTGTGTAATGCAGGTGAAAAACCTAAAAGTAAAATGTAAAATTATATCGTATAACTTTTGTGCATATGAATGGTGGTATGTACAATTATGAGAAACACGCACAATATAAAAATTAATATATATAAACATTAATATGTTATCGGAATTTTTTTTATTTTTATTATTATATTATAATGCAAAAAAAAATATGGGTAAATTTTAATTCATTTTTTAATATGCAGTTTTAAGTGGTTTTCGTGTTGGACCCATTGGTAAATGTTGAATTTTATTATTAAATTCGCATTTCATGGCTGTTACCCATTCACCTGATTTGTAAATTAATAACATAAATATAAACATTTGATATTATTTTGTAAAGACGGATTTTTTTTGTCGAAATAAATATATTTTTTTAAAATAATTAATAATATTTACCTTTTTTTAATATTTCTTTCACATAGTTACTTAATTCTTGTTGCACCTTCTTAGCTTTTTCTAATTCATTATTTTTTAAATGTTCTATAATTGCTATTGATTTTTCTGGGCAAATACTAAGTGTTGTCATAATAGATGAATCGAATCCAAGTGCAAGTGCACCACATAAAATTGTATCAGCACCCAAAAATATACTACGACCCGGTTTTAAACAAGCTGTTCCTTGATCTAAATCACCAGATGTATATTTTATACCAACAAAATTTGGTATTTGATTTTCAATTAAATTTAAAAATCTTGGCATATTCACTGGAAATAAATTAGTGTATTAAATATAGAGCTCGGCTACAAATTTATTAATATATTTACAATTTACACCACTAAATCCTGGAATATGATAATATAATAATGGTACTGTTGGACAATACACTGATATGGCCTTAAAATAATCAATTAAGTCTTCTTCAGTTTTTGGTTTAAAATATAATTCCGGTAAACTTAAAATTGCATCGACACCAATTTTTTGTGCATGTTTAGCCTATAATTAATCATAATCATAATAAAAAATAAAATAAATACAGATTATTGTTTAATGTAATAATAATAATAGTTATATAATCACCAACCAATTCAATGACATCAACAAATGGTGCTCCACCAATTTGTACCATTAATGAAATTTGATATTTTTTACATGCTTTTTGCCATTCTTCAGTAGTTTTTTTACGTTCCAAAACATTCATAGACATTCCTTCACCAGACGTTCCATTCACTAAAACACCATGAACACCTTTACGTTTTAAAAATTCAGCGTATGGATCAATAATATCATAATTTACATGATTTTCTCTAGAATAAATAAATAATATCATAAAGTGTAATAATTTATATATACTTACATGCAGTAAATATTCAAACATTAAAATCTATATAAAAAAAATCATTATACTCATTATTAAGAAATGAAGTAAATACCGGTGCCATTAAACCTTTAAAATTATATTGAACCTTGGCCATATTTTCACTTTTTTTACTGATAATTTTGATTATATTATTAAGCGTATGTAAAAGAATAATAATTTGAATATATTATAAAAGAAGTGGTTAGTTTGGTATTGTAAATATCGAATGATGATCTCAACCAATTAATTTTAAAAATAATACTAAATTATCTTTCAGAAATTTTATATTATTTTACTTTATTATATATGTTTGTTTTACAATGACAAAATTAAAACAGACCAAAAACATTCTCTTAAATTTTGATAAGACGACCAATTTTGTATATATATATGTTATACTACAGTTTCAGTTGAACACATACACAAAACACAATATTGTACGACTTATCTATCGCATCGAGTTCTTCATCTTTATATTGGCTCATTCATATTTTTATAGTTATAAATATTGAGATACAATTGTTTTCTTTTATTATTATCTTATTAATTTTTTATTCCAAGTAGGTATTTAATCACAAAGTATTATAATTATATAATAAATAATGATTAAAATATACTTACCAACCATATTCCATATTTCTTTTTTTATCAACTGATATATAATATATTATTTTCAAGATAACATCACTTGTTGTTTCACTTATAATCAAGCGAAATACTTTAAAATGTATAAACACAATTGTTTTTATTTATGTACACGAATAGATTTGATTTATAAAGATTGCAATTATTGGGAACTTTTAACTGAATAAAAGTGTTCGATATTGCGTAGATTAGATGATTAGAAGATCTAACACTGAACATAATTGAACTGATAAACTGAATCTATTTTTGATCACTAGTTATTGAGATCGGGAACAATGATCATTTATTTATTATCGCACTACCCAATCACAATAATCTCTGTGCCATTGATAAAGATACCGTCTTTTATTTACGATATAAAATAATAATATGAATCTTGCGGAATTATTGAATATTGTTGAAATTATTATTATGAAATTTCAAAAAATTTCACAATGAAATTTATGAGTCGTTTTTCCATATAGACAATAGAAAATACTCAATTTTTTAAACGCAATCCGTTTTACGACTCGAATTGTTTATTGGGAAGTGCTGGATTCTGCAATAGTAATTGAACTGAAAATATTTAAATGTCAAATCAATGGTTATGCAAAAATTTTCCTTTTTCACTCAAAAAAACGAAATTTTGTTCTATTTATTTTCTATTCTACATGTCCTGTTTCAATATTTTGGTTTTTATTTATTAAATCTAATTGTAAATTAAAAGAATAAAAAGTAATTATATATGAAATATAAAATTATGTAAAATATTTGATAATAATTAATTCATTGTAATGTATATATAAAAATTAAACTAAGATTTATATTTTAGTTAACAAAGAGACCCAGACGGTTTTATAAATTTATATCAACCAATTGAAGTAATGTAAATTTTTGTGTGTTCATAAGTTCATAAATCTTATCCTTATGCATTGAAAAAATAAATTAGAATTGTTTGTAATAAGCTAAACTATAAATTTTATATTATATAAACTAAGCATCGGCAAGTATACCTAACCTAAAATAACAATTTCCTATAATATGTTCAGGCCGATTACAAAATACATGTTAATTCATTAAAATTGGAGATTAAATCCATATTCAGTCTATGGTAATTCAATGATTTATTAATACGTTCTGATCAATTTGTTTTTACTTTTTTTTTCATTAATATAGATAAATATTAGATGCAATTAGTTTACCTTAATTTAAATTTTCTTTCCCACAAATACTTAGAGGCAGTTTATGATATTCATTTTGGTTTTCATTTGAAAGTAGATCTGATGTATTAATGAATTGTATATACCGAGAACATAATTAAATTTGCATCGTTCATTCATACTATTTACTTATATATAAATTATTAACAACAATTACATGTACACAGTTTATTATATTATTAAATTTAATTGGTTTTTAAATTATGCAATAATTGCTATTTCGTTAACATCGCAGAAAGTGGTAAACCTTTATTCGAAAAATTATAAATACCATATGATATGATTTATCAAATTAATTATTTACACGCAAAATTATATTGTTAAACACTATGGTGATTAAAAAAAAAAAAACTAACATCCAGTCAAACTTATTAATTTTATAAAACTTATTCTGTATATATGCATACAATCGAATCAATTTATTAATATTAAGTTTTAAGTTATTCTTTTAATATAATTAATTAAATAATATTCTTCCATTTTTTAATGCGTTATTATTACTATTTTCAGTTTACTTAAATGATACTATACAATAAGAAGATAAAAAATTTTCTAGACCATTGGCCTGGTAAAAAATATTTTGGTGTTTATAGATATCTTCCATTATTTTTCATATTAGGAGCTGCTCTTGAGTTTTCTATGATCAATTGGACAGTTGGAGAAACAAATTTTTGTAATAAATTGAATATTTTTCATTAATTTTTATTTAATTTAATTTAATTTAATTTAATTTTATTTTATTTAACAGACCGTACATTTAAACGTACCCAAGCTAAAACAATAGTTGAAAATCTTGATAATCGTGAAAATATTACACAAACAAATTAAATTATTATTAAATATTATAAAATATAGAAAAAATAAATAATTATGCCAGCTGGAGTTAGTTGGAGACAATATATAACATTTCTTTCAGTTGCAATGCTATCAATGTTTGCCGGCTCGCAATTAGTTCATATGTACTATCAACCATTAAAAGATTTGGATAAATATGTAGAAAAAGAATTGGAAAAACATGATCGGTTAAATGTATTTAATAAAAAGAAATAAGAATTATATGTTTAACAGAAAAATTATTTAATAAATGTTATTGCTATAAAATTTAATAACATTTTTTATCTATACTGTTTAAGAAAAATAAAATCGAATTATATGCGCTATAAACTATCTATACTATAAATAATAAAATTAATTGATTTTATTATTAATTAGTTTAATATCCGCTAAATTAAAAACGGTATAAATAATTACAGAACTCTTATACAAGAACAAGAGCTCATATATAATTATGTCTCATTTAATTTAAATGTGTTATAAAGTAATGTTGTTTAAATTTATATTAGTATAAATCCTTTTTTAAATATTAAAAATTTTAAATTTGTGTTTGTCTTCAATTTGATAATTATATATATTTACTTTTGAATTTTTTTTATTTATTAAAAAATAAAAATAAGAAAATAAATTGTATTTTTTAAAATAATTGTAAATTACAATAATTATTAGTAAGTACTTGAAATTATACATCGTGTATTATTTTGTAGGTGACCTTCGAGAAGTGGTTATTTTTTAATTTTTTTTTTCTTATGAAAATGATTTTTATATTAATTATTTTTCATAAGAAATTGTAAAATCTAATTGAATCGATAATACAAATTAATTTATTTTAAACATTGAAATTACTACTTAAAGCAAGAACTTGAAAAAAATATTAAATTTTAATATATTAAACAATTAGTCGGTCACAATAAAGTCAATCATTTTTTTTTCTATTTTAACAATAAAAGAAAAAACCGTATTTAAATTATACTGTTATATTGACAATTCTATAATTCTCTAGAATTATGTTCATATATTTATAAATTATAAATACAATAATATATATACAATTTCAGATTTTATCAGATAATAATTAAAAATGAACGAAAAACTATCAAAATTTTATGAAACTAAACAAAATCAAAATACAATGTTTAATACAATGTCAAATTATGTTGACATAAATAATATTCCAAATCCGCGTTATAATAATAATTTACTTAAAAATAATAATAATATTTATAACAACAATAATAATACAAATGGTAACAATAATATTAATATTAATAATAACCAGAAAACAATTGGTCCGCAACATTTAAATTATCCAAAGCAACGATATTCTCCATATACTGGACGAAATCATTCGAATTCAAATATTAATACATTGTCTTATCATAAAGCAAATAATCAATATTCGGATAATTTTTTTACGGCTTTAAATAATCATGCAAGTGATTCAACAGCCGCATCAATTGATAAAAATAAGGAAATTGATAATAATAATATGAATAATATTAATAATATTAATAATATAAATAATATTAATAATAATATTAATAATAATATTATTAATAATAATCATAAAATTAATAATACTAATAATAATAATAATAATAATAATAATAATAATAATAATAATAATAATAATAATAATAATAATAATAATAATAATAATAATAATAATAATAATAATAATAATAATAATAATAATAATAATAATAATAACAACGATAATAATAATAGTAATGATAATGATAATCAAAGTGATAATAATAGTGTTATTAGCGAAAATAATACAAACAGTAATAATAATAGTACTTGTAGTAATAATACTAATAATAATAATACAAATAATAGCATTTCATTTAATCCATCTTCAAATCTTAATCAAAATGATCCATTAAATACAACGGTTACATTACAAATTAGTAATTTAGATTTATCATTGGACGAAGCAAGTTTAAAACAATATTTGGTATCACATTTAAAACCAATTACACCAATTATATCGTTTTGTTTCGAAGGTTGTTATTCGGCTAAAGTTAAAGTTCCATCACAACATTATGCAAAACAAGTGGTTTCATATTTACATCGCAAACGTATTGGTCACAAAAGAGTTGTTGTATCATATACACGTGAGTCTTCGTCAATGGAGTTATCAACATTACGATGTCAAGTAGCTGGGCTACTTAAAGTAAGTATAAACTATATCTTTAGTGATTTTCAGAGTATTAAAATTAACCATATGTTCATTACTATAATTTTCAAAATTAATCTAATATGCATGAAAAATCCTTCTCTTGTAGTGAATTGTCCTTTTAATATATTGTATATAAATTTCATAAACAATTTACTATAAAAATACTCTTACAAATTCGCTCTATATTTACAGTGGCTTCTTTTACCAAAACGATCTTCAAAAAACAATTTGTTTTTGTACAGATGCATTTGAACAAAAAGTTTATATATTATAATTATAATAAAAAATAGAAATAATAAAATGTTTTTAATCCCTCTTTATTTATTTTAATATTATGATTTATATTATAGGATATTCCACATTATAAACTTTCAATATATAAATTCCGTGAATTATTTCAATCGCGTTTTAAAACATCAATAAGTGTTTTAGATTTATATAAAATGCAAGATATATGTAATATTATAGAAAATAAAAATGATGATAAATATATTAGTTTGCGTCCGGAATTAATAACTTCCATTGAAAATAGTGATTTAATGGAATGTTTACAACATAGTATACCCTATTGTGTACAGCATTTTATAAAGGAACAACATCGCGGTTGGGCCGAACAAGAAATGGAACCGTTACCAAACGTTATGATGTCAATAGCCCAAATACAGTCAATTATTTATCCATTATTACGATCACATAAGGGTGATATACCAATTACTAGTTTAGTTTATTGTATTGAAGGTGAATTAAATATTAAAGTACAGAAAAATGATAATGGTGTAAATTTAGAACATATAATTTCATGCGTTAATGGTGTACAAATTGTAACCAATAAATTTGGTATAAAAATTTTAAATTGGTTACAGCAGCAGCAGCAACAACAACAATCAACAACAGATAATCAAATAAGTCGTGAATATAACGATGAATATTCTACTAATGGACGTTATTCAAAATTAAATAATATTACCGATCCATTTTATCAGATATCACGTGAAGTTATTGAATTGGTAAAAACAGCACCAAAATCAACATTAAAATTTAATCGTTTTATACCAGCATATCATAATCATTTTGGTAAACAATGTCGTGTTGCTGATTATGGTTATACACGTTTAATTGATTTACTAGAAGCACTGTCCACGGTTATCCAAGTTATGGGTGATGGTGAGAATCGTCAAATTACATTAACTCATAAAACTCAAATACGACGTTTTACATCGGATCTTTTACGTATTTTACGTACGCAAACAAATAAATCAATATTGCTTTCACAATTGGAACGTATATTTACATCAACACAAATGAAAATTTTCGATATAACTGAATATGGTGTTTGTAACATTGAAGATATATTAGATGGACTGGTTAGTAGTGATGTTATTGTTTTAAATCCGGTGCCAAATGGTAATGATATATTGATATCAATATTAAAGCGTAAGCAAACACCAATGGAATTAGATAAAACATTCTTATTTGCTGGCGAAATGGTTGAATTAATTAAACATGCACCGCAATATACGGTACCATTTGAAAAACTTGTACGTTCATATCATTATCATTTCGGTTATCAATTACGACTTTGTGATTATGGATTTTCAAAATTAGCCGAATTAATGGATGCAATAACTGGTGTTATTGAAGTAAATTAATATATATTTTTTCTGTTGTTTGTTTGCTTATTTTATTTTTTTTAATATTTTTAATATTTTATAGATGGAATTTTCAAATGATGAAGATAGAAAAATTTTCCTATCACCAAAAATTGCTCAACGTGTATTTTCCGAACAATTAAAAGATTTAAATAAAGTATTAACTGGTGTTAGTACATCACTTGTAACATTAGGAGACATATTAAATTTACATAAAAAGCAATATGGTTATCAAATTCAACCACAAGTATTAGGTTTTGATAATATATTAACTGCTATTCGGAATTTACCATTCATTGAAGTAAGTATATTATTTTTTGGAAAAAAAAAAAAAACCAAAAAATAAAAATGTTGATTAATTATGTTATTATTTTTAGTTATTTTCATCAAATGAATATTGTTATATAATTTGTCATCATGAAGATAACGTATTTCGTTCGTATTGCTATATTTTATGTCGTTATATTCTTGATTCTGGTAATGATACAATGACATTATCAGATTTTATGAATTTAGCAACAATTGAAATGAATGAACCGATACCATTACGAACTGTTGAAGCAATGAAACATATTATTGAAGTAGCTACTTTATTAATTTATATAATTCTTATTTAATATATATACGCAAAATCATACACATATTAGAATTGATTGATTAAATATAAATTTTAATTCCATTATAGATTCATATTGTTAATAATACTCATATTGTAACCCTCTCACATACGATGCAATTAATATTACGTATTATACGTGTTTTGGAAACAAGAAATATTGTTATAATTTCTGAATTAAAAAATATTTTAAATTTATCACTTAACAATTTCTTTGAATTAGGTTTGTGCTGTTTACATTAATTTTTTTTATTACATATATTGAAAAAAATACAATAATTATTATTATCATTGAATTACATACTAATTAACAAATTGAATTTTTATTTATTTTTCTTTTACAGGTTATCCTAATTTATGTTCTTTGATTCAAGCATTTCCAGATATATTTCAATTGACATCTAGAATTACATTTGATAGAAGTGAAATTAAATTAATTCCAGAATGTATTTGTAAATATTAAAATTTTATTTTTATTTATTATTTTTAAATATGTTTATAACATTTTGCGTTAGAGAAAATAATCGTTATACTAAATGTTTTACACAAAATTTTCAATTGAAGTCATACATAATCACATATTGTGAGGTGATCTTTGATTTATCAATTTTCAATACCATATGTGTCGTCGAAAATGATCTTTTATTGTGTGTGTCATTTTACCATGTGTTAAAATAAAGAATATTTCCTGTAAATATATTTGAAATGTATTAACCCATAATTTTCCCAGAAAGATGTATCAACATTTAACATTTTTGTATCAGAAATTTTGGTTTTAGGTTTCATTAGTGCCGACAACATTTCTCAATCAAATTTCTAGGATATCAATACATAAACTTTTTCGAATTTATATATTCACGAGACAACTATATTTCAATATTCATTTTTCGTATAATTTCTATTTCTATTTTATTTTATTTTCTATTTGCTATAGTAATAAAAAAGAACAGTATTAAACGAGATAATGTTTCAAAAAAAATGTCATATCAATTGCCTGATCAGTATATACCAGCAACACAAGTATTAACCACATCAATGCCGCAATCGATATCATCATTACCAATTGCAAACAATCAATCACAATTATCGTCACAAATGGATGGACAATATCCATCAGTAAATGATGTTAAATCAAATTTTTATGATCAACAAACATATCAAAATTTTAATAATAATGATAAAACAATTAAAAATAATCCATATATGACTAATTATAATTACGAAGAACAAATATCGACTAAACGAATGTCTTATAATAATGAAAATTATTTTGTAGAAAGTAAGTACATAACATATTTAATAATTATTGTGAAATTTAAAACTATTTATTTTTTGTGTATATTTCTAATTATTATTTGTGTGTTCTTCTGTAATTTTTTTTTCTTTAGTTGGAAAATATCATGCAAAATATAAAGCATATAATTTACCAAATGGTACTACAAATGGTACAAATTATCAAAATTCTAATTTTAATGCAAACCCACATAAAATGAATAATAATGATAATATAACTGATGTATCAATGAATTCGAATACAAAATATCCAGAATTTGAAATGAATTATAATGCAAAAGATATAAATAAAAAATTAGCATCAAAACGGTTACTATCATTATATTTTGATCCACCAAAACCGGATACACCACCTGTGAAGGTAAATATTATTATATTATATGCTATATGTGTACACAAAAATATGAAAACACATTATGCAATAAGTATAATATTATAATAGCTCTTAGTTTATATTGGCATATATAAAATAATAAAAATTCACAATCGACAATATTCCATTCTATTACAATAAAATTAATTATATTTACAGAATATTCCATTTTGGTTGGATCCTGTCTGGAATGATAATATGATGTCATCACCAGTTGAAAATGTAAGTATACATATAAAACTTTTATTGTATTATATTATATTATACAATACTATATTATAAATGTATATAGGTCCTATATTTCTCAACATTTTGTGTGTGTTAATGTGGTTGCATACCAGTTTGTCTAGAATTAATTATATTTATCACAAACTGTTTCATCTGTTTTTTTTTTTAATTTTTATATGTTGGCAAATTCATTGTGTTTTTATATGATTTTGTTACCACTGTATACATTTATTTTAGTTTCGTATAGTCCATTTTTAATATATTCTTAAATCGCATATAAATAAATTTATAATTTAAAATGAAGATCAAAATTAACATCTATTTCTATTATATTACTATAATACAAAAATTCATAAATTTTTAAATAGTCATTTGATTGACATCGGTAAATATAGATGAGACAGTTTGTGTAGTTATAAAATTGTAGTGTTTTGTGAATCGGTTAAATTAATAGAAAATATAATGGTTCAATTTAAATACCGGGGTAAGTTGTATAAGATGATTACATTATTATTATAATAGAGTAATTGTAAATTTTACGACGCGTATACTCACATGATCTATATAAGCAACGCACATACACATTTATTCTGATTGTGATTTTATAATAAAAAATAAAATTTATGTTTCCGGAAGAATTTTAATATATACATAATATAAAAATAGTAATTTATATTTTTTCGAGAATATTTTTGGTCTTTGTATTTTCGTGTATTAATTTGAAAAACTAATAGTTTAAATGGAAGTACATATGTTTTCATAAAAATTAATACCTGTTATCGGTATATCCGATTAAAATTATATTGGTATTACATTAATACGACTGATTAGAATATTAATATAAGAATGCTAATTTTAAAATGAACTTGATGAATGGATTCTCCCCATTAAAGTCATGGAAAATTCAGAAGAAATTATATTTAATGAACCGTAGTTTTACATATTTAACTTAATTTATCATTTATTTATAATTAAGACTGGGATCTTTGGAAATACCCACAAAAAAATATTAATGAAAAATAATAATTTATTATCGTATATATATTTTATAAATATCACCTAAAACTAAATTATTGGGCAGAATTTTAATTTCGTCTTTATATTTTCTTTATTTGTTTGGTATATTTTTATAATCACGTTTTATTCAATTTTTGAGATATAATTAATTATTATTGTTATTATTTTTATACCTATTTTGCATATTTTGATTCTTGTTTAAAATGTATTAAAAAAAAAAAAAAACGGGTTATATATAGTCATTACACTAGGGAAAAAATTACATGACTAATTTGTAACTATTATATAATATATGTTATAGTAGCAGATGTTATTTTATAAAACTAAATGAATAGTTGTAGAAACATTTTGGAGTTATATGATTAATTATTATACTGCAATTCTTGTGATGACTTGTCTTGACTTCAATGTATATTCAGGGTTTCTGCAGATAAATACTGAGCTAACGTTGATTATATAATTACGTAAAACCTTAAAACTATATATTATTAAATTACTGTTTGGGTGGTGGGTGCGGTCGAAAGATAATTTAACTATGTGTTTTATAAAATTATCTAAAACAACTTAGAACTATGCGAACGATCATATGTGTATCAGTAGTCTATATATATATATATTAGTAACAATTTTGTATATTATATAAATATATCATTATAGGTTTAGCAAGAGTTTGAAAATGGAATATTTTATTTTAGCTAGAAATGTAATTCGCGATATTACAATATTACTATTTTATTGAAGTTATGGTTTAAATTATAACATTTAATAACCACATTCACACTTACATTCTGTTATTACTACACTTCATTGGGGTTACGGCATTACAAACGCTTCAAATATAATTATTATTTCAAAATTTATATTCAAAATAACTTAGTTATGTCATCTTTTATACTTGATGAGGATATTAGACAAACTAAATTCTTTCTTATTTCGTGTTTAAAATTTCTAGAATTTTTGGTGTGATCGCAATCAATATCGGTGTGAACAATAAATTTCTGTCGGTTTTTGAGTTGATTTCTTGATATACGCACTTGATTAGAATTAAGACAACGATGATACATCATTTAACAAAATGAAATGATTGTTTTTATATATTTACATATTTATTGATTAACAAAATAATAAACTTGCTTTTTATTACAATGTCCAAGAAATTAATTTAATATAAATATTCAGTTAAATTAATATAAAAATAAAGATGAGTGTTTGATAAAATAATCATTAGTATAAAATAAAATAAAATAAAATAAAATATAATATATATATTATTAATATTACGAATATTATATAATATTTTTATGCAATATATATGTATTACATTGAATTTAATAGATGAACGCATAACATTAATATGCATTATTATGTATTATTTATACATTTTTGATTGTATCATTGTATTTTATTAAAATTTGAACTTGATGATTTTCATGTAAGTGCGAGTTGGGTATAATGATAAATATTTCGCTTTCAAGTTTAAATAATTTTTGAAATAATAATTATTTCAAATTATAAAACATTTTAAATATTTTATAATTTTATTTTAATGCTGACTGATATTACCATACAAAATTATTGTCGTGTGTTCGAATTATCAAGACATTAACATAACTCTTATTAGGATAATTATTCAAAATTTGTAATCAAATGTTCCACAATTTAAAGTTAAGAATAAATTATTAAATACTTTCATGGAAAGGAAGGAATTATTCTTATTATTTCATTCGACCCGCCTCCTTTTAAGATGTGTCTACAATTTCTTAAAAAGTGTGATAGTGCATTTTTACGAAAATATAATATAAAATATCTAATATGAATATCTTATATTTTCTTCAAAATAAATAAGCAATCACAAATTTTCAGGAGTAGTAAGTAGTATAACCCCCACTGTATAGTTTATATTATAACAATCGAATAAAAATCACATTCGATTATCTTACGTCACAATATTACAATTAATATATTACGAGTATATGTATACGTACATATTATAACTTAAAAACAAAAAATGTCTCTAGCTAGATCTATAGTAATTTATAAATTCTTAATAATTAATTAATGTAATAATTATACAATAAATATTAACAATAATAATAATAGTAATAATAATATACCTAGTATTCAGTTAGTTTGAAATTTAAATATGGTAATTTCAATTAATTGTATAATATTGTATATATAAATTGCATTATATTTATCATTTGATTGTTGTTATAAACGATATGTAGATTTTTTTAAGTATATATCTATGGAGTATAAATAAATTGACGCGTATTTTAAATATTTATGATTGCAAAATATATGTGAAACTATTATAGTATTTTCTAATCATATACCCGTTTTTAAATACATTCTATATATAATGTAAATACTATTATAGAAATTTCTAACATAAGTAATAATAGTAATTCACCGAATTGCTAGATAAGAAATTTCTTCTTAAATAATATTTGACGGGACGATTAAAATTAAATTGATTAATTATCAAATTTTAGACACTTATTATAAATATAACCTTGATTGATATATGGTATATTACCTAATCATATAATATGTAATTTTATAATTTCGGAAAAATTTAAATTAAATTTAATAAAAAAACAATAACATTAACATTTCAGATTCATTTTCTATATATTTGTATCAATATCAGTTATGTATAAATATGCGTACCATAATGTTCAAGGTAATTTCACGAAGAAATTGAATATATAAATTTCAAGATGAACTTGATTAAAAAATGATATTGTATGCCACTCCCGCATATTCACATGCAGATTATATTGGTATATACTCGTATATTAGTAGATAGTGTATATAGAAAAATAAAGTCATGGGAAATTTTTTGGATGTTTAATAAACAAACAAAATTTTATTTTTTTTTAAATTATTAATGATAAATAATAGTAACATGACAAATATAATATTAATATTTTTATAGCTATATGGTGATTCGAATTATATGTTTATTATATGTATATCACATAGATGATATTCAAACAATGTCCCTCGGCATCCCATGGATATCTTTCTCTCAGTGATGGATCGCCTGTTTTAACACCTTAGGGATATCATCTGCAACCACGGGATGATCTCTCACACAACATATTAAACATTCCACGAACGTATACGTAATTCCTGCTAAACAATATATCATTCGGAATGAAAGGTGTTCTTGACAAAATTATTAGATACGCATATAAATACATTAACTGAAAAAATTATAATGTGGTTGATTTATTAAAATAAAATTAAATGTGCTTAATATATATATATATGAATCGTCAGTTTGGTGCGCATTTATAAGATGTTTTCTTGTTATATAGAAGAATAACGTCATGCGGTTTTATGATAGCAGTATGTTGTATATTGCGTGTGCGGTTTAAATTGCTTAAAATGACAAAATATTTATATTTCAAGGATATAATATTTTCACCATTGTTCTGAAATTATGATCAGATCAGATCGCTCGCATTTCCGTATTTAATTTCAAAGTTAATCGAATATGTGATATAATTTTGTGACTTTTTAATTAGTACTTTTTGCTGGAAATTTTTTCAATGTTAATAATAATTAAAATATAATAATTAATTTGCGGTTTTTATATATAGTATTTTTATTTTATACATAAAGAATAACTAAAACTATATATATAATATATAGTATTTATTAGATCGAACAATAAAATACATATTAATATTATCTAATAATACGTATTACATGTATTACTATTACCCGATATAAACATTTCGTATTACGTATAATACTGATGTTATTATAGCACGAGAAAGTGATCTGGTATGTATCAATATGTAATACCTAAATTTGATAATACCATAGTACTATGTCTTCCGGACTAATGCCATTGCTTAAAAAATATTTGTATTTAATATACTTCACGCATTTTTGATGGGGCCGTACCCCTTTTGGGAGTGTAGATAAATTCTTTCGTTTTTTTTTTACCAGTGTTATTATACCTTACTTAAATATAATCTCTATAACATATATATTTATATAGAAAAAATGATTTACAGATTTTGGAAGACCATACATATATCAAAAGTTGTTCTTGTGATACCATTTCATTGATTTCTATATTCGTTTTATCACATCTAACGTATCCACAGCAGACGTCCGTGTTGCACTTTATGTGATTATATAGTATTTGTTTCAATCAATGTAAAATAGTTTGTAATTCAAATCAATTGATGTAATTCGAAAATGATTTTTATTCAGTTAGTAGAAAATTTTCAGTATTAAAATAAATCCAGAAAGATTTCTTATGTAAATTAATGTAGGGGGTACTTCATAATCGATTAGCCTGAACTCTATTAATTAACCCCACTGCTCAATGTATACAGTATACCTTTTATATGTTGCTTGAGTTCTTAACTATACACATCCATTATTTATTTATATTAAAAATTAATTAAATTAATTAATTTTTATTTTGTGCGTATTTACTAAAGTAAAAAAAAAAAAACAGTCAGGTCAGAAAAATCAATATTGACATAAGTGAATAAATCAATAAAAATGTATTTTTGTTCATCTATGTAATTTCATTTATTTATATGTTAATTCGCATTAACACATAGGTGGAAATTACTATTTTTTTCACATTTTAATTATAATTTTTATTTATGTATTAGCATTATTATTATATATAATGACAAACAATTAAAAAAATATCATCCGCGAAATTTATATAAGTTATATATAGTCTTTAATATGTTTTCTTAAGATCGCATATTAAAATTACTGTCTATATACAAATATATATATAGATATGTATACTACATCAAAGTATAAGTTGAAAAAGTGAAGTAATTGTTACAAAACTTTTGAGCTGACGTATATATGTGGCGTCAATATCAATAGTAACAGATTAAGTTTGGTATATATTTTAATAATTCTTGTATTTTAGTGATCTATATAATATGAAAAATCGATTCCACAAATTAATCATTCTACTTAGACATAAAATGCATTAATCTATATAGTTGTTTGATTGAAAGAAATTTGAATTATATAATACAATGTATTTACTTTTTAAATATTAATAGCTATATACATTTATGAGTTATTATATAAGCACCGTATAATGTATAGCGTCATTAATATTGATATTGTTAATTATAACACCAATTTTAAAGTACATGTATACATAAAATAGTATAAATATTATAAATGAAAATATTGTATATATTTTTATTTATAGATAAATATATCATTACCAGATTTAAAAACTTATAATATGTCACCAAAATTACATACACCAAATGTGATTGGTTCCTTGTTAAATAATAATCAACATCAAGATTCATTCAATGTTGATAAAATTTAAAAAAGTTATCATATGATAATATTCAAATTTATATAGTGCAGTAAAATGTTTAGTTTATAAGTTTAATTTAAAAATTTTAAACTATAAATTATTTTAAAAATATTTTATGGGAAAATAATATACGTTGCTTATAAAAATTTAATATACTGTATGTGTAGTAATTGATTATTTTATTATAAATTATTGACTGCTTCTATTTATTTATTTATTTATTTTTTCGATTATGTACAGGCGATAAATATATAAATGATAATTAATATTAAATATAATTTTGATTTGGATTTGTTGTATTTTTTTAATTTTTTTTATGTAACATTTAATATAAATATAAGACAAAATATTATTAATTATTCAATTTATTATAATAAAATAGTACATAATTTTAAATACGCGTAGTACGAAATTACGAAAGTATATAGACTTTATATCTTTTATTATTATATTCGATCGCGGACATGTAAAAGTCTATTTCCTAACTTATTACCATTCATATATTGCATTTATTACATATTAATTTATTCTTTTTTCTTGAAAATATTAATCTTACCATCAACCATCCTCTCTATCTCTCTCTCTCTCTCTCTCCAATTTGAAACAAATAATTTAATTATTTTATAAATAAATCGACCATAATTTATATGTGTTGTTGTATATTTATATATATTAAAGATTTTTGAAATCAATTATAAATTTTATTTAATTTTTTTTTGAATTTTGGTTATAAATGTCATTCATTTTTATTACATGTAATATATTATTTTGTGTTTTTATAATTATGTACTAAAGGAAAAAAAAAAAAAAAATAAAAAACCAATATATTTTAATTATAAGCGTTACATTAACAACACTTATTATTAACGTTAATATTATAATCTTATATTTATATATAAATTATCGCATTAATATTTATCGCCTTTTTATTATTTATTATTTATTGTTATATAATTATAAAAATTTAATGTTTAATTAATTCTAAGGTTTATTTCGTTCTATATTATAAATATATATAATTTTTTTTGATTTTTATTCATTTTCATTTTGTTTTTTTTTTTGCTATTTAAATTTCATAAAAAATTTTTATGTGTAGAAATGTGTCTACCGTAAATATTAATAACTGCGCGCGCGGAGATACAAATTATATTAAATTAATTAATTATGTAAAATTTATTAATGAAATGAAAAAAAAAAAAAAAAAAAAAATAATAAATAAAAATATAAATACATTAATTAATAAATACTATACTCTATTGGAGATTCATAAATTTTTTTTTAATATATTTATTATGAATAATTTTGTTTAATTTTGTTTGTTTATTATAAATATATATTATATTTTGTTTTAGTAAAAAAAAACCATACAAAATAATTAATGGTTGTTGATTTTATCGAGCGACAAAAAATGTCTATAGATTATTATAACAACGTTAAGTACAAAAAAAGAAAAAAAAAAAAAAAAAAAAAAAAAAAAATAAAAATAAAATAAAAATAAAAATAAATAAATCATATAAATCTCCAAAAGATTAGTATATTATTATTAATTTATAATTTAATTATTTTTTATTTATAATATATGTAAAATTTATTTATAGTTTATTTGATTTAATATTTATTAATTGTTCTATTTTTCTTTTTTTTTTAAATTATGGGAATTAAGATTAATTGCAAAAAAATCAAAATTCTCTAAAAAAAAAAAAAAGAAAAATAATTTTTTATTTATAATTTATAAAATGTTTATTAATAAATTTATGTGCATGCTAAATATTTTATAATTAATTAATTCTTTTATTTATTTTTTTTTGTAATAATAATTATAATAAACGCCAATATTTGTGTGCTGGTTGTGCCAACATTTTATTTAGTAAGTAATATGTTAGCTGATTTTTTTTGGTAGTGCATTTAATTGCTAATCGGATGATAAATTGAATGTACCCCGCATGGGCAACATCAATTTATTGTATTTCTTCTGATGAAGTTATTTTAAAAGGCGATTCATTTCATGCGTTTGCAAAAATTTAAAAGGAACCTCTCTTCAAAAGGGTGGACCTGGACAGCGATATCAATAATTATCATCTCACTAAGTTTTCATCAATACATAAATTATTTGAAGCCGTATTGTTACAAAAACTGTAATTTTTAATAATAAATCTATAGAAGGAAGTATTATGTGTATCTAAATATGATCGCTATATAGAGTTTATTTAATTCTATGTTTATTATTTACAATGAATTAATTTTAATGATGTAAATTCCTTAATATTATAAATTGATGTATCCTATACTTATGTTTATCCAAATTTACTTAAATTATGTTAATTTATTAGTATTTATTATTTTTTATGTGCAAAATTATGAGTTCAATAACATATTTATATATATATATATATGTGATAACCTCTATATGTTTACGCATCTATATTATAATTTATATAATCTTCTGTTCATACAGTGAGTAGCCGAAAAATTATAGAAACATTGTTATTGTTAAGTACAATTTTAGAATTTGCTGTTTTCTATATACAGACAAACACACATAATTGAATCGGAATGTTAAGCAGTATTTTTATTATAACTAATTGAACCCTTTTTTTATATATGTAGATCGAAAACTCATAATATATAGATAAATTATTTCACAACGTAGATTAATCCATTTAAATTTATAATACTAAAGAAGTGCCCAAGTGTGAGCAAGTGCTTGTATATACCATTCCATATGGTATGTCGATTCGTCTAAATTAATTATGAATAGTAAATAGAATTTTTGGGTGATCCAATGCATATATTAAATCCTACAATTCCACCAACTGAAGTGCATTTCCTCTATGATTATAGGGTTATTAACTTATAATGTTTTCAATTTTTTTGGCCACCCACTGTACAGTACATAGACCACATATTACAATTAAATATTCACAATCAGCAGTGCATTTTGTCACAGCTTCACAAATTAATTATATAAAAATAGAGTTAATTATAATGACATATATATATTTGTATATTATTTGCGCGATTGCACACACACACATATATAAAAGTTAATTTAGAATTGAAGCAGGTCATTTTTAAAACTCTTATTAATAATATTGATAATATAATTTATATTTATATAGACGAGTGTTTTTGTATATAGCATTTATTATGTAGTCTGATTATAAGCAATTAGAGTTCAAATTATAGAGTTCAAATGAAAAAAAAAACATATATCATTAAATGATTGTGCTATGCATAGATATTTGCTGGACATATGACACTTATTAACTATGTAAAGAAGGTTTTATGGACAGTGCGTGGTGCTATTGAAAGAGATGTATTTTAGCAAAATTAGAAATAATGGTTACAAATGATTTAACATTAAAATTTATAAAATAATAAATCACATAATTATTAAATATAATAGAATTCATTGGTTGAATTGCAGAGTTGATGCGCTAAATTCCTTAACCAATTCTTGCATAGTGCAAAAATTTAAGCGGTGCGGATTAGACACGGTCTCACTTATGCATTATTATATATATATATATTTTTCAAATTCACCATAATACCATATTTTTTCCAAAAATAAAATAAAAAATCAATATTTATAGATAAAATTATGCCGCATCCATTATTTTAAATATATGGAATTTTTCCTTTTTTTGAATGTTATTATATTAGAAAATTTTCATTTGCTAAACAAATTTCATTGTAATAATATACATGTTAAGTAACTTATTTAAAAACGAAAGTAAATAAATATTGTGTATTTGAAGTGAATGAATGTAAATGAATATTTTATTTTTATATATAAATATTATTGATTAAATTGCGGATAAATTATTATTTAAATTTTAATTATTTGTGCTATATATACAATATTTTATTATATTATATTAATATGTTAGTAAAACGTATTTTTTCTGGTAAGTAAATTACGTATATATAATCGTATTTTATTTAAAAGTAATTACATATTTATTAAATTGTAGACACTTTATTTCAAATTAGCGTATTAAATATGCAAACATATGTGTTTAATTATTATAGGATACATAAAATTTAAGATTTGAACATTTACATTATTATATACGCACATAATATACCTATATGGTATATGGGCATTTATTAATTGCATTATAATGTTACTATTTTTAACTATCGAACTAATATATTATACAACAATTTGAAGTTCAAGGTATTATATTCATAATAAATTAGTAATTTTATTAAACGTTAACAATAAAAGTATATATATATACCTAACGTTCAATATAAGTATAAATGCGGTACATATGCATAATGCACATAAATAAACAAGATATATTTGTACCAACAAGAATTAATATATAAATTACTAAATTCATTTGTTTGCCTATATATAAATAAATATAATGTTAATACATATATTAATACCATAGTATATATGCTATGAACTTGTGCATATAATATCATTTTACTTTCACTCTTAAATGTCTGTCTAGAAACAGTCTAACGTGTTTGCATTTTATTATGTTATATTCTGTGTATTGCATTTTTATGCAATACAAATACACTACAATATTTATGCCACTTATATTAAAATTGCAGTGCAGTGTTTTTATCATTATTTTTAAATAATTGAATTGATTGAAAAATATGCAAAAATTTATGCGTCTTTATTGTTAATAAATAAAAATATAATGTTTCTATAGATAAAATAGGTGTAAAAATAATAAACAATTTGCTAATTACGATGTCGGTACTAATTATCTATATCTTTATCATTCAGTTTGTGTTTCTTACTAGTTAAAAGTTGTAAACAACATATTTTTTTCGTTTGTTGAACCAGTAAAAAAACTGATTTGCTGTCAGCTGTGTTGTTATTATTTCATTTCATTGGGAGAAAAATGCTGAAAGTCATCGATTGCATGTCGAAGCTTATATAGAAAATATAACTCATATAGCTACAGTTTTTTTACTGTAACTATAGGAGGTAATATTATATGCATATATAATTTTAATAAATCGTACTATAACATATACAGAAAGAACTGTTGAACCTGATCAAACATAATTACGTCGCATAAACATATTTGTAAATTGTCCAACATTGTCTGTTCACCAAACTTATTTTCATGCGTAATGACTGCTGGTATATGCGGTAACTGTGAAGACTATTAAATGAAATGGGATGATGGTATAACCAATATTATATGCTATGATACACACAGTTTACAATTTATAAAAATGATTTTATAAATAATAACATATATCGAATATAAAACTACATATAAACAGACACAATATATATATGAGATATATTAATTATATTAAAAAATATAAAAGTGACATTGTCTATTTTCTAACATAGATTCTATTATATAGGTAAATTTCAAAAAATATAATAGTGACAATAAAACATTTTATTAGATAATAGACAGCATAAAAATCCTACACAAAAATGTATGTATCCCCACATATACACAAGTATTGGTATATATATATATATATTAAAAATAATGTTTACAATTTATAAGAATAATTTCATAAATATGTAATTTCGTTATAATAATTTATAAAAATGAATGCATTTAAATATATATAGGCACAATATTTACGTTGTGCCGTATATTGTACATAACCAATTTCATTTTTTTAATACATAATTATTTATTTAAAAACACAAACAAAACACGATATTTTATAAAAAGAATAACTATTTCAATTTTAAACAATATTCTTTTCATTATCACAAACGTATAAGAAAAAAAAAAAAAAACAATACAAAAAAATCATTAAAACATTTTATTTATTACGTCATATACAACAATATATTAATAAGTTAATGAAAACAAAGTGTATAAAGTACGCCAAAGTACCTCTATCTAAATAATATATAAATTAAAAGTTATTATAAATGGATAGATAAAAAAAAAACTCTGAGGAAAAATGAATGTATACAACAAATAGGTAAAATACATATGTTTTTATAATATATAACTTGACATTTATTCCATCTGAGGTAGTGGATCCAATCTCTGGCAGTGTCCAAATGACTGTCATTTCAGGATTTAAACTTATTCCGTTGTATTATTATGAATGAATTTGCACTTTTATTTACAGTGATGCAATTTGTAATTGTTCATTTAAGTTACCCCAAAATACTGTCACATAGAAAATTATTAAATTAATACCATTGTGGACAAAGTAAAAGTTTCTTTGAACATGTCAGTGAGTGGGTGGGTCCATTCACTTAATTATTATAAAATATTATTATTAAACTTAATAGAATTTTCCTAATTTATATAAAACAATAAATGTTAATTACATTTTTCATTGTTTAAATAACCAATTATGCCCTTCATCAATGTTCAGAAATTACTCAATTACATACATATAATTAAATTCGGTATCATTATTATCATTGTCCAAAATGAAAATTCTTCCTAATGTGGCAGGTATTGGGTCCACAACCTTAATTCAAGAATATATTTTTAATAACATATTGACACGCATACACATACTAAAATTTCTATAAGTTGATATTTTATGTAATAAATTTCTCTAAAAATTTTAAATTTATTTCTTTTCATTATTTATTTATAGTATTTTTTTTTTTTCTATATATTTAATTATGAAATGAATTTTATATTTATATTTTTGTTTTTGTTTTGTTTTGTTGTGGTTTAAAGAGGTCTATGGGCATTGAACATTTAAGTACTCATATATATACCATATACCTACACTTTGTTTATCTTTATATATAAATATAGTTGTTATATATGAAATATTTATATACTTATATACAATATATAAACTCGTCATACGATATTATTATGATACCATTAACATAACATTATATTGACCCTGAATTCATTATTATGCGCAATCAGCGCAATATATATATGAATTTTTTTTTTAATGAGAATTATGCAATCAAGATACAATTCCTTTATTTATATGCATATATATTGTATATAATAATATATAAATACCTATATAACTATATTGTATAATTTACAAAAGAAAAATTCAAAGTGAAATATAATTTCTTGTTATTATTTAATTTGTATATTATATTCATGTAAAATGTAAAATGATTTTCTATTATATTATATTATATAGTAAGAATATATTTGTGAATATTCAAACGAATATACAATGTATAGTGCGTAAATACCGACAATACCTTATATATATTAAATTAATAGCAACAACAGATAAGTATTTATATATTACATTTTACGTAATTAGCTTATATAAATAATTAAAATTCAATTAAACCAAAAAAAAAATAAGAAAATATAAAATAAAATAAAATAGTATAAACTTATAAACTTAAAAATGTCCAATGATATATAAATCAATTAAATATTTGATAAAAATTTTATAATTAAGGTATATTAATATTATATACTATAATTATATATTATATGGTATATTGTAATTACATATGCTTCACTAATCCTTGACTTTTGTTTATTATTGAAAACATTGAGGAAATCTGTGATGATATATAAATATCCTTGATTATAATTTCCATGTCAAATTTTACACACCTTTATATTATATATCGAGATAATTTTATGTTTACAAGAATATATACTAAATATATATATAATTCATATATAAGACTTTAAATAGAGCAATAGTTTCTGGCTCTGTTTCTTATTTCCTCATGATAATTGAATGCTATGTGTAAAGAAATAATTTTAAACATTATAGGAATAATTTGCAATTTTTATGAATATCTCCCAAATCATAAGAAATATATAATATAATAAGTTTAAGGAGTTCAACTAAATGGTATATCAGAGTGAATTATTTTAGGGAGGTGTGTGTGTGTGTATATAGGATAATTTTATATTAATATTTGCATCAAATTCAAAAGGTTTAACTTAAAAATTTCAAAAAATATATGGTACAACATTAATACAATTTGGAATATATTTGATTACAGTTTTTGTAATGGAGTCCCCCCCCCATATATATAATAGATGTGGGTTTATATCATTAAACAATTAAGATTACTATACTTATTGTAATTACATTGTGTGCATATATATTAATTTTCAATCATTCATATATGTATCGATTGCTAAAATCTACACGCTATAGTTATAATAATGACACTAATATATTTCTGTATATTATTTAATAATCTTTAAATTATTACTCTGTTACTTTTGTATAAGTGTGAAATTAGAATATTGCGAAACATCTTAATTAAAAAAAAAATCAATTATAATTATTTAGAACAACCATTTTATTATTTTATAAATGTGATCATTCATATCAAATATATAATTAAAAAAATTTGATCTTCACATCTAAACACCATGGTATAAAGTAGTAAATATTAAATAAGTATGAATTATTTAAGAAAATATATACAAACAATATTTAATTTAATTTTTAATTTATCAATATTATGATCGACCTGAATCTAACAAAAACATTTCCCAATATTCCATTTATTATTTATTATTATCTAATTGTTTTAAACACTATAGGTTATACAAGTTATATACCTATATACGATTAATTATATTTGTAAACTTAAATTCTGATAAATGTCATTCAAATAATTTAGAAAGTCGTATAATTTCATATATTTATTTATATACTTATTGTTATAAATAAAAAAAAATTACTTAAAAAATGTACTTGTTAAAACAATCATATATAAAAAAAAAAATACCTATACAATTTACATGTGGGTAAAAAAAACCACGAGATATTATAGCGATTAATAATTTTAACAAAAGAAAATTATAAATTTTGTATTTCTTCTATTTACAATAGTATATTTGCAGTTAGAAATCTATTAATTTGAATTTTAAGTATATTACGAGTATTATATATAATAATTTTGCATTAAAAATAATTAAATTTTCAGGCATTTGCAGAAATTTTAAACTAAATATAAAACTCCAGCTGAAATAAATCGTTTACTGAACGTATATGCTTATATCACATACACATTAAAATACATATGGAAACTACTTTAAACAATTTAAGCGTAATGACTACTCAAATGAGAATGATATTTTTAATAAGTCAATTAAAAATATATTCCTCTGAAAGTTATATTCTATTCAATTGTATATAAATTAGTTTTACCGGATTTTTAATTTATATTAGGTAAATACAAAATATTACCAATTTGCGAATCTTTTAATTTAGAAGAAATACTGAATATTACTTCAGACGTTCGGTAAATATTTAATCGATTTTCCATTTCATGTAAGAGAAAATAAAAGAAAAATAATATTGCATTCTATAAATGTTAAAAATTATTGAGAAATCGGTTATATTTTCTGAGTTCCAATTTATAATGTAATCGCATTTAAACAAAACAATAATTTTAACCCGATCTTTGATGTTAACTTATTCTAAATCGGATCAAGATATATTTACAAAATTAAATTTGTTATATAACTAGATAATAAATAACGATTACCAATGTTATTTTCAAATACTTAAGTGTATCTATAAATATTTTCATTTATTTGAAATCTATTTTCATTTTGCTGGTGTATGACATATAAACGTAAGTCAAACAATAAATATATATATATATATTGTGATCCATAAGCGTGTAAATTAATTATAAATTTTATTTTTCTTAATAAAGAATAAGCAATTTAAGTTTTATTCTGCGACATTCAAATCAAATACATACTAATAGTGACAACAAAAACACAACTATAGGTATTAAGTTATAAATATTTTCTAAATTCAGAAATTGATTTGGGTATAGCAAACACTTCATGTTCAAATTAAATGATTTTACCCAATACAATACAATACAATACAATACATGTTAAAACTCAATTATACTGTAATTATAAAGTTGTAAAAAAATCAATCATAATCTTTGTTAAAATAAAAAAAAAAAAAACTATATAAGTACCTAGTTAAATGTAAAATAAATTATAATTTAATTAACAATATAATGAAATAATGAATCATCATAATATGATTATTGGTATATTATATTACATAGCAATTATGTAATGACAATACAATTATCACAACACCTTTAAATTATTAAGAAATATAATATATTAATATAAAATCAAATCATATTATAAAATATAGTAAAATAATAGTATTAATTGATGCATTCAATAATTAATTATATAATTGTTAACGTGTTTGCTTTTATAAAATATTGTGTATAGGATTAATTTAATTTTTTTTCTTATTCATTATTATTTATTATACTCGTATTGTATTCATTTGATTTGATTAAAACCCTTTTCTTCTCAAATTATGTAATAACAATGTTGAAATTATAATTTTTCGTTATTGTTGTTTTTAATTCCATTTTAATATACAATTCCATGGAAATGTATATGGACATATTTGGCTCTGAATATACTGCATCGAAACAATTTATCTCAAATCATTAAATACCTATAGACACATAACCTTTATACGGTCAAAACGATTAAAAGAAGATCTATGATGATTTACGAATAGAAACGAATACCGCAGTTAATGCAAGCAAATCTATATAAATGCTCAATCTATCCATTGTTAGTATATATATTGAATTTTTATAAGGAACATTAATAATCCTTGGAAATTCAAACATTTATTACATATGCCAATGACCTCTGGGAGAAAATAGAAGAATATTTTCAATTTTATATAGCATAAGATGCCGACATATTATGTATTTTAAATTTGGGATTGGGAGGATATATAATATATATATTATTTTAATTATATTTATAATTTAGGTCTCTCCACATTTATCATGTAAAATACTGATTATTCTCTTATTTTATTGCGATACCTATATTAAAAAAATGATCTTGTAATTATTAATAAATAATTTTTGTATATATATTCATATATATTTAACTTAATTTAATTCTTGCATATGATCAAGGATTTTATTTAACTATACAGTTGAGTCTCTATGCATATAAAATACAAAAAAAAAGGTCAAAGGATCTTCGAAATTTCTTTATATTAAATATTATGTCAACATTTTATTACATACTATTACATAATATCTGGATATGTTAATAGAATTATGTAATTTTAAACATAAACAATCAGTAAATATCAAATGAAGGATTAACCGGAAATATTCAAATTCAAACTGGAATATATATTTATATATGGGATCAGTATACAATTTTTGGCAATATCGGTGATGCGATCCTTATTAATAAAAAACAAATCTAAACCAATGAACTGGCTATAAACTTTTAATTATAATCGATTCATATATAATCAATATTTTAAATTATAACATTTGTGGAAGAACAGCGTAGTTTAAAATCATCAATTAAAATATCCTTGGAATTAATTGACGACATTGACGATTTTGTTTCACCATAATTGATTTGATTTTTCGTTTTAAAGAAAAATGTATCTGATTGAGAAAAAAAAAATATCAATATATATCATATCAGATGAAAATTCGTTTGATTGGTTTTTTCATATCAATAGATAAATAATATGTTTAGTTATTGCCAATGGTAAAATTTGTATATAGGACATTAATATGACTGTGTGTGGATTCTGAAATATATGGTATATGATTTAAGACAAATCATTGAAAAAATTCCGAGATATTCTATAGAAATATATATTGATTTTAAAAATAAAAAATTATTGAGTTTAAAATAGTTTTAACATAATAAGGTGCTTTTATAATAATATAAATATCAGACACTCAGCTGTAGATAAGAATTCAAAAATTTATAAATATTATTTAACAAATTTGATTTATGTATGTACTTTCGCGTATATAGATAATAATATGACAATATATTATTGATACAGTATATGAAAACAAAGGTTATATATCGTTAAATTATATCATTTTAAAACTAGATATGCATATATATTGGAATAGTAATCTTATACCTATATATATATTCATAAAACATAAATTGTATAGACTTAATATATTTCTTATTGTGTCTACTGTATATCAATGTCTATATAGTAATATTGAATCATCGTAAGCAAACTATATATATAAATATATGATATGTGAATATTGATGTGATGAGATTAATGTAGGATGAAATTTTTAATATACATATATACCCCTGACCTTTATTAATATATATTGATATAAAATAATATGTAATATAAGAAAATTACAAAGATGACAGTAACCCATATGATTTTTTTTTTTTAACTTTAATCGATATAAATTAATAACAAAAACATCATAAACAAATAACGCACACCGACACAATATTTATTTTAATATATATCGTTTCTAAATGTAGATAATATATAAAATTAATGTAAATTTAAATTATCGTATATTTTTTATATTAATTAATTTAAATTTTTACATATAACTGCTTGATTGAATAAATAAAATAAATAAATAAATAAATATGTTAATAATCGAACATTAAAATTATAAAATTATGTGTATATTTTTTTTTTTGTTGTCAAAATGTATATAAATAAAAAATTCAACAATTTGTTAAAAATATATAAAAAATATTCAATTTTATTATAAGTATATTTTTATGTAACTTATAACTTATAAATATATGATGAGAAGGTGAAGATTAAATACACTAACATTTATTGATTGTCCTCTGCGTAATCAGAAATCGTGAAATATTAAAATAAACATTTGATATATTCGTTTAACTACTACAATATATATGAAAGAACGCACGTAGGTAGGTAAAGGTATGCTATTATTATAAACATTAATGGTTATTTATATCAAAATATCTTGTACATAACCTTCCGCATTAATTATTAATAAAAAAAAAAAACCGAATTTATTTATTTTACAAAAATATTAATGCACTCATAATCTTAGATAAAATATTTCTTTATGTATAAAAACTTTATATGAAATTATGTAATTTTTTCATTTTATTGAAACTATATTTTAAATATTTATGCGTAGTTCCTCAAACAGGATGTTATATTATAACGTTCTAAAACGATTAATATTGATATAGTCAAGTTGGTAAATAAATCCACACGTATGAGTATATAACAAATAGCACCAATGGAATGGAGCAGTTGTATTGGAACGAAAAGTTAGTTCCATGCAAATACTTTAACAACAATAGTTTTTGCTCTTTCAACCATGAATCAGGATGTCAACCGTTCAATAGTTCTTAATTCCATTATTTTTATAACAATAATTAACCCATAATGTTGAGTGCGCATAGACATTGTTAATACTTTAGTAGCGTCAAACATCATATTTTTAAAGCTTTGTATTTTTTATTCCATATAAAAAAAAATGGCATTATCAAAATAAATATACCGAAAAATTTCTCATATATGTAAATTTTGAAAATTTAATCCTACTATTGTGCCGCTACGAATGTTACCATTTCAGCTGTCGAATTTTTATAGATTTGAAATGGCACCCATATATTCAAATACATTTTTTAATTTTAATTATTTCATTTTTATTTATTGTATTTTTACACTAGTATTTAATGTTTCTTCTTAACTAAATAAACATCACAAAAAACCAGCCACTTACATATATATATATATATATATATATAAATACGTATTTGGGCAAATAATATATAAGTATAGATAAGTATTTAAAAAAAATCTCATCGTCAGTAATTTTGATATACAAAAGAAATAAAATGTATTCATTTTTTTTTTTTTTTTTTGTAAATACTATAATTATAAAAATGTATCATAATAAGTATTTTGTTAATTTACGAAATTCATCATTTTTATTATATATATGCGGTATGTGTAGTAAATAATATATGCATATAATATTTACATGACTAAAAAAATAATAATATTATGAAAATTATTTTAAATATCATTATTTACATGAATATGTGTACACGACGTAACGTGTATACTATAATATAATAGATAAAACAATAACATATACAAAATATAAATTATTTTTAAATAATTAGCAATTATATTATAACTCAGCTAATTACATCGTGATATATACCGAAAACCATATTATATACCATTTATTGTATATATAATTATAATAATATTTTATAAGATCTGTATACACGGATATGTCAAAGAGCACATATTGTAAAAATAAGATTTTTGCAATATTTTGTACCATATATTCTCGCGTACACACACATACTACGTACACAATAATTACAAATTATTTAGAAATAATCGATTAATTTATAATTGTTTTTATTTCTTGTTATTTTTTATTTAAATTATTATTCTGTTAAATCCCCTGAATTTAAAATAAAACGATTATTCATTTAATTTAATATATTATAATATAGGTGTAGGTGTATTAGTATATTAATTATATATACAATATAATATTGTGTATAGATATTATATTTCCTGCAAATATTTTATATAAATAGAATATCCTAAAAATTTTTAACATATATATATATGGGTATTTACATTTAATTCAATAAATGTAAACAACTTTTATATTCGTATAGAGCTTTTAAAAATATATTATATTTCGTATATAGTAATAGACGACATAGTATATATAGTATATAGAGTTAATAATAAATATATTGCAAATATATATTATTGTATACATCAAGCAAATATATAATACGATGTTAAGAAATAAGCTTTAAATTATAATAATACATAAAACAGGTATACACACACGTACAATTTATAAACTTTATTGACATTGAAAATATATATAATAATCAATTTATATTTTCCTTTGTAAATATTCTATCTTGTATATGTAAAAAAAATGTTATTTATTTATAAAAATTATTGAATAAAAAAATATGAATTAATTTTTTTAGTATATAATAACTTATGTTGACACTACGATATATACAATCTACATCTATATACGATTTTAGTTGACGAGTACATTAACAAAATTAAATATATGAAGAAATGTTTCTCTGTATATAAAAACTATATATTATACACACCGAGAATATTTGAATTATTAATACATAAAATGTAAAGTAAAATGTTAACCATTAATTACAACTTGTTTTATACATCAGTTTCATTCAATCTTCAACATTCGTTCGATTCATTCAAAAGTGGTGTTGACGTATATATATATATATTTACGTGAAGCATTTTATATTATTGTTAATAAGCACGTGTATATACAACATAGTAATATATATAATTACAATTAGTTTACAAAATTATATATTTACTTTTAGTTTAAATTTGTAATTTTTTTTTTATTTATTTATATATATTATGATGATCTTTGTTTTAAAGTAAAATACGTTTAATAAATTTAATAATAATTAAATAATAAAAAAAACAAATAAATTTTTTTATTAAAATAATTAAAGTATTTATGTGCGCAAATATATACAAAACACAATAATTGACACACAGAAAATTGTTCATAAATTTATATAGTTCTCGTTTTCCTCGAAATTATTGTTAAATAAAATATATTATAAAATTGTAAATTCATATATATATAGATATAATTGTTCAAGGATATATATATATAAAAAATAGTAATTATAATAAATAGTGCATTCATATAGATTCTATCAAATTATATTTTATATGTTAAACAATTAATTAATGTTATCAATCATCAATAAAAATAATCCATATATGTGTTTAATTAATTTCAAATACGAGTATATATAAAAAAAAAAAAAAAAAAAACAAAATATTTAAATAATAATAATTATTATTATTAAAATGCGGGAACTTATGAAATTTTTTGAAAGAAGTTATAGTGTTGTGAATTCAAATAATTGTGATAATAATAATCAAAATAATATTCAAATTAATAATAATAATAGTAATAATAACAATAACAATAATAATAATACTAATAACAACATTCATACAAATATAGATAATAATTGTGAACGAATAGATTTTTCAAATAATGAAAATGATTATCGTCATAAAAGTTTAAAAAAGAATCGTGATTTAATAATTAGTAAACGCATTTCTGTTGTTGATCTATTTTTTTACGGACGAAAAGCTGGAAAAAGACAACGATGGCCAAAAGGTAAAAAAGTTAATAAATATATATTGTATATAGGAGAGGATATAATTTTATTGACTAAATTTAAAGATTATTCATACACCTTTATTAAAAAAAAAAAAAATTTAGTAATATTTTCAATTTATAAACCAAAACCACACACACATTTACATCTATTAAATATAGATTATTTGAATAACTCGAGTATATAAATACATGTTTTAAGTCTATAACGCAGCTACAAATCAAGGTGTTGTCCAGTTGGATTTGACTGCCATGGAGAAATGTTAACCAACCTTGTCTCACTATAGATGAAGAAATTTGATTTCCATTTTTAAATTAGCCAAAAACCCAAAATAATTAATTTTATAATACTATGAGAATTTAAATAAATGCATAAAGAATTAACTAACGAATCCAAATTATATCCATATCACTTGATTTTTTTAGTTCTTCTTATTAATTTTTTTCTTTGAATGGAAAAAAAGATATATCCGATTTTATAATTTTATAAAATTATTGATTGATTCATATAATCGCCGGCAATAACAACATATATTGAAATCCTTGAAATTCATTATTCAAATATTCTAAATAAATAAACTGAAATTTATTTCTAGTTCCAATTTAAATAAAATGACACATAATAATTCCGAAGCAGGTGTATATATACAAACGGAAAATTTTGTTAATTTATATAGTGTTTTAATTATTATTATTCCAAATTCATGTAATTCCTAATTTTCAAAATATATTGTATAATCGAATCAATACCAATCTTTGGGTTCTTCTAATAAAATGTCAAAAGAAATTAGCTATCGATGCTGCCCCGCGACAGAGAAACAATGAAAAATATGGAATTTTTGTAACTGTCTTACTGCTACTAACTATTGTTCAACCCGGATCATTTAAGCATTACTTTCACAGGACATTCTCGCAAAACACTCAATTATTCGTAGGAAAGGTTAAGCGTATTTTTACCTTCATTGTGCGTAGTTTTGTTTTTACTTAAATTGTATTCTTTAAAAACGTAAACATGTTTATAAATATAAATTAGTTAATTTGACTATAAAACTAAATTTATATATACACAAAATATATGTTTTTATTAGAATAATATTGAAAATAAAAATAAATAAATAAATATATAAATTTAAATTCTTTTTTTTCTTATAAATATACTACAAACGCATTTGATTTTCAAATGTTATCATTAAAAACCCGATCCTATATTTAAGTATTGCATTTTATATATATATATATATATATGCGTCATCGTGCTGACATTTGAGGACATTGTTATACATACATAGTTGATAAATTGTGAAAAATATATATAAATAATACAATAGAAGAATTTTGATTATATGAAAATTGAAAATAATAACACCAACATTTTTGGGGCAATGATCTATTATAGTGCATATGTAGGCAGTATATAATGATATATTAAAATAGAAAACTTGATATTCACGTTTTTACCAAAAGAATTTTGCTATAAATAATTTTTAAATCTATTTGTGATTAATTTAAAGAATACCCCATAGCAGTTAATTTTATATATTTTAGTCAACTTGAAAATTGAAATAATATATTCATTCTCATTCAATAATATTAAAGAGCAATAAAAAAAAATTTACATTAATAACATTAAAATAAAATTTGCAACATTAATAACTAGTTTCTTATTTTTTTTGAATTATAATAGTCAATTTATTCATAAAAGAAAAAAAAACCATATATAGAGGTGACTCGAGCTATATTTAACTCAATTTTTACTTCAAAATCCATATTTCCCTAACTAAATATTTTTTAATGCTCTTTGATAATTGATAATATTTAACCACGGTTAAGATGAAATTATTCGTGCAGGCAAACATGCAGGTTTATATGAATGATCTAGTACGGAGTTATATGCATCATGGCAAAATCAACGCATTATAAAACATTTTTATTTAAATTTCACCAACACCATTCAATAACGTTACAATATCATATTTTAATTCTTCTAGTGTGTTTTCAAAATGTTTAACTATATTATTTAGTTTTTGTATCACTTCATAATTAATAATTATGTTATGTGAACCATTGATTCAAATTACCACCGATAATTGTCACATAACCCGTGGTTCATATAGCTCTGGTCACCTCTATATATATATATATAATAAAATTCAAAACAATGTGTGCTCGCGAAGAATTTAAAAAAATAAAAACGTATAACAAAAACCCGAATTTATAGTAAAAATAAATACAATAAAAAGTTAAAATAAATTAATTTAATATTACTATAGTTAGTTCTAGGTTAGTTTTTAGCACATTTAAATAAGATACGTATATATGTATATAATTAATTAGTAGAAGTATAAATCAATTAAATTAATTCGACTTTTATTTCAAACTGTTTATATTATTTTAAATTTTCACTGTATATTTAGTTGAATTATTAGTTAATTTTTAATCTTGGAATTTTTGAATCTACATATATCCAGATTGTGATAAAAACATTTTCTATAAATACATCATATGAAACATGGAAATTCCTATTGTATCATAAATTTTATACATATATGGGAAAATTAGAAAAATGTTCCAAAGTGTAATTTTTATATCAAATTGTGAAACATTTTTTATTTATTAAGATATAATTCTAAGCGTAAATATTTGTTGGTAAATATAGCGACACGCGGCAGTACGAGAACCCTTTGATTAACCATTTGTAATAGTTATATTGATATATACATCATATATGGAATTGTATGATAGAAAAGCTTAGTCTAAAGATTCCAATGAACACATATATTCGGAATCCTATATTGGCTCATTGTGTTTGCCCTAAACCTCTGTCGCTCTGCCGATTGAGCTATATATGAGATTGATAATATACGTCAACCTCGTGTAATAGTGCCAGTCATTTCATAAGACATCTAACAATTACCATTTAAGTTGGTAAATTACTCGCGCATATATGAGTATTTATTAACAATGCATCAATTGATCTGTATATATAATTATGTTTATTATTGCTTTTGAATGCAAAGATATTGATAATCTTTATTAATTAATTTGGGTAATTGTTAGTGTATGAAAAATACAACAAATGCGCATTATTTTACACAAATATATAAATTATAAAATTTTCACAACATTTAATTTATTTTTGTTGATTAAATAACGTTGACTTTTTGAAAAACTTTATGTCATTTATTTTCATATCGGTCATTATTATTTGTATACAATATATTTATTTTTTATGATATTTAGCTCAACATTTATAGACTATATACTATTCGATGTTCTTTATGATGATATTATTATAAGTTATGCTTGTATATAATTATAGATTTAACTTTGAAATAGCAAAAATTAATAGAAACAAATAAAAATCCTGTATATATTGAAATTGAATCACCGCAAATTAGAAACATTAAAAACAAATGATTTAACAATTTAATATAAAAAATATAAATGATTTAAAGATGGATATTTACATAACTTAATGCATTGATTTATTCGAATTGCTTATGTTGTTGCAATGTTTATGTCATTGGAATTTTTTTTTATGCAAATATTTACTTTGTTAATATATATAATATATTTATACAATATTTATAAACGAGTACGTTACACCGTGAATACATTTATTTATTAATTATATAAATAATAATAATTACCAATTGTAGAAAATTTGATGATACATCTTATTATAATCTATACACACATTTTAATTCCAAATATATATTATTATATGTAATATAATAGATGATGTGCAATGTACTGCGGTTACAAATAATTATCTAATTAATAGATAATATTAGATAAAAAATAATATATATGTAGTAATATGGGCTACCAAATAAATGTGATTGAAATGGTATATTTTCATATACATACCACGTAGTTTTGACCTTAATTTACTATAATTAATTATTTTCGGTTATTAACAATGCATATACGAGTATTTATAAAAGTTATTGCTGATCAATTTATTACTAAATATATTATGATGAGATCAAGAAAAATGTATACTCGTATGTATAAGGTACTTCCTTATACCTATACATATATAAAATATTCATAATAATTAAAACCCATATATAAATTGTTGTTATAATTAACTGAAATATTTATAAATGTAATTATTAATATAATTATATTTTCCTTGAGCTTACAATATATTTAGATATTAGATAGATTTTTTATTTATACTTAATGAGCCTTTTTTTAACATTATAATATTCTATAATATATTCTGACAATATATAATGAGCAAAAAATAGACCTACACAGATGGGGTCTTTGAAAACACTTCAAAATTGTAAATAAAGGATTTCTATAGGTCACTGTAACAGGAAAATTTTAGATTAGCAGGCCTTTATTATCAACATGGCAGACATGACCACCTTAGCTTAATTAGCAAATTTCGAAATTGTATCACTGAGCTTGAAATACGAACAGATAAAATGGCCAATAGGTATTACTTTGGAAAACAATGCATATCAAAGCTAAACAATAAAATATATGTATACATGTAAAGTAATGTATTCCAAACGGAACAACATATGCAATCACTAAGTTAGCAATGTTTGGATATATTAGAACCGGAGTATTTGGTCCAAGAGTCAAATAATCAGAACACATGGGAATATCGCATAGTGTATTCCAAGCCGCATTGCAAAATATGCTCAATTTAACTTCGATAGAAAACATTACAGGTATTACAGCAATAACATTATTGAGTTTATAACAAATAACCAAGTAGCTCCATTGCAGCAACAAACTTTTACACTATCAATAACAGAATAGTCTGTGATTGTGTGAATAATCTGGAAGAAATTGGCTAGAAACAACAAAGTAGCATTACATACTGGGTGCATGAAAGAATGGTACAATGAATGCACATTCACGGAACATGTACTGAAACTACGGTGCAGCACTTACGGTGATAATATACCTGGGATCTTACTGTTATGGTGACGTTAAAATAATAGCACCACTGAATGAACCCACACCATATCCCAAGGACATTATAAGGATACGAAACTCACTATACAAAAAAATTAAGATATTTTTTAGGTATCATATTATACTTGACAGCTATTTAATAGTTAATAAATTAGTTTAATATTGATCGTATGCTTAACGCAATCTTGAAAACACTTCTCACATAATAATTGTATTATATTTATAATTTAAGTTATGTATTTTATTGATGAAAATTTGGGTATACACAATTTTAGAGTATTTTAACTTAATTATTGTTAAATGCAAAAAAATTACAACCATAAATCAAATGTCGTATAATGTTATCTTGTAAATATCTAATAAACAAATTATGAGTCATTTAATTGTATAAATATTGCCTATTGATTTTAACATAACAAATCATTATTTCATATCTGCTACTAGTAAATATATACGATATAAATATATTATATATTCGTTGCAATATGCGGAGATTTGTTTTTTTTACACGTTACTCTATATAATAAAATAGTACATATACTATTTAAGTTATTATTAATTATTAATTAATTTTATTTTCTATATAGGCGTATTTTTATTAATGGCAGGTGGAATAATTTGTATTGTTACTGCAATTATTATGTGTATTGTTCAACCATATGAAAGCATATTTAAATGGGTAAAAAATTTAATTAAAATTTAATGATTATTATATGGCTGATTAAATAATTTTTGTTTTGTCTTCGAACATATACAGAAAATTGTTTTTGGTGAAGGTGGCGAAATTTTTAATTTATGGGAACAACCACCGGTTGATTTGTATTTAAAAATATATTTATATAATATTACAAATGTTGAAGAATTTATGAACGGCCAGGAAAAAATGAAAATTGAAGAAGTTGGTCCATATGTTTATAAGTAACTAAAAATTACTTTATATTGTATATTAGTTGTTTTTTTTGCCACATTTTAATTATTTATTTAATATACCATTTTTCATAAATAGTGAAATATTACGACATGATCAAGTTGTATTTAATGACAATGGAACAATTTCAACTAAACCAAAACATCCAATAATTTGGAATCAAGAACAGTCAGGTGATCGTAGAGAAGATGATATTCTTATGTTACCAAACATTGCTTTATTGGTAAGTTTTATGTGGTAAAATTATATCCTATGGATAAATAAATTTTTGTATAAACAAGTTTTAATGTAAATAAAATGTGATATTTTATATGCAGAGGTGTGGGGTAAATGAGATTTAGTGTGGCTTAATACAGTATTAATATTAATATGTATATTAATAAACATTCTGTAATATTATACCATAATATAATATTATTATATAAAAAATAATAAAGATTCATCGTGTAATATTCAAGTTCATTAACAATAAATGAATAATTACTATAATATAATAAAAATATAATTTATATATTTTTGTGATTATATAAATACAGGCAGCAATATTATTTATAATAATATAATAATTTATTGTGAATAGGATTTATATATTTAAATGTATACTATAATAATTAAACGAATATATACAGTGTGTATCAAAATCTAAATATATATACCTCTGATCCTTGTATTACTAATTTATTAATCAATAATGTCTGTTGGAAATGGGACACGATCATTAACTATAATATGTATCGAATCAGACCATTATTTGGAATCGTTTTCGTCCCCTATCGCGAGTGGACCATATGAAATGATTACTCAGACATACACCAAGTCATACCACCGAAATAGTACCCCGCACGCTTTACGGCATAACCTATCTAGCATTGCAGTTTATGTTGGTAAACTATTCCGCGTGTGAGTATATAACAATTTACAAATTGGTTTACATTCATGTGTTTCAATAGATACTTTATAATTTAATTATTTTTATGAGTGAATCGACAATAAATTGTACATATGTGTGCGTTTTGTTATCATATGTGTATGTATATGCATGTGTTTAAATATAAGACTGTTACTAATTAGTTGTCTTTGTTGTCATACTGTTTTACAAGTTTCTTTAAGATCTTCAACAATTATATACTATAATGTGAACTTCTTATAAACAGACATGTATATATGCAAACAAATAAAAATTGAATCTTCTTTAAGTTCTTTGGCATTTGAAGACAAATAGGTTTTGTATATATAATTGTATATAGTAAAATACAAAAAGGCTAGGATAGACATAATTGTGGCACACACTGTGTCTTATATATATTTATAACCTTGTAAAATCCACATGTAATATATTTGATTATATGTATATTATTCATAAATTATATCAATTACATACCTATTTAGTGTATAGATACTATATATTTAATATTACGAACTTACTATAATATACGTGATATTGTTTTTATAGAAAAAGAACCAGGAAATAGATGTATACTGTTAGATCCCCTTTGATTTTCTCATAATTTTTTAATTTGTTAATCACAAAAATTATTTATAATTAATAATTAAATATATTATATACTTATTTGCATATATTTTCTTACATTTAATTTTCAATTATATATATATATAACTTTATATAGCTATATCTTCTTGTTTAACAAGTACTTGTCATATGGAGGTTAAAATCGAAATATGTTGTACTTTGTTATTTTTAAATAAGCTCTGTGTATATAGTATAAATAATAATGAAATCAATTCAATATATCCTAAGGTACGATAAAAAAAACTATACTAGGAGCTCAAACAATAACTGTCCTGAATACCTGTGATATGTACATAAATTCAGCTAAACAATATCATGCTGTTTTCAATATCAACGTTTATTTGTTTAGTTACTTTATAAATATATTCAGTTTTGATGCATGATGTTGTCTGAATAAGAAATATTTTACATCCAGGCAATCGATAATAATTACACCTATTACTATTTCGGTCTTATATTAGCTAAATGTTATATAGATTAAATGTCCTTTGTTTTAAGGTGTGTGTGTGTGTGTGATTAACAAATTTTGATGAAATTTTGCAAAATGAATTTTATTTTATATATATTTAAATTATGACAATTAGAGTATTTTAAATATATGATTAATTTATTTTACTGACGTAATTTCACAAATCGTATTCGTCACAACTCAGAAATTTTGCTTTAGCTATCGGGAAAAATCTCAAGAATAACATAAATCTTATTTCTATAATATGTAAGTAATTGTTTTGTTTTTATAAATTTAATAAATAAGTTTATGAGTGCTTGACAGTTTATTACTAAATTTTATTTATATTCGTAAAACATTATTCAAATATAGGAGGATATATTGAAACATAATGTATATATGATTTTACACATAATTGTAAAATCAAATTTCAATGACTTGTAAAAATAATTAGTTCCTATTAATTATTTGCTATTGTTACAGATGACGTGTGATTTTTAAAGAAGTAAAATTTATGAAACAAAAACATTTGCGTATACCCAAGTATCTTTAAAGATGATGATAGATTAGATATAAAAAAAATTCAAAAATTACAACTTATTGTGAAGACATATGTATTTTTGTGTAGAGTATAATGTACTTATTTTTTCCACAAGTATCAACACAATTATCAACGTCAGTTCTTTTACAAATAAATAAATTTCAAATCATATATTTTACATGTGGTAGCAAAATCGTAAATGCTTCAAAGATCAAATAAACACACTTAACCTGTCTGTAGTATACTCAAAAAAATATATAGAAAAAGATGTGTTTATATTACAAACTCATAGAATAATAAGAACAAACATTTTAAAATATAAGTCTTAATTGTAATTATATGTACTGTAATAATTGTTGGTATGCAAAAAATATTTCTAGGTGAATTCCAAAGAATGTATGGATCTTCATTTAATCATCTTCAAAATTTTTTCCGCCCCATTCGTGACTAGATTATCTATAATTATATGTTAAATAATTGTTTTCTCGAAAAATATTAGCCCCGAATTTCAGGTTTATACAAAATTGTACGTAAATGCACCCATAATACTGAATATATGTTAAATTAAAGTCCAAAATAATATAATATGACATTTTTTGATTACATAATATTGATTAACAGACATAATACTAATAATATGGCAAACCAACGATGAAATCCTAAGAATTGCAACAACACCTCATTTGTGAACGATTCAACAAGTATACAAAAGTACAACTAATTATTACACATAGAGTGACAATAAACCAATTGTTCTTAAAAAATTTAATTATCATATGTAGATTAGGAATTGTTAATGTGGGTGGGTCGGATGCATCAACGGAATATTATATTGTGTACACATTTTTTTTCGAACACTATCAAAACTTAAAATTATTGTATTCAATTTTCAAGAGTAAATGTTTATCATTTAATCATAAATTTATATTTTATTTAATAATTACAGAGTATTGCTCAAGTTGTAGCCGAAAAATCATATTTTGTTCGTTTACCAGTAAATTTATTAATACGACAAACAGATAGTCAACCTATAGTAAATATGACAGCACGAGAATTTCTATTTGGATATGAAACAACATTAGTAACATTGGGTAATCAATTTTTACCTGATTGGATTTCATTTGACAAAGTCGGTTTAATCGATAGGGTAAGCTTTAAATTATTAATATTTATAGTAAATATTATTTTTTAATATATAAAAAGACAGAATTTTATATTTATTAATGCATTTGAAATAAAAAAATTAAATAAAAAACCATACACATATTAAATATATGTAATATATAGATGTATGATTTTACTGGTGATTTTGCAACTATATATACAGGTGAAACTGATCCAAGAATGTCCGGATTACATGATACCTATCGTGGTTCAAAAAATCTTCCACAATGGCACGGTGAACATTGTAGTAATATAAATGGTGCTTCGGATGGTTCAAAATTTAAAAGTTTTCTTGGCGAAAATGAAACATTATTATTTTTTCGTAAAAGTATGTGTCGAGCTCAAAAAATGGTAAGTTCTAATGTTATCATAATATTTGGTGTCGTCATTTATTTTTTTTTTTTAAACATTTTACTAATGTTACTATTATTAATATAATAACAACATTTTGACATGAGCAAATTATTTAATTAATTGTTTTATAAAAATTGTTATAACAATTTGTTTGAAAATTATAATATTGTCCACTGTTAATAATTAAAATATTACTAAATTCAGAATTTCTTTTGTATACTTGTTGCTAAAATATATATTTACCAGTTTTTCGCATGTAAATGCGAAATGAGCAAATAACAACTTTATATACCGTTAAGATGTTCCCGCAATAATAACTATTTTCGAATAGCCATACTTTTAAATTATATTTAGAATCAGTTTTCATCCATTCTTCATCTGCATCAATTAATTCCAATAGTCACATCATTGATGATTTGCGTTTCGATAAAATTTTATAGTTATTATCTTTTATTCAGTATATATAATTTGGTCGTCCCAATTACAATAATATATAATAATAAAATATCATTATATAATCAGTATATCGATAATTCATAAATAAAATAGGTATATGGATTTGTTATTTACGCTTATATATTGTATGCACAATTAATAAATAATTTAATAAATTGACCATCGCACAATACAATTTTTTGGTTGTTATATAATACCATGCACTCAAATGCTCATTAATAATTCCCATTACAAATATCTCTAGATCTATTTATTGGAAAATACCACGGTTACCGCAAGTGACGATCCGTCTTCCTTCGGTTAAGCCTCATTAAATGAGTTCACATATATATAACCACCCTATGGTAGATATATTTTATGCAACGACATGAAGTACTACAAATATTTTAATTATTATACCAATAGCTATATTTTAATTTTTTAAATATTTATGTTTACATTGATAAGAAAAAAAACAAATAATTTGCTCAATTTTCTATCTGATGTTACGATTGTCAATTCGGACAATAACAATATAATTATTATGCACGAACTATGCGTAGCATATTAACTATAAAATAATTGTTGTTTCTAATACTTAATTAAATTGAAAATTAATTAATTTATGTATATTTGTATTTTAATTATCAATTGAATATTAATAAATAAATGTTAGGTTCGTATTGGCGAACCAATAGTCATCAATGAATTACTTGCACATAAATACGTATTCGAAGAAAATGCTTTAGATAATGGTCATATTGATGAACGTAATAAATGTTTTTGTAATGATAGTAAGTGTTATTTTATATATATAATTGCAAATATCAATTTATCTTTTAGTTAGATTATATGCCTACTTATCCGGAAATGATTTAAAATAATTATTATAATTACAATTTTATTTAAATTACATCGGAAAACTATTATCGATATAATAATATGTAAAAATAACGTAAAAAATAATTTATATTAGATAATGTGTGTAATTAAAAGGTATATTATACACAAAAATAATAAATAATAACAATGATTAATGACTTTTTTTTCCTACATATATGCAATACATTGATCGTCTAGAATCTTTTTTAATTAGTTTAATAGTTTTAATTGTTCATAATTGTTTATAAATATAATACTATGATCTATGAATAAATTATATATATACCAATGCATATATAATTAAAGAAATAAAAAATGCGTGAAAACAAGCTGAATCATATCAATATCATATTAATCTGTATTAACTAAATTAATAATCACATACATATTTATTTCAATTATATTACATATATGATGATAGTAAAGTAATATTGCTACTGAACTAATTTACCCATAAACATTATTAAATAATTTACTACATCGATATATATTTTAAATTCAATAATAACATTTATAATTATTTTTTATTTTTTTATATTTTTTTTTAAACAGATAACTGTTTACCTCGTGGATTATTAGATGTATCAAATTGTTATTATGGTTTTCCAATTACAATAAGTTATCCCCATTTTCTCGATGGCGATGAAAAATTATTAGATCATATTATTGGGAATAAACCGAATCGATCAGAACATGAAACATATTTTATGATTAATCCGGTATGTGTAATACATTTTTTATTAATTAAATTTATTAATATATTTACATATATGATAATTATATATTTAAAATGTAAATATACGAGTTAATACATATTACTTTGTAATATATACATGTTATGTGCGTACATATATTAAATTAATGCGATGTAATGCAATATTGTTAAATTGTATTAAATATACAGAAGTTATACATTGCAATATATGTATAGCATTTATAAATAATAATATAAATAGGCACTTACAATAAGTATACACGTTAATAACATTATTTATATCTTTGTAAATTTATGATAAATAAATAATATTGGGTATAGTTGTGATAATAATAAGAATCTCATATACGGTAACTGTTATAGTATTTTAAAATAAGTCATTGAATAAATAATTATTATACTCTATGAGTTTTGTGGTGTGATAATTTCAAATCAGAGTTTAGTGGTGTATAATTATTAATATATATAAAAAGCATTTAAATAAATGGGATACTGTTTGTTGTTTCGAACAATATACAAAATTATAGATCAAAAATATTTTTTTATATGTAAATAATTTTCAACATTTTATAAAATTTGCAAAAAAAAAAAAAAATATAATACAAAACAAATTAATTAATTTAATGAAATTTATGTTTTTTGTTTTTTTTTGTATGAAAGAGACAATAATATACTTTTTCTCATATATTTTTTAATTATATTAAATATAAATTATAAAATAAGAATATAATATTTTAAAAGATATAAAATTTATAAGAAAAAGTAAAAAATATAATATAATATAAAAGCACTTACCAAATTAAAATGTTCTACTCTTCTTGCTTAAAGTGTATACTGCCTGAAAAAAGAAAAAAATGTTAAAAATTTTCACATGGATTCTATTAATGAATTTTATAAAGACTATATCAAAATGCATATTTTTTTTATTATGCCGATTATAAAATAAATATTTTATAATTTACATTACTTACTTGCTACATTGAAATTTCTGCCACTGCTTTAAGAATTTTACATACACCGATATTATATACCGTATACCGTACCGCAATTACCGACATGATTTCTTTAATTTATTTAACTCTAATATCAATTTTTGATAAAACACATTATCTAGCTATAATATTTTTTTATAATTTTTTATTTTTATAAGTTACACAGCACGTTTTTGTGATAGAATAGAAAATGAATAATTATTTTATGAATATAACACTACAATTTTACAAAAATGTTGTTTAATACTTTTTGTTCCTATAATATAATGAACATTTAAGTACCCATAATTGTTTGTATGATCAATATGATAATTTTTTATTATCCATTGAGCATTTTATTTAACCACAGCACACAATATCAAATACGCAAAAAAAAAACAAAATGGTTACACTACATTAAAAAAAAAAATAATTTCCAAAAAATATGCAAATTAGAAATCTAGGTATATCACAAAAATCACAAACTATACTTTAATTTTTATTATAAAAAACAATTTAGTTATACTTTTATATTAATATGCAAATAATTAATTGAATTACAATTAAACTAATATAATATAAATATAAATAAAAAAAAAAAGAAATCAATCGGTAAAGAAAAAAAAGCGTCCATCAAATGTAATGATTATGGAAATTCATAAAGGTGCAAAAAACAGAAAATGTATATGTATGCAAAAATTTAAGAAAATTGGTTTTTATTACCTCACAGGCAAAATTTGCGTAATGCTTTTTGCGAATCCAAGAATTAATATTTTTGTCACACCTCAACATAAAAAATTAGTAAAAAATTTACCTGTAGGGCATAATTTGTTACTTATTCCAAAGCCAACTTCAATAAATTGACATTTAACATTTGGTTTTTATTTAAATTGCAGATATCTGTTTTTTTTTCGTTTTATTGGTTTTATTTTGGTTTTAGATATTAATTAATTTATTTCTTCACTTTTATTTTACTGATAGCAAAATTATTAAAATATTTGATGGTTTTTATAGAAATTGGTATCTGTTTTGTAAAATATAAATTATTTTATTCCATCAATTAATAAATGATAAATTGGAAAGGCAATATTTTCATCAATTATTTAAATTGGTATATAATTATGAAATAAATAAAAAAATGAAAATTTTACTTTATTAAATCTCGCAGCTGAAGAATTGATGGTTTTATTTGTATGCTTGTAGTATCAACCAATATTGTTAATTTTTGAATATTATAATAACGAACGAAGATCATTCCACAATATTATTTTTATAAATAAAGTAGCAGCCATATTTCTATAATAATTTACTATAAAATGGTAAAATAGCCTCCACATTTTATTGTTGAGGGGCCATACTAGTGATGCTGTATTCAACCTTTTTAATTTTTGGTTTATTTACTTTGTGTTGACCATATTATTGTTGCTTACTTCTGCAATACATTTTATATCACTTGAAATTGTAATATTTGATTCGATGACACATATAACAGGCGGTATGTATAATATGAATTTCTGGTTTCCTCCACAACATTTTTTTAATAGATTAATTTTAAAATCCATTAGTATACTACAATTAATGGACCTGCCGTTACAACTATATAGTAGGTATATATATTTATATGCACGTCCCGTGCAAATATTGGAAGTATTCTGATCACTCCATGTGCAATCAGAACTGTTAAAATTTACTCGAAGGAAAATGTTTACAATTATTTCATATTGTAAGCAACCGCCCACAGCCGACATTAAGCAAAATAGATTGAAGTGCTATATTTCAAATCAAAAAAATACATGAAATTTAAAATTTGTTTAAAAATATATATGAAATAATATGAGAATAAATTCCATTAAATAATTAATATACTAATATGTTAAAAATGTTAAGCGTTAATTAAATAATATAATTACATATTAATTTTATTTCCGTTAAGTGTGTAATTGAAATTTAATATATAAAAGGTTATATTTGCTAACAACATACACCTATAAATAAATGATCGTTGATGTTATTACAATATAATAATATATAGTTCATTAACATTTATTATTTGAATTCATATTAATGAAATATGGTTTTTAAGAAATAATCATTTTTATTATGGGTATTTTTAAAATTAGTCGATATAATTAAATACTTATTATGGTAACTTAAACAATCAAAGTTATTTGTATATTCTATAACTTATGTAATAAAAATGTAGAGATTTTGTGCGAAATAAAAAAAAAGGTCATGTATAGTTTAGTTAATGCACACTTTTGTTATGTTAAATAATTCTTATTTAATTAGCATACATACAAAAAAGAATTAATGAACAATAACAAAGCTATTAAATAATACAAAAATTACACTAGTCATAATATTATATATTACAGTAAAATATAATATAATAGTTATATATATTATTTATATACATTTACATGATAAGATTGTTTATTTAGATTAGAAACCTGTCAAATAAATCCATATTTTTAATTCTATACATATCAATATTTTTAAATGTACATAGTACATTTAATTTGGTAAAAAGAATGTTTAACAAATTTTGTTTATTCATTATAATATATATGTAGTTTTTGATCTTCCATCAATTGCAAGCGTATAACAAATTGAAGATATTACACAATTATTATTATATCTTGTTATAATATATTAACTACAACCACTGAAAGAATAATTTTCAAGGTCAACAAATGGGGAAAACCATGTTCTGTTGAACGCAACTAAATGTTAATTTCAAAATCTAGCTATAGTCAATATTTATATAATCTCACAAGGTGAAGAAAAAAATATTGATTATCAATTCTATAATAATCTGAATAATTTATATCATATCGTTGACATATAGAAGCATATAACATATATGTAGAAGTTGAATCTTTTTGTCTTTAAAATTTATTTATTCCAACAATATTAATTTGCACAGTTTGTAATATGTATTTGATTTGTTCTTTCTTTAATATTTAAAAATATTGATCTGCCGAATTTGGCAGGTCCATGATTTATAATAAACGATCAATCATATATTGTATATAACAATATGCAATATAGAATTTAAATTTAGTTTCATATAATTACTTATTTATTGCATGTCATTTTCTTAGTTTATATATAAATTATATACATTTTTTTTTATTATTGTCTAGTCTAATTTAATTGAATGAAATTTAGCAAAAAAAAAAACATTGCTAAACTGAATATTCGTAATTTGTATATTAAAACCACTTAATTATGGAAACATACTATTTGTATTATTTAAAAAGGTTAATTTAAATATTCTGTTATAAATACTTACTTCACACTTTTTGTTGAGCAATCGCATCCATTAAATTTTTTTTTTTGAATTGTTGTTTTTTTTAGTCCGTCATATGTTTCCAATTGCTACCCTGCGGCGAATTTCCTCTTCAATATAATTTCCCACATTTACCAACGCGATCCCAATTTTATAGAAAACTATATAGAAACAATTTATAAAAATAATAAATAAAATATATATATATATTATTTCAGATATCTGGATTACCCCTTCAAGTATCAGTAAAATTTCAAATAAATATGGCTATGAGAGATGTTAATAATATGGCACATGTGGAAAGATTTTCAAATATGGTTGTTCCTATGCTATGGCTTGAAATTGTAAGTTATAATTTATTATATATAATTAGTTATGTAAATAATTTTAATTATTTTACCCATATATGTAACAGACATTATTGAATTTGCCGAAAAATTTACAAGAACGTTTCAAATTATATTTGAATATATTACCAACACTTGTCGATTGCCTTAAATGGGGTACACTTATATGTGGCATAATTTTATTGATATTTGGTATAACTCGTACATTGATACAAATATCAAATACATTATCCTCACAAAAATTTTCTAAATCAAAATTTAAAAAACAACAAACAAACTTTTCACATCCAACACATTCAAATGCAAATGCATATGGTGAAATTGAAAAATTACATGATGATGATAAACACATTACAATAGATGATAGTATATTATATGATGAACAGACTGATGGCAAAAATTATGTGTTAGATGAAGAGTCGGCAATTTCTGATAATGAAGGTAATAATAATGATGGTGATGATGATAATGATGATGATGGTGATGATGATAACGATGATGATGATAATGATGTTGATGAAAATAAAACCGGCAGCAGTAATGAAATTGAAAATACTTCATCGTTTGTAAATAATATACATTTAACTAACGTAAGTATATCTATAAAGTGTAATTAATAATATAATATTACATATATTTATATATACCAATATTATAACATTTTACATAATTAATTTTATACATATAGATTAATGAAAAGTCATCACTTTTAAATAAAATTCATAAAAATGATATTACTGTGATAAAATTAAATTCAGAAGCAGACTCTACCAGTTAATAATTATTTGATTTAAATTATACGGATAAATTAGAAAAAAAAATATTACTAGATATTATTGACTTCATGAATTGACAAGTCATATTTTTTAAATAAAAATTGTTGTGATATTTAAATTTTTATAATAAAGTTAATCGACAAGAGATTTAATTTATAATGTAATTAAATTGTAAAATTTAAATAACGCATGGAATTGTAGCCCGTTTTTCATTGGCATTTATATGCGTATATATTCAACAAGTCTAAATAATTACAATTATTAAATATGATATATACCTAGAAATATTATTTAAAAGGTGATTAAGAATTAAAAATTTATTTAGTTTTTATAATAATTAAACATTATTATCTATATAAGAAATATATAGATATAAATTATTATATAAGATAATATAACAATATATATAGTTTAGATTAGATTAGAAATTATAAAATTGGGTATAAAATTAAGAATTCGTCTTCTATTGACTCTTTGCCACGTAATGATATTATATATGCTATTGTTGTAGGTTTACTTAATTCCATTATTTTATGGGAGTGATTAGCTCATATAGGTTGTGTGTGCGATGTGTGCAGTCGTTGTTAATCTCCAAATAGACTCAAACACCATTTATATTTTGAAATACATATTCAATTTTGATTCCATTAATGAACTTATAGTTATAGATTGGGTTAATACTAGTGGTACCAGCCCAAACATAATTACTTTGTAGGGGACAATAACATATTAAAGTAATACGGCATACATATTTTTATTGATACATGCCATATATGATATAAATTATACAATAGTGTGGGAAATAATCTATCCCCTCAGCGAAATTAATTGTTGCTAATTTTCTGTAAAAACATAAAAAAATTATTTTCCATTTTTATTTTTTTTTAATGACATCAATGTCATAATAATACATATTTGGTAACATTATTATTTATTGTCCCAAATATATAATATAATAGAAAACCATTAGTTAACTTAATAATTCACATTATATTACACCCAATATGTATTATAAATAATTTAAAAATGAAATATTAATTAAATGAAATGAAATATTAATTAATGAGGAAATTTGATAAATTCGTTCATTATAGTGTATGTTAGAATTGCGCTTTGTGTCGCGTCGTCAAAGAAAATATTATTATTAATTATTTTACTTTAAATATAACTTTAAAAATATTTTGTATGTAGTTAAAAAAACATTTTTCAAAATAATAATACATATCAAAATATATATTTAATTTAATTATTTTTTATTTTAAAAAAGTTATTTATGTACATACAAAATAAAATTCTATAAAATATTAATTTAAATTTAATTGTAATAAAAATTCATCTATATACCTTCAACTTAAACATAAATAATTAAATTAAAATGTTGAAAAAAATTTTGTAAAAAATAAAAATATTATAAATTTGGAGCTATAAAATTTAAAAAATTCATACAAATTTCAAAACCTATAAAACAAGCAGCATTTGCTGGAAAAGCTCTTAACATAACTGGTGTAACACCTTTATACAATGCTAATGGGCCCTCTTTTCTCATTAATTCACGAAATACATCACGAATACCATTTTTATATGTTCCTTGTGGAGCTGAAAATTAAATGTATAATAAATTTAGTTTAAGAAACTGAAAACAATAGAAAAAAAACTGTTTAGAAAATTATGCCAAATGTACCAGTTTGTAATCGACTTTTTAATACATCAGCTGGCATACCAATTGCCCAATTTGCAATGCCGGCCATTCCACCAGCAAAAATTGTACCTAACAGTTTTCGACTACCATCCGTTCCAAATCTATCAGCAACAGCTTCTTTAATATATTCGTATGTTAAAAAATACATGCCACTTGCTGGTACATCTGTTGTATATACGGCAATAACAAATGAAAATTAATTTTTTTTCCATAAATATTGCTTTTTTCTTACAGAAAATTTACAATAATTTAAATTTATTATTTATGATTTCTGTTTAATATATAATATGCATTTTTTTTCTTGTTGTTACAATGTATCGATAATTATATAATAAATATATACAATTAAAAATAATTGTAACCTATTACTTTATTATTAATTACATAATGGTAGTTACATAGGAAGAGAAAAACAAATTGAACAATAATTTCCATCAATAAATCATAATTAAAATAAAAAAATATGAATATTATATATTTTATAGCAAAATTATTACTAATTAATTTATATTATTTAAAAACATGTATACTATAATTAATTTTTATTATTACTAAAACATATTTTATATATATAAGAATATAGCGAGATATATATTTTAATAATTTTTTTAAATAAATTTTTATAAAAGAAATACTTAAATATTATTAATATTTATTTATATAACATAAAATGTAGGTAGATTTTTTTTAAGCTCTGTTATGAGAATAAACTTTGCACATAAATATATTGCTTATATATTATCAATTGTGCAGCAGTTAAATTCATCGGACATGGATATATAACAAATAAAAAATGTCCTAGCCACATTTTTATAAAAAAAAAATGATTGTTTGTAACAACGAGAAATGAGATTAAAAGAAATTTTTTTATTTGTACCTATAAACAATTTATTATGTTTACAATTAAACAATGACAAGATACAGAGATGTCGACGATTCTGTAATTATAATTATGTTGAGTATTTTCATTCGAACGAATGTTCGTTGGCTCATTGTGATTGCCGTATAATTATAGTAAATAATGGTGCCTATCTTGGTCAAATAATTCCCTTTATCAAACTAACGTCCGTTCGTCGTCTGATTTTATAGCGTGACATGCTAAATATCGGATCTGCAAGCGGAGCCATACATACGAATATATAAGGTTGTCAAATATCTCCCTTCCGCCTTTTTGTCTTTTTAATTTCGCGGCTATGTACAAAGCGCTACAGAGCTCGTATCTGGCAACACTGTACATAATTTGAAAGCTCTTGACATAACAAACAAAACGACGCTATGTATGATTAGTTTGGATATTGCGTTCAACAGTTATAGACGTGTAAACATGGAGTTCACTAACGCCGAAATTCGCGCTATTTTAAAGTTTTCCTTCGTTAAAGGCAAATCCGCTAGAGAAACGTTCCGTGAGATTAATGGTGTTTTGGGGGATGGTACTCTATCACTTCGAACCGCGGAGGAATGGTTTCGACGATTCAGAGCCGGTGAAAACGACACCATGGATAAGCCAGCCGGCGGAAGACCTGTGACGACAAATACCGATCAAATCATGGAATACATCGAGTTAGACCGGCATGTGGCATCTCGTGACATCGCCCAGGAGATGGGAGTTAGTCACCAAACCATTTTAAACCATCTGCAGAAGGCTGGATACAAAAAAAAGCTTGATGTTTGGGTGCCACATGAATTAACAGTGAAAAATCTAATGGACCGAATTTCCATTTGCGAAATGCTGCTGAAACGGAACGAACTCGACCCATTCTTGAAGCGGATGGTGACTGGCGACGAAAAATGGATCACATACGACAATATCAAGCGAAAACGGTCGTGGTCGCAGGCCGGTGAATCGTCCCAAACAGTGGCCAAGCCGGGATTGACGGCCAGGAAGGTTTTGCTGTGTGTTTGGTGGGATTGGAAGGGAATCATCCACTATGAGCTGCTCCCATATGGCCAGACGCTTAATTCTACCATCTACTGCGAACAACTGGACCGCTTGAAGCAGGCGATCGACCAGAAGCGTCCAGAATTGGCCAAAAGGAAGGGTGTAGTGTTCCACCAGGACAACGCCAGACCACACACTTCGTTGATGACTCGTCAGAAGCTACGGGAGCTCGGATGGGAGGTTTTATCGCATCCACCATATAGCCCGGACATAGCGCCAAGTGATTACCACCTGTTCCTGTCCATGGCGAACGCCCTTGGTGGTGTAAAGTTGATCTCAAAAGAGGCTTGTGAAAAGTGGCTGTCCGAGTTCTTCGCAAATAAGGAGGGGGGCTTCTACGAGGGAGGTATTATGAAGTTGCAGTCTAGATGGAAACAGATTATCGAACAAAACGGCGCATATTTGAACTAAATCCGATTACTGTAACACTTTTTATAAAGCATTGAATAAAGAGCAAAAAGGCGGAAGGGAGATAGTTGACAACCTAATATTATACCATAAAAAAGAAATTTAATAAATATATAAAAATACAAAAAAAAAAAAGATAAATTAAAGAAATAAACATTATGAGAAACTTAATTAAAAACAAAAATAAATAAATAAATTATAAGAAAATATAATAGTATTACAACAAATTGTTTTAAGTAGAAAATAATCAACTTCATATATGTACTCTATATTGTATGTATATATGAGTTATATATAATTATAAATAATATTCTATACGATACACATACATTTTATAATCATTTAAAATTATTTTAAAAATTTTACGCTATATTTTTTTTTTTTTTTTTTGATAACAACATCCTTTTAAGCAACATTTATATACACTTCCTACAAAGACCAATTACCCGTAGAAAGAAATTTTCAATTATAGTTTTAGTATATAGTTTTAATTAGTATAATAACCATCATATATAAATAAAATTTTATTTAATTTAATAAAATTAATTTTGTGTATTGCGGTGTATTGCGTGCGAATTTTGAAATTCAATAATGTACAATATATTAATTAGTTTATTTATTATTATACATTTTATGATAGTAGGTAGTTTCTTTTTAAATTTTTAATCATTATATTAATTAATAATTTGTGCAACTGTGTGATTTGAAAAAAAAAATAAAAAAAAATTAAAGTTATATAATTGAAATTTTATAATTATTAATTATGGTGTCTTTGATAAGCGCGTATATTATATAATAATATGCTAAAAAATGTTATCTCACGGTTAATTTTATATGTATTTGATAATAAATAATAATTAAATACGATAACAAATAGTATAATAATATTAATAATAACAATAATATTGCGAATAATAATAATAATAATAATAAATATAATAATTTATTAATCATCAAAATCATACCTTTTACATATAAATTTATATACTTATACAATATATATATAAGTAAAAATATATAACTTGATATATAAAATTAATGGTGTGTTTATTGATCAAATCATATTTTTAAACCTGAAAAGTATTGTATTTTATTATAATATAATTTTCTAATTTTTTATAATATAAAATACATATTAATTTACGATTTAAAATTTGTTCTTATCGTTTCTTGTCATTGTTCATCGGAATTTATAATACATAATTTATATAAAATATAATAATGTTGTTATTATTATTAATATTATAACTCTATAACTATAGAAACTATATACACATACATAACATACACATATATATGAATATATCGTAAAGAAAAACTTGAATAACATTAGAAGGACAACAGTTTTTCTCTTATAATTTTATAAAATATAATTTTAACATCCGTATTTTAATATTGAATATATGGAACATAAATGTATAATATAGAATCTAATATATGTATAGATAGAGTCAAACAAGACCAAGTTAACGATTTGATAATATGATCCACATTAATATATTATTACGATATTGTATGTGCAAATATGCGACTACGACAATGTTCTTAATTTGGTGTTACTATACTACTTTCATTGTTAAAGTATTTAGCAATTAGTATATCAACAAAATAATAAGTTATGATCTCTACTTTAGTGGTTGACACTGGTCGATGAGCCCATTACACATTTCAACAAATCGAGTAAATTTTTCATATGAAAATGATTGAAGACTTTTTGCCCAAGTCATTACCGGAAGAAATCAAACTTGCCACGCCTTGACATTCGTTTTAATCATTGCAACGCGTAACTGAATCTAAAAAAAACAATCATTATAATTATTGTAATTAATAATTAATTTCACGAAAAAAAAAAAATAGACTATCAATCATTTATTTTATTAATTTAATGTTTTTTGTCATTACGACCATAATTTTTTTACAATTTTGTTGGAATCCAGGCGAAAGGATAAAATTAACAATGGTAACCACTGTATACTACGACAACATAATATATATGTAATTATTCTAAAGTCGGTTGGCTTAATTCATAATAAATGTGTAAAAAGTGGAACAATTATCTATTAAGGAATAATTAATCGAAAAAAAATCAAAAATAACACTATGTAAACTTCTATTATAGTTTGTGCAAACAATTATAGTCACTTTTGGGCCCAGTCTGATCTTTTTGCGTCCAATGCACGATTCAATCCAATCAATTGTTGTTTGGATCGTTCACCAATGGTAGTTTCACTAAGTATCAACAATGCATAATGGTCCCACTAAATACACAGCCAAGCCTTCATTCCGTAGATATTGCATTTACTGGTTGACCTGGATCAGTCCAATGTTTAGTTCGTTTAGGATTATTAAAAGAAATCCATTTGCTTCTGTTCAATCTCAATTTCACATGTGATTTTTCTCTTTTCTTTGCTTTTTCACTCAATTCATTTGAGATCCATTTTCTTTCCTTTTGTAACTTTCGCATTAACTATATGTACGATTAGAACTGGCTGGTAGATTTAATTTAATGAATCTGCAAGTTGTTTATGTATCGTCTTCATTCAATAATGCCTGCAATTCTGTATCTTCGAATATTTTGGGCTGATTTCCATGGTTTTTGTCATTCACCACTTTTCCAATCGCAACTTTTGAATCGTTCTTTCACATAAACCCACGTACACCATAAGCTTCGACTAGCATTCGATAACCTTCATCAGCAGTTTTCTTCATTTTAAACAATAACAACAAAACCAAATAACAAATCACGTTTTTCTGGTACAAAACACGACGAAAAAAATATGTTGTTAACACTTTTACACATACTGCTTGATAAAAATAAATAGTAAAAAATTATATATTTATATACATTTAGTTAACAATAAAATCAGAAAATTGGGATCACATTCATATAATATGTCCAAATCAATGCGTTTGTCAATATTCCCACTTCATGGATTTATCAATAGCCAGATGGATACGTGGTATACAAAAGCCAATGTATGAAGAAGAGACCAATAAAAATGAAAACGAAGTAATATAAAATATATTCATAATGATAACAAATTATTACAATATTGTATATATACTCCATCTATATTATATAGGCTTATTATGAAAATGATGATAGTCATCAGTATAATCCAATTTTAAAATTTGCAGTATGTATGCTACAAGCAAATGGAAATCCTAAAGATTTATTTATAGCATTACCACAAGATGTACAAGCATTGGTATTATTATATAATAGTAATGACGATAATATAACAAGTAATATAAATTTAAATATAACTACACAATACATAATATATAAAATTATTGTATTGCATTTGTGCTAAAAATGAATTCTATGTTAAATAATTATTTTGATTTTCATTGCATATAATTTTATATTATATAATATATAGTTTCAACAAGTGAATTATTAATATTAATGGATCTTATGACATTAGAAATACGTGGTACTAATACGTTGGGCAAAAATTTAAAATTTATAATCGATGAACCATTACCAAATTTAAAATATGCCAATTTTGAATCCATTGAACTATTGGGTAGTGATAAATTAAAACGTAATCCAAATAGTGTTCATCCATCGGAAAATTTTGATTATATACCAGATAGCAAACAATTCAATTACAATATATCAATTGAAGTAACGGATGAAATTGAAATTGTACCATATGATGTTTATTTAATGGAAATAAAAAAATCTAAAATTGTATCATTTTATGGTTGGTTACAATTAACCGTCTTACGTATACATTGTAGTAAATTTACAGAATTACATTGGGAAATGTTTGATGGTCTAAATAGTTTACAACATTTATCCTTAGAACATAATGACATTAAGGTGATACCACCGTTTGCATTCTATGGTGCATTACATATAAAAACATTATCGATTGCACGTAATAATATTCTTGATTTAAATTATCGTGCATTGGCCGGACTATTAGAATTAGAATATTTAAATTTAAGTTCAAATAATTTAACAAAATTATCAGAATTAACATTTCCACCATTTCCAAAATTAAGTGTTATCGATTGTCGCCAAAATCCAATAAAATATATATTCCCAATGACTTTCGGTATTATGAATAATACAAAAAAAATGTACTTAGGCTCAAATGCTAATGCATTAGAATTATCAATTGGTAGTTCGTTTTTATGTTTAGAACAATTAACCGAATTGATAATATTAAATGGCACAACCACAGTTTTAAATCAACAAATATTTAAGGGATTACGAAATTTAGAAATTTTAAAAATTCATGGACAAATTAAAAAAATTGAATTCGATGCATTTGTTGAAATGCCAAAATTGATAGAACTCTATCTACAAAATTGTTTTATACAAGAAATTTCAATGGATACATTTTATGGTATAAAATATTTAGAAATTGTTGATTTATCAATGAATAACATTACAATATTACCACCGGGTGTATTTGATGAACAACGTAATTTAAAAGAAATTTATTTACAAAATAATAATTTGGCAAAATTACCATTGCATTTTTTTAATAATACAAATATTAAATTAGTCAGGTGAGTGCACATATTATAATTATTATTGTTTGATAAAATATGATGTCCAATTGCACATTTTGTTTGTAGTAAATTTTCATTAAAAGTTATTTATAAAATAAAATTCTACACATCTATGTTTTAACGCCATTTAAAATACTCATACAAATTTATTATTATCAGTAAAGTAATACTATAAAATTCTTATACACGATCGGCCATAATAGCATATTACATGTACTATATACGCAAAAGATTTGTACAGGCATTAAAATTCTAAAAGAACAGGAACTAAGAAAATATTGACCCCGATTTAAAATAATTTATATACTACGCTGACCAAAAATAACCCGAATTAATGATATAAGGGACAAATCAGTCATTTTATTTATCAAATTGTGACCACTTCAAAATATAATTGCCATTTGTTGAAATACATTTATAGCAATCAGATTATTTTTTAAATTTTTTTTAATCGTATATCAATGCTATAAAAACACGTGTTTATCTCGAAGTAATAATCGATTGAAGGAATAGTATTTGTTCCAAATGATATTCCAATATCGCTCTAATAATTAATTAACCACTGACTTTATCTTTCCGAATTTCCATCAGTTTTCGATGTTGATGGACGACCAGTAAATATGAATGATTTTTAAATTGATTAACGACCACAAGTTAATGTAAATATTCGGTTTAATTAGATGCATTAGCTCAGTATATTTTTGATGAGAGTAGTTTTTTATCATAATAAAATGTATAATATAAAAGATTTTTTCTTTCATTCATGATATATATTTTATTAATATTTATGAATGTTTTAGAATTTAGTCTATAACTAAATGTATCCGGAAAATAATATAGTATTTGTATTGTATTATAATAATAGTCGCTGCTACACACATATATACATTCATTGTATGATATTAGCATATTGTAACATTATTTTTAATTAATAATAATAATAATATTAACAATTTATATTTAAAAATGATTAGCACACACACATCTATAGTTAAAAAATTAAATTAAATATTGTATAAATACTAAATTTGGTTTTAATTACAGATTAATAAATAATCCTTGGGTGTGTACATGTGAAATGAATAATTGGAAACAAGCAATTACAAATCGTATAAGATCAAAACGATTACAAGAGAAATGTTTGTATAATAAAAAAACAGGTGAAAAAATGAAATGCAATAATAATAGAAATGAATTTTCTTATATTTTTGATAATAAATTATCGCCAAGATGTGATGGTGGACCAACCGATTTACAATTTCGTAGCGTATATTATACATTGCGTAAACATTTAAAATGTAAAATTGCAAATAGTGCCAATGTGTCATCAACAAACAAATTGGTGCGACAACGAAAGTTCAACAAAATGAATTCGAAAATTAATAATTATATTCAAAATATGGAACAAACACAGCATATGAAAAAATTGTTCAAAGAAAAAACAACTATGAATTATCATAATTACAGGCACAAAAATAAATTTTTAATGAATAAAAAAAATCCACTAGTTAATAATGAATTAAAATATTTTTTAAACACTAGAAAAATTGAAGTAAATGATAAAAATTCATATGATAATAATATATTGTTCAATTAAGAATATATATGTATTTTATTTAAATTGTATATTCATTAATTGTATACAATAAAATATTTATATGTTATTGATTTATAAATTATCAAATTTATAATGTTTAATATTTTATTGTGTATTAATTTACAATAATATAAATAGAATAGTATATAAAATAAATTCCTATTTGTATAATAAAATAATTTTTGTTAATACGCCAGTAGAAATTATAAAAAATGAAAACAAATTACACAATTTAAAATAACTGTTGTGAATTGCAGGTCGGATAGTGTTTGTGCTGGGTATAATTATATATACATATGAGTAAACTGTAGTGAAGCTACATGGTTTTGTCCTATGTATAATTCATCTATTAGGCAAACTAATCAGAAATTGATTAGGTCCTTCGGATATTGTAATTGTTAAACCAGTTCGTTTCTACAATGGGATATCTTACCATATAATAGCCCGCACATATTTATCAATAATTGTGCATTCAGATAATCATTTATTTTGACCGATTCAAAATATAATTGATATCAAAGCATACTATTATAGTTATAGTTTATACTTGTAGTCGTAAGGCTATAGCAATAATTATAGTTAAAGTAATGAACAATAATAATCACTAACAAACTATCAAGGAAAGTGGTGTTTGTACATCAGTTCAAAATAGTTGCATCACGGACACGAAAGGTAAATGTCACAATATACATAACTATATTTCTATCACATAAGAATAGTTGGTTGTACCTATTTTCAAGTCTGAATTAAGATGATCGGCTGGGAAAATCATTGATAAATCTAAAGCACCGATTATCGATGGAAGATATCGGGTTGGTTATAAGAACAGGTTTGAGTTATGATATAATTGAGATACAATAGTAATGAGCTAATAGACCTTTGAGTGGAATTACTGTAGCTTTCCCTAGTAAACAGTACAATCTACCAGACCACATGAAATAGTGATTCTCATTCAATAATATGCAAACTTTTGTTAACTTATCCGAAGTTTGATGTATGTGGTATTATGAGAATATTTTTCATGCAATAAACAATCTTAATATTTAATATTTATAATTATAATATACCTACTATTATACTAACTATAATAATAATAATTGTATTAAATTTAAAGATTATATGTATACACTTTACCTCTTAATAAAGTAGCACATGTTCCTTTATAAATACTTCTAATACCACCTTCTTTGTATAATTGTTTAGTACAATCAATCATGCCATTATATTTTTTTGGTGTATTTTGACCTTGTTGTATTTGTAATAGACACTTAATACGTTCACCCGGTGCCATTATACTTGTTGTAAAAACACCAGAAAATGCACCGGCACCAAATAATTGTAAAACTGTTAGTTTTTCATTGGGATTTGTTTGTTGCAATCGTTTACCAAGTCCAAAACCGAAAAAACTGATTGCAAATATAGGTGCAACACCTGTTAAAGGTGCTGACATTCCTTTATATAAACCACGAAATCCTTCACGTTGAATAGTCTTCTTAGCGCAATCATATGTACCTCGATACAATGGTTCTGCACCGGCCGCTGGAACCGGCATCGTTTGAAGACGTACCTAAATTATAAAAATGTAAATATTAAATAAATATATTATATTTATATAAGATATATATTATATATAAATATCTTTATAATACTATGATAATGATAAGAAAAATATTATGACATTATCTTGTCGTCATCATACAAAAACATTGGACTTTGAACTCATTATTAATATAAACACATACAACGAAAAACACTTGGTGTTAGATTGTTGATTATGTGCAAGGTAGAACAAAAAAACTATATTTAGAAATTTTAGATAAACTTACTTTAATTGTGTCTAAAGGATGACCAGCAATTACCGTACATATACCACCAAAACCACCAGATAGAAAATATTTAATAGGACTGGTAACTTCAGACATTTTCGGTTTTTTTTCTTGTTATCGTTCACAATATATGTATTTTTATTATTCGTTTTGTTAAAATAATTATATTTAGTTAGAGAAAAAAAAAACAACTTTCAAATTAGCTTATTTACAGAAATTAAAAAATATTTTATAAAATAAAAATAAAATGATTTGACCTTGTATTTAAATTTAAAACATAGGACAATATTTTAAAATCTATTGTATTAATATGTAATTTAATTGAAAATGAAGACAAATTCAATAAAATAAATTATTAAATTCACTGTTAAAATAAATAAATAAATTAAAACCGATCAAAACCATTAACAATTAAAAAACAATCAATACAAAAAATTAAAAATATTTATTTATGTATGCAACAAACGAAAGCACCAGATGTAAACTCCGACTGTCAAAAATAAATACTAAAAATACAGTACAACACAGCTGTTATATTGTGTTGTTGGAATTTACTATAAATTTTGCCATAAAACTAAATATACAGTAACTCACGTTGTGTTTGTCCTATGCATACATTTATAAAATTATAGATATGTAATTCATGGTTTTGGTAGTTCATCAATATTTATTCTCGTAAATATTCCAAGCATCACATCCGACTCATATTGTTGCAATACATTAAATTATTATAAATATATTGACACGTTAATTTGTCTGCATATAAAAACACTTTTCATTCATTATTTTGTTAAAAACATGCCATACATATATGAAAAATTTAGAACTCGAAGTTTATTGGCTTCATTATACAGTTACTAACCAGTACATTGCCATCGTAGTATGATAATTGCAATTAAGTAGACAACTGCAGTTAATTCATGAGCCATATTTTACCATTAGCGTTACGTGTTTTTCATCGTGAATTAACTCGAGTTTATTACTTAACTCTAGTTAACATACAATACTATGTGATTTTCAACATAATGTTCTAATCGTTAAGGTGGGTGTGTAGGTTAGACTATAGTGATACACGAACATGTTGCTAAGTCTAGTGATGTGAACTATATCAATTGTTGTATGCACTTATAAATGAAATAATTTCAGGAAATTTTTACTATTTCATCACATAAAGTATGGTGTTTGTAAATACTAAATATCAAACCTGAAAATCTACAAATCCAAAACTGATTAGTTGTTGATATACTATACTATCTAGAAATACATATAAAATTAATTAATTTAATTTTTACAATTATCATATATTTATGCAATAATTTAGCAGCATATATTCAATCCATAAAATAAATAAAATGTTTTAAATAATTAATGAAATTTTATTAAAATTTAAAAATTCATTTGCATTAAAAACTTAGTTGACATAATAATGCACATCCTCTTAAAATCCAATGTTCTGGTTGATGTTCTGGCGAACAATTTAATAACATTGAAATAACATAATTTGTACTATGACCCGTTGTTGATAAAATACCACGTCTCTCCGTTGTTTTATAAACAGGGCAATCATAACTATGTCGCACCTTTAGATCAGTTCGTTTTAACGGAATTAACCATATCTAAAAAAATAAATATATTTATAAGATTGTACTTATTTTTAATTTTATACACAATACAACAAATCATCAAATTATTTACTATAGGCATTTCATCATATAAAACACGTTGATAAGGCTCAGCTAAACATTGATTATTTCTATTCCAACGAGCACCTTCTAAATACAAACCGTTTACATAAACACCGTCTTCTGGTGGTTTTACAAATTTTGATGTAATTTGTATCTATACATAATTATTTACAAATAAAAAATATTATCGTAGTTCCTTCATTTAATTAGCTGCATGTCTTTTATAATAACATATTATTGTATAGTACCTCAAAATCAAATGTTAATAAATCAATTGGAATAACATATTTTCTTGCATAATTTTGTTGTGCTCCTGTCAAAAATGCTTGTGTAAAGAAAAAACCTGGCAACCAAAATATTGTTGGTGGTCCATGATCATACCAATTCTAAAATGAAAAGAAAAAATGTAAATAATGTATTGCAAAAAATTGTCAATAAACAAAATAATATGAAATTATTAAATCAATATAATATTACCATAGTAATAATAACTTATAATAAATTCCGATAATAATTACAATTTATATATAAACAAAGTGGTATGAAATAAAACCTATATAATTTTAACTTATTCTAATAAATATTTAATAACATTTACCTGTAAAAATTCTAATCTTTGAAGAAAATCTGTTATATAACTTCCAAGTGGTTTTAAACTGGGATATGATTTTTTAGTCCACATCTGAGGTATTCTACTGGTAAGTATAGAATCAACAACTTCTTCGATTTCAACAGACATTACAACAAGTCCTATATACATATATATTATATAGATAAAATTAATTAATAATAGAGTAGGCAAATAATAATTATTCAATAATAACTTAATAAATTGACATTTTGAATATATACGTACTTATATATGTCATCATATATTAAATTAAAAAAGTACTTATTTATATATTTTTTAGTAAGCCCAAATATGTCTTATAAAAGTCATACAACTGCACCGACAAGGATTTTCGATCATCTTTATGATCCCTTATATGTTACATCAAGTGGTAAAGATATATGGAGAGCTAATGTAAATGCTTTAACACTATCAGCTCCAATCCATATAATTCCTATTTATAAAACAATGTTTAGTGATTTACCACAACGTTCTAGAAATGTTCATATTTTGCAAAGAAATCCTTTACCATGTTTTCCACCATTTGATGAATGTGAGTACATATAGCTATTAAATATTATTTATAATAATTTGTATTATTTAAACGATTCTCCTGTACTGGGTAATAACAGCTCGCATTACAAAGCCAAATTTTATAGTAAATGGAAAAGATCGAGCGAATTTTTTCAATAATCCTTTAACAAATTTCAAGAGTTTAAATTTAAAATTGGATTTAACATTAGATCATAAACCAAGGGATCCATTACCTCAAATACATCAAAAATATAAAACGATAGGATGTCAAACTGTATACAGGTATTACTGTGGGGATTGCATAGAGAGTAATATAAATATTGTCTAATTTATTTATTTATTTATTTTAGAGAACAATCTGCACAAACGAAACCTTGGATGCCTGATGCAATTATTGGAAAAGATGAGATAAAAACACCAGAAATAATTCATGTAGCAAATTTAATACACGACAATGATAAATTACCGGGCATATTTGAAGTACAAATTATTGAACGTTCAAGGAAACGTCGAGAATGGGAAAATAGTTTACCACCAATTAAAACATTTCGTGATTGGAATAAACGACGTTGTGTTTTAGAAGCATTTGAATGGGAAGAATGGGTTGCAAGAGAAACAGAAATTGAACATTATCAAAGTATAAGATATTTAATAGTAAAAGAAATGATGGCCGATCGTAAAGAAAAATTACATAAATCAAGTGAAAAGAAAATGGAAAATACTGCGATACGGTTTCATAACGATCGTGAGAGAAAAATTCAAAAATTAAGGTATGTACCATAATTATATATAATATTAATAATGGAAAATAAATGCTAAATATTTTAAAAAGGAATTCACATCAACGATCATTAAGAAAACTGGAAATGAAACATAAAAAAATTGATAAAAAATATAAACCAACTGATATTGTTACTGAATATACTGATCCAGCATCTGAATTATATGGACCACAAACCAGATTTGGATATCATCCGAAACATACTCATTTTATTGAAGATAAAACTAAATTTGAAACAAAGTAATTTATAATTTATTCGAGTATAATGTAAATTCCAATACAATTTATAAATTATCAATATATTCCCATAATATTCATATAGAATAAAGAACGTAGAACAAATGCAAACTACACCTGCAAAATTACAAAAATTTATTGAACCTAAAATTGACATAACTAAACCAAAAACCCCAATAAAAGAAATTCAACCCGGTTTTTGTGAAGAGAAATATCTTCAATATTTATATAATTCATTAAAGGTACTATTATTTTATGATATTTATTAATGTTTTTATAACAATTATAAAAATTATAATAATACAAATTCAATTACTTAGGCTCTTCGAAGTAGAAAAATTATTCATCAAAATATTGCAAATTGTTTGGAGTATATAAAAACTCCACTATGTGATCCATCCGAAATAATGTTAGATAATGATACGGTGCAGAAGGAACAAGAAAATGAAATTGAATATCAGAATGCAATATTATTACAGAAAATAATTAAAGGGCGAGCTATTCAAAAGGCAATTTACAATGGACGAAATAAATGTAAAAGTTTAATTTTAGAATATCAATCAACACATCAATTAACAGCGGTAAATGCAATGTATGCGACCCATTTGAATAAAATCAGTGAAAAACATAAAAATGTTTTATATCAACAAAGTCGTCTTGAAGGACTGCTTCGTGCTGAATCACAAATTAATGATGTTTTACAACATACAACTGATTCTTCAATTTCATTTCTACTTAACTTTTTAGACAAAGAATTGACACGACTTATCGATCAGAAAAAATCGCATGCTCTCTATTTATTGGCTGAAAAAGAACGACAAAAGCGTGAAGCAATTGAAGCACGAAATAGACAAATTGATGAAATCCATCGACAAGAATTTGAAGAATTTTTTGAGAAAAAGTTACATTCAACTAATGAAACGGTTACACAATATCTTGAAAATGTATTGATGCAAGGATTAGATAATATTGCTGATATCGATGCTAGAAAAAATATACGTAATGTTGCTCGACAAATTGATGAAGACACATGTAAATCAATGTCGACAGCATTTAACGAAATGAATTATATTCCAAATGATGAAGAAATTGTTACAGATTTGGTAAATAATTTTATATTTCCCGAAATTTATAAAAGCATTGCTAGACGCGATGAAAATAAGAGAAAAAATGCAACTTTATTAACGGCACACGATACAATTTATAATAATTTAACAGACAAATATCCTGTTCGTGAAAAGTTAATTGAAAGTAATGAAAACATTGTATCATCTATACTTAATGAAATTGTAACAAATATTATGCCATCATCATCCTTATCATCGGCAGTAACTGTAAACTTATTAGATTCAAATGAATTAATTAATGCTTCACCACATAAACCAAAACTTCCTCTACAATCGAAATTTAAACAGTCATGTGAGCGGATTGTTGATGCAACAATTAGTGATATTTTAAAAATGGTAATTCCTCTTGAAATATGTGAATGCCGCAAAATTAAATCGGATTCAAACGGTGAATGTGAATGTCAATCGACGAGATCACATGAAAATGAATCCTTATTACATATTGTTACAAATATTAATGAAGACCTTTATAACTATGTCATTGAAGATTCTGAAGACAATACTTCGTTACCATCACCAACAATTTGAATATAATTTTGTTAATGTAGATGGATATATTATTAAAGGAATAGTGATTAAATGAAATCAAGTTTTTTCCATTTTGTTACACAAATATTATTTTCTGTGGATTGTGAAACCATTGTAACGGTCGGTCGTATCTTCATCTGCATGACAATATTTAACTGTGGTAAATTATGATCGCAATGTGCGAATTATAATTAGCAAAGTATATACTCGGACCTTAATCTGGCGCTAACATCTTGGTATTAATTTCACCAATACACACTTTACAAGCAGTCAAGAAACTCATCTGCTACCAAAGAATGTAACCTTTCATTACCCTATGTCCCTGTACTTTGTTTAAGTAATCCAATCTGCAAGTTTCATTTTATTTTCAAATTTACGAAGCGAATACATACTATCGTATACTTTATATAGTTTCCATTCCATAATTTAAACTAAAACAACTATTTAAAATAATATATATAAAGTGAATCAACTGACCTGTAATTGCTTTACGTACATTGATAAGACTATTTTGTATACAATCCAATAATCCATTAAATCTGACCATTTCTTGAATTAAAACAGTATTCATACTCTATAAGAATATACAATAATACATATAAATAAGAGTATCTTATAGTATATAATATTATTTCAAGTCAATTATATTAGCAATAATCACCTGATGATAGCTTGTCGGATATTTTGATAATGTAGCATCACGATTAAATAATGGTGGTAATCGATTTAATATATCCGTTGCAACACTAATAACTAATTCATCAGACGTTTGACCACCTCTAGTTCCCATAACTGTTGCCTAAAATTTATTATTTTATAGATATAATATTCAGTAAACGTTGAATTTTAATATTTTATTGAATTCAATTAGTATAAAAATTTTACCTTTTCAACAAGAAGTTTCTTTGTGAAAGAAAAAACAATAACATAACCAATATTATAATAATAATATATATTGTAAAAATAAAAAAATAAAACATAGTAATACATACCTTCTTTTCTGCCAAATCCTATTTTAAATTGAACAATTATTATATTATGTACAACTAGAAAAATGTAATATTTAACTTTAAAGTACTTACAATTCGATCCTATCGTATTTTTGATAGCAACAATTTAGTAAAGTTTATAAAATTTTAATTTAATATATGTAAATATAACAGAAAATAACAGAACACTAATTTGTTGCACCATACTTATATTGTAAAACTAACCTGCGTTTTTAGTATATTTACAAGTAGTGTATCAGTTTCCTGTTGATCTTTTGTGATATCTGCGTTTTCATGCAAACCAAAAATACCTGGTTTTGTGGTTAATGGTAAATTCTTTGTGTATAGCATAAAATTATCATAATTCTTATCATTGGGCACATAATATAATCCTAAAATGATAAGAAATATAACAATAAATAACCAGTCATTCTAATTATTCTAATTAACTATATAATATATTATTGCATAAATTACCTGTTTCATCAAATAAATATTGTTCCCCTTTTTCTAAAAGTTCTGGCGTATAAAACCGAAGTAATATTGTGTTTAAACACCGTCGATCCCAATCGTCTGTAACACGTCCACCATAATTACATTCACCAGTTAAATATCGTAATGCATCAAACTGTATATTTTCGTATTCATTTAAAAACATCATTAATTGTGTTACACTAATTCTTAAATCAGTTTCATTAAATTCATATGATATATTCCAACCGATTGCACCAAATTGTCGTCGTTCTTGTACAATTGCATGAAAAAAACATAACGAATACAATAATCGTTTAAAATTCAATGAATTTTTATTGCTTTCAAACCATTCTGGATCACTAATTGGATCGGCTAAATACGAACGTAGTATATTTGAACGTAAACCTTTTGGTGGTTCATTTGTCATTTTTACTCCATTTTGTAATACAACAACTGGAAAATGATCAGCCGGATATGAAGTTAACCATAAACGAAAATCGGGATGGGTTGAATCTGGTGCTAAATTTTCACATATTCTTTCTAATGTTGGCATCCAACTTTTTGCCAAATGACAATTTTGTAGTACAACCCAATTACCAAGTTTTATACCTTCATCAATCATTTTTACAGCTATTGGTCCTTGCCCTTGACCTATTAAATAAGTAATTACATGGTTTTCATTATATTTATATAGTTTAATAGAAATTATAAATTCGGATAATGTACCTAACGATAATGAAAATAAGCGATTAGCTCCAAAACCTTGATCGTCAGCAAATTTAAGTAATACAACTGTCGGATCTGCACCTGGTGTTAATATAAATATTAACGGAATACAACAATGTGAATCAGCATATGAAGAAGTTAAATCAAATGGTGGTGGTTCAACAAATTCATGTCCTAGCGTAGCTGAAATTTAAATTTATTAATGTTGTAGAAATTAACATTAGAAATTCATATGTAAAATTACCATCAACAAAATTTCGAATACATGGAACTAATTTATCAGATCTAAAACATCTAAGTATAACCATTTTTTGAAATTGCGATAGTTTCGTATTCCATGGTTGTGGAATATCAGCATTTTGTGGATCACTGGAATCATAATATATTTTCCATAATTGAAGATTTTCACTTACACTTTCATAGAGATTGTTAAATGTTGAATATTTTGATAAACGAACAATTTCATCCCAACTACGATTCGTTATCCAGTCGGCTGGCTTTTTAATTGGATTATCTAGACCAACACCACCAGTTAATAAAAACATCCATTCTTTTAGGTCAATTGTTCCTTCTTTTCGCATTAAATTAACGGTCAATAAAAGAGTAAATAATATTTTATCACGTTCAAATAAACTTCTACAAATGTTTACATATAAACTGTATGTAAAATATTTTGTAAGATCTTTTAGACGTTGACTGACATCATCAACTTTATCGGTATTATCAATAGCAGCAGTATATAAATTAACAAACCACGATAGACTATATTGATACATTGGATCGATATTGGCCAATTCAACTATTGTGAAGAACAATGTTGTTGAATGTATGGCTACCGGTGTATACGCTAAACGAGCCATATCAATCTGTTTTTCTGTTACTTCGGATATAGCTTGTTTTTCAATAATTTCATTAGATAAATTCTTCGATGAACTTAATATCTGAACTGCCGTTTCATCTTCCAAAATGTTTCCTTCTGATGATAATACTTCTAAAATTTTGTCTTCCGTTTCTTTTAATGTTTTCTTATTTTCTGCACCTTGAATAATTAATTGATTTTTTTCAGTTTCTAAATCTGGTCGCTCTCTAGCTACAGTTATAGCTAGTATTTGATCTTGCAATCCTGGAACGGTTATCATAAAATTTAATAATGTTACTTTTACAGCAACCTCAGGCATATAGTGTGGATTTCGTAATTTTGTGGTTATAAAAAATTTAAATGAATCATTGTATTCAAAAGTTGAATCGCCAAGCTTAATACACATAGCACCACCTTGTTTAAATATTTGTTTTAATAATATTGGTTCCAGCAAGGGATCCAATTCTTCACCGATGTTTTCCAATAACACAGGAAGACCAAATTGTATCGAATTTTCTAATACACGTGAATAATCCGGTTGATTTAAACGTATAACACATAAACGATTTACTTTTTCTAAATTTTTTATCCATTTATTAGCTTGACCCTGTGGATCAATCATTAAAGGCCACCGATTTGCATTTTTTATTATAATTGCACTTTCTATTGAAAATGCATCATTCGGTAAACCAAATATATTCCATGCTCTGATTTGTACAGGTTCACCTAGAACAGTATGCAATTGAAAATCAAGACTACATACAATACCAAGACCATTACAATGTTGTGTCCATTCGCTAATTTGTTTTGAACGAAATTCAGATGTAAATGGACCTAAATAAGCAACTACACCAGACGCAATTAAAACATCACCAGTTAACGTTTCATACGTTTTACCCAAATTTTCTGCCGTTTCTATCCAACGATTCTTTTCACCACCTAAACCACTAATTAATTCAACAGCACGTTGTAATTTTTTACTACACCAATCATGATCCGCTTTTAAAGATTCATATTGTTCTTTTTGTGCTTGCACTTGTTTTTGTAATTCATTTAAATTATCTTCTAAAGTTTTAAGTTCTTCTAATTTTTTATTTAAAATACTCATAGCAGCATCACGTGCATCCTCGGCTTCTTTTAACGCAATACGTTTTGGTGCCACAACTTTTGCAACTTTATCGTATTGTGAAATTGCAAGTACCCACTTACATAGTCCTTCGCAAGCCGTAGAAGCAAGTTTAACTTTTTCCGGATCGAATGCTTCATTGGTTAAAATACGTTCCTGTAATTTTTTCATTATTGTTACCGGAATTGTATCCTTTTCAAATTTTAATAAACTTTCCAAAAATTTCATATCGCCTAAAACTCTTTTTGATGGTCCCCAATAATCTTCAATTGTACCTACGCCTGATGGTGCCGGAAGTTTTTCAGGTTTAACATCTTTTAATATACAAACGGCTTCCATTACAATTCTAACACCCATTGGTGGATTTCTCATTGTCCTAACAATAGCAATGTCAGCTGGTGTTAATGTATTTAAAGCAGCTTCCGATTCTTTTATCAGCGGCATCGCTTCTGCCATTATGCTTGCACAGTTATCAGCTATTTCACCTGCAACGGCTGCCTGTTGTGATGCAACTACTTCATCTTTCTTAACTTGTTCGCGTTGCTCTTCGGCCACTACAAATGCTTTCTGTACTTGCTCCATTTGTACAGCAACTTTCTCTGCGGAAATCTTTAACTGAGGTTCAAGTTCCGTCAATTGTATTTGCATAACACCTACTTGTTCGGCAGCAATGTCTAATTGTTTTAGACCTGAAAATATTAATAGTTCATATTTGATTAATTTCAGTCATTTAACAAATTATTGGACCATTATGTGCATTTATAAATTTACCTGTTAAATAACGATTTTTTGCTTGCAATATATTTGTACGTTTTTCACTTAGTAATTTTTTAAATGTATAAATCAATTCTAAATAAGATGTTGGTGTAACATAAGTTTGTCGTTTTAATCGTAAATAAAATTCATTGGATAAATCCTGCGTAGTTGTATGAAATAACATACACATTGCAATCGTTCCTTCCCGTTCGATATCAGTCAATTCTTCTTCTGCTAAAAATCGTGATGATACAGCCAATAATGCATCAGATGGCCAAGCTTGAAACCAATCAATTGTACAACAATTAACGATAGACGGAAATTTTCGTACTCTATTTCGAAACGCATCACCGATTGGTGACATACATATAACAATATGAAGTTGTTCACGTACCATTGTTACAAAATAATTAAATAATGCCACGACACTGCCATCCGTTTGAACACTTTTATCACGTTGCCGATCGATTTGTCTCATTTTTTCACATATTTCTATTTTATCTTCAGTTGTAAATAAATTTGGAACTTCACCGGAGTTCAGTAAATTATTAACATCTTCTAAAAATGATTCTTCTTTAATTTGAACATCTGTAAACAGAAATACTCCATGTAATTCAGACGAACTTATTCGACGTAAAATTACTTTTAAATCTTCGTGCCATTCATTGGAACCATATTGCCGTGTTATTTCAACTTGAAACATTTCGTAATCACAAATATGTGCCGCTAAACGTGTTAACGATTGTCTACCGGAACCACCAACACCAACTAATAATGCATGTGATCTTGGTTGTTTTAATACACGACAAATTCTTGATAAATGTTCTATAGCAAATCTAAATAATACCAAATCCATTGGTTTTTTAGACATATTATTAAATTCTACCAAATATGCTTCTACAACTGTTCGAAGTTCTTCCAGATCTTGTACTTCTAAATAATTTTTTGTATCTGCTTTAGGATTTGTAAAATCACAATACATTAATTTACGAAAATCTTTTTCTTCCAACACATCACCGGGTTCAATAAATCGTTGAAATAATTCCTGCGCATTTGTATGTAATTCAGTGTCGGCAACTAAACAAATACTTTTAAATAGCCAATTTCGATCACAATCATCTACCAAACGATCACCATATACACGAAGTATTTCATGAGCCCATAATCTTCGCATTGAATCAATTCCTTCTGTCGCTTCAGGCACTGATAATAAAACGCCTTGTATAACACGAGAAAAATCACGCAAATTAAATAGATAATGTGATTTTGTTGGCGTTGGCAAAAGATTTTTTCTAGCCTCTACATAAATATGTAATGTACCCAATACAATTTCATCAATGCATGGATCAAATTCTTTTGAAAAACCTCTATGAAAATTAAAATACAATTAGTATATAGTATTTCAAATTTTAGAGAATAATCATTCTAATTAATTACCTAGCGTCTAAGTGCCATAAAACAATTTTGCTAAATATTGTAATTAATGCATCATTATTAAATTCATCAATACATATTGTATTAAAATGGCGAGTAAAACGAGGAGTTACTGTATTTCCTGATGAAACTGGTAACATTGAACTTAATATCTGAAATAATTAATAAAATTATTTAATTTTTCAAAATGAATAGATTTTTTTCTAATTTACTTGTATATCAATTAACTTAATTGGAACAACTTCTTTACGATCATACCACATCCAATGATCAAGCCACATTCTTAATAATTCAATTGGAGGCTGAGCGCCGTATGTCTCCTACAATTTATCAATATATATATACAATATATGAACAACAATATAAATTATTTAGATTATTTACATATCTATATTACACATATGTAGCGAAAACGTTTATGTGAAGCGATTCAAGTTTTATGTTTTAAAATAACAATATTCTTAAATGAGCAATTTTACGAAAATACGTTAAATTTGATGTACTTAATTCTTTCTTTATAACGTATTTACCAAAATTATAAAATAATACAGTGTCACGTTTTATAAATATATGTTAATAAATATAAATTACCTTCATTGGCATAGAAACATCATCCACAAATATAATACATTTTTTACCAAGTGGTGGACCATAAACACCTTTTCGTCGTTTATCCAATTTTGACATAATAATGTCTTGTGTTTGATTTGCAGATGTTTGTGCCGAAAAATTAATAAATAATGGTGTATAAAGTGCAGAATCGATTCTTTTCAGTAGGTAATCTATTGAATAAACACTTTTTCCTGTTCCAGTAGGTCCAACAAATATTAATGGTTTTCCATGTTTTAACAACAATTCTAATAAAGCATAAACTCGAATTGTTTCAACAGTTGTTATAATAATTTGATTAACTGGTATATCTCTTGGTAGTGCTGGTGCTAATGCTATTTCATCGGCCCATGGTTTCCATTTTCCTTTACCTTCTTTTATAAAACGATATTCAAAAACAGTTCCTGTTTTTGGAATAACAAAAATATATGGTTTTTGTAAATTGGGAACTTGAAATTCGGAAGGAATATGAAATTGAATAATTAAATCTTGTGGAAATTCCTTATTCATTAATCCTCTAAATAATTCCGAAAATTTGTCACGACTTGATGAATCAAGCGGTCCACCCAATGACCAAATACACGAAAAAAAGAAAATTCCCTAATGTTTAAAATTATTATTATTATTATTTATTTATTATTTATATTTCAATTATAATACAAAACTTATAATTTTTACCTCTAATTGTGCACGAACATCTAAATCTGATAAAGTTGCTACATATTTTTCGTCATGATAATCATCAAGGAAACAATCATACAATTGCATTAATGAATAAATTAAATTTGAATCTGATGTTGGTAACATTTCCTGAATGATTTAATGTGAAGAGTATTAAATGTTTTACATTTTTATTTATATGGCAAACTTACATAGGCATCACCTTTTCGTATAAACCATAATAACAATGGACAAAATCTCATGAAAAGATTTGTAATAAGTTGTTTATTAACCTGATGTAACGAGGGTGGTAATGTATTTTTCCATGATGTTAATAATGGTTCCCATCCAAGTGATAATGGTTCCATATATATCATACCACAACGTGATACCTGTAATAATACATAATAATATGTATATTAAATATTATGAAATAAACAAAAATAATTGATAATTGAATAAAAATCTATATTTAATTACAGTGGCTGGAGAAGCTGCATCCAAATCCATTGGTTCAAATATTAAATTTGTTGTATTAGCCAATTGAATAATTTCACCGGACATTAAACATAATTTTCGATTATCATCTAAAACTGTATTCATATTTTCAATCCAAACTGCGTCAACTGGTCCATCAAATATTAACCATTTCCTATCTAATGTTGTTGATGTTGCATAATTTCTATAACTAACAGCTAATATACCATCACTCCATTCATGTGAAACAGGATCAAATTGTCCATATAATTGTCCCATTGTAATAGCTTTTGGATTCATTACTGTATATATTGCTTTATGTTCATTCATTTCACCACGTTCTTCATTCAATGCTAATGCATCGGCCAGTATGCGGTATGCTGTTGTCTTACCACCAAATGGATAACCAGTTATCATAAGACCATGCCGAACAATAATCATTTCATACAACTACAAATAATTTTGGTTAATTTTATATTTATCATTAATCAAATTTTTGGATTAATTTAACTCTTTGAATCCGAAAGCACAGTTTAGCGGTCCGATGTGATAATAATATAACACGAACGTAAGTTTTACAGGTCAAATCCGACTTTACAAAATAATTATTCGTCCTCTGGCAATGTAAGACAGTAAAACCAAGAGTGAAACATTGGCCCTAACCAAAAAACAAAAACATAAGGTAGAGGTATATACTAACACGATCAATCTTCGAACAGAACATCTGTTGCATCAAAACTAATAAATAACTGATCGAAATATTTATAAATAAACAACTATAAGTGTCATCAAATCCGGTAAATTCGGATGGGCTGGACATGTTACAAACTTAAATGATGAATGATGCTGATTAACAAAGCGAATATATAATAGAAACAAGCAGTATACACTAGGTTCAAGAAGACCGATAAATAGGTATAGGGATAGTGTAGATGGAAACCTAAAGAAGCTGTACAATTCGCAACACCGTAGATAAATTTATAATTTTGAATTAGAATCACAGAGGATTTGAAATATTGGAATGTGATATGTACTTGCTGATATAAAATTAATGCGAGAGCAAAAAAGAAACTATAATCTTATGTTTAACTGACAATTTATACATACAAATATTAGAGAATATACGATATAATATGAACATTTTATATACATAATATCATAGACTATTACGTTAGATAGTTCAAGGCTATATAAAAGTGGTTGCATATTTTATCATATTTACTCTGTATGTTGATAATTTATTTAGTTCGTTTATCGTGTATGCCTTTTGGTATGTTCTTTAATTCGTCACACTGTTAAAACATATTTTCACTTATGCAACTTATAAACGTACTTAATGAACTATCGATCAATATATATACTCTAAACTCTAAAGTCAATAATAATATATATATACACTACAAATATACATATTAAATTACATAACATACCTGTTGAATTTTCTCCAAAAAGAATGGAGTACATTGTTTATTATTTGCTTCACATGCATCTTGAACAGCTCTATTAAATAGAATATAATCTGATTCTGGTAAATCAACGCCAGGAAATAAATCGGATATAATTCCCTATTAATAATAATAATAAATGTATGTGTTAAGTAAATTAATAATTAATTACCACATTTGAAATTGATTCGAAAATTTATATAATTTCACCTGAAATAAGGGAATGTCTTGAACTAAAAACTTTGCTAAATTAACATCTTTAATAGAACGTAACACAATTGTATCTTCATTATCATTTGGATATTTTAATTTTAATGCACCTGCAGCTTTTAATACAGATTTAACAGCACGCATACCATAATCGTAATGTGGTTGTGTACTTAATTGTTCCGAACATAAGCGATATGTTGCAACAATTTTAATGGCAAGTGGTTTTGCATTTATATATCCAAATGAATATAATTCAATTTCAGCAATCAGAGCATAGTCTGGTACCATCATAGCAACCGATCGAAACAATGCTTTTAGATTATCCGGCAATTCAGAACGGCCCGCATAACCAGGATTCATTGTTATGAACACGGCGCAAGATGGATCCAATTGTAAAAGTGTGTCTTCGAACATTAACGTTGGATTTCCAGAATTAATACCACGTTGTATTGTTAAAATTTGTTGTGCAACAACTGATAATACTTCTAAATCAATTCGATTAAATTCATCAAAACAAGACCATGCACCACACGATGCTAAACCTTTAAAAAATTTGCCTAACGCAATATAATCTAAGCCGTCGGAACAATTAAATACAACACATTGTTTAGCTACTGCTTTTGCCAGATCTTTTGTGGTTTCAGTTTTACCAGTACCCGCCGGACCTTCTGGTGCACCACCTAAGTGTAAATGTAATGCACCAAATAACGTACGATAACATCGATCAGTTAATGGTGTAATAACTAATCGTGTTGTATTTCCTAAATATTCATAACCATACATTAATGTTGAATTTATCATTCTCGTTGCCATATTATTTTCCTCCCAATAATAACGTAATTGACTTAACCATGTAAAATCATTTGATTTTATAACTCCATTTTCAATTAATATAGTTAGTGTATCTCTAGAATGTACATCTATTACTACGAGTGCACCCAATGTTATTCGATTTTGCGCTGATAATACACCACGTACCAAATCTACAATATGACTAATCTGAAATTTATTAAGATACATAATTTGTTATGGTTTATTATTATTCCATATCAACATTCAAATATGCTATATATACTTGATCAACGCATTGTTCAAAATATATTTTTAAAGCCTTTATTGGTTCTTCATTGTAAAAACATTGTGTAATTTCAAAGGTCCAATATGTGAGTGAAATACTTTGAACCTAAAATAAATCATTTTTTATATTGAATGAAAGTACGCAATTGTTATAATTTATCTTACACATTGTCCTGGCCATTTTAATACCCATTTATGACGTACTAAATCCAGATAATTTTCATATGAATCTTTAATTTTTCGATGTACACTTTTTTTCATATCAGTTTCTAATTCTAAAAGCCATTTTTCTACTTGTCCGCGTGATTTAGATGTTGAAATTACATCTACCAATTCAACCTCTTCTCCCTAATAATATATATGAGTGAAATTTTACAAAATAAATACAGATAAATAAAGAAATAATATTACCTCTGTAGATCTAATTATTGTAACATCAAGTGTTTTAGTAAAGTTGAGTGTAGCAATACCTTCGAAACATTTTTTCAAGTGCGGTTGTACTCGCGTTGGATCTTTAGTTTCAGATAATATTTCTAAAAGTTCGTCATTTGATAAAAAGAAAAATCGTGGAAAATATAAACGTTTCTTTTCTAGATACTAAAACATAAATAATAATATTTAGTTAGTAAACAATACAAAATTATTTCTCACACAAACTAATCAACACTCACAGCATTTAAACCTTTTTGTATAACTTCTAATAAATTAAATGCTTTCTTTAATTTTTCTGACATTTTTTCAATTTCGACAACAGACATTACAGCTGCATCAATATACACCTGTTTCATTAGATCTTTCCAAATTTTATCAACCGCACTAAATCTTCGACCTTCTTCGGGCATTTGTTGTTGTATATCCGGACTGGAAAATATTGGCTCTAAATACATCCAAGTTGCTTGCACTCTTAACCAATCATCTAGAATATCTTGAAGTAACACCAATTTACCTTCCCAAGCTCTGTATAATGAAAGAAATTAATTAATTTGAGTAGTTTAAAATTTGGTGTAAAATATCAATTACAATATTTCTTTTTCAAATGGTTTAATATATGGTGAACTTTTCATTGTCTGTGTTTTTATAATATGATCATCAAGTAAAACTTGAATATCATCAATTGATGATAAAATATAAGTTCCTGTATCACGATATGAATTTACAATAAATGAAACACCTTGCCATTCAATCATCATTTTACTCATAGCCTTTTCTAAATTATTTTCTTTTGTTGCACTTTCTGATATACTTTCAAATTTACTTAGATAATCTTCTAAACCAAATTCAATAATTTTTTCTAACGTTAATTCAGCCGATACTTTAATTGGGAATCCAACAATCTCTGAAATTTGTTCCCAATGACGCTCTTTCATTCCTGGATTTCCGAGTGTTTGAATAATTGGCATATATAATTTAAATTCATTGATTACACCTATAATCTGTATGGAAAATATACATGTAAATTATAATTAAACATAGAATAATAATTAAAATAATAATATATAAATAGTAGTTAATTGAAATTAAAGCTTAAACTTTTAACGAATTTGGAAAATAGAGTAAACCAATAATAGATTGTAGAAAAAATAATAAAAAAAATATAAAAACTTTAAGCACAATCACAATATCTAAAAATATTCCTGATTTAAAAATAAATAATCTTACATCAGCGGCTAATTTTTTTGTAGTCAAACGATCAGAAAATGTTTTTTCTAATTTATAAACAATTCTGTATAATGTACCCATTTCATTTTCAATATCATCTGGATCAAACGAACCAACTTGAGAATTTAACCATAAATCACGCTTTTCCATAAAGTCTTGTCCAGCATCATATATTTTTTTATACGGCATTAATTTATCATGTGTTTGTTTTCTTAAGGGATATTGTGATAATTCCCAACCATACGCAGCCTCTTCTTCATTATAACGGTCAATTTTATTCATTGCTGTTATTAATCGATTATCTAATATTGTAGCTTTTTTTTTATATTTAATCAATTGTGTGATATCACCCCAATTTTCATAATCTTGAACTTGTTCCCAATATAATTCCAAATCTTTTCGAAATTGATCGATACGTTTCTTCAAAAATTCTTGATATTCAATTGTTTTTTCGGCTATAATTTCTCGATTTTCTTTAAATACAATTGGCATTTTAAGATACAATTGGAATGTTATACTATTTTGTTTAATTTCAAGTGGTGAATACATTATGTTATCCATTAACCATAACATATGTTGTAAATTCTGGAAAATAGAAAATTTGCGTTAAAATTTTCAATTAAATATACAAATTATGTTATGATAAAGTTTCTTACATTTTTCAAACGATTTTCCATTTGCGGTATTGTATAGTTTTCAGTTTTAATAACATACGCTTTAGATTCCATTAATTCAGTTGTATCTTTTGGTATAGTTAATGCACGTTTTGAAATGGATTCATATTCCGATTGTAAAGTTGCCATATCATTTTGTTGATCGGCAACCATTCGTTGAATTAATTCTGTTTGCATAAATTTTGCTAATGTTTCTAATGTATCAATCAATCCACTTCGATGAAATTCATATAATCCCATTGCAACAACACCCCAAATATTTATACAAATCTCATTTTCAATTTTACGATATTTAATTATTAAATTGCAATATTCTTCAAATGGTGGTTTTGTCTTCATAAATTTTATAATTTCTTCTGCATCAATTCCATTCATTAGACTCATATAATTATCAAAATCTTGTAAACGAAGTTCTGGACCAATTCGTTGCTCTTCTAACATATCGTAAATACGAGAACGACATTCGATAATAAAATCTGGCGGTACGACTGGCTATAGAATAAAAATAATTTAAGAATATACAACGGCAGCTAATACTATTTTTCCTAATATACTTCATTTAGGACTCAATAAATGCTGTAGAAAGTATCAGAAAAACCGATTATTCTTACTAAAATAATAATTTCGTATAATTGATTTGTAAATATCCTGAAAGGACTTTTTTTTAATCCATTCTACGCAAGTTATCAAAAATTATCAAACGTGATCTCTGCTCTAAGGAGATATCTCTATGCGATACAAGAAAACTATTTACCAAATTAAATAAAAAATCATGGACTATGTTTCAGAATTACCCCTAAAACAACTTTATTAGTTTTTGAAAACTATCTTTAGATAAATAATAATATAAGATTTAAATGATAAATTCAGTAGTATATATGTATGAATATATAATAAATATAATATACAAAATATTACAAAATTCAATATTTTCTATCAAAAAGACGTTAATCCCGATTATAATTCATTAAATTATATAAAATTTTCTTATGGGGTTTCTTACCTTTAAATATAATACATCACTTGGAAAATCAACGAAAATTTGGGTTTCAATTCGAGGATATTGTTGAACAGCTTTTACAATATTATCGGCCATACGTAAAATTTCAGTTTGTACTTTCCCAAAATTTGGACTAAACACTAATGTATCTTCATTTTCCAATAAAATAGTTAATCGAATCCCTGGATTAGTTTTCTAAAGAAAATCAAAATTAATTTTTGTTTGGAACAATTAAAAAAAATTATATATTATTACTCCATAATCGCACATAAAATTTGTAAACATTTTAAGGCTACGCATAACAATATCTTGTAAATTTTGGGTCATTAATGCAGCAACTGAATCAAAAAAACGGCGTAGTGTTTTTGTTTTTAAAACATCTGGAATTATTTTCTTTTTACTTCCTTTTAATATAATCGATTGTACCAATCCATACCATTGATCATTTAACAATGTTTTTGTATTTTGAATTTGTTTACTTACCATACTCTGTGTGGAAGTGTTTTAAATATTTTGATTTAAAATCTGTTTATACTCTCTGTTATACATATTACTAAATTTACCGTAAATTCAGCTAAATCAAATGCGCCTTTGTGATCTGAAAGTTTCCTAACATCTACTAAATTGATATTTGAATAAGTTGTATGCCAAATTTCTAAAATTTGTTCTATACACGGATTTATTAAAAATAAATTTCTTTTAATCATTCTTCGATTATCTAAAAATCTAAAAACAGAAATGAAATATTTAATATTTACAGGTATATAACCTATAAGTTTTACCAAAGAAATAAAATTCGTACTTATGTTTATAAACAAGTGTAAGTGATTTCAATTCTAATCTTTCAGTAGTCAATTCATTTGTAAGTGCTTTGTTTTTATGTAATGAATCCGTTAATACGAAATCAATTATTGCTTTTTTAACTGCTAATAGATATTCATTTTTCATTTCATCAACAATTTTATCGAAAATATCACTCCAATTTTTTAAATAATTTGGAACTAATTCTGTTATTCTATAAAATACAAATACATAAAATAAAATCATTACATTATAATAATATAGAATATTTATTATATTGTCCTTAATACCTTTTTAAAACTTTATTATCCATTGGTGCAACATGAATTGTATCTATCCCATGTTTTATATAATAATAATATCGAAGAACTTCTTTTTCGCTGCTGTTTGGAAATTCATTTTTATCATTATTTTCCTCATCCGTGACCATTAACAATGATACTAATTTCTTACGAAACTCCTCGCGGTCTCGCCTCTTTTTCGTATAAGAATATATTTCTAAAATAAAGTCGTGTTTGATCTATAATTCAGTACGATATGCTATTATAGAGAAAATAAAATACCTTTTTTCTGTTCACTTCTTGTTTTCCGAAATGAACGATAATTTGTTAATGGTTGCATATTTCTTGAATGTGTTAATAAGTGATTAGGCAATGAAAATATATTTTTATTTAATTTTGCATCCGTTTTATTGGTTGGTTTATTTAAATCAAACCATAATTGTTTTGATCTATATTGACCGTTTCCTTTATGAGTTGAAATTGATGTTAATGGTAAATTGGTATAACTTTTAGCTTCATTAATTTTTGAGGTTTTACTTGTTTGATTCATTATGTAAAATTGCTTGATGTGACTAACAAACTTTATTGTTTAATATTTTAAAATGATTGTTATTTATTAAAAAACGTTATACATTGTAATTAATTATGTTATTTAATATTATAATCTATCAAAACGGATTAATAATTTACTTTTTAATCCGATCCGGATACAGTTTTAATCGTACTTGTGAAAGATAGTGCTAGTAAGTACCCTAGTACAGGAAATAAATATTGACATTAGAGTGGAATCAGTGGAACAATAATTTAGTAATTTATGGGAAATTTTTTATCAAGCCAAAATCGTGCAATAATAACTATTGGATGAGGTGGGGAAATTGTAGGAAAATTTTAGGAAATATCAAAAGTCAAAATATATGAAGACTAAAATTGACAATTTGAAGGCGCTCAGTGCACTACATTAATCTACAATGCACCAAACCAAGCACCATTTCCAGCTGTAGTGTAGATTAAAGTCACTATAGTGTAGTTGGGATAAAGTTATGAAATCTTTTTAGATAATATCATAAACACAAACAATTACAATAGTTTTGAAACTATTTATTATATTTTGTGAATAGATAGTAATACAATTTAAAATTATATAAAAATACCTTATTTTACTATATAGTAGTTTTGTAAGTATACTGCAATTATAACACAAATTAAAAGCAAAACATTTATTATCTTGTTCTTGTTCTTTTCAGGCGAATGCAAACTGAAGGAAAAATAAAATAAATAAAAAGTAGTTTCCTGGACAACAATATTTTGTTTTATCGTTGAATTATTGATTCATATATTTTATAAAAATATTTAACGAACATAAAAATAATGTTTTGTAAACATATTATACGACGTTTTCATTTGAACTCCAGTCTTTATGCAACAACTTCTTCGTCAAGCAATACGAGTTCTTTAGCAACATTGCGTAAGAAAACTGGATATACATTCTCAAATTGTAAAAAAGCTTTACAATTACATAATAATGATATAACTAAGGTAAATTAGAAGATATTTATGATTTAGATTTTAAAAACATACCTTATTTTGATTTTAATAAAATAGGCTGAAGAATGGTTAAAAAAACAAGCACAGCAATTGGGTTGGTCAAAGGCAACAAAACTCGAGGGACGTTCCACAACACAAGGCCTAATCGGTGTATTAGTTCAACAAAATATTGGTGCAATGGTTGAAGTAAATTGTGAAACAGATTTTGTTGCTAGAAATGGGAATTTTCAACAATTTGTTGAAACTGTTTCAAATGCATGTTTGAAATATGTAAATGATGTACCATCTAATGGTTTATTCACGAAGGTATTATATTTAAATAAAGTAGACAAAATATATAGATTTTATTATTGGTAAATGGTACTAATTTTCAGATTAATATTGAAGTAGATACAATAAAAAGCTTTAGAGATGCAAATGGAAAAAGTTTAGAAGATAATTTAGCTTTGTTAATTGGTACTGTAGGTGAAAATGCAGCAATACGACGTGCAATATGCTTTAAGGGATATGATTCTATTCTAATATCTGGTCACATACATCCAACTGCCACAAATCATGATACACCAAATAAATCATTTCAATCAGGTAAATATGGCGCAATTGTAGCGCTAAAATCAAATGATGTTATTGATGAAGAAGTTCGTAAAAATATTTGTCAACATGTTATTGGTATGAATCCAGAAAAAATTGGCGAAAAAGGCAAAGATGAACCAACTCCTGATAAAGACGATGAAAAATGTTTAATATTTCAAGAATATTTATTAGATACATCTGTATTAGTAGACGAAGTCCTGAATGAATATAATGTAGAAATAGTTGATTTCCAAAGATTTGAGTGTGGTAAAAGTGATACGGAAACTATCGTAGAAAAAAATAATAAAGACTCAGAAACGGCTACTGCCATAAACATACATGGTTAATCATTTATTTACAAATTAAGATAATATGTACATTTTAAAATACAGTATACACATATTCTAACTATAAGATGGAAATTTATTAAAAATTTAAAAACTAACAATGCATTATTTCAAAATATATTTATTTCGAAAGTATGATTATTAAATGCAAATATTTCTAATACAAAAACACCTATTGAAAATGAAATTATAATTTACCAGCAAGTTGTTCATATAATTTTGGAACATAATCATCCCACTGAGCTTGATAAAAATTGCCAGCAACAGGATTCCCAAGGTCATATTTCTTAGCAAAATTGCTTATTGAAAAACATTCACGACCTGCTCCATCACCTTTATTATTAGGAAAACGTTGCTCATCGAAAGTCAATTTTCCTTTTTGCTTGTAAATTAAATATACATACCGATGAAGACCAGTTCCTTTTGGCGGTCCGGAACCAACAAATTCTGAAAGAGTTTCACCAGTTGAAATATCTGATCCCAAGATATTACCAACAAGCCAATGATGCCATTCACGGTATTTCGGATCAGCACGACTTGGTGCATCTGGGTCTGTCATACATAAAGTGTAGAATGCTTTTTGATCTGCATTCCATTCCACTTTTGGTACATCTTTAACGTTCGTTGGAGTTAATTCATTACCTTGATCAACAACAGCGCCACTTGGATATGTTATCTTTGCTATTTCTGCAGGCGCAACAGCAATTACATCTGGCACAATACTTTCTTTTTCCATGCTTATTGTTGGATTAATTTTGCTATTCTGTCGAATATTGTAATTGACAATATTTTTAATAAAATTTGTTGGAAGCCGGGATATTGATTTTAACATTACGCAAAAAAAATGATTTGCCAATGCCTAATCAAAAGACATACGTTTCAGCTTATGTGTTATTTTGTGATTGATGAATGATTATTTGCATTTAATGATGATAATAATGTCGTAAATACGAGGCGAGAGTGGAGTGGGAGATATAGATAATTATAATGTTTCGTCACGTCACATATATGAAAACATAAAGGTTAAGTTATGTATTTAAAAGTCGAAAGTGTTTGAAATAAATACTGAATTCAAAACCAAAATATTGATTATCTACTACGTTGGCATTTGCATATAATTTTAAATGCTTTTTTTTTATAAACAACGATTAACCACACTCTTCCACGTCGAAATATCGATGACGTTCATGTTTTTTGTTTAAAAGTAAATCAAAAAAAATTCCGCACGGTCGCCACACAAATAAATAAAATGAATTCATATAATAAAATATGTCGTTTCTTTTCTAATAAATTACATGAAGTGAGAATTAGAGAAAGATATTTATGTAATAATTTTTTTTTAAATAATTAGAACTTCATTCGTTTTCCATCAGTATGTTTTCACATTTTTCAGCAAACAAAAACTTACCATAATGATAATTGTGTTCATATTTTGAAGTAATTCACATCATTATATTACCATATAGTGCTACTAGTCGGTCAAAATATTAATATCGCAAGTAGACTCGTACTGTAATCGCCTATTTTGGTGATGAATCGATACGAAAGTGAATAAAATCAATGTTAGATTATATGCAGAATAACTACTTGGGAATAAATGTATATTTTCAACATTTTTGTCATTTTTACATTTCATTTCATTCTACACAAAACTCAATCGACAAATGTGCGATTGGTCTAAATGCAGTATAATAAAAGTTTTGGAAGCGTTATTTATAGCTTTTTGACATTAAAGTTTTGCGCTAATTTTTGACATTATGTTATAATATTTTGCATATGTACAATTTGCAATCAAAGTTTTTGTTTTTCTACATTTTTGGTTTGGTAATTGGATCAACTACTACAATCGCTTCGATAAAGATCACTACAATCGTACATAATTACAAATCAATTTTCAGTTCAGCAGGATCAAGAGGGTTACAAATTGCAAGTTATCCTACAAGTTAACAAGAACATTATCAATCAAATAAAATAATTATAATTATAACATTATATTAAAAATGCTCTTCCCAATTGAAAAAGTAGGCGAAGAAGAATTTAAAAGAATTAGTACAAATTATAAAGATTTATCTGATAAATTCCGTTTTATCAAAGGAACTGATTATTCCAAACAATTTGCACATATTTATTCTTCCAGATTAGAGCAAATGAGACAATTATTGATGCCTATTATTAAAGAAAAATGGGGTAAGAATAATTCATATTTTTTCTACTTTTTGTTTTTTCTTTTTGCTTTTTTTTGTTTTTTTGTTTTTTCTCTTTGCTTTTTTTTGTTTTTTCTCTTTGCTTTTTTTTGTTTTTTTGTTTTTTTGTTTTTTTGTTTTTCGTTTCTTGGGTTAAGTAAGAGTAATTCAAATTATTTCGACTTTTTGTTTTTTGTTTTTTGTTTTTTTTTTATTTTGTTTTTCGTTTCTTTTGTTTTTTTTTTCTTTTTATTTTTTTCAATTAATACGATTTAAGTTTAAAAATAAAATTTAATTTAATTTAGGTGATACATATGCCGTAAAAAAAATGTTTGAATTGCGTGAAGATAATCCTGAAAAATGTGTTATAATTGGTACATTATTTAAACATCAAGTAAATTTTCTTTTTCTTATTTTCTTTGAAGATTTATTTATTAAACATTTTATATACCTAAATAAAACAGCAATACAAACCAAGTATTCTACGAGAAATATCCGAAGAAACACAACTGGCTCCACAACCACCTAGATATAATTTTGTAGATGAAGCTGATAAACTTATATTGGAAGATGAATTACAACGTATTCGATTATGTGGAAATTTGGATTTACATTATGTTGTAACTGGAATTGTTTGTGCGATTTTGGGTGAGTCAAAAGTTTTTTTTTTTTTTTTAATAATTGACAATATAATAATAAATTTTAAAATGATTTTATGAATGGTTACCCAAAACAGGAGTTGATAGTAAGTGTGAAAATGTACATTCTCATATAAATGTTACTACAAATCCTTTAATACATATATATTTTTAGAATTGATTAATTAATTGTTAGTCATTATCAATCACATAAAGTCACAAAGTGAATTCAAATAATATATTTTTCGTTTCACTTGCACTGCACATAAATGATAAACTCATTATTTATTTGTCATATTTTTTGTATATTGCATTATTATACGATATTTTTATTTATTTGTTGCTAACTGTATGTTAAAGATTACTATTTTCACATTTCACTGTATATTTGAAATAGTGCTTAGAGAGGTATGGTCAACTAAATTAATCTTTATTTTTGCTGCAGACGGAATTGAACCTATACATTTCTTAATTTTTAGTTTCTGAAATGGTTTAATTTTGATGTGGCAAAAAATGTACTTAAAAAATACCGAATATTTAATGCACTACATTTGATCCACTGTATAATAATTTTAAGAATTTACGTAGAAACAATTAAACATTTATGACTAACCGACTAACTCATAAAATTAATAAACAATTTCAAACGTAAAAATATGTATACTAAACAGCAGGTAGATAACTAAAAAGACATTTTATAATTATTTTATCAAACTAATTTGACTGTCTTGCTTTCTTTATTATTAGCAATTTGCATTAATAGAGTAGCAAAATAATGGTTCGGCCAATTGTGGCAATACTATTTAAATCTAAATATAAAATTGGTTTCATCGGTGTTTTATGAATAAAATCTTATGTACCGTGTGTTCAGCTGATTTTTTTTTTTTTTGCGTTCAAAATATACGTGTGAATTAATATAGTTGGTTAAATAAATGTATATTCTAATATCAATGATTCGATCATTACGTGTTACCACAATGGTACCACAACCATCGGCCATGTGACTATGCCATTGTATATATTTTATCCAGTTAATACACTAATAACTACATTAATGTTTATAAAAATTAGTAAAATGAATAGTGTGTGTGTGTGTGTTTTATATTTTTTCATTTGGTTTGCGCTTTCATTAAGTTTATAATATGTTGTTTTTGGTAATAGTTTATGTAACAATCTGTAAAGATATATATATATATTAAAAGAAAATAAATGAATAAATAAAAAATAATTAGGTTACGAAGATGGTGATGGTAAATTTATCATCGATGATTATTTATTTTATGAAAGTGGACCTCAAAGGCATTTGAAGGATTTATCTGATGCTCCTCTATTATTATTTATATCGGGTTTGGATCAATCGGCCAATAATGATTGTACAATGTCTTTGGAATTATTACAACAATGGATTTATGGAAATTTAAGTGGTTATGGTAATGCAAAAGATTGGGAAGCAGCAAATGTTTCACGTATAATTGTTGCTGGTAATTCAGTGCGTTCATCATTAGAAGCAAAACAAAAATCAAATTATGCGCGGCCAGCACAATCAATAAATACACTGAAAGCCGTTAAATCAGTTGATGACATTATTGCCGGATGGATAAAATCTATAAATGTTGATCTAATGCCTGGTGAATATGATCCGTCAAATTTTATGTTACCGCAACAGCCAATGCATCAATGTATGTTCCCGAAATGTGTAATATCAAAAAATTTTAAAGCTGTAACAAATCCATATCAATTTGAAGTAGTTGATCGCTTAGTATTAGGAACTTCTGGACAAAATATTACCGACATTGAACGATTTAGTAAATTTGAAAATCAGCCATTAGAAGCATTACGTTCGGTACTTAAGTGGGGACACATTGCTCCAACCAGTCCAGATACATTACCATGTTATCCATATTATAATGAAGATCCATTTATAATAGAAAAATGTCCACATATATTATTTACTGGAAATTCAACGAAATATTTGACTGATATGCAAATTGGTACGAATAACTAGATTTAAAGAAGTCTAATATATATAATAATAGTATGTGATTAACGTTTTTATTATATTTATAGGACCTAATAATCAGAGGACACGTTTAATATGCATTCCATCCTTTAGTAAAACTCAATGTGTTGTTGTCGTTAATTTACGAACGTTAGATTGTCAATTATTAAACTTTCAAGTTAATTATTTTGATGAAGATGCTGAGTAATTGTTCCCTCATAATAATACTTAGTGTTTGTTTCCAATGTGTACCGAATCATTTGTGTTTACAATTCAAATGGATTTACCCCCCATTATTCTAATGAAAATATATTATAAGGTTTTTGTTTTATTATTATTATATATATTTTTTTAAATAAATAAGGAATAAACAAATGAATAAAATCAAATTTTTATTTTAAATAATGCCACAAAAAATTTTTAACATAGAATTTATTAAATATGCTGTAATCTATAATTAAACTGAGTTAATTGGAAGAAAATAGTTTTCGTTGCATTCTACACCCTCTATGAAATTTATTTACAATTTATTTTTTTTTTTTTTTTATTATATATATTTTTATTTTTTATATATATTTGATATATTTCGTCTAAGAATTGTACACATTAATTAATATAATTATGTAGTTTAATATTATTTTTAAATTTGTTGGTTTTTCAATTGATTGGTTTCAATTAACATTGAAATAAGAAAAAAAAAAGAAACGATTTTATTGATTCTTAATATTTAAAGAAGCGCTTAATATTTCTTCACAAAGCAAATTATTTTATATTTACCAATGCGTAAAAAGATATGGAATTTTTCTTTCACTCATATTCTTTACTTACTCTTTGCGATAAGGAAATTATTACATTTCTTTGAAACCTCCGCTATTTGATTCTGGATTAACACAGGTTGGAATTGCATTTGACCATTTACCATTTCTTAAACATTTTAACATTCTTGCACCACGTAATTCTAATCCAGTATCACATGTAAATGTTATGCTTTCACCAATTGTATAATAAAATTTAACTGACGACATTCTTCCAGCTATTGCTGTACCAGGATATGAACATGCTTGTACACCTTTCGTATATTTATATTTGTATATATATATATAAATATATATAATATCATATATAAATATATGTGTATGTAGTATATGTATATATAATATATATTTGCATATAATTTTATAAATTAAGTAATATAAAAATAGCTGCTGCAGTGATCGTTCGAAAAATTTTAAATTACACATTTTTTTACACAAATTCACAATTTCATTTATTTAGATAAATTAAAAAATATATATTCTATTTAAATTGTAGAATAAGCTAATCACAGATGAGATATTATTTAGAAAAATTTAAAAATGATATCGTTTGTTTTTCGAACAGACACTGCCGCATTCAAAACTACAATTAAATATATATATAAATATTTACATCTTGGTAGTCCACCTGACCATCGTCCATTATCTTGACAAGCAATTATTGGTTGTCCTTGCATCATATATTCGGGATTACAATTAAATTGTACAACATCACCGGCTCTATATGGTGCAGAACCTTGTACATAACCATTAACTGGAGCACCTGGATTCTCACATTGAACTTCTACCATACCGTCAGAATTTTTATTTATATTCATGTGATTCATGTTATTTACAAGATGGTCATTAATTTTTTTCTTACCAACACATGTTGGAAATGGTGTAGCCCATTCACCAGATGGTAAACAAATTGATTCAGATGGTCCCCGCAACCCAAAACCTGAATGACATGAAAATGCTGCTCGTCCACCAACTTCTCGTGATAGAACAGCTACGCGTGGCACAGAACGATTTGATGAAGCCAACAATGGTATATCACCACATTCAACACCTGTACATTATTTGTTGATGACATATAAATGATTTAATATTTATGTAAAACTAAAATAAAATATTGAATTTTATAAAATTATTATATACTTTCGCAAACTGGTAATGGTGAACTCCAATTTCCACTTGGCATACATATTAATTCAGATGCACCAATTAATGAATTACCATTAGCACATGATAATGAAACTCTGGAGCTTAATTTTGTATCATTACTATTTAATGTCAAACCTCTACGTGGTAGTATTTCCGGACAATTTACTGCCTATACAAATATAAAATATATATTAATTATTAACTCATACGGTAAATAAATAGTGTAACTCGCTATAACTCAATAATAACAACGCTAGCTGCATTGTAAATTTTAGAATTAATGATACCTTATTATTATTATTGATATATGCATTTATATATAGTATTTATCACATATAATGTCAGAGTTATTATATAAATGTATATAATTTATAATGGATTATTTATCCGACAGGCTATCATTCGAATAATTACTAACATTTTTATTATTTCCATATAAATATATCCATATGTATACAAACCTTTACTACAACATCAACTGAATGTTCATGACGTGCTGGTGTTTGACATGTAAATATACCAGAATCATCTTCAACCGCATGAAATACACTTAAACGGTATTCTAATTGTGCATCACGACCATCTTCGGTTACCCAACCTTCCGGATATGTTCTATATTTGTGATTAACATTCCATTTTGGATTTCCAAAACGTCGCATCCATAAACATTCCATATGTATTGTTGTACCAGGATATACTATTAATTTACCATCATTACTTTGCGCTATCGGACCACTTTGATGACGAAATAAAATTGTAGGTGCTTTTTCCACTATATATAAAATATGTATATAAAATACATTTTTAAAATAAAAACTAAAGGCTATTATCAATAAATAGAAAAATAAAAAACACCTACTGGCATAATCATTTTCTTGATTCAAACCAAAACAAACTGGCTTCTGACCAGTCCATTCAGAATGAATACATGTACGTATACTATTTCCTGTCATTGAATATTTTCCAACATCTGTACATCTACAATATATATAAGAATAAAAATAAAATAATTTTAAAAATTAAATATAAAATATAGCATTTTTGTATAATCTTGTAACGAAAAACAATCATTTTTTGCAATTTGAATAATTTATAATTTTATTTCACATCTAATTTTATTTATCTAATATAGATTTAATATATACATTAATAATAATAAAATATTATTTAACATTTAATCATATTCGGCTCCAATAGTAATACTTATTTCTCCTGGTAAAACATTAGTTTTGTGATACCATTTATTTGTATCTAAGACAACTGAAATTTGTACAATGCATATATATTAGGAATATTGGCTATTTACTTTTAAATAATTTAATTTAAACCATATATATATATATATACTTATATCGCCGGTACGTATAATAGCTGTCATAATAGAACATTCATAATAACATTCCGGTGGTGGAGCAAGTGTCCATTCTTTTGAACCTTTTATTTGTGCTTGCCAAGATGGTAACTTAACATTATCAACCTTTCAATAAAAGAGTATAATGAATTATTTTATTATACAGCTGTTAATTGTTTAAACACTCATGTACATAATATATATTAATAATTATAGACAAATATGTAGTTTGCAATAAAAATACATACATGCATGTGTGCACCAAGTCCTGGTCCACCCATAAAAATCCAATCTGTTTGTGCATTTTCTGATGTTCTTGGTAAAAAATATGGTCGTGTATAATGTTGACGTAATATTTCAGCTACATCATCATTACAATTACTCCATCCAAAATACCATGGTTGTGTACCTTCTTTATATAAGATTCTATCTTCGGGTATACTTAAAGCTTCTTGAAAATTTTTAAATTCTGTTTGATATGGAAAAAATTGACAATTTGCATTTTGTTGTCGATAAATTCCGATATTTTTATATAATTCTTTAAAATACCAAAAATCAAATACCTATATAAACAAAATAATAATAATTAATTAAATTTTGCAATGTTGAATAATGTACAAATATTTACATTTAATGCTGTCCAATTATTTGTTGCATCTGTTACAATAATTGGTATTCCATTATACGCATATTCATATTCAAATGTATCTGGTGAAATATTTTCAATACGTTTAATCTCACTAATGTTATGACAAAATTTACAATTTTCCATTGGACGAAATATTTTTTCAATATCCGATGGCATTTCAATTAAACATTTTTCATTTAAAATTAAATCATGATTATAAATTATTAAACACAAAACTGAACAAATACAAAGAACACTTAACACTCTGATTTTAAAATATTTTAATTTAATTTGTTCATTTATAACTGGTATATCTTCTAAATTAATACCCATAACTTTACACGATTCTATTAATTTTGAAATTTTTTTATGAATTTCATCCATTTTAATAATTTTATTAAATAAAAGTAAATAGCATAAGTGGAAAACTGAATTTTATTTGTCTATAATTTATATTGTGTTATTATAATATATCGACTATATTTTAAATTAAATCTATTCAAACTGCCTCTTTTGAATGTTCAACACAATCTGTCCTTAAATTATCATATTATATGTAAATGTGTATTGCTTGCATATACGATATCGTATTTGTACACATATTTTATGTGCGTTAGTAGTATTAAAGAAAAAATTACAGATGCTACACAATATAAATAACTACACGACACGTATATATTCTACACCTACTATATATATATATACGGAATGGAAATCAATCAATTCAATTTAATGTAACAAATGCATCCATTCGGTTGTAAATAATATAGCATTATGTTTTATGTAGATAACAAATTTTCTAGAGTATTAAATTTTTTTATTAAGTAACAATACAGTAGTACATTGCTAATATATTATCTGCGAATATTGTATTTTATACACAGAATGTGTATATAATAATAAATAAAAATAAAAATAAAAAATATCAAATATTATGATACGATTGTAAACGCAAATAAGGTTCCAAGTTAACCGTCAGCAACGAACCTAAATATTTATGGAATCAACGGATGCTCTGGTCTGTATTATGACTTCTAAAATCAAATGAAATTATGTTACTAATGACAAAAATCGTAAACAACGTAACGTAAACAGTTACGGCGATAGTTTGGAGTCACTTCAATGGAAAATTATACTACAATCGGCACTTATTAATCAGTACGACAATTACAGCAAAATTAGTGAATTGTTCTACTAAAAAATATTTTTATTTGTATATGGTATTAATGGGTTAATTTTAGAAGATCCTCGGTGGAATTAAAGTACGTTCTCTTGAATGGACATATTCTCATTTCGATCGGTAATTTCATAGGTCACCTTACATATCAATTTTTTTTTTTGAAATTATGTAATAAAAATCATTTACCTGGATATAATTGTTGCACCTGGTGGAAATTCAACAACATCTTCACGAATTTCTAAATCATTATAAAAACTAACAATATTCGGTTCATTATTTCGAAATATACATGTGCCATTTGCTATATATAACACAATACAATAAAAAATAATATATCAATATGTTAATTCAATGTTATATATATAAAATATATATGTGACGCAGTCTTTATATATATATATACCATACCACAATTTAATGAACGACCAACCCATGTACCGTCTTCACATATTATTTTCCATGTTGTACGTTCACCTGCTGAACTTGATATACAATTAAATGTTATTTCTGTACCGGATTGAAATCCTGAATCCATTTCACCGATTGGTTCTCCATTACTAAAATTATAAAATAAAAATAAAATTAAAACTACATCATATATTATATTAACAATTTTATTTACATACCTATATACTAAAGCTTCATCCACTTTAGATGGTGATCCACAATCTCGACCAGTTGCAATATTTACAGATGTAATACTGTTAGTAGTACTTTTACTAGTAAACCCAGTTACAATACTATTTACATTTTGACCAGTATTAACGAATTCTACTTCACCAAGATATTCTTCCCGGGAACGACGTATACCGCCGCCGCCACCACCACCACCTACACCACCGCCTACACCACCGCCTACACCAGCACCACCACCACATTGTATTGTTTGTGGTGATAAAGTACCAAGTGCACAATCTATATTAAAATAATTAGATAATATGTACATCTATAAATAATAAAGGATTTGTTTTTTTATATATAAACAAAGCCTATATTAATAGATAGGTATACCGCACTATCCACTCACGGATTATTCAGTATGTATTACGAGCTAAAAGTGTAGGCAACAAATTTTTCTATTCTAAGAAATATTGCTAGAAGACGATGCACAATCGCAACAACAACTGGCAGATTGATTAAATGTGTCCGAACAAACTATTTATAATACATAGATAATGTACAACAGGAAAGAAAGACAGCAAAAACAAAGGAAGCCGTTTTTTTTATCGTATTGTCGTTGGGGATGAAATATAATTAATCCTAAAAGAACTAGGCATTGGACTGGTTCAGGTTAACTGTAACTGACATCGACGCCAAAACATAATATTCATGGAAAAACAGCCTGGCTGTGTATTTTATGGACCAGAAGGGCGTTATATATTATGAATTGTAGAAACCTGGTCATATCATCAATGGTGCACGAAACAAACATCAATTGATCGAATTGAACCGTACATTGAAGACAAAACGATCAGAATGGACAAGTAATGCTTTTGCATAACAATAGTTGTCCTCATGCCGCAAAACCGCTCAAAGAAATGTTAGAAGTACTTGGATGAAATGTGTTACAACTCCCGACTTATTCACCAGATTACATCTTGCTAAGATCGAAGGTACATGGATTCTATGTAACACATAATTAATATTTTCTGTATATATTTTCTTACCCATTTGTATTGATCCAATATTTGATTGGTTTTCACATTGGATTGTGACCGAACTACCATGTGCTATATTTAAACCACCTCGATAGCCTCCCTGAAAAAAATTATGAATGTAATAGATAATAGCAGGCATTTTTTTCTTTTATTATTTTATATTCTCACCTGATAAATTACATTATTAATTGTAGGTAATGTACACGGTGACGGCGCACATTCTGGTAGTGATGGTACGTCCCAATTACCTTTTCGACATACTAATTGATCGGATCCTTGTACATTGTAGCCATCATCACAACGAAATTCTATAATATTATTATTTTGAATTTTATCAAATGCACTTAATGATTCTATTTTTGATTTTCCATCAGAATCGATTTGATTAGCTGTAACATAATAGTTGCCATGCGGTGTTGATGGCACAGAACACGGTACTGCATATATGGATATATAAATATAACAACGTATAAATCCATTATAAGTTTAATATTATGTTTAATTAAAAAAAAAATTACATAAAACACATTCCGGTTTTAATGGTTTCCAACGGCCACGTACACATTTAGATGTTCCATTTGGATTTTGTAAATTTAATTTATATTCTTTTGGACATATTGCTTGTACTATTGTTCCGGCACTAAATTGATATGTTGGATCACGTCCCTCACGAATTATATTTATTTTCATGTTATCTTGTGTTAATAATGACTAAAAAATATATATATATAAAGAGAATTAAATTGGAAATAAGTTCGAAAAATTAATAATTTTAGTATTACTAAAATATGTGATTAATTTAATGTTTGATTTTTTTCCCAAATTGTATTATTAAAATTTACCTCACATGGTTCTCTGGGTTTACCCCGTCTATTTCCATTTCCATTTTTATCTTGATCACCGTCATTATTATTGTTCGTTGTAAACGTTTGATTTATTCCAGCTCTTCGATTATTTTTTCTTGACACTCTGTCACTATTATGATCATGATCATCATCAGTATTTTCTAAGCTTCTTTTTTTTCGTTGTAGTATATACGATTTTAATTTAATTATCGCATCTGTAATATTATGTTCTTTCTTATCATTTCTCACTGAAATATTATTTTTATTATTAATTTGAAATTTATAATTTCTCATATTTGTTCGATCTCTACTCTTATAATTATTAAATTCATCATCATATTTATTATATTTAAGTGAATGTAAATATTGTTCTTCATTGATATGTTCATAATTACTAATTTCATTAATATTTGGAATTGCTATAATTTTCGAATTTATTCTACTACTTAATGTATTATTATTGATATTAATTTCATGATTTCTTTGTATGAATTTGTTATTATTATTATTATTATTACGATTAGGATAATGATTATGATGATGATAATTATGATGATGATGTTGATGATGATGATGATGATGATGATGATTATGTTTATGTGGATAATTATTGTGTTGTATTAATTGATATTTATTAGTGACATTCAACATTGATGGTTTTTTATCATTTACATGTGAATATGATGGTGATGATGTGGAATGATTTCTTAAACCAAATAAATTTTTAACATAATTTCGGTATTTTTGTCGTATTTTTTCATGCCATTTTAAATAGACATTTTCCATTTGTTGTTCTTTATTGTACACTACTGTATCATTTGTATTTCGTTTAAAACGTAATTTATTTAAATTATTTCCCAATTGATCACTTGGATATTTTTTACCTAATCGACGACCTCTATAATATATTGTCGATCTTTTATTACGAATTCGATGTGATAAATTTTTCCCAACTAAATTATATAAATATGTTTGTAATTCACGAACATTTGTTACAAGATTGCGTGAACGATTAAATTTTGTTTCAACTGATCGACGTCGGCGATTCCATCTTAATCGTGGATGTTGTCCCAAATAACAGCTATATTAATATAACCCCGAAATAAGAGAAAAATCAGTCTTAATTGAATTGCAATTATATAAGAAACAAAAATAATAACTAAAAAAATATTGTTTAATTACTATGGTAATTCTGTTGGTCTCCATAAACCACCAACACACGTAGCACCAGGTGGACCTTCACCTAATACATATCCTTTGTCACAATCATACATTATTTGTTTATTATTTGCAATCTACATATGTGATTAAAATCATTAATTATAATTGATTGAATATAGATAATTATAATTTTATTATATGAATTATAATCACTTTTTTAACATATGGTCGATAATCATATAATCCCATATTACCAACTAATAAAATTTTTCCATGTGGAATATAACCGGGAAAAGAACAATACACTTCTTGACACATTGGTGTTTCACCAGTCCAATTACCAAATGAACATGTTAATACATAATCATTATAATTGGTTATTTCTTTACCACCCGGTCCCGTTAAATTAAAACCATCTTTACACTTAAAACGTGCTTTCATACCATGTTCAGTTTTCGGTGCTAAAACCATACCGAATTTTGGTGGACGAGGTAAACCTTTACATCTGGCTGGTATACAACGTGGTATTATAGTCCATGTTCCATTATGACATGTTGGCGGCGATAACGAAGATATTGGAAATTCATAATAATCTTCACATATAACTTCTAATGTTGTACCATGCCTTACTTTATTTGTTATAACAGTTAATGTTGGTGTTGCATAAGTTGTTGTTATATTTGGATCCATTTCGATTTCCATTGGTATAACCGTTCCTTGTGATATAGTAGGTACAACACATGGTGCTGTATATATTATATATATTTATATATGAGTGTATTAAAATAATAATAATATTTGTGTATATATAAAATAAATGAAGAAAATAATATTTCATAATAAATATATTAGCAAAAATGATTATATGATAACATAATTACATTTATACCTAAACATTCTGGTACATTGTATCGCCATTTACCATCAATTTGACATACAGTTGATGTATTACCTATTAATAACATGCCAATAGTACAACGAAATATTATACTAGCTCCTAAACCGGTGCCAGCATCTATATTTTCTAACCATCCGTTATATAACACACCTGGATGACCACAATTAATTTCCTTACAATTTGGTATTGTACCGCTCCATTTACGATCAGCTCCACATTTTCTAGAACTTTCACCAAGTAATGTATAACCATAACGACATTCATAACTAACAACCGAATTATATGAACAAGTTGTATAAATGGCTTTACCATTTTTAGGATCATCTGGTGGTGGACATTCGACAGCTGTTACCACTAATGTATATATATATATAGAAATGATTATTTTATCGAATTAATTTTTATTTTTGTTTCTGAATTTTTAAATATTGAATGATTTTTTTTGAAATTTACTATAACTAAATATATTACACGCATAGATTAGTTTACATTCACTCAGTACACAGCAATGGTATAAAGCGTTAATGTTAATATTTAAAATGGGTGTTCATTTATTTGTTTATGGAATAAATGAAAACGGTTATCTTTGAAAATATGGTGTTGGACGCTACACAAAGATTAACACATGTCTGCACACACCCATATAAAAATAATGGAATTAACATCTGTCTTTCGTTAATTGAAGTACAATTGGTGAATTTTTATGTACTCAAATGCGGAATAATTTATTTAGTTTGGTAGTTGCCATAAGCTTCACTTGGAGTAACATGACTTGGTTGTAGTTCTCTAAATGTCTATATATATAGAGTCTGAATTTATTTCTACGTACCACGCACGACGATTAATAAAAAAAAAACGCTTGGCAATACACAATTTTTCATTAAATTATACAATATTAATATTAATTATTCAAATAATTCGTTGCCTATATTTATATTCTTTTTAATTGTATGCTGCTGTTGGCTTATGGAAAAAATCTATTTAATAATTGAAATGAATGTGGAAAAAAACTCAGTGGTGGCCGATAAGGTACCCGCAGATCTCGTGGCATTATAACAGGAACCCCAATCGGCCCATCTTCTTTATTTACGTAATTACGTAAGCGTGCTAATATTAGAATTCGATAAGCAACAAATTTGTTCGAAAGAGCTTATATACACATCTTTTTTTACTATACAATTTTTGTCTATTGTTAGCACTAAACTCATAGAACATTTTAGAGAAAATCTTAATATAGTCGCATAATAGCAAACAAAAACTCGCAGCTCTTCTCATATATACGTTATATTTTTATTTATTCGTATCAAAAAAGTACTATAAAATTCGTTCAATATTGGAACTTATTAGAAATGTTTATAAAATTATAAAATTTGGTAAATTTAAAAAAATTTGAACTCAAACAAACGGAAAAAATTCACGCAAAGCAATTGGCATTGAAAGTGTTTTAATATTAATATATAATATATATATATATATATTTGTATATATGAAATCATAGAATTAATAATGCATAATGTGCAAATAGCTACCGCAACTATTAGTAAATATATTTATTAATTTTTTTAAATTGTTTGCTTTTATTTTAATTATATAATATTATATAGAGAATCGGGTATATATAATACAAGGAATATAAAAAAAAAAAAAAAACAAGTAAAACAAAAACAATTATTATTTGCGGTAACTATTTATTTTTAAGCAAATTTTTAACATTTTACATATAAATGATGAATTAAAGTACATGATTTTAAAAGATTTCTATAACATATATATTCTCTAACAACTAACTTTTATATATGATATATAGAATTATATATAGTCAAAGATTAATAATAAATGTATGTAATAATATATATATAATAATAATATAGATAGAGTATATAAGTACAATATCGAACCACTAAATTTGGATAACAAATTTTTCCATTTACTATTAAATAATTTCTAGAAATAGTAAAAATGAAATGAACATTCATTTATTTCAAATGTCGTCTTTATTATTATAATCACGATCAATTCAAGAACAATTTATTTAAATAGAGTATATCGAAAAATCCAAATTATGATCCAAATTCAGGAAGCAGATATTGTGTGTGTTCGTGTGTGTATTTGTATATTAAATAAATTTATATTATAAAGCATTCTCAAATAGTCTAGTTTTGTATTGTATATATTTTGCTATCTCTGTATATAATATATATATGTATATAGTTAATATAATAATAATAATAATAATAATAATAATAATGTTAACAATGAAGAAAATATGTAGATTATATATGTACTAATTAGCAGCTTGAATTATATGAGTATGATATATAAATTAAAAAAAAAAAAAAAATCAAATAATTATAAAAAAGACATTTAAAATATATAAAATGTTTATATACTGCACGTAATAATACTTACAAACACATGTTGGCATCTCTTTTGGTGCCCATGATCCATCAGCCTGACAAAATCTTTCAGACTTTCCAACTAATTCTGAATTTTCATTACAATGATATGTTATACGACAACCAAATGTATAACATTCACCACTAAAAAAACCATTTGTTGGTTCCGGTGGTTGTCCACATGACCGTGCTGCACCATAACACATTTATTATATATTTATCGAGAAACATTGAAAATATAAAATAAAATTTTGATACAATTAAAACAAAGATCCGAACGTAATCTTTTATATTATATATATTTTATATTACGTTCGCATTGTATATCGGGGCCGTACCAACCAGCCCTTCCATCGATGGCCAAACATTTTGCCCTTGGAAAACCGGCGGTAACATAACCGGTATGACAATTATATTGAACAGTAGAATCTAAATCAAATGTAGCTTGTTCCGGTAGTGCGGAATGACGTGCATGTTCAATAGTTGGTGGTGTTAAACAATATACTAAACAGAAGAAAATAATTCAAAGAAAACATAATTGTTTAATTGATTACATATTGATAAAATTTTATATATGTATGTGTATGTGACTATGTATATACATACTATTTTCTTTGCACGTTGGTTCCTGTCCTGCCCATTTTCCATCCGCTTGACATAATCGACTTTGTAATCCAACAACATGATATCCATGCGGACATGTATATGTTGCTCTAGCACCAAAATGACGTTCCGATACAGTTACTGTACCGAGTGGTGGTTGTTGTAGTTCAGCACATTCTCGATCTGTAGATAATAAACACAATTCCACATATGTATAAATTAATTAAATGATATCAGTATAGTGAAATTTTGTACAAAAATTATGTATATACAATATATATATTAATTATATAATACAATATATAGGAAGTGATGATACATACCCGGTTTAATACATGACATTCCACATGCTCCATCACATAAACATTTTTTTTTTTTACTTTTACAGTCTTCATCCGACGAACATTTTCGTAAACATTTTTGTCCTAATATTGTGGCTTGTTCTTCATCACGTGGACATTCTGTTGATGGTGAATTTCTAGGATTCTTATAAATTCGTCCATCATCATCAGCTTCGGCTGATTCATCTTCATCATCCCATTCATCGTCGTCTTCTTCTGTTGGTTCAGTATTTGTTGGTATGGATATGCCTATATAATTTGAACACGGACATACATATATATACAAATTTGTTTTTTATTAAGATGGTGTGTCTCTCATACGAATATACTATGATTGCCATAAAACAAATTTATGTATGTACAATATATATATACGCAACTATTCGTTTGTATTTATATTAGCTTAGATTTGCGGCAGTCGTATTTTTAATGATTTTTTCGCATACAAAATGTGTCAAAAAATGATCTTTGAAATTATTCTATTAATTCTAAAGCTTTGTTCGCAATATACATCTATAATTACACAATGTATTTGCTGTATGGATGGTCCAATAAATATCGGCAATATCGATTTCAACAATTTCACTGCATATACTATTATATATTTAATATTTACGATGTGGAAAATATATCATTTATACAAACAATAGAAATAGTGCGGTAATAAAAAGTCTTTATAGGGGTGTCTCTTTCGAATAACCTTGTATCAATAAATTTAGATTATATATTGTATGTATGGTATTAATAAAAATAATATATATTTATTAATGTAAACAAATTTTTCAATATTTTTTAAATGAAATACTTTTAAGAAAGAAAACTTAAGGAAATCATCAAACAGGTGGTATTACCTGTTAACTTATCCATATAAATAAATATAAAATGTATATCGTATACAATTCAATAATAATTTCAATGGCGCATATTCGATTATAGTCTATTTATTATTTTATATATATGGCACAAAGCAATGTTTTGTAAACAAAAAAAAAAAAAAAAAGCGCATGGTCGCATGCATTTTACATGACATCTGCAGAAAATAAATATGCTGCGGGATGGAATGATTTTTCTTACCACCCATAATATCGCCCGATTTTCCTTATGTACTATATATAATACATATATATTTACCTATATACGATATACGATATAGGATATAGGTATATTAAATATTTGTATATATATACGTAATAGAAGCAGTATATTATATGTATTTTGCATATAAATGTATATATATATATGTATTATATATGGTATATGGTATATAATCATAATTATAATAATAATAATTTATATATGTGGAAAAACTTACCCCTTTGAATCAAGATGGCTGCTAATAGTAACCAGCAAAGTAGACGATTCATTTTTATATTTTCTAGTGAATATTAACAATTTTTGATTTAATTAAACATGTTATTTACATGTAATTGCACATACATTATATGATAAACATAATGTCATGTGGAAATATTTAGAATATCTGGTATTTTTTTACAAAAAATTACGCACACACTTTTTCACACAACCAGACCAATGCGTATTGAAAATCTCACTGCTGCTGTGTGTATGCCTGTGTGGAATTTGACAAAATTAGAATGTACGTTTAAATAAAAAATTTTCTCATGACGGCATCTCTTGCTCTTTTTTTATTTATTTTTTTTTTTTTTTTTTTCGCTATTTCATAGTACCTATACGATCATGTATTACATTTGTTACCTATTTTATATATATATATATATGTTTATTTATATGCGTCTTATAATTGAGTTTTTTTTTCTGAGATGCGTGCGAAAATAAGAACATATTATATTATTTCTATGGAAAAATATATGCATATAAATTTTCCTTTTAAATTTTGTCGGTTAAAAATGAAATTAGAAAAGTATTTTTGTTAGTATTGTTTGTGTATAAACGCTCTTATAAGTTATATATATATATATGTTCTATATACATGCTCCTACCTATATACGTGTCCATGGTATACGTATATATATATATATATATATATGAGAGAAGCAATTCCAAATTTCTCATATAATATGAGAGATTGTATATACAAATTATTTAAATAATTAAATAAATTGATAATTATTTTTCAGGATACAATTTTTGTATACTTTGTTTACAGCAATTTTTCGTCCTATATACACGAGTATATGTAGCTAGACGAAACATTTTACATATAAATGTATAGCAAAACAAATTAGTTTTAAATTTTTATATTTAAAAATAATAGGTCGTGTATACCATTAGAGTTTTAAAAAAACTCATTTAGAACTCATTACTCGAAATTGATGTAGGTTATATAAAAAAAAAAGGATATGTCGCCAGAATTTTATTCTGTACAAAGTCAGTTTAACCAAAAATTTTTTGTATTTATCTTTGTTTTGAAGTTATGTATATATAAACATCAGTTTGGCTAATATATACCTTAAAATAAATCTATACCGAAAAAAATTCTAAGGATCATATCGCGGAAACAGAAAGCCTTAAATCAAAAAGTTGTCAATTAGTATTTTCAACATTATTTGTTAGAATTTTGTCTCCCATTATACGACACCCATTGATTTGAATTGAAAATATAGATGTTAATTAGTAGAGTTAAAAATTTACAATTTGGTACGATTTCAACAGACATAATATACCATATATACTCTTTACTGCGAAATCTGCCAAATGCTGAGATATCCAATCCACTTCTTTTGAATAGTATATATAAATATATATAGCCATCCATAATTCACAATTTTTTTTTAATGGAGCATGTTCACCATATAAGCTTCGAGATGATTTGCAGAACTAATTTTTTTTTTTTCAAAAACTAATGGGGGTATAGTTGTATTGTAAACAAAAGTTAATTTTCATGTTTGTTTCATTTAAATGATTTAAAAAGCATAGCTTTTAGTATTTTATATATTTTATACGTTTTTTCGCTTATTATTAACATAATAAAAATGAATAACAAATTAAATTGTTCCAAAAGGTGTGATATTAATACATTCTATTACGAAATAATTGGTGAAAAATAGAAAAATACAAAATACTCCAGATCCTGGGAAATTTTTTTTATATGGAAATATCTGCCTAACGGTTAAACCAGCGGTCCATGGTTCAAAGGACAAATATTACGGTTTTTAAAATATTTACACAAAACAAATGTAAAAAAAAAGAAAAACCTTGCAACTACCCGCCCACTCCAATACTATATCCATATTTTATTATCATATAATTGTCCTTATTATCGTTTAAATGATTTACTTTTGAAATATAAATATTTTATTTATATAGATTTTTAATGATGTGGGATGGAAGCGAATGATCCCATCCTTTGACTTGTATATAAGGAGTTTTTTTTCTTTGTGTGTGTTTTTACCTATATAAGTATGTAGTAATTTGACCTACTATAAATTAGCTACCTTTTTTCTATATTCATATATACATAAAATACAATTTAATAACATCTATATTTTTCTCAATATTTAATAATTAATTGGCAATTAATTTTAAATGCATAAAGTAACAAATAAATACTAAATTATTTTTAATGTGATGTAAAATAAAAACAATTTTTCATTTTTTTTTTTTATTTTTATACATATATAATTCGAAAAAATTACAGAGAATTCCATAAAATAATTAAATCGAAAATTTATATCTTAAATAATACTTATATGTAAATATATATTTTAATAATCATCAAAGGTCCAGCCTTTGTCTCATACCAGATGAGTAAATTTTATTCTATATATATATGTATATTTAATTTATACATATATATATATATATATTTATATTTATATGTAACATTTATATTAATTTAATTAATTTTAAACTTTATTTTTTAATTGTGTATATTATTTATATATATATATATATATATATTCTTCTATATAGAAATAGATATATTATATATTTTATATATGCAAATTGGAAATTGCGTGAGTGAGTGTGTCTGTCTCTTTATAATATGCATATATATTATACATAATGAAAAATACCTAGTGCATATATATATATATATATATATGTATAGGTATATAATATAATATAATAATTGTTTACTAATAGCTAATAGTATATTTTGTGTGTGATTTTTAAGTGAACTTTAAAATTTTGAATTTTCTATCAATATAATTATTATTAAAATAATATAGTAATTAATATATATTTATATATATAGCTATATATAATAATGAAAAATGTTAAATATTATATCATATATAAAGTATAAATAATATGTATATATATAAAAATAAATACAATATATAGTCAACCATGTTCATATGTCCTTTAAATAGAAGGTACCAAATGACTTAGTGCTGAATATATGTTGTGTTGAATTTTATAAATGAACGTCTTTAAGATATATGTTATTTTTTTGCAATTATACAATAGATCGCGCGGATATTATGATCTCTCGATTATTTATTTTTTTATAACTTTGAAACTACAAATGATTATACTTATGTATGAATAAATGAATTGCATTCTTAATTAATAAGCCATATATTGCTTATACTTTATTAAGATGCAGTAGGGATTGTAGCTGAAACGCATACAACGTGATTGTCGTACATATAGTAGGTTTTAGAAGTAGCAAAATTGTGTTGTTGTGTAGGGGTGGGGGCAAGAATACTACTTGCTTATTTTATTTTATTATATTGTTCGAAATTGTATGCATTGTCAACCAACAGAATAACTTTAAATTCTAGTTTTTTTGCACTCATATAATGTTGAACTTCCATATAATAAAACATTTATGGAACCATTGTGTGAAAATGTTATTGGATTTAACATACCTTTTTATTTGCCATCCAGTTATGGCGTAAATTTGTCAACACTTGGCTTTTCAATGATCGAGGCCTAAGGGATTTATATTAACAAGTAAGGAATTCAGTACGCAATTCTCAGATGCATTACTGCAAAACAAAAACGTAAATCTACCATCCATTGAGAAATGTTAATCATTCACAATTAACAATTTCTATATTATACTATTACGTACATGTGTACTGTGTATTCGCATACTAGAATATAAATAATGTATATATGCAGATAGTAAAAACAGTATTATTCAGTGTATTTGCTAAGCTAACGAATTAGCAATTCATTCAGGTGTGGTTAATTTAAATTTATTTATTTTTTGCTGATACTAAAGATAGCATATTTTGTTTTGTTTCAATTTTATAAAAATTTTACCAGTAAAACCAGATTAACAAATTCGAGAGATTTAGCTATCTATATACTAAAATCCAAAAATGTCATATGATCATATAGAATCAGCAGGTGAATATATGCCGCGCTTTGATTGCGTTACATTTTAAAACACAAACATATTATGTATATTATGATTACTTTTACTTTATATATATATATATGTGTGGGATATTATGCATATATATAACTAAAAGATTAATAATTAAGATTAAAGATAAAAGAAAACATAAAAGTCTCTATATGTGTAGTTACAAAATAAAAAGTTATATATATGAATTTTGAATAGGTATATTAATATATTATTATTAATGCGAAACAATATTGCAAATATATGTATCCTTTTTGATATATATAACAAAATATTTAGTTTCAATAAAATCATATAAATATTGTTGTGGACGTTTATCTTAATTACAATAGATGTTTTGGTGGGATGAAAAGAATAAAATTCCTTAATCATTAAAATATTTTGTATCAATTAATTTGTGATTTATATACTTATATAGAAAGAGAGAGAGGGGGAGACAGAGAGTTAAAGGATATATCATAAAATATTATTACAAAAAACAAAAATCTGTTATTATGAAATATATTATGTACAATTTTGTGCTAATCATTTGAAGAAAAAATGATTTAATTGTTAATTGTTATTTATATTAAAAATTTGTGATGTGATTGAATACCATATATGATATATTATGCGTGTGTATATGGAGACTGTGTGTAGTCGTGTACCGTGTAGTGTATAGAGCTAGAGAGACATATGTAATAATAATAATAATAATAATAAAAATAATAATAATAATAATAATAAAAATAATAATAATAATAATAATAATAATAATAATAATAATAATAATAAAAATAATAATAATAATAATAATAATAATAATAATAACAATATAATATATGTAGGATAGAGAATAGAGGCAGCAGTGCTCGGCCACTATTTGGTCTCCGGCCCCTTATAATTATATTATATATTTTCTTATATGAGGTTTGAATCTGGTTAGGAGCTGAGCAGTGGTGCCTCTACCTCTACCATATGAGTATAATAAAATATTGAATCTTTTTATAAGTTATACATTTTTTTCTAAAATATATACAAACATTTCTATATAGATTGATTGATGAATAGAAAAATTTAGTAAATTTCTAAAATTAATAAAATATGAATTATTAAAAAATCACTAAATTTAATAATATGCACGCGTAAATATGTGAATATGTTATTAATTTCTTTTTTTTTTAATGTATATTTTTTTTATCCTTTATTTTTTTTTGTTTAATAACAGCTAATATATATTGAATGAAATTTTAGTTGCCGAAAATTATAAGAAGTCTATGTATAATAGGGTATAAGGGGATATTATTAGTCGTACCGTCCCAAGCGCAACCGAAATATATGCATATTTATTCCTTTTATTTTTTTTTTATTGATTTTCTAAGGAACATAAATGGCCTGATTTTGTTTAAAAATATAAAACGATATTCGATTCGTTGATGTATACAAAATTCCTCGTAGATTTTGTTTGAATTTTTTCACATTAATAATAGAATTGATGTAACTGTCTCAATATAGAATCGTACAAACGAAGAAGAATAATAATAATTTGATACTCACGTTAGGCGTACCGGTCAGAAACGGATATACGTAAATATAATACCAAAAAGTAACTAAAAGTTTTGCCTTTTCCTTCAAACTTTGTTGTATGTGAATAATTACAAAATTATGTCAAAACTAATATAAATCTTTCTGTACCATAGAAAAAACAAAATGGTAATGGGCATACGTGAGAAATTTTAAAATGATATTCTTGAGTTTTGATAAACTTATATAAGTTGAGGTATACTTGTATCATTTATATGAATTATCCACAAAATAATCTAAGTTTCAATGGACGATGTACGTGCGTTTCAATCGAATATAAAACGAATATTGTATATGCAATAAATTACTAGTAGACCGCCTACATATAGTTCTGTATACGACTATATAATATGATTGAATTTATATATGATTATAAAGTAATGAAAAAATTATAATTATTTTATGTAACATGTTGTTTTTTCTGGTTTCATAATTAAGTTAGATCGAAAGATTTTCCTTCATTTTCATAATTTCCATACTGTATGTTATTTACATTATCATCACAATTAGCATTTTTCAATTCTAATGTTAGTAAATTAGAATTATTTTCTAATGCTAAAACAACATATTTTCCATCCGGTAATATTTCACATGTTGTTATTTTTACAGATGGTGTATGAACGGCCAATAATTTTCCTGTATTAAAAATAATTAATTATTATTAGTATTGGTTATATATTGGTGTTACGTTTCTAAGAAGAGTATATTTATCTACCGCATAATTATGTAATATACATACCAGTATCAAGATCCCATAAACGTATTGACAAATCTCTTCCTTCATCATCAGCCGATAACAAAATTTTTCCTAATGGATCTAATTTTAATAATGTAATTGGTGCTATATGACCAGTAAATGTATATTTACAATTTCCAGTTATTAAATCCCATACTAAAATACGGGCATCTTCTAAACCAGCAAGGACACACGTTTTTGTTTGTGATATGGCTAATGAAACGGTATTACATGATGGTTTCCATTTTTTAAATAGTGTACCACTTTGTAAATCATAAACAACAATAAAATTTGGTGTTGGTTCATTTAATTCTTTAGCAACAACACATACGTATGCACCTTCGTGGGTTATGGCACTTAATGATGTCATAAAATCGTGATGTGGTATTCTTAAATCATATAACAATTTACGTTGTGTTAAATGCCAAACTAATAATGGAAATGGTTTTTGTGTTTCATCACCGCAAACTAAAATTCTATATAATAATAGGAAATTTATTATTTAGTATTAAATGAAAATTTGTTTTATTATTATAAATAGTTATTTAAAGAAATTTGGATGTAAAAATTAATGTTCTATATATAAGTTGACTTGAATTTATACATTGATAAAATTTAAATTATGCATATAATTACAGTATAAAATTAAATTTCCTAACCTGCCATCACCTGACACCAATAATGAATTTAAAAATCGATCTTCACCAGCCTTAAAAGTTGTAACACAATCACCAGATTCTAAATTCATTAAATTAACATACATACGATTTCGGGATAGACACACTAAATGCGTACTATCATGTAATCCATAATAGGGCATTTTTTGATTCATAACCCCTTTTAGTGTGACCTTTTTTTTTTTGTGATTATTTTTTATAAAATAATTAATTGTAAAATTATCATTGGAGACAAAAAAATTATTTACTAATTTCCAAAAATTACCTTATATATTCCTTCATTTAAATCAATTACTTTTATTTCTCTTCGGCATAATACAGCTGCACCATAATCACCAATAGAACATAATGATGTTGGTTGTGGAATTCCTTTTAATATTCTAACTTTTTGACATCTATAATAAAAGATTTAAGTTTTTTATACGCAAATACTATATTAAGTACAATATATATTATTATAGTCATATAAATTATAAATATTATACCTTGCCACATCCCAAACACATATTTCACCTCTTTGTATACTTAATGAAGCTACAAAATATCCTTGGCCACCTAAATTTGTTATTACATCATACCCATTAATGTTCATTGTGCTATCATCATTATTTGTTTCATTTTTACACGATTGATTATTAATTATTTGAAGATATGGAATCGAAATATTATTTACACATTGAAACCAATTTTTAATAATTTCATCATTTAATAATTGATTATCTATTTTAATTTCTTGACTTAAAAAATTATTAAATAAATTAAATATTTGTTGAGCATCATAATTTAATTGTTGAAAATGTATTTCTAGAAATTTTTTTAACAATCTTATATGTTTCTTTATATTATCCTTATTATTATTATTATTATTATTATTATTATTATTATTATTATTATTATTATTATTATTATTATTATTATTATTATTATTATTATTATTATTAGAATTAGAATCACAATTACAATTAGAATCATAATTAAGATATATGTCATTTAAAAATTGAACACATCCTGTGGCAGCTATTTTAATATGAATCCATGATAAATCAGTAAAATATAATGATGCATCAAATAATTTACTATTATTTGTAAATGCATGATAAGGCAATTCAATTAACTTTTGAATATTGTAGCTGAAATATTTATAAAATATAAAAGATTTATAATATGTAATGAATTTGTTATATGTGGATAATAAAAATTATAATATGATGATAGATGTAACAGAAAAACCACATGGCTAAAAATATAGGATGCGATAGACAGACGACACGTGAAGAATTCTTTCATGGAATGAATTATTGAATATAGAAAAGACCTATGATCGATTGAAGCCATAAGGTCATAAGATAACCAAGATTTAAAACAATCCTATATGAGCGTATAGTACATAGGACAGTCGTATAGAATGGGTAGGTCGATTAAAACCGTAAAGACTTTGACTCATAATAGAATAAAAATAGCACATTTTTATTGTTGCTACATGGTCCGACGAGAAGTAACAAAAATTTGTGAGGATAATCATTAAATAAAGGAAGAAGTTACTGTTGTGGAAACAAGTAAAATCACATGTATTTACTTTTGATTGAGTTGTAATTATGAATCATGTTCAAAAATAAAAACTGAAAAAACCCAATTATTTTCGAATATATCATCAATCATGATATTGAAATTAGTGTGTGTTGAGGCAAAATTCACGCAAATTTCAAAAAGAATATACTAAAGTAATTTAGTTTTTTCACAGATTATATACTTAAATTATGTCGTCTATCAGTATCGTTCATCCGATATCCTTAATTTATTGCAGAAAATTATAATATATTAGTATATACCATTTAAATTTTTTTCGATTATCGTGCATTTCATTAGATTGTTTATTATAATAATTTTCCAGTATTTTGTGAGCATTTGCTATATATTTTGTATATCGTTGACATGCAATTTCTTTTAATTTGTCATCCATTAATTTAATGCTATAATTATGTAATAACATTGGTCCCATACACCAACTAAATTTAGTCCATGTTTTAATTGCTGATTCTATTAAATAAATATTAATTTAAATTTTAATTTCAATACATTTTTAATCTTTAAAGTACCATTAATAAATTGTTTTTCTTCCGTTATTAATTCAATTATTTCCATTTCCATAAGTCCATTTCGTGATGCTAGTATTATTGACATAATAAAATTTACAATGTTACTATTAAATTGTTTTTCTAGAACTTCAAAAACTTGATTACAAATATTATCTAATGACAAATTATTAATTTTACAATCTCCTAACCATGCAAGCCACCAAAGAATCTAAGTATAAATCGATAAGAAAATAAATAATATGTAAATATAGGATAAAATTTGATAATTTGTAAATTTATTTATAATATACACAAATATACAATATACGTATGCACCTATGCACAATGTCTTTAATATGTGTCTGTCCGTTTTCACGGTTACGGTAAGAACAAGACCAGCTGGCGAAATGGTTTTTATTAACAACAAATTAATATTTATATTCAATTTTATAATTGAATCTTATTGATCTCCCTTCACACACATACAATAGAATATTCACATTTTCACATTTTCAACTAAATGGTAAAATATGGTAGAAACTTATTGCTATACTGTTAAAGTCTTGACAGATAAATCACCATTTATCCATCAAGTCTTTCTCATTAACAATAAGTTTCCAATAAAATTTTGGATTAAGATTCAGTCTTAGTATATACATATAGATGCATTCATTGACATATTTTTGAATTTGTAGACCATATTAGCTACACTGGCGGCACTTACTTTAGCTTTCAATGGGATTTTTTCGTCTGAAGATTTCCATTCTTCGGGTAAATGTAACGCACCATTTGCAGCATAATAATCACCGCCACCAAATTCTAGAACATCTTGCCATTGTTTATTAGAAAATTGATTTAAATTTATAAAATTATTTCCAAATTTACATTTCAATTGATTCAATAATAAATCATCATTTTTAAATTCATTAATATTCGTTGCACTCGATGTTACCGTTAATATTATTTTAACATTCTCATTTAATTTCGATGGTATCCAGTCAAACATATTTTTATGGATATTTTTAGATTTGTCAATTGAATCAATGTAAATTATAATTTTTTCGGTTGTTTTATCAAAACAATTTTTTAATGTTTCCGTGTAGAATTCCATTGTCTTCAAAAAAAAAATATGTAAAAATAAATATAAATTATTGAACTAATAAATAAAAAAGAAATAATTTATAATTTATAATTACATGTGGTCCAATACATCTCCTTTCATTTATTATATAATGTAATTGCTCTGTTACAGAACTTAATATTGATAAATTATCTGACGATAAATTGGTTAGATTAGTATATCTGTAAATAATTAAAATATGGTTATAAATTTATTGTTAAAATGTATCACATGTATATTAATAATAATATAGTACCTTATAATAAATGTACATTTTGGAAGCCAAGTATGAATATGTTGTGATATTTTGGCAGTTAAAACGCTTTTTCCACTTCCAGTGCAACCGTAAATAATTAAAGGGGTTTCAGATGATTTAACAATATAACTGTGGGCATATATAGATAAAATAAAAATTACTTATTATAGAATAAAAATAAATTATATGTATAGAGTATCAGCAGGTATCAGTAAAATCAAATAAAAAATATACACAATAACTAACTCTTGAATTGAATCTACAATATCAAAATTTGCACAATTTTGTCCTAATATTTTGGAATGTTGATTGACTGCTTCAATTTCCTCTAATAATCTTCTATCTAAACCATATGTACAATATGGTATTTGATATTTATTAATATGTTCATCAACAATAGAATCAATTGAATTTGTAATTAATGAATCAAATATTCCAGCTAATTGTTCTGTTTGTATTGTAAGTGTTGGTGGTATTCTTATCACATTTTTTTCGGCCAGTTGAGTCTTAAACAAAAGCATAGAAAATTTTATAATAAATTTAATATCGCATAAATTAACATATTATTTATTCTATTCTATATATACTTTTAAATCTGTATAAATATTATTTAATCTTCTGTGTAAATCTATTTCAAGTGATGTAGCATTTTCTAATGGTTTTGGCAATAAAGTTCCAGTTTGTATCCATACACAACGTTTTGATAATTCTTGATTTATTAAAACAGTATTATTAATTTCTTGTTCAACAATTGTTGTTAAATATGAATCACGTAACTCCTTCGAAAATAAATCAACTAATGTTGCTAGTAATTTTTCCGTTTCTTTATTTGTTTCGTCATTGGCCTATATTTATATTTTAAAAATATAAAAAAATTTATACAAAATTATGTATAGATACATAAAAAAAAATTGTAATTTTAGCACTTACGACTATATCACTTATTTTTAATCGAAAACACGGTGGTTGTGCTTTACCATCAAAAATATACCATTTTTCCAAGAAATTTTTTTCCTCTCCATCATTTACTGAATCTAATACTGTCATAAAATCTTGACATTCAATTGATAATGGTAATAATGGTGTTCCCAATGTTGTGCCCAAAAATAAAATCGGTATTATATATGAAATATTTGTGTGTCGTGATATTTCAGCTAATGATATTGCAGCTAAATGATGTCCACCTTGTGCTTCTATGGGTTCTTGCATCCAATTTGATACATCGAAAAAATTTTCAATTTTATCTTCGTTAGTATTATTATTTTCATGTATATCAGATATATGAATTTGAAATCCACGACTAGCGCATTTTTCCTTTAATTCTTTGTACACCGAATACAATACAGATCTTTCAATTTTATGATTATCATTATCAGCCGCCAAAATATATAGAACAATTTTACTATCTTTTTCCGTACGACGATTTGTACTTGGTTTACCATATAATGATTGAAGATTTTCCGGTAACTGTGTGCTATGTTTAGCATCAACAAGAGCTATATCAAATGGTGCATTTAATGTTAATGGACTACTTGAAGCTGAATCTGAACCAAATATTGTTTCTTGTTGAATTTGTTGTAAATGTTTTGATGCAGGACGCGTAACGTCAACAAGACTTTCTGGTTTCGCAATGGTTTTCCCATTTACCGGTGCGTTTTGATTTGATATATCAGATGTTGGTTCTGGATCCGCTAATGGTGCACCTTTATTATTTTCATTTGATGATTTATTTATATCAGCAAGTTCATAGGATGGTGAACTATAAATATATAATTAATTACATAACATTATATGCTAATTATTTCTCAAAAATATATATTATAATATTATATTTATATAACAATTAGTGTTTAAATAGATATGTGCAGTGAAATAAAGTGCAAAATTTGCACACTGTCTTCTGCGTATCAAAAGATACATGTTTTAATGTGTATTTCTCGATATCGATTGTGTATTGTGTCTAATTGTAACAATATATAATAGTCAACGTAATATACATTTTTATATATAATATTCACTTAAATACATTTTATTTTTGATAACACATGAATGCTATTATCTTAACTAATGCTTATTATAAATGTCTAATAATCTATATGTTTTCTCGAATATGAAAATTTATTAAGATTATTAACACTATTCATATAATAATTATAATATTGATATGCTGAATTTGTACTGTGCAGATTTTTTCTACCTTGGTGATAATCGAAAAGAAATCTTAATGAAATGTTTGCTTCAAAAAAGACTATATGCAATCAGTTTAAACCAAAATATGCTATTACATCACTTCGAGAAATGAATTGATCGCCGTAGGATTTTATGATAGAAGTGACTGACTAAACCGCGATAACAAACTACCAATTCCAAAAGAACATAACTCTTAGGTATATAAGATTAACGTGTAGGAGATCTGTAATTTAAGAAATTCCATTGGCGGTTATATTGTGGTATTTCCGTACAATTGATATGTAATCTATATGATAATCAATATCAAAATGAAAATATATGATAATCAATATCAAAATGAAAATACCTTTATATATTTGTGGTATTATTCAAATAAATTCTAAAATCCTAAATATTTATATATAATTTATTACATTCATAATAATTACATAAAATTATTGAGTTTACACAAAAAAACATCTCATATATTACAAGATTCCACTGTGATTAGTATTCTTTGTAACTAACTACTCGTATAATACTATATATTTTATAAGGTAATTAGAAAGAGATTTATGTATTTAATTTTGAATGATTTTAAATATTCTTATTTATTTGTTAAATATACGTATATGTTTATTGTGTTATACACACTCTGTTCGAAAAATAACCGGAACGTCTGCTATTGGTTGCTGCTCTTGATTTATTTATTGTTATGAAAGGAAACCGATTTGACTCATTTGAAAACATTGAATATAAAAAAAGTAATTTGATGTTCGATCAAATCGATGGAGTATTTCAGTTGAGGGAGAATATTTCGTATAAATAAATTAATTGTTCATCCAATTCGGTTATTTCTCGAGCAGAGGGTGTATATATATATTAATATTTATATAAGAATATATGAAAATATTCAAATTAATATTATAAATAATATTATAGTATAGTATATTGGTGGTATATACGGTATAAGTAACCCGTGTATGTGGTGTGTGTATGTGTATATATAATAAATAAATTTATACTAATATTAAAGATTATGTTATAATTATAATTCCATAATATTTAGTATATAGATTAAATATTTATTATATCTATAAAATTAATTATTGTTTTAGAGGTGTTGTACTTGTAAGGGTATTTTATTTGATTATTATATATACATTTAGAGAATAATATGGTAATAATTTTAATAATGTTAGTACTTAAAATAGCTTATTGAATATTTTATATATATATATATAGATATAATTGTAACTTTAATTAAACATTTACGAGTATACGTGCGTATATAATATATATGTTTACTTATAAATTGTATCCAATATATATATATATATATTATTTTTAAGCGTTTCACTTATGTACATATGAATTTACAAGATAAATGTTTTTGTATTTATTTTACTGATCTTATTCATCTATACAGAATCAAATTAACAGATATGTATGTCTTTATATAATTACGAAAATGTTAATTATTCACACAAATCATATATACGCAGTAAATAATAATAATCATCTTCTTAATCTATATTCATTTTATATTCTGCGTACGGATCATAATAGTATTTCTATTTTTATATATACATAACATGGGTTATCAATTATGCACACGGGGTCAAAATTGATTGGACACTTGGAAACATTCCATTTTAATTATAAATGCAAATACTTTATTAATAACTTTTAGTTAAATTTCAATCACTATCAGTATAATAATTTTATTTATTTATTTAATTTAATTTTGTCTTATGTGTTTCTTTTTTTTTTTTTTTAAATACAACTTTTCCAGCTAAAATTCATATTATTATTATTATTATCGCGTATTTCAATCTTTTGCTTTAATAACTTCATTTAATTTATTCACCATATAGTTGCCGAATATGTTCTTGGCTCATATTCGCCCACGCATATAGTTGGCAAATTTTGAAATAGACCTTAGAGTTTCTAATCTTGATAGATTTTGAAGTTTTTTCATCAAGAATTCTCAATAAATTTTCAAATCATTTGGTTTGAAACGGTTTTTATACTCATTATTTAGTATAGTTCCACAAAATACTGTACATATTCAGGTTTTATTTCATAAATGAAAAACTGATAACGAAAATTTTTCATGTCGCAATTGAATGAATTTAACTCGTACGATCGAATGTACTTGGTGTATGTGTGTCCATGTAAATTGTAAACAACCTTTTTTTTTTTTACATTTATTGAATACACGCCAATAATATGTATTATTATATGTTATATAATGTCATTATTATGTGTACGTACATCCTTCCTTAAACTAAATATTTATTTAAAAATATCACCTAATGTACATAAATATTTATATCAAATAAATATAAGAAAAAAAAAACAGTATCACATAAAATATTGTACAAATATAAACATACTTTAATTTTTTAATATTATGTTTTTTCTTGAATTAAAGTACAAATATTTTACAATTTAGATTGTGGTGTGGTTGGCAAAATCAATGAAATGACTATCTTTAAAAATATATTGTAATGCATAGCATATACCTACTCAACATCGATAAAATATTAAATATTATAAATTTAGTAAGTTTTATATACCACCTTTATGAAAATATAATGTATATATAAATAGTTATTTAGAAAATAAATTTTAAATATTAATATTAATAACAACATAAATACAAACGATCTTTCATAAATATTATAATTTTTATTTTCGGATGGAATTCATTTTTTTTCTTTTTGCTTTTTTGGCAGCATTTGAGACATTTTTATTGTAAATAAACTTAGATTTTTTTTCTCTTATTTTTATATGCGCGTATACTACTACTATGCATACATACAATATAACTTTAAAGATAAATTAAAACTAATACACAATATTTAGTGACACGAAAAGTTCTCAGAATAATATATATATATATTATTTTACTATATATTTTATAAATTAAATAAGCTTATAATAAAATTAAATATAGCTTAAAAATATAGCTTATTGTTAATATTTAATACAATTACAATTTTAGAAAAAAATTTATCAAATCATAAATTTATGTAACAGCTACGCAGAGCTCTATGCATATGCAATCACCGAAATAGGATGTATTGAAACATTTTTGCTGCGAAAAAGTATGATTATTTAATTTTAAAGTTTGTTTGTTAGCAGAGGCTGTCTATGTCAATGATTATTTCTTTGAATTCATGTTTATTCGGCATATACATAATTGATTTTTCTCTATAATTACATCGTGTATAAGTCCGACAGCCTTGCCTGGTACATACGATATTACGAGAAGAGCGGTTCAATTATGGCATGGTAAAACTCAAAATTATCTAATGACAAAAATTGAAATACTATTAAACAATATCAAAATCGATAAATTTATTTTGTAAGCAAATATTCATTCTATAAAAGTAACATCAAATTATTCAGCGTAAGTCACAACATCTATTGGCATAAGTTTCAAAAATGAGCAAATTTTTAAATTGGAAAATTCGTTAAATTATAAATAAAATTACGATAATAATAAAAAATAAATTTGAATATCTTTTATAGCCGAAATAAATTCAATTGTTTTTTCTTTTCTTATATGTCATCAATTTTTTTTGACACATTTATAATTTCGATTTTTATTATTGCTAGTTTTTGTTTTGCCTTGTGTCACCGTCATAGTAAATGAAAAATAGGAAAAAATAAATTGCATATTAAATCATTTAATTATTTTATATTTAATAATTAATGTAAGGCAGATAATTTATTATTTTAAATTTATAAACCGAAGATTAATATTTAATATTATTTAAGTTTTATTTTCTATATTATTATTACAATGTTTAGTTAATGTGTGTTTAAAAATTGCCGACCATAAATTGTAACTTTCTTTTTTCCTTGTTTCGTGTTAATGATGGGTAAGTGGTGCTCCTCATTTATTCATATTTTATATATTAAAATATTTAAATATTGTAATTGTTTTACTTATTTTTATTTTATTTGTTTCACAACAATTATCAAATTATTCAATAATTAATTTTAATGGAAAAGATGGTATAGATTTTTAGTTTTTTAATAATTGAATTTTGACTTTTTCCTACATACATATGCAAAAAAAAAATGTGATTGTGCTGTGTGACGCCGCGGTGACAAAAATGTCTTTAAGCATTTGTTGTTGTTGTTATTGTAGTTGCCCTGTTAATATTTTTGTAATTGTTTATTATTGTACCAAATTATTTCGAAAAAAAATAGAAATAAAATAAATATTATTTTAATTTGATTCAACATTTATTTAAATTTACCTAATAATAATAATATTAAAATTAATTTATTTCTTTTTTTGTCTTTTTAGCGATATACCAAATGTGTTTCGCAGTTTGATTTTGTTATTTGTGAAATGAAATTGGAAATTGAATTGTATGTGCAGAATATTCCTTCTTCTGTTACCGGCTCCTCTATTGCCGTTAAATTGGAGAAAAGTGAATTGGTGAGTACACTTTTATTTATAATATTTTAATTATCGTTTATATCATTTTATTATTTAATATATATGACTTGAATTGTTTATGGAAAGTATATTTGCGATATTTTACCTATATTTGTATGTAGACATAAGAAAAAATAGTAAAATTTAATCAATTGTATGTAAAATTCAGCCAGTGTTGATACAAAATATTCGTCAAAAAATATTTTTTTTATGGTATCCACATCACACACATTAAACCTTATTGATGATAACACTAAAATTTTTAATCTTATACTACAGTATTATATGAAGAAAATTAGAAAATTCTAATTAATTACTATATTAGTTAATAAGAGAAGGACCACATTTTTCATCAAAAGTCAAATACAATCCAAATCGATTAGAAAATTTTGTGTTATCAATAATAAAAGTGGTGTGTGTTTGTGATACATGCAAAAATTTTATCATTGATACAATATGTATGAACAATTCCCACTCATAAGAATAATTTAATTAATAAAAATGTGTCGAGATATAATATGGTAGATCCAATTGGTGAATTATTACATAATTTACCAATTTGATTGCAATGATGCCCGAGGCACACTAAATTGAAGGATTAAAAATACATCATATTATTATTTGTATATAGTCTAAATAAATGTGTTATATTATTCTAAATGAAAATCCTAAAGGCAATTCAAATTTCATGTGAATTAAAAATATTATTATTTCTACGCAGATTATCGCATAAACCAAAAATTAAAATTATCAACAAGTTTTTGTATATACACACCTATTGCACCCATCCTCATAATATTTATTCCGAAAACTTTCAATTCTACCGATACTATGTTTATACAATTATTATGTTTTGATTTGATTATCTATATATTATAATATATATATTTTGTATATTATATTAGATTTACGTAGAATGTATAAATTCCCATATAACTATTATAGTATATAGCACATATATATTATAAGTATAGAATTATATATTATATACATTGTATTATATATGTTTATTATTATGAAGATTGAACACATTTATAATGTTATTTATAATTCTTTTTTGTTTATTAAATATATGTTGTACAATGACGATCGCAAACCTCTTGAAATTGTTTGTATAATATATGTAGGTAGGGTATATATATAATACAAGCACGAGTTGTGGCTGTAAAATACCGAGATTGATGATTCCACAGAATAACTACGTTTGCGTTAAAGTCTTGCGACTGACATAGTAAACATATTAGTCTAACCGTGGCCTTCGTTTGTATACCATCTGTTTTTTTTGTTTTGCCGAAATAAATGTTATAATAGAGGAATAAATTATTAAGAAATATATGAATATGAAACTTTAAAAAACCGCTACAGAAATTTATCTTTTATTAAAAGAATGGCAATGAATACTTATCACGTACGCAGATTTTTGATTGATTTAAGTGTTACAAAGATGACTGAGAAGACGTTTAAAATTATGCACACCCCTATCACGTCAAAAACGGATAAAATTATTGAATAAATCGGTACCATGTGAATTCCATCTGTTCCCCAAGATCAAATCTACATTTAAAGGAAACAAAAAACGTTTCAGATCGTTGAAGCTGTGAAAGTAAATGCGACACGCGTCATCAAGGCACTCTCAGAAAAGGACTTTAAGCACTATTTTGTATAATGGAAAATTTGCATGGAGCATTGTAGACATAGAGGAGGAGTGTATACATTGAAGAGGATAATAACTTAATATGCATAAATTTAAAATAAAATGTATTACATGGCATTAGTCCAGCAATTTTATAGCCATACCTCGTATACATACCTCTATAGATAGATAGATATATAGATAAATAGATATATATATAGATAGATAGATAGATAGATATATAGATAGATATATAGATAGATATATAGATAGATAGATGATAGATACATATACTATAGCTATATTAATAAAATTGTTTTTATTATAGGAAATATTATTTATACATTTTGACGATATAGTACGAATTTCGTATTGTATTTAAGATAATGTTAAAACATTAAAATTATATTTTTAAATATATATGTAGAATCACCAGAATTTGAATACCAGGATTTTTATCTATATTATTTTTTATATATCTAATATTTTTTTTTTTTTTTTTTTAAATCAATTGATGGTATTGACACGAAATTTTAATAAGTTAGAAAAATGCCTTAGTAACACTTATTGCAAATCACCTGCTATATAAATATTTAAATGTGTTTTAAAACCCGAAACTATTCATTTATCAATTATTATGATCTATTTTATTTTAATAATGTAAATTGAAAATATTTTATAAGATTAAAAACTATGTGTTTTTTTGGTAGCGGAGCTTAATATGAAATATAACAAAATACATTTCGTTTACAATTTTAATTTAAAACAAAATTTTATGAATAAATTTTGATTTATAATATATATAGAAAGATCATAATTTTAGTTGTGTCGCTGATGAACTCAGTTAACTGGTTAAAAGCGATTGTCTATATATTTATCATATGTTTTTACAATTATTTTTGAACCGTGGTGCTAATAGTTACTATATAGAAAACTATTTTCTTAACCGATTTGTAATATTGTTTCACATTCATTTGCGTAGATGCAATTATTATTGCGGTACCACAATTTTAAAAATCTTTGATGATTCTTTTGTATAGATAGATGTTACCAATTATTTAAGTGACTCGTAAAACATAAACAAAAAACTTGAAATGGTCAAAAGTATATGACACGTAACATATAAAGTCATGTATTAATGGACATTGGTCTAGAATAATTTTTTCTTTTTTATTAGCCCATCTACACACACACACACACTATTCGTTTGGACTATACTTATACTGTAACATATCCTGTTTTATAATGATTATTGATAATCGTATTTCTCTTAAAAAATTATATTAAAACATTTGAGTCGTGTTAGTATTTCTTTCCATATAATAATACTATATAAATAAAAATATAATTTGAACTTAAAATTCATCATCGAATCAGAACTAAGTCGGTTCGTTGACTTGCGTATAACTTTTAATACATCCTATATATATAGTATATATATAGTATATATATAGTATATATACAATTGCACATGTTTGACCTTTATCTTATATATATAATATTATAAATATTGCATTTGCTCTATATTATTTATATTGCATTTTTTTTTACTCTTACATTGCTATTATAAAATTTTTATTATAATTTTACTCGAATAGTATTCATATGGAATACTCTCGCGTTATAAATATTGTATGTATATATATATATATATAAAAATAGTTGAATCCCTTTTTAAATCATATTTACATGTATTTTATATATACATATAATATATATTTTGTATGACCTAATTTTAATATATAATGAATATGATATAAAATATATAATGTACTCTTTACAAGTGTGTGTGTGTATATATATAATTACTTGGAAAATTATATATATACATACATATATGTATTAATTTTTTTTTATGTAAGGTACTTATATGTATACATACGTCACACATCCTATATATTTAATTATTATTTATATATAAAAGTACATTTATATATTTTATGTAGTTTATAAATCAATATATATATAGAGAGAAAAATATATAGGATGTTTTATTATTATTATTATTATTATTACAATATATAATATGTTTATTTGTGAATTAAATAAAAACAAAAATTATATTATAATAACAATTGTTCTCAATCAATAATAATAATAATAATAATAATAATAATAATAATAATATATAATATTTTCATTATATGATAAAATAATATTCATAATATTAAATATATATTCATATTTCATATATATTTTCATGACATTTTTTTCATTTTATTTTGTATGTATAACATAGTAAAATTTGACATTGATAAAATAATAATAAAAAAAAAAATAAAAAGGAATAACATAGAAAATTCAATAATTTTTATTTTCTTCTCATTTTCTTATCACTATATATATATATATATATATATATATGTGTGTGTGTGTGTATATACTTAAAATAAATAAATAGGAAAATTCTTCTTTATGTCTTTTTTTCCAAGGGATGTTAAATTTCTTTACGCATGTGTTCTTATATATATTATATTATCTATACAAGGTATATAATGTTATGTCGTATATACGTATACAAGTGTATATGTATTTTATATGTATAATTTTGTTATATATAAATGGATATATATATATTTAATAATTTGTGTGTACATATAGCAGCGTACCATATAAAAAAAAAGAACTGAAAAGTTATTTTGTTTATTGTATTTTCTATATATACAAATACATATATCTTCGTAACCACACACCATTATTATCAATATAACATTAATATATATATATATATATATATATATTTTTACAACGACGTATATCCATTATAATATTGATAAGAAATAGAAAAACTTTCTCTTTATAATATATTAAATGTTAAATACAAAAAAACTTACTCTTCTGATTTTTCTGATCCATTATCTTTATTTTTTTTCTTTTGTCCTGAGCTACAATAATTTCCCATTTTCTTATATATATATGTATACATATACGTTTGTGGTGCTGCTTGTGTTTTTATAAGGGTGTGTTGAGTTTATATATGTATGAAAATCCACTATCTTTTATGGACTAAAAATACGATTTTTATAATTTTCAATGCATTTTAATTAAAAATACAATTTTCTTTCTTGTTTCCTTTTTTTTTCTTTTACTTATTTATTTATTTATTTATTTATTTATTTTATTTTATTTTATTTATATACAAAAACAACACCCCTCTTAAGGATATGAAACTAATATGTATATAAAAATGATGGTATTTTATATAAGTAAAAACGCGAATTCCACTTTTTATTACTTATATACACTTAATAAACACACTCGCACACATACACACACAGCCACCCACCCACACACACACCGACACACGATGTATTTTATTTATATATGCGTTTTATATTCAATGGAATATACACTTTTTTTTTATTATTATTATTATTATTATTATTTACTATTAATTGAAACATTTTTTTTCTTTTTATTTCTAAATCTAAAATTTTTATTAAATAATAACATTTTTTTTTTTTTTTTTATTTTTTTTTTATAAAAATAATAATAATTGTAAATTTAACAGCAGCAAAATAATGCGCTGTGGTGCGCGTATGACAAAAAGTAAAATAAATTAATAAATATACTTTTAATAATATTAATTGTTATAGCTCGTTCGTTCGTTCGCGTCGTAGCCACACACAATCAATAAGAAAAATTAAATGAAAACTAAACAAAAACATCCGCGTGTGTGGTACTTTATATGTTTTTTTTTTCTATATATATTCTAATATACATAGAATTATTTTTCATATATATATAAATATATATAGCACTATAGTATGTATATAGAGAGGTAAATATATGTATATAGCAGTATATAATATTATATATATAATAAAATCAATCACATACTGTCACACACGTATCTATCTAGCTAGATATAAACATAAAATATATATATATATACATTCCCGGGCTATGACCATCCTCTCAATCATATATATATAATCTAATCTATGTAATTATTATATATGTGAAAAAATAATGTTGATAGCCACAAATTATTATATAGTTTTGCTTTTTTTTTGTATTATCATTAATATATGTGCGTAAACTAAAAAAAAAACAAAAATAAACTAAACAAACACTTCATATATATTGTTATTATCACCAAAAAAAAAAATTGAAAACTATATTTATTTTATATTAAAAAATATATTATTGTATAGAATATGGAAAAAAAAATAAAAATATTGTACAATCTCGTAGAGAGCACCACATAATAATTTATTTTTTTATTTTATTATTAAATGTATTATAGTTCTTCATTATTTTTATATTCATCGCCGCACACAAATAATTTATAATAATACATTTTTTTATTTAATTTATTTAACATTTTTTTTGTTATTAATATAATGTGAAATACAACACAAAATTATTAATAATATTATAAAAATTTATCTTGAGTAGAAAAATTCTTTCAAGTGGTTTTTATGTTATTTTTATTTTTATTATTATTATTTTTTTTTTGTTTTTGATTTGCGCTGATGTTATACACACAAATTCATTATTGTGTGTGCAAGTGTGTGTGCGAGTGTAAAGAAAAATGAAAATGAAAAATTCTATTATCGGTCAATGCATGACATCAATTCTTTATTATTATTTATTATTATTTTATTTATTTATTTATTTATTTATTTATTTTTTGTGCGTATTTTCACTTGAATGTTTCTGCTAGTACTACTTCATTGTAGTACATAGTACATATGATATAACATATATATATAGGTATATATGTTCTACGTTACTATATCTACTAATACTTTATTTTTTATTTTGTGATACTACTTACTAATATACATACACTCTCTCTATCTTGATACTATTTTATATATATGGAATATAACTAAATATAATCACAGGTATCCCTTGATTTATGCTATACTTGAATCGATACGATTTTGATTTAACATGTGATCTAAAATTTGTCCGATTGTTTTGAATTATGTGCGTTATCTTTCTATAATAACAATGCATATAGCTTTGCAATCAGAAAATTAGTTGTGTACCATCGATAACAAATTCTTAAAAAATTTTTACATCTGTTCTGGAACCGCATATAAATAGAGCAATATATTGTATATAGTATATAGTCAAAATATAGTAAATTAATAATTAAAATTTTAGATAATAATATCGTAATTTCTTTATTTATAAACATTAATTCAAATTTGAGGACGCATCTATATGGAATTTTTTAATATATAATATAAACTCTGTTATAAAGGAATATGTATACAACTGCTTAAAATTCAATTTTAATCAAATCTGACTAGAGTGTCGATTCCACAGATGTTCATAATATATAGGAACTATTCATATAATACCATATGCATTATACATTTACATAAAACATTTGATGCTGGTCGATAGGAATTAAAATGGAATTTGCATCAATATAAATGACGAAATTATGAATTTATATTGATTTTAACATAATTTACTACATGTTGACGTTACATTGCACCACTTTTGCTGCTGATCAGAACATCCAAAATATTAATTATTAGAAAAAAAAAATACTTAATATCTATCTTCGATTCGGTATGTAAAATATATAATTATGTTTATATTTTCCCTCGAATTTTGCGGTTTTAGTTTAGTGACGTACGTAACTATATCGCATAATTCTAGGAATACCTGTGTATATACATTTTTAATATGTGCCCATATAATATATAAAAAATACACAAATACATTTATACATTTAAGACTATATACTAGTAAACTAGTAAAATAGTATATACAAGTGTATATATTGATATGATAAACAAGTATAAATATACAAAAATCAATCTTTTATCTCAATATACTAAATAACAACATAGTAATTTTTTCTCACATTTGTCCCAAATTTTTACATATACATTTACAAATGTTCTTTTTTCGTTTTTAATAATGTTTTCAATTTTCCACATAGTAATTTTCATTTTAGAAAATCTAAATTGATATTTTCTTTTCATTATACTGTATTGAAAATTACTATTATATTATATTGTGATTGAATTTTCATATGACATTTTACTGACATTTGAAAATTTATATGATCCTCTTTTTCCATTTTTCTTTTTAATGTTTTCATATTTTTTAGTATATCGGAATTTTATTTCAATTTCACGTTTATTTTTGTGAAAATTGTAATTTTTATATTTCAAACAAATTATAATTTTTTTGCCATCTTTCTGTCGCAATAAATGGATTCCATCGATCAATTTTTTAGCTTTTTCATATATGTTTTGAAGTATTCATCTGTTTACGCAGCTGTCATAGTAACTTACACAAAATACTTTTTTCAAGAACCTGCATATTTTGTCAATCCCAGTAAATTGGAAGTTCTTGCAATGAATAAAAGAGAAAATTAAATTGAAATGTAAAGCATAAACAGCAGTCGATATATATACGTTTTTGAAAATTCTTGCAAAAAGTATATTACATTTTTAACGTACACTAATACATACATAAATTGGAAAATTTGGATAGAAGGGTAGAATGTTTTTACCCATATTCGAAGCCGATTTGTTGATTGTCAAATTATGCTATATTAAATGTAATTATATAGAAGTGAAGTAGAAGTTATATTAAAGTAAAAATGGAGTGAATATGACACAAATAGAACGACACAAATTTGAAAATAATTATTGAAAAACCTTGGAATCCAAACTGATTCGGAACTTTATTAATTACGATTATGACGTAATTATAATATATACAATATTAATTAATCCACTTTATAAATAAGGGTCAAGTTAGGATGTATCGTATTATCATCCATTCGCTAAATACAATTTCATAATTATTTGAAACTATACATACATATTTGTTACATAAAATTGTGATATTTTACATTAGGTCACTTATTTTTACTAAACTTCGTTTATGTCATGGATGAGTATCGTTGAAAATATGTACATGTAATACTATATATACTATATGATGAAATCACCTATATATAAGTAAGTGAACTAACTATATATAATATATCCTTTTGCAATTGCAATTTTATATAATATTTAATGATATAATATTTTGGATAAGAAATGGTCAATTATTGTTTCCAGAATATTTCAGATATTGAAACCTCTCAATAATTGATATTATCGTATCGGTGTCAGTCCAAATTACCATACCGTATCGGCGTACAATATTATATTTCATTATAACATCAAACAGGCTATTTCCTTATATACATATATATTATATACAACACATACATATACTTATTAAATATATATTATAATTACATATAATATTTATACTATGCAATACCATATTACCATATTTACATAGCGACTCTGCAGTTTATAAGTAAATAAATATGTAATTATTGTTTTACAAATTAAAATAATATGAATAATTGAATACTAAATGTATTATTCGTAACCAATGGCTTTTTTATACGTGTATATTAAATTTCATTTAAATTTAAAATAGTTTACAATTTTTATATTTTAATTATTTTTACGTAATAATAACAACAAATAAATATAATATAAATATAAGTTAATATTTGCTCTTTGTGTTAACATAATGATAATATAACAAAATGATTTCTTTGGTACGAATATTTATCAATATTTATTTATTTATTCATCTACTTTTTTCTTTTTATATGACTCAAATTCACATAAATCCTATCTAAAATTCTACCTATTAAATTTTTAAAATAAATTAACAACCTGGAATGCCTCTAGTTTCTTATTTTATTAATTTTTTTTATGACTCTGCTATACAAAAATCATAGGAGATATTTTCACAATATGTTTTATATTAGAATAAAATGTATTGTGCCAATAGAACTTGATTAACTATATTTGAAACATTTTTTGTGTACCCTATGCTTCATTAATAAAACTATTTTAAAATTAATAAACGTTCATAGAATATTTTTTGTATATTATAATTTCAATTTAGTAACCACACATATTAACAATTTCACAATTGATGTTACCAAATTATAATAAATTATACAAAAATGTAAGGAAATGTCAGTTGTACAGCAAAATCGTAAGAAAAAATTAATATTTTATCTTCTAATTTCATTTCTCTAACTAAATAATACTTATATTATATTATATATATATTAAAAAAAATATTAATTATATTGTTTAAGTATTATGTTTTATGTATTAACTTATATATAACAAACAAAAACCATTTTCTGTATAAAAAAAAATTAAATATAGACAGACCACTTCTAAAAAAAAAAAAAAAAAACGTACAATAGTAATTAAAAACTGTAACTAAGTAAATATTTTATATTATAAATAAATTATAACAGAAATTCATTGATATGTTCTAATATACGTTCAGGTGTCATCAGATGTAAATGATGTGTTCCCGGTACTTCTTCATAAATTACACGTTTTGCATTTTTACGCATTGCATTAATAACAGCCGGATAAACAGTTTCATTATCAAATCTCATACCAGGTACAGCACGTATATTTAAAACTTGACATTTAATTTGATCAGCGTAAGATAAAACTTGTTCCAATGAAAACATTCCCATTAATGATACTTTCAATCGAATATCTCTTGCAAAATGATAACCATCTTTCGATAAAGATTTTGATGCAGTTGCCATACCCCGTCGCATTAAAATTTTGGCTGATTCACGATCAATTGATCCATCATATGCATCAACGACTAAATCAATCATTTCGTCATATCGATAACATGGCAGTTTTGTGGCAGGCAATTTTTCATATCGTAAAAATCTATCAATAGTTTCACCAGTCATTTCAGCTGATTTTTTATGATCACGTACTGTTGGCCCAGCTATATCAATACTTATAAATCGATCGACATCATTTGGAAATGATGCAGCATACATAAAACTTAATGCACCACCTAATGAATGTCCTAATAATATTAATTTTTCCCATTCGTAGTGTTGAGCAATACGACGTATCAACGAGATTCCATCCCAAAATAAATAATAATGTATACCACGAGGGTAATGTGATGATTTACCATGTCCTGGTAAATCTATGCATAAAATTGATATATCACTTGATTTTGCTAATAATAATGGACATAATCTATCAAATGTTCCTGCATTGTCTTGCCAACCATGTAATGCTAAAATTGGTTGTTTTTCTTGTGATCCCCACCATTTTCCTATACAGAAATCGACATATTATAATTTTTACATTTAATCATTTTAATAAATACTATAATGTTAATATTACCACTAACAATCCCCCAAGGCACTGCAATTTCAATTTCTTTCCATTGATCGGTAACATTAACAATTCCATCTAACAATTAGTAAAATATATATATAATAAATAATAAGTGGAAATTTGGTAGCACTTATATCTTAATTTTAAGGGTGGATGGGGTTGCTACTATAATTCAATTGCAAAAGTTTTATTTTTTAAAATTATCACTTTTTTGATACTGTCATCAATATTCCATATATAACCTAAAAATATTCCAATGAATAACGAAGTTACAACCCGAAAATAAGTTTATATCAAAAACATTCTGTACCGACTAAATTACGCCGCATGGGCCATATATGACAAATTCACCAATTTATATGCAATTATCGAAAGGAATTATTAAATGAATTATTTATTTTTTTCTTTATTATTTAAAATTTCATTCCATGCTATTTAAATAATAGAATATAATTTCTTGTCAATGTGCACCAATATCTTTGTTATAATTAATCGTTTCGATTCAATTTTCAGCTACTCTTTTAGACAAGACTGTTCGACTTGCACAAATCACACATTATATTGTTTCTTAATTAGTCTTAATAGCTGTTGGTTTATTAAATAAGTGATGAAGTACAGTCAATAATCCATAGAAATGAGTGATAACGCAAAATGTAGGCGACAAATTGGCTGCTGGTATATTTCTGGAATAGTCTAAATAGTTATATTTAGTTTCGAATAAATCGATACGGTGTGCCAAATACGGCAATATCAACGTAAAAATTTAACCAGAAATAGGCTTCGTCACTAAACAACATATTTAGATAAAAGTGTTTGCAAATAGAACTAGAGCAATCGTTCTCTACTGTACCCATACATAATACCATAAAAGGAATACAACTTATATACGCAAGGTGATTAAATCTCATAAGAGCCAGGATGGTAATGAGAAGACTAACGCATTGGATTAAATAAATTATTTTTAGGGACCCTCACCCATATTTAGATTGTAGAATAAGTCTAATGAATGTGTCAGAAGGCAGAAAAAAATCTAAAATTATCAAAAGAGCTTTGAAATGAAATAAATAACAGTATGAAATGGTTGATAATAACTATAATACTAATTCTGCACTTAGGACGAAAATATACAGTAGCTAATTATGCTAGTAGAAGCACCGAGTTTCTTATATCATTAGTAATATTAGTAAACGTTGTTGTATTGTAAAACGTTTCATGTCATTATTAAATCTGTGATGAAAAGAAAATTAAAGACACTTGTTGAAATATTCTACAAATCACTGTCTCTATCGAAAGTTTAATCACGCTTATTAGATAAGTCTGTAGAACCCGATATTCATATACCAAGGCAAGCACTCAAAATGATTTTATGTTGGAAATTCGTTGAATTTAAAATTTCTCACTATACACACACGTACTATTATTAATATACAAATTATTTCTTATACTCGGTTTTCTTAACCAAGACAAATCTGCTGTTAGATTTGCAAATAGGTTATAATGAAGAGGAAATTAAAGATCTGTAGTGAAATAACATATACTCAGCAACGCCGAAAGAATCTTTGTTAACATTTTAATGATGTTAAATGCATCATATTTATTATATACATATATATCTGGTCTGGTTATACATGTGGACCTGTGAAATAAAAGCATCATAGAGAAATAGTTTTGCTGATGGGTTTACAATTATTCGTGTGAGATGTACGTATAATATACATTGCATTTCAATTTTAAGTTTACATAGACTCTACTATAAATCTTGCATTCATAAGAAATTAATTATTAAATTAATAAAACACAAATTGGTAAATAAATGTCTATGGTATACTTTCGGTTCTGAGTAATAAACTAAATAAATCGTGACTGTTTTATAATAGACAATAGCATTAATTGAAAAATGCTAAGTAGCCTCATTCCAAGTTAAAGTATTGTTTTTATGAATGAAAAAATGAAAACTAACCTATTTTAATGTTTTTAAATACATAATTAGAAATTACAATAAATTTTTTAATTGTAAAATAAAAAATTAATATATTCGTATGTTAGAATATATAAAATATAACTATATATAAACATACAATGACATACTAAGTTGTGAAAATTAGCATACATTCACTCGGGCCGACACTAGAGATTTTAATGATAATGGTTAAATTAAAAAAAAAACTGTTTTTATAGTATATATGCATACCACCATACGATTGTCATTAAAATATTTATATACATATATCATTTAAATATTATTGTATTGTTATAAAATTAATGAGTTTACAAATTCCCAGAATATAATAAGAAATCGCAATTTTATAAAATAGTTAATAGGCACTTAATATAAAAATACAATAGTACATAGTACCATGTGGTTGTCATATACTCACTTGTATTTTCACAATTTGATTTTTTGTCCATTTCTGTTGCAATTAAATTAGTATATTTATAAGGTTAAATTTATTTATAATTTGAATAACTAAATTAATTAAACTTTATGTAAATCTTAGAAATTTTTTTAACATTTAAATTAAAACATTTCGTTTTTGTTACAAAGTAAAATTAATGTACCTTTTTTTTTTATCAATGGATGAAATGAATATATTATATTTTATTTCGTTGTTTGACTGACAGTCAAAATGTTGAATTGAATGATGTAATAATGCCAAAAACAGCTGACAAAAAAAAGTTTATATATACATTTGCAAACACACAACTTGATGTTATTTAATATATACATAGCAATATTCACATATGTATGTAATATGATAAAAGCTTCAGGAACAGACACAACTACAATATGACATTGAAAATTGACAAGATCATGGCTGGTATGGCTCATTTACAATTCACAATTGAAAAAGATATTAAACTACAATAATATATTACTGTAATGAATTTTTGTGGGATTATTTAATTTTCAAACAATATTAATTTTTTAATTTTCATTAAATCATCAATTCCTGAATGGAATATATCAAAAATAGAATAATATACATGACAGAGTTACCATAGGAAATCTTTTGAATTAATTATTAATTTATCATAGTATATCCATACAGCATATATTCAATTAGAAATAGGTAATGAAACCATCTGTGCACTTAATGTATACGGCATTCGTTTGACCCATTCTGATCAAAGGAGCATTGATATGGTGGGATATGCAGTTGACACCAAATACATTAATTACTGCGCAACACTCTCCTCGTCCCCCATGCACAATCTACACGTATCTTCCCCATCGTCTTAGATGATACCCTAAACTAGCAAATGCCTATGGTTTCTCGGATTACAACCTAACCGTTAATGTTCAGAACTATACAAAACTCAAGAGCGAATTTACGTTGATCACAGTTTTTCATGTTGTCCAATCGTTTCCTATGTTTTATTGCGCGATAGCCAAGATTCTCCACCTTTTGTAAGGCTGTCCGCATTTTCATTTACATGGATCACAAGGTGTTTCCCCTATCCACACCATAGTAAGCTCGCAGTAATTATACTCCTGTATAATTTCTAGCCCCAAAGATCCTATGATTCCCTTTCATGAAGCGTTCCATTATCAATGACGGTTTTGTGACACATGTTTCCTAAATCCACTCTCTTGATTTCATTAGATGCAGGACCTTTCTATGCCCATGAATAGTCATACTTTGGCTTTGGTGCCATGTACCTTCACGTAAATTAAAATTTAAATATACACAAAAGAAGACAATTTGCTTTTATTTTCAAATTTCTTCATAATACAAATTTCGATTTTTGTAATTTAATTTAAGGTAGAAAAAAAATATATATACAAAATGTTGCATTACATTATAAAAAAATTACAATTATTAAATATAAATATTATATACGTAAGTTATTATATATAATATATATATATATATAGTTAATTATCGCATAGTCATAGTATACAAATTCGCATATCACAATATTCACTACCACTATCTATCACTGGGCAATGATTTTGTGGAAAATTTATTTACATAATAGAGATTAATAAAAGGTATAAAATTATCTTAAAATTATAGCAAAAATATGAATAAAAAAAATTAACTTAACTATGTTCATATAATAAATATTTCTTTAACATTTGTGGTATAAATAAACTGGGCACATTTTCTGATAATGTTCTACCAAATAAATGACGAAATAATGTGCGACATTGTGATTTTAATGATAACGGTGCAGCGGCTTTATCCATTAATAATAGTTTTTGTTCGGCTGTTAAATGAATATTTCTACGTATCATACATATATCAAATTCTTCAGCTACATTTATTAATTCTTCAAATAAACGTGTTTCAGCTGTAACATTTGTTAAACAATTTAAAAGTCCGGCTGGATCTCTAAATTGTGTTTTCATTACTACTTTAGCACCATACCGAAGTAATAAACGTAATTCTGCAACTGTGGTATTTTCATTGCTTGCTAATAATTCAGCTAATGGTGGACGTAAAATTGCATTTGTACCCAATTCTCCACATACATGAATATTTGGATCGGCACCATATGAAAGTAGCATCTGTATATATATTGAAACAAAAAAATATGTATAGATTATTAGTATTATAGCTGCATTCATAATTTTATAATATGCTCCTATCCTATTCTATTACCTTCATAATTTCAATTCGATGTGGAATATTATCAGCGCAAGCAACATGTAATGGTGAACCAATAATTGGACTGCATCTATTTACATTTGCTCCTATTTGATTAATATAACGTAAATTTATTTATAATATAATCATTTACTATAATTTTATCAAATAAATAATATATAAAAAAAATTATTTAATTTTTACCAGCTTCTAAAAGCATTCGTACTAATGCCGGATCACCTCTTAATATAGCTAAATCTAATGGACTTGGTCTATCCGGTTCTGGGTATGGTGCCGGTTTATCAACTTTAGCACCTTGTTTTAATAATAAATTTACCAAAATTATATTGCCCGACAAAACAGCATAATGCATAACAGTTCTGTAATCATTTCTTGCATCAGTCATACCATTTATATCGGCACCATAATTTAATAATAATAAAACTTGTTCCATTCCATGTGAATGTCTTGCGGCTCTCATCAATGGTGTCATACCAGATCTATCTCTTATTTCAGTATTAGCACCAAATGTTAATAATAATTCTAAGGCTTCGGTATCGTTTACCAAATTTATTTCCGAACCAAAAAAATAGCGTTTATTAGGATCAGCACCATATTCCAATAATAATTTTGCAACATCCTTAAATATTGTACATAATATATATATAATATTAATATAAATTATATTGTTTGTTAGTATATTTTATTTACAATAATAGATAGGAAAAATAGAAAATTAATCAATTTTTTGTTCACAAAAATATAAACCAATCAAGGTATAGGTGTGATTCTTGGAATAGAAATTAAAATAAAATTTTACGGTATCGGTAATCGATTATTTATCTATTTGTTAATCCTTTCTATTGTATAAGTAAATAAGATTAAATTATTAGATAATTTAAATATACATAATGTTTATTTCTCAATGCTAATCTTAATGGTTCATCACAAAGTGTAGTTCTTGGAAATAATTCTTCAGTCGGTTCACGATAATCAACTTTTGCACCAGATTGTAATAAATGTTCTGTCAATTCCATATATCTTTAAATTAAAATATAATTTATCAGTAATTAAAATTTCAATATATATCGATAAGTTAATAATTGTATGTTATAATTCTCCTACAAATGTAATAATTAAAACTTACCCATGTTCAGCGGCTAAATGTAATGCACTATAACCACAATCATCTTGTGCATTTATATCAGCACCTCTAACCAAAAGTAAACGTACAGCAAGAATATGTTTTTGCCATACAGCATAATGTAAAGCTCGTAATCCTTGTGTTACAGGTTCATTAACCTATTATTTTATGTATTTATTTATTATTTTTTTTTTATTTAAATTTATATTAAATCTATTTTTATAATATCTAGAGTATTCATGTGCTTACCTTTGCTCCACAAGCTAATAAAATTCGAATTTCATCCAATGGAAGCATTCGAATAATTGAATCTGCTAAAGCCCTTTGTAGGGGATTTGAAGCACATTCGGTTGGCATATTTAAGGTACGAACTGTAAATATATATAAGTAAGGTAATTAAGATTTATTTGAAAAATTATTATAAAATATGGGAATTTAAGTTTTATGATTGGTATATTAAATAGAACATACATGACAGGATTGCCTTTAAAAACTTGTAACTTGAAAGAAATTTGTGAAAATAATATAGTTTTGTGTACATTGTGACCCGTTCGTAAATACACCCGCACCCAAGTAATCTTAATTTGTTTCTTGGACACACCGTATTTGTTGATATTCGTAATGAGTTTATCGGTTATTATATCAACCATAACAGTAGCGATAGAATCATTATATTCTATGATATATATAAATCTAATGATTTGAAAATTCCTTATGCCCATTGCTCTAATCATTAATGTTTACTATATAATAACAACAAAAAAAAAGCCAAAGATAAAATACACTTAAACCTTAGGCGCTTTCTTACTTCGATTTACCAAATGCTGTAGATGCAGTGGATTTACCATGTAATATTTCTATAATATAGAAATTTATATAACTTTTTTTAATCATAAAACGTGTTTGACTTATTCCTCTTGTAATGACTTTGTATATATTATATGGTTGACGTCGATATATTATGCAGATAACTGTAACCCGTTGCTAGAATTTCGGTATATGTTATGTACACTAAAAAGCAATATACTATTTCTGTAAACATCGATGATCACTCAGGATTATCGTCTATATATAATTATATAAACTGGACAACTATATACATCCGCGAGTTATAAATATTGTATAGAATATAACAAAGTTTCAATTATAACGATTCTAAATATTAAAAACTTATATGTAGGCAGGTAGTATGGTAGTAAAAATAAAAAACTTTGCCAATAAATTTCTAATTCTAATTATATAATTAATTATTTATATATATAATATATATTTGATGACACTGCTGCGCCTGCAACATTATTATATGTGTATATTAGAATTGATCATTATAATTTTAATAATAATTTTTATGTCATTTTATCACTTATGTAATAATAATATTTATTTATTTTTTTTCATTTGAGAAAATTTATAAAATATATATATAGTTTTAATAAGATATTTATTTGTACAACATTTAAAACACTTCGTATACACGATTTTGATATAGATATTATATATATAAAGGTATCTATCATTTTATTTATATATTTATAATATTAAAAACATTAAAAATTAAATATAAAACATAAAATAATAATACGCATTAAAAAAGATAAATAATATTAACCTCGATCTCGATCCATAATAATAATAATAATATTTATTATTTTCGACTTTTCTTTTTTTATTTCTGGATGTAAAAAAGTTGAAATTCACGTGAAAGGTTAATTATTTACTTATTTATTATTTATTTCAATTAATTTGCGCACAAAATTAAATACAAAAACCAAAACAATAATATAATTAATATCTTTAAATAAAAATAAACTACGCGAATTTAGGAAAATTATTATTTTTTATATGAAAGACTTTTACACACACGCAACGTTATCTTCTTTCTTTTTTGTAACTAATATTGAATGAAAATGAAAATTATAAATTACGTTTAAAAATTTTGAAAATGTCCTATATATTTTTATATGTATATGCATTAATATAACATAAGTATTTGAAAATTTATTGCAGAAAGAAAAACCCATTTGTAATCATATTCGTACCTATATAGATGAGAAAAACAAAGAAAAAAATTGTTGATCTACATATTTAAAATAAAATCTATATATAAAACTCGATGTTTTTCAACTTTTATAATTCGGTTTACTTTTTTTTTTTTTAACTTGAATGCGCAGCAACATCAGCATGACGTGGCCAAAGAAAATATAAAAGTGGTGAAATATTTTCATATAAAAATAAATTAATTATTTAATATTATAATTAAAATATGGAATAATGTGCGTGTTACGAAAAATATAAATATCATTTTCATATTAATTTATTGTGTGGTAAAAACAATTTTCTTTATAATATATATACTTTAAAAGTTTAAATGCGATGAACTTGACACAAACAGAAGAATATAATAAATATTACATAGATATTATAGACCGAAATAAAATATAGTACAATAATAATTAGGACTATGAAAAAATGAAATTAAATATATTATATATTAATATTTATACAAATAGCTTAAATTCACATGTTATAGTTGCATTCCTTCACACCACCATTATCCACCATTATTGGCTGGGACGTTTTAATTGCGAGGATTGAGCTTCAGATTAGGATACGTAAATGGGGATGATTCGGTCAAACGTTAATGGAAGAGTGTGAAGGAGACACTAAGGTAATCATCACTGGAGTCTCCTAAATTGTATATTCTATATGGTTTTTAAAATAAATTATATTTTGTGTATATGTAACATACTACTTAATATGTAAATATAATTATAAACAGTTAGTCTCAAGAATGATCGCGTATATGAATCTATATATATTATACTAAAACATTTAATATTATTTTATTGTATTTGAGAAATTATTTTATAACTATAAAAAATATTTGAAACCACCTCAAGCAGATATGTTACCATATTGAAAAAATATTATTTCATCCCATCATATATGGTGTGGTAATTCGGATGCCTATATTGTGTTGATCCTCGCAATCGTCCATCTCAATACCGAGTGTACCATTGTGACTGAACGATAATTTTTTTGAATAAGTGTATATGTATGATTGCATACCAATTCATGTGAATTATACATTTTTATTATAGTACATATAAACATAATCATATGATTTATTATAATATTATATATATGTTATATGTTCTATTTATCTATTATATATGTTTACTTATTTATGTTGTGTGTATATGTATTTAGTTTTCCAAAATTAATTTTCTGTAATTCTAAAGAAAGACGTTTTTTTTTCTCATTCTTTTGTTTGTAAACAAATAAAGAAATGACAAAATATTATTTTTTAGTTAATTTTCTAGGAAATGTCGACAAAAAATATATAGAACAACATGAATCTGTGAAAAAGTATTCTATTCGTCGTATATTCATCTATCTAAATAAATAATGAATATTATACATGCGCGAAAATTATCTATTATTATTACTATACTTAAAATAATTATAATATAATTATATTTTAAATGTGAAATTATACAATTATACATAGAATTAATATGTAATATATTAGTAATAATTATATAAAGTCAGAATATGAATAGAAGACATTTGGGCCATAAAGAATTATTTGTAGTCAGGAAGGGAATGTTTATAGAAAGCCGATGATAAATTAATATGACTTTTATTGTTTCTTTATATAATCTTTAATTTCTAAATCCATATACAAATATATGTGTAGAAAACATGCTAAATTAAAATGAACACCTTAATATGGTGAACTGGTTTTGTCTATCGCGGATAAATTCGATTCGAATCAATTTACATAAAAATAATAAATAATTCAACACCCACACGTATTGATTATACAATATACCCGCATGTCATTCAACCCGCAAAATTATGAGTACAGTATTTTTAATATTATAAATTACTCTTTAAAAATAGAAGCATGCATTGTGGACACTTTTCGTCAGAAGCATCTATATATATATAGGGAAACATAGTAGCCGACCAATAGGTATATGTAAAATGTTATACATAATCACTTACGCCGGTTAATGTGCGAATATCGTAAAGTTAAATATAAATACTAATAATATAATAACACCTTACAGCCAATATAAAATGTATATGTAATTTACATTCACGATAACATTTTACATAGTATTACATAGACAATATTTATCCATATGTTAATATATTTTAAAAACATAAATAATTAAAAATAGAAGAACTGTTCATAATAATATTGTAGAAGTATACCGCGACGTAGTTATAATAAATACGATGGTTCTAATATTATAGAATATTTATGATACATAAAAATATATATTCTTTATATGAATTTCAATTTTTTTATTATTATTGTTTTTAAATTCTCTTCACGATTCTATAAATAAATATTATATTCTGATTTTATACAACACGAAATTAAAAAACAGCGTATTTAATCAAACAAACAAAAAATGCAGTATGAACTGATAATATTTGGAAATATAATGATAAATTAATACTGTATGAGTACATTTTTCAATTTTTGTACCATTATTTATTATATTAGGTTGTCAACTATCTCCCTTCCGCCTTTTTGCTCTTTATTCAATGCTTTATAAAAAGTGTTACAGTAATCGGATTTAGTTCAAATATGCGCCGTTTTGTTCGATAATCTGTTTCCATCTAGACTGCAACTTCATAATACCTCCCTCGTAGAAGCCCCCCTCCTTATTTGCGAAGAACTCGGACAGCCACTTTTCACAAGCCTCTTTTGAGATCAACTTTACACCACCAAGGGCGTTCGCCATGGACAGGAACAGGTGGTAATCACTTGGCGCTATGTCCGGGCTATATGGTGGATGCGATAAAACCTCCCATCCGAGCTCCCGTAGCTTCTGACGAGTCATCAACGAAGTGTGTGGTCTGGCGTTGTCCTGGTGGAACACTACACCCTTCCTTTTGGCCAATTCTGGACGCTTCCGGTTGATCGCCTGCTTCAAGCGGTCCAGTTGTTCGCAGTAGATGGTAGAATTAAGCGTCTGGCCATATGGGAGCAGCTCATAGTGGATGATTCCCTTCCAATCCCACCAAACACACAGCAAAACCTTCCTGGCCGTCAATCCCGGCTTGGCCACTGTTTGGGACGATTCACCGGCCTGCGACCACGACCGTTTTCGCTTGATATTGTCGTATGTGATCCATTTTTCGTCGCCAGTCACCATCCGCTTCAAGAATGGGTCGAGTTCGTTCCGTTTCAGCAGCATTTCGCAAATGGAAATTCGGTCCATTAGATTTTTCACTGTTAATTCATGTGGCACCCAAACATCAAGCTTTTTTTTGTATCCAGCCTTCTGCAGATGGTTTAAAATGGTTTGGTGACTAACTCCCATCTCCTGGGCGATGTCACGAGATGCCACATGCCGGTCTAACTCGATGTATTCCATGATTTGATCGGTATTTGTCGTCACAGGTCTTCCGCCGGCTGGCTTATCCATGGTGTCGTTTTCACCGGCTCTGAATCGTCGAAACCATTCCTCCGCGGTTCGAAGTGATAGAGTACCATCCCCCAAAACACCATTAATCTCACGGAACGTTTCTCTAGCGGATTTGCCTTTAACGAAGGAAAACTTTAAAATAGCGCGAATTTCGGCGTTAGTGAACTCCATGTTTACACGTCTATAACTGTTGAACGCAATATCCAAACTAATCATACATAGCGTCGTTTTGTTTGTTATGTCAAGAGCTTTCAAATTATGTACAGTGTTGCCAGATACGAGCTCTGTAGCGCTTTGTACATAGCCGCGAAATTAAAAAGACAAAAAGGCGGAAGGGAGATATTTGACAACCTTATATTATAAATCTAATTTAAAATGTCATTTACATTTAGAAATTCATCAATTAATTTTTTGAATTTAAATAATATTTAACCTCTTCTTGTGCATGAAACAATTTCGGTCGTGCTATAAGTTTTTAAAGAAAGAATATACCGAGCCAAAACACTTGTATAACACTAATTCTGATATGTGTGATGTAGGAGATCACCGTACTCAAATGAAGTCTACTTACTGTATACACTATCCAATATTTGCAAGTTGAACTAAATTATAACTGATTGACTTTATTTATTTTTAAAATTCAGTAAAATCACTGCCACTATAGCTAACGCAATTCATAACAAAATGAATTAATTTTTATTACTAAAGTCAAAATCTTAAAAAATTTCTTATATTAAAATGATAATTGGTGTATATTAAAAAAACATGATTTTTAAATCAAATACAATATTGTAATTATATAGAAAGAAACGATTATTACAGTTTAAATTTCCGAAATTTACTAAAAATTTGTAATTTAATAATTTAGCATATATATATATATATAGTTTACATTCAATTTATTTAGATCGCTAACTAAATATGACCTAATTATTATACACTATCGATGTGTAACCGTTCAAAATATTATGCGTTTAGGTTGCACAATGCATCTATAAATAAATAATGAGCTCATTTATATTTCACCTAAATAAGATTTTCGGTATAAAAAAAAAACGGATTTACTGGTTGCAATGGTAAATCTAAATCTTCTAAATATAAACACATTAAATGAGAAACCAATATTATTATTATGGATAAGGACAATCAAAATAAATTGGGTATGAAATTATACTAAATACGGCAACAAAACAATATATTACAATTTATAATTGCATTGAATGCAACAATATGACATTATAAATTTAATGTCCACAATATTTGGATGAATATTTGATTTGTTTTATATATTTTGTAAAAATATTAATTGGAATAAACAAAAAAAAACATCTATAATTTATGTGTAAGATTTGTATACTTATATAAAAAAAGATGTTATGACTACAATTAATATGCGTTTTAGTAGAAATCTACTCCTTATATACGTATATAACTATTATATATAGTAAATGGATAGTAGTCATATACATACGATTAAGATAGAATCCTAATTTTTCACCGCATAAATGTTGAACTTTGTACTGAATGGATTAAATTTAATTTTGAATAATAAATTGTAGGTATAGTGCGATTTATATTCATTTTTCAATGTGGAAATTGTGAATAAACTTGAATTACGACGCGAAATATAAAATTTATACTAAAATACGTGTGTGTAATTTACTTTGTGCATATAGTATATATTTTTAATTAAACAAATGTGCTATTATAGTGCGTATTCTAATATATATGATTTGTGTATGGCGTACTTTTTAAATTTATTTATTCTATTACAAACAAAACACATTATTATAACTCACACTTTTCTATCTATATATATATATAAATATATAGCTATCTATTAATTCAATGGTGAGGTGTATATGCAGAATAATTATTGTACATATGAAATTTTGCAATTTCACTTACCTCTCTATCTCTGTAAATATTTACAATATCCAAAATGTAATTTATTTATAGAGTCTATATAATTTATTGTTGATAAAATATGTATATTTAGCAATAAATTTATTGTCTCTTTGTTTTCACTCTTTGATATTTATCATAAAAAATAATATAAATCACAAAAAAAAAATGAAAACACTAAAATTTTAACAATTTTCTTTTTCAACTTTCTTTTATTTAAATGTTTTATAAATGTTTTTTTTTTTTAAACTATATTCTCGTATATGCGACAAAAGAATATATTTTAATAATTTTCTTTTCATATATATTTTCTTTTTAATTATATATATATATATTTGTTGTGTTGTGCATATATTGTGCGTGTTTGGTAAAATAAATAGAATAACTCAAAATAAGAGATTTTCCATATAATATAATGTTATCGCTTCAATTTTCTTTTTTAAAATGATTATTGGCGTTTTTTTTTCCTACATTAATATATTTTGATTTTCATTTTTAATTTTCCATCTGTTAAAATACATTTATATACGAGTGTGAATGTATGGCGGCGTATTATACGCCGTAAATATATATAAAATACATACAAATTTATAATATATATTGTATAAATACGGAAAAACAAACACGTCGTCGAACACATTTATATATTATAAAAACTGTTTGTTTTGTATTTTGTTTCTTTTGGGTTTTTTTTTTTTTTTTTTTTTTTTTTTTTTTTTTTTTCTGTAATGACTTTTACGTATAAAAGTTAAAACAGTATTTTCATAAATAAAAAAAAATTTACGAAGTTAAAAATTTAAAAATATAATTTCTTTTTTCTTTGTTGAACCGCGCGGTTATTAACTTTTTTACCAAATAACTTTCGTTTCGTGTATTTCTTTATCGAACACACAAAAATACATATATTATATGCTTACACTGACTAAACATATTTAGAATATAGAATATATAACAATAACTACTATATGTTTTGTTTTATAAATTATAATTAATAATAATAACTAAACTAAAACTAAACTATACATTTTCTGCACACTTTTCACAAGAATCGTACTTCCTCTATATACTATAAATTTTCTTTATAATGAGGTTAATCTTTATAATGTACACTTAAATATGTAAGTGGAATATGTCTTTATTTAAATTTTAATATATATGCATACGCGCGTGTACTTATATATAATTAAATAAATATTATAATTTTCAATGGCATATAATTTATAAATAAAGATAAGAAAATCAATGTATAAAATAGTTACATTTTACATAAAACAATTACTTATGATTTTAAATATAAATTATATGTTTTATATAAATATCAAATTAATAATAATGAAATTAAAATATTTTTATTTACTTATAGATTTTAAATTAATTATTATTTAAAAAAAAATAATAAAAAAATTAAACAAAAACAAATAAGATAATTGAAAATATGAAAATTATGGCAATTTTCCAAATTGATATATTGCCAAATACGAAATTTTCCATTTATTAACTAAAATGTCTATAATAAAATATATGTATGTAATAAAGTTAATTCGATTATATACATATTATAAAGGACATGAACATGAGGATATAACTGATTGTTGAATTATCTGTAACCCTCTGGTTTTATATATATATATATATGATTGCCCGTATTTTATATATGTAAGGATGTAATATTGTTTATATTTATATAAATAGGGTGAATAAAATGTTTAGGTTTAGTGGTTGCCGTATTCAGTTCGTATATACTTGTTGTGATAGCAAATTATTCATTTTTTAACGTTTTAAAAATTGTTTTGTGTTTATACTTGTACATATAATAATTAAATGTATTAAAAAATTCCAGTTTTGCTATGTGATTTACGTGACACACACCAAGCAGCGATTTTGATGGTTAAAGTTAACGCAGAAACAGCGGCAAAAATTTATTTACCCATCCACTGTAATTTAAAAGATCAATTGTGACCCTTTATCAAATGGTTTATATATGGATTGAGTATACTCAGTCAACTCATTAAAAACACGTACAACATTAAAACCATAGTCCATGACTAACCATTAATTTTTCGCTAAACTCTTAATACTAAATTCGAAAATTCATAGTGGATCCACAATACCTGGTGGTATACCAGAATATTCTAATAATTACCGACATATGTTAATTGTTTTATATCAATTTAAATTTATTTTTGCTCTTTAATCTTTTAATCCTTTACTTGGTGGCGTATCTTCTTATTTTAACGCAGCCACATTTACTGCCTTTACGATAGTGCATGTTTCTCAATACTTTGTTGTGAAAATTTTGATGTGTTTCTGTTTCGCACATCCTTATAGCTGTATGCCATACACACACAGACTGGTTTTAATTTGGTTGATTGTATTTTACTATGTTTTTTATGTTATTAACATTATGGATAATATCCAATAAAGCTATATGTATATTTTGAATCTAGTTCTATTCTTATGAAAGGATTTTTTTCTCAATTAATTCTGTTTTCCACCTATTTTGTCCAAACATACATTTGATGATTCGTATATATAGCTGTTACTTATTGCTTGCCTCGTCTATTGTAGTTTCCATCTATCCTATTAAGGATCCTAATATCACCGTTTACTGCAATCCTTCTCCTTTCTGGAATAATATTTAACAGTTTTTTTTGTTTGACACACGTTCATCCTCGATACGTGATAAAAATAATAGATTGTGTAACACCTTATATACATGCTATGGTTTCTACTACAACACCCTGCAAATAAATGTCTTCCTTTTGTCTAGTGGTGTATAGTTTTTATAAATAATAACAATTTACATAATAACGCAGATAACTATATAAATATATATTGTACTAACTATATATTTATAAAAGTGAAAATAAGATTATTGACATCATTCAAATATATATTTCGTAATTGTTTCTTTAACATATGTGAACAAATTTCTATATATTTAAAATAATTATCGTTATACTTAAGACAGCAATTATAATTATATTTTTTTTTACATTCATTTCAATTTTATTCTTGAATTTGTTACCGGTTTGGCATGTAGCTGTTTTTTCTTATATATATAAATTTGTAAATTGTTTAGTATTTGTATCCATTCTTTCGTTATTCACCATTAATTAATGTATAGGATTTTATTATTAACTTTCTTCGATAAATGCTATTTTTTTAACATTGAATGAATATTATAAACAAAAGATTTAATAAATACCCACAATATAAACTCTTTCGATATTTTTTTATGAAACATAACAACGTATTGTTAATAAAATATTAAATCTGTTTACGTATTCACACGGACGAAATATATAGCTTTTGTATAATATAAATAAAAATATATTTGTATATTTTCTCGAAGGTACATAGAAAATAAATCATTTCAATTTATGTATTTCATTACAATTAAACAATTAAAATAATTAATTTTTAATAGACAATTCATATTAAGAAACACAAACGTATATATTATATATTGCGGGTGTTTGACTCCACGTCCTTTTATTGTATATACCTATGTCATTATGACTATCGCTTTTATCCAATTAAGAACTTATCCATGAAAACATGCTAAATAATTCTCATCTAAAAGTTGTTAATATTAAAATGTTAGTATTTGTAATATAAAATGTATAGTATGGGGTTTTAAAATATAATTGAGAATATAACAATATTTTAATGTGAAACTACAAGCTACAACAAATCGAACAATTCTAATTATTAAGACATATTACAATTTTAATAAATGTGTTTGAAACTCTTTTTATGTATACTTTTACATACATACATTTTACATATTTATTTTTTTTTTTCGCATTCAATTATAGCTTTTAACACGGTTTGACGTATCAATCATTACCTACATGAAATAAATTTTCTTTACTTGATTTGCCACACTTAAACCACATGTTTTTCTTCGCATTCGTTTAATATACTATAAATATCATCTACATTATTGTATATAATATACTATACGAAGACTATATAGTGATAAGTAATATTATATATTCGCAAAAAAAAATATTATATTTGTCTAATTTATTTTATGATAACATGTACAATATAATATATCGTACATGTAATATATATACGTATAAGATTATAGTGTATTGACATTACAGCTACTTATAATTTTGTAGAACAAAATCTATTGCACTTAAGTATATATAAAAAGTCAATTCGCTAATGTATAATAGGTATATATTTAGTATTTGTATAGAATTCACAAAAGGCTTTTTACGTTAATTTTACAATTCTTTGAACAAAACATTTATAATTAATTAATAAATCAATATATTACAAAATAAAATTAGTTAAATATAGTTCCCGACGGATCATTAAAAATCCTACTTTTTCATTTAATTATGGTGGGTATTATTATAATATAGATATCTTGAAATTTGAAACTCAAACGATAGAATTTTTTTTGTAATAAAGACTTAGTTAAAGGAAATTATAAAAAAATAATAATCGGGTTTTCCATTGTATTGAATCTTTGTAATTCATATGCATATGTTGGTGCTGTATGTTCTACCCTGTTTCAACAATTATTGTTCAATTATTGTTCCAATCTGTACAAGCATTATTAACTTACTTTGTTAGATAAACCTACAAATTCTCAACTATATTTGAGACTTGTGATTTACAAATATTATAGTAATCTTCTCGTATCCAAAAACTGTCCAAATAATAACCGAGCGCTATCATCCAATTGCCTGTTAACAAAACAATCTCTCCAACATGATATGATAGTAACTAAAAAAACAAAATATATTATTCTATATTTACTCAATACCACGTGACGAAACTATATGTTATTCAATATAAAGACGAAAAATAATATTTTCTATATAAAATTTATTATACTTATTTATAATGATTTGATATATATTCAATTGAACTATAGCTGTATATATTATCAACTTCCTTCCTAAATTAAAGAGTTAAGAATTTAATCAGGTGTGACCAATTTTATAACATGTTTATTTACTTTTTACTTCATATTTTATTTTATAATCTTTAAAAAAATATAAAAAATGCTGTATTTATAAATGTTATATCTATGAATCATTTATCATATAAAAAATATACTTATAATGCGTTTTTTTTTCCTGAAATAAAAAATACTTAAAAATTATTCCAATAACTTAAAAAATAATTACTAAGATAAGATAACACATTTTGTTATCATATTGATTTATGATTTATTCCATTGATTTTATTTTACCATTAAAAATATTATCATCATATATAAAAAGATTGTGTTAGAATGTCTAATCATTGTAACGAAAATACGACCAGCATTAACAAAGAAATAATCGAAAATAATAATATGGAGTCTCAAAGTAATTCAATTAATAATATTGCTAATAATAATAACAGTAATAATCAACCTAATATTATTAATACCAACGATTATAAACAAAATTCTGCTGATGCAAATGATTATATACGGCGTGTGAGTATACATAGAAATATTAATATTCATTTTGTTCTTAAGATAAATGAAAAATAATAAATTTGATTAAATAGGGAGCAGTAGTACCATTACAACATATAATTCAAGCCCCGATTGTATGTCCACCAGGTTATGCACCTGATCGAAATGGCAAATGTCGACCAATATTTTATTAATTTGATGGCAAATTTTTTCTTTACAAAATTTATTGTTTTTTCTTTTTAATTATGATTATGTAATTTATTTGATATTTGTGTAATTACGTTTTATTTGATATTTTTTTATACTGTCTATTAATAAAGTATTGTCTTTCAATCAATTATTATGACTTTATTATGAATTTTTATAAATGTTAATTTTCTATTTTTATTTTAATGTAAATTTACGGAAATTACGATTTTTAGTGTTATAGTCTATCTATATAGTCAAATTTTTGTGAAATGAAATGAATATAATAATGTACTTGTATCAGTTGCGCATCACCACAATATTCTTGGAACTAAATTAATTTCAACCAACAATACTACTAGCACCACGTAATGCTAAATAACCAGCAGTTAAATCCATAGGAAGACTTTTTACGGTAACAAATTCATCGGCATTATGATAATGAAGTTTACTTTGTGGATCTGTATATGGTGCTATCAGTCCAGATATATCGGAATATTTTTTAGCAGGTTTGAATGATGGTGGTGCATTTATTGAAGAATCTAGAAATATTTATCATATTTTAGATATAAAAAAAAATAGTTATTTTTATAACATAAGTGAGAAATTTACAAATAACTGCATTTTCTGGCCATTGATAACTTCTCTCTGTTGCTAGTATTTGTTTTGTAGATTTCCACAAACGTTTTTTTGAACCTCCAGTTACAACTTGACTTAGTGTAGCATTTTTAAATATTGGTTCCGACGCATCTTCTGATAACATATTTTGTTTATTATTTTATTTTATTTTTATATTTTGTTATTTTATTTGTTTTTTATTTTTTTTATTATATTGTAAAGAAATACAATATTTTGAATCAACAAATTAACAATAAAACTACAAAACAATCATTTGATTGACATAGACACTGAATTATTTTTCTGCTTACTGATGGAAAGACATTCAATTTTTAAATGTCAAAAATTTGAAGGTTCCATTGTTTGTGTATTCTCTTATATACCAATGGAAATAGAGTGAAGAGACATTCTATTTTAAAAAATAGTACTAATATTTGACAGTACTTTGCAGAGTAGAATAACGATCAGAATGAGCCGGCTTCAACTTGTTTTTTAATGTTTTTAATCATTAATAAATTGAAATTTGATACATGTCAATAATGTGATAGTGAACTCATGAAATATACAATTATATTTATATTTATCACTGAAATTATGTGAAAATGCTTTATGGGCTATTATACCTATATTATTAGTATTTTATATTAGCCAATCCTTCATCTAAAAATAATTGAATTAAGAATGCAGATATCTTTTTATAATTGTTGATCAAAGGATAAATTGCTATATACTCCCATGAGGAGTATTTTACCAAATTCATTGTAATGAATGTTTGATGGATACCATTATAAGTTCTACTGGAATTAACATGTATAAAAACTGCCCTGCTAAAATTAATAGGTTTTTGCAAGAACTAAAATTAATGATTAAAAACATTGATATGGTTTTTCATATTCTACCATAATAATATCTTGGAAGAGGGGAAAAACTGTCACAATGGTAATGGTTTTAAAGTATATCGATAAAATTTTGAGCACGTGATGCATGTCAATATAGAAATAAAATTCAAAATGGTTGCTTGGAAAGTTTCACGTTTGACATAACTTTTTATTTATTATTTTTTTTTTTTTATGAATTTGGAATATTTGTTGAATGAGTGTTGTTTTGGTTGTGCTAATAAAAATCATAAATAAACATAATAAATAAAAAATATTAATATTATATAAAATCTAGTTATAAAGAAATGTGTGATGTAATACCAATAACTAATTTTAGGCTTGGAATGCAATGGAATCTATACTTATAACCGCAACATGAAGATAGTAGACAGCCAGACAGATATGTTTGGAATTGAATTTAAAAAGATGTAACACAAAAAATGGCTTCAATGTATATAATTACAACCAATACAATTCCATCTGAAGGTTTTGTTGATGTATAAAATTGTAAGTATAAATTTTCATAAATTTATCAAAAACAAAACGAAATCTATCCAATAGTTTCATCACCTAATGATAACGTTTAAATATTTTTATATTCAGCTTTTCGTGTCTTCCATATAAATTATTGTTATAAACATTTGGCTTCAATATAATATAAGGGATGTTGGTAGATGCCATATTCAAACAACGTCAACATTATGAACTTTTTAAAGTTTGTTATAAACTGCGACATATTAAAAAAGGTATTTATTATTATTTTTAATTTTGTCTATTGTTCACCCGGAGAGTTTAAAAATTAATTGGTGTTCAATGAACGAATAATGTGGTATCTTTTATACATTCATTCATACCTGTAATAAAATATATTTATTATTATATACTACTATTATAGACTAATTCAAAATTCAATTCATGTTTATTGTAAAATGCTTAATGATCAAATAACTGGTTATCTCTTTTAACTTGTAATTTACTGATAAATAGAAGAAAAGAGTTTCAAATTGTAATATTACATACATATTCATATATATTGTATAATACATAGAATTAATATTACGAATCGCCCCAAAATTCCTCAATTCATTGTAAAATAAGGAAAGAACATTGTGAATAAAAAAAAGTGAATTCCTCTATATTCTGTATATTATATTAATTATAATATATTTTTTATAATTTATTGAATAAATAAAAAAGAAGTGTTTACATATACTATTCATAAAAAGTTAAAATATTCTAAAGAAAAATCAGAACATTTTTGAATCAGTTGAATTGCAGAAGTCAATTGAATTGTATCTTATATTTTTATATAAAATGATTTTCACTAATTTATATATATTAATATTTGTAACATTGTATTTCGGTTTTTATTGCCTTGGTGCGGACGAAAGTATTGCCAGTGGTATTGGTAGTAGTGCGGGTGGCACTGAAAATATTCTCGACCACGACGATGTTGTTCGCCGTGATAATGAAAACGATGATGATATCGAAATTACAGCAAGATATGATAATTATAAAGCGTATAAAGTAGTTCCAACTAATCAAGAACAAATTAATACATTACAATTAATCGAAAATACAAGTGATAGTTATACGTTTATTGTTGGTCCTGGTAAAGTTGAAAATGATGTTGTTCTTATTGTTGCACCACATAAATTCGCTGAATTTACAACAATATTACGTACACATAATTTTTTATATAAAATATTGGATACAAATTTACAAGAAAAAAATGATGCAATGGTAAAAAAATATACAAACAATTTAGAAATAATAATAGCTGGAAAATCATATGAAGGTAGAGAAATACGTGGTATTAAATTATCATTTAATAATAATCCAGATAATTCAGCCGTTTTATTCGAAGATGGAATGCATGCTCGTGAATGGATATTACCGACAACAGTAACCTTTTTATTAAATGAATTAATCGAACAATTAAATGCACCTTCGACTGAAAATCATATTACATCGTTATTTCGAGCAAATTCGGCAAATATAAATTGGTACTTCTTTCCGATAATAAATCCAGATGGTTATGCGTATACATTTCAACGTGATCGATTATGGCGTAAAACACGTACACCATCGTCAAATTTTATTTGTTATGGCGTGGACCCCAATCGTAATTGGGATTTTCATTGGAATGAAATTGGTTCAAGTAAATATCCATGTGCTGAAACATATGCTGGTCGGCGAGCATTTTCTGAACTTGAAATGTATTCATATTCTCAATATTTAACAACAATAAGAAAACAATTAAAATCATATTTCGCATTTCACTCATATTCACAAATTCTATTATTTCCATATGGCTGTACATACAGAAAATCATGATAATTTATTGGCAATTGGTAAAAAAGGAATTAAAGCTTTAGCAAAACGGTATGGTTCTCGATATAGTATTGGTAATACATATGCTGCAATTTATCCAGCAACTGGTTCTAGTATGGATTGGGTTTATGGTAATTTATCCATACCGTTATCATATACATTTGAATTAAGGCCGGGCAGCAATAGATATTCGAGCGGTTTCGAATTACCAGCGGAGCAAATAATTCTAACAGCTGAAGAAATATATGATGCTGTTATGACAATAGCACATGAAGCAAATAATTTAGGATATATTTAATTGATTTTTTTTTATTTCAATTCTTATGCTTGCAGGATTTTTACATTTAATTAGTTTAGCAAATAATTTATTAATGCATAAATAAATATTAACATAAAAATGTAGTTGTACTTAATACTGTGTACTTTGTTATTATAAATTACGTTAACATTCTAATTTAATTATATTTTATTGCAATTTTCATGAGTTGTTGGTTTTAGTGCAACAGATATTAAATGTTGATTATTCTCTTCTGATGCAAATTCTTATAAAACCATGATCTGAAACATTGATTGCTAAGTTCTAAAATATAACATAGAGAAATTCTGAAAGTGAGCATATTCTATTTAAGAACTTAGCAATCAGTATTTCAAACCATTTTTAAGAATTAGTATCTGCAAGCAGCGGTATTTTCAGAGTTTCTTTATTCAATCAGTATTGCAGACCGTTTACAAGAATTCGTAAACATTGACATGATTACTTCGATATACGGATATATTGTTAATCTCTGAATGGCGTTCAACATCATATTTTCAAAGATTCACTTTTTGATTTCATAAACGAATTAATGGTAATTGACTGGAGTAATATTCAGTACGAGTTAAACTCGCAACCTCTGGATTAAATCACTACAAAAAGTTGATAAGTAAAATATAGGGTATGCTCGCTTTATAAAATCAATCCGAAAGAAATCATTTATTTCAGCTAAAATCAGTATGTCCATAATTATACTAACGAAATTAATTAAGTATTATTGAAAATGGAATTGCAATAACGAATTCTCGAGATAAAATCAGAATATAGAACACATGGAATTCATTTTCAAAGTAAAAAAATACATTTCATTTTGATTTTGCATTGCATATTTTTCGGCTTAAAAACAATTGTTTTTAATATATATAAAACCAAAAATTTTGATATAGCAAAGACAACAACTTAATATGACATTTATATACAATAATTTTTTAATATTTACATTTGTAATGTTTCTTTTACTTATTTATATGGTTATGTGTATAACATTATTTTAAAAGGAAAAGAAAACGATAAATAAAAAGAAATCACTTGTATTTGTTGTTTTCATAGATAAATTTATTTTTGATACAAGTTATATGAAAATTATTATTAAATATTACTCTAACATTAAAAATTTTGTTTTGCAGATAGAAAAACACACACACACACATACACAATTAATATAAAAAAATGGAAATTGGGAAATTTAAGGACAACCGAAATTACTTAAAACAAAATTTTAAAGGTAAATTAGTATAAAAAAATATTATATATTTGGGACACGGGAAAAATCATAGCTCATCTGTTTGAAGTGGTAGGAAGTTGTGATACATATTAAATGATAGGTAATTGAAGGACCTATCTTTTTATAAAAAAAAAACTTGGGTTTTTCACCATGAGTATGAAACCGTTATGTGAAAATTCCGGGAAAACGCGTAAATAGATTCGGGTCCTCTAGTGGTAAAAATTGTTCCTAATATTCTAATTAAGACATCTGGAAATTTTCGGGAAAATCCGGAAAATTTTAATTTGGATCGGGAAATTACGGGAAAACTGTAATAGTTTTTAAACATTTTCAGTACCACTCCCTCAGTACATTTACCATCTAAATCCATTTATGGCTATAAGGAATCTGTAAGTCGTCAACTTTAGGCTGGAGAAATTTCCCGGAATTTCTGAAAACCAGGTTTTTGATGATTTCGAAAAAAATTTATTAGTTAGCCAATTTTTGTTACAGCCATCTTGTAGAGGATCTTAATGCGCACATTAAAGCTTCTGGACTTTTTCTGTGAAAAATCTATTGGTCGACTTATGACCAATTTAAGATTTTGGAATTTCCGTGTAAGCCTAACTTTGGGCAGCCACTGTGGGAAAACCATTTGACTTGAGGAGTTGTGGTGGGGCTTAAAAAACGTGGCATATAGTCTACTATCTGTGATAAATAGGGCACCGGGAAATTCCATTGGGAAAGCCGGGAAATTCCCATTTGAAAACATGAAAAAATCGATGTTTTTCGATGTTCCTGGAAAATCCACATTTTCCACTGGAAAATTCCAAAAAAAATCTGAGGATAAACTTTGGACTTTCCTTTACATTTCTGCATCATTAGATTTTTGGAAAGTCCAATATTTCCCGACTTTCCAGTACTCGGAATATTGGTCTGCAAACGTTTACCAATCTTTGGGCAGCCCTAGTTGGAAAACCCTTATAGATAGAAAGTCACCCCCATATTATAATTTGTAGCCCTTGAGGAGGACTATCATTGGTGAGAAGCTCCTCCCGAGATATTGAGTATTTCCGGAGTTATAGGGGTCCAAAAGTGACCCATTTGGTACTTTCGAAGGTCCATAGCTCCGCCCCCGAAGGGAAATCCGGCAAAGAGGTCGACAGATCCTGTTTTTTTTCCGAGCTCTACAATCCCTGAAAATCTGAAGGTCCTACGGGCAAAAAAATTTTTTCGGCATAAGGTTATAACCCACACTTTTGGGGGTCAAAAAAGTCCAAAAAAATAGGGCCGGAAATAGGCTTAAAAGACGCGGGGTCATCGTCCGAACACGAATCCGTTGAGATAACTCGAAAATTCCGCCTCTAAGTCGGTCAAAATGGCAAAACAAAAAACATGGGAAAAACAGGTCAAAAATAAACTATGGCTTAAACGACGCGGGGTCATCGTCCCAACAAGAATCCGTTGGAATTCCTCGAAAATTCCGTCTCTAAGTCGGTCAAAATGGCAAATCAAAATTCGGCTAAAACACCAGAAAAGTCTGGAAATCAAGAATCAAGCAAAAAGTCAGGAGAAAAAAGCAGTACAATGTTATTTTATTTAAATGAAATTTTTTGTTTTTATTAATTACATATTTATATAAAAATAAACTAAACATTATCACAAATTTTCTAAAATATAATTAATTTTGTATTAAATTTTAATAAAATAATAAAATAGAAAATGAATGTATTATAATTATCAATTTTAAAAATAATTAGTTAATAAATACCTGTAAAATCTTATTATAAACCTACGTACCAAAATTGATCTAAATTGTTCAAGAAATGATGCAGATATTCGCTCCAAAAGAAATGAAAAATATTGGCAAAAAAAATTCGAGAAAATACACAAAATATACGATTTTTTGAGATGAAGTATCAGGCAAGCATAATCATATGCTAGTGGTTATTTTATTTTTTTTTTTTTATTTGAAAACATTACAAATGTCAATAAGTTATTGAATACTATTCAAGTGCTACTTCATATAAACAAATTTTCACTCGAATAGAGATGGCACTAGCAAACATAAATGTGACATTAAATACCTTTTATCTCATACCTAAACCAATATATATATTCACCACTTTCCCCTGAGAAAGTCTACAAAAAAATCTATTGGCCAACAGATGTCAACATCGGTAGTTTTATACGATTTCTACACAAAAATTGTCTTTGATAAGTCAACTAATTTCAACGTTAATTCTCCTTAATTTTTCCATACTCTTTTTCATTAATAATTTATTTTTGCAATTTTCACAGAATATGAAGAAATTAAGAATTTGATGAAATTTTATACAATAACAATTGAACCAAAATTAATTTAATTTTACCAATTTTTTTCCAATTATAGATATTCTACACAAAACCCAAAGTAGAGATTTAAATTCAACTGTATTAATGGTCATGACGACAAAAAAAACATATATATATATAATAAAATAGGGATTGCGTACGAACTTCATTCAGACGTGGTCCTCACATGGGACTACAACGTAACATATAATTATCCATGTAATATAATTCGCCGGTTATGAGTACAAAATTACTGCACATGCGAGAGTAGATCAATATTCAATACAAAGGTTAAAATTTGTGTTTTTTACCTATTTATATAGGGCAAATTTGCCTTCCTGTGAATATGAATGTCTACAATCACATGAATAATCGTTTCGCAACCAGAACAAGGGTCGTGCGCGTGCCAGGCCTCAATTAACGATAATTGATAAGTGCCACGACCCCGGCCATAACATGGAAAACCTATTGACGATGGAAAAAAATAGTTAGATAATGTAGCTCCCAATGATTACACTACTGTTGAAATTCAATAATTTCAGTATGGAAATAACTATTTGTAACATATCGCGACGGTGTTTGACCGGTATTAAAAGCTATACACGGACATAAAGAACTGATATATATAATAAAATAGGGATTGCGTACGAGCTTCATTCAGACGTGGTCCTCACATGGGACTACAACGTAACATATAATTATCCATGTAATATAATTCGCCGGTTATGAGTACAAAATTACTGCACATGCGAGAGTAGATCAATATTCAATACAAAGGTTAAAATTTGTGTTTTTTACCTATTTATATAGGGCAAATTTGCCTTCCCGTGAATATGAATGTCTACAATCACATGAATAATCGTTTCGCAACCAGAACAAGGGTCGTGCGCGTGCCAGGCCTCAATTAACGCTAATTGATAAGTGCCACGACCCCGGCCATAACATGGAAAACCTATTGACGATGGAAAAAAATAGTTAGATAATGTAGCTCCCAATGATTACACTACTGTTGAAATTCAATAATTTCAGCCTGAAAAATACTATTTGTAATATTCCGCGACGGTGTTTGAAGAGTATTAAAAGCCACGGGTCTGAATCGAACAAAATAAAAACTTGATCATTCGCAACTTGGAACGGTTTTATGGAAAAGCTTAGATTCTTTTGTATGTGAGCCCGAACACTTAATAACATACATTTATAAAAATTAAAAATTATGGTTCAATCATTATTATGCGCTACTGAGAATTCCAAATTTTAAACTTAATACACAGAAAATAAAACAAAAAAAAATTTTTTTTTTTTGTAGAAAATCGTTACTACAGCTTAGAACGGTTTTTATCGAAAACCTCCGATATTCCTTTGCGTGTGAGCCCGAACACGTAATCACTTTGTTGAGAGGTGACAATCCCCGTACGTAATATACTAAACTAATATGCCAAAGTGATACCCGAAGTTTAAATTTACAAAATCAAAAAATATGAGAAAAAAATAACATTTTGACAATGTCATTTGAAAAAAAACTCATATACAAATTAAAAAATGAAGCTAAATTGAATTCAAATCCACGAATAAATTATTAATACGCGATCACGAAAATATTACAATCTTAATCTTTTTATTGGTTTATCTGACTACACAAATATTGCAAATATTTCACGTGTAGAGAGAGAGACCAACAAAATTATTGATAAAATATAAATAAATAAATTTTGTTTCCTCAACTATCCAGAAATTGATCTGGTTTGATGGAAACAAAATTATTAACCAATACAATTTTTCATCTTAATTATAATTTAAAACTTATATACTATAGTAACTTACAAAATATTTACAAATAATAAGACACAAAATATACAATAGAAGCATAAATGGTTAGAAATAATAGATATTCTTCCACAACGTACAAATTTATGTAAGTTATTAATTTTCCACGCAAAACAATTTCCAGGATGTGAGTGACCAGTTCATTGCACATGCCTGAGAGATTACACCAATATTAAGTAATTAAACAATTAAAAACCGACCGTTTTAAAGCCGTTATGTCAATTACAAATAAATAAAATTAGTGAGTTTTTTTTCAATAAATCCTACCCACCATATAGACTACCAGAATGAAATTCGTTCAAATGATATTACTCGTTCAATTTTACACACACACCCGATGGCTCGTTCATATCATAAATTATTAAGATCAGCCTCAGGAACGCATCCCCTATTCACAACAAGTGTTAATACAAATTTAATTAGATGACTTTCTACTCCCCTTACACCAACATTTTGAAGTTGAAACAATAGAATAACATTTTCTCTAAAAAAAACACATCCACGCACATCCACTCGTTGTACATAGCAAATACCAGCGTTCGAAGAGTCAAAAAATTTGTAATTGAATTCACAACCAAATAATCAACCCGTGTATCAAACAATATTCGACTGAGTTTGAGTTATTCTTACGATGCGTGTGTGTTTATCGAATCAAAAAAAACGTTATAATACTTTTCAACTTAGGAATGTACCATATGAGACGTGTGCGAAGACATACGCTAAGCCACCATGTCATAATAGTACCATTCCTTGTTGTGTACATCTAACAAATATTACAGTCAAATTAGTAAATTACTCCCGTATGTGAGCGTAACAATTCACCAATTGCACTCCGTAATTTTGCATTAACAAAGTTATGACGTGTGACAAAACAATCTAATCAAATACGAATGCATAAAATTTTAGTTAGTAATACTTCTCGGAGACGATAACACCCCAATAGGAATTCTTAGTATAGCGATAGGACATAGCATTGAGAAAAAAACTATAAAACTAATTTTACTTAGATGCTATTCAAATAATGGACAAGCAAAAGACAGTTAATCTACTTTATTTGTAATACGTGTGATCAATCAAATGCACACTTGACGCACAGAATGTGTTACTGATAATTATTTCAATTGATATGCTGACGATTTTTTAAAACCCCAAATAGAGCATATTAAGTATTGATTACTTCGAAAAATTATTAAATTAATTACATGAGAGTGGTTTGCCTGAATAAAGTTACATGTTTCTTACATATTCAAACAAAACGCTCTCATATAAACTTGTAAATGTATTTTACATTTGATATTTACTTGCGTTATTGCGCGAAATTCCCTGAGAGAAATCACTACTAATATGGGGATTAAACATGATCCGTACACGAATGAGTATAGAACTCCAAATAATACAACATGTAAATAAAATGCCAATGAAGGCAATTTAGTATATGTGAATTTATATGCAATATATAATGTGTATAAATTCTATTCAAAAAATTAGAGAAAATACAAATGTGTTTTTATTTGGAATTGTATTCGTATTCGGAGCATGTTTATAATCATTTAAAATAATGCCTTTGTAATTTTAATAAGTAATATCGTTCAGCATGACTATGGGATAAACGTAAAAAGGGACGAATAGATCCCAATGACTGCGCACAACACAAGTGGCACAGTGGATAATATTGACAATTTTCTAATTTTTTCACCCGTTTTCCATTCAAGTGAAAAAATTAGATTAAATTACTCTCAATTAGATTGGAATATATTGTACTAAAATTAAATCTGTAATATTGGTAGGCACAACCAGGCGTAGCCAACAAGCCCAGCCAACTAGAACCATGGGGGTCCCATGATGGGAACATCGCATGCAATGACTAAATTTAATAATCCTGCAACCTTAATAATCTAATCGATGATTATTACAGCCATTAAATTCTAAATGGAGGCATTAACATACGACGCGACCCCAGGCCACAACACAAAAAGCTGTCAGCGATGGAAAATATAAAAGTGATTACATAATACAATTCCCGCGCGTAATTGTTACTTTAATTTCTACTTTTACAATTCGTTATGTAGAATACCTATCTATCTCAAATATTTTAGTATTTCTTAAAATTTAAATTATGTCTTTTTAATTGAATGAATTAAACTAATTAATAATTAAATGGAAATTAATTATTAAAATTAGCCTAATTCATCCAATTTAATTAAAATTATTGAACTTATACTATAACTTAAATAAATAACTTATAAATTAAAATCTTAAACTACACTTCAATTATTATTTTCTTCTTAGCTGCAAATATGTTTGTTATATTTCTTGTTAAGGTTCTGCAATTTTTGAAGAATTTTTCTATATTTTCACCTGAATAACAGCTTTTCTATACGAAAACCAGAAACAAATTTTGAAATATTAAACTATATACAAAAAAATTTAATAAAAACATAGAAGTCACCTTGTCGTGTACGGTGTGGGGACTTAAAGTCACAGTAATCCGGTTGGTTTAAATGATAAAAGTAAAACATAGCTATGTTTAATAGGTCGACGGAGAACGATAAACTAAGCACAAATACCAATACCAAAATAGGCAATACTTACAACAAAAGGAATGTGTGCCTCAGGTGGTATACCGTGAACAACAGTTCGGTGAATTCAATTTACTGTAATGAATATTTTGTAGATGCCATAAGCACCCCTCGCCTGAAGTAACGTAACTAGTTAATCACAGATAAAACAATATCGGCACACGCAACACTACTATGGGCTGATCATAGTTACGAAACAATTGGTAAATTGTTATAAATACTCCTATGCGGAGTAATTAAATGCATTTGCATTTCCTCCAAAGGAAAGACGCCCATCATCTGTTTACAGCAAGATGACAAAACAAAGCCTCAGTGTTCCAAAATTGGTTTGTATATATCATTCAGTTGATTTTTCACACAAAGCTACGCAACACGTTCACGTAATCCAATTGAAATTACTGACAAGGTAAATCAAATCAATAATCGATTTGGATCATCATATAGCACAACACATGAGAATGCAAAAAGCTCGATGTATCAGCTTCATGTATTAAAAAACGTTTAAAACTACGCTAAAAATCTAATTAACTGAAAGAAATTCACTGTTCACAATGTACTGGCAATGAAAAATGTCTTGTATACAATATATTTATATTTATCAAAATTCGGTTATGTTATCAGTTTGATACGGGAATATAAAGGAAATCTATGTTTTGAAATTTTATTACGCTATACAAACGATAATTGGAAAATCGAAAAGGTATTGCTTTTTAGCCACCATGACAATACACACTTCTTTGCACAATCGTTAAAACTCATATTTAACCTTGGTTGGGATGTGTTGCCACATTGATCGTGTTGTCTTGACTTGCCCGAGATAACAGTTTTAATAATGATGATGACGATGCCACAATACAATTGCAGTTCAGTTGTTTTTTGTTGATAAAAGATAGAGTTCTTAGAGTAAGAAATGATAGGGTTTTCAAAAATATGGACAAAGACTATGATTTTAATAGTTTTTGGTAAAAACGATTTAAACATAAGTTGTATCAAAAAAAAAAAATTAATTAAATAACTCACCTCTATATCCTGTTACTGTGGGTAAGAGTAATCAATCAACTATGTTGAGCTTAGCATTACTTGACAATCTTAAGTGTTTCTGCGGACATCTGTAGAAATGTTACTTAGTACGCAGCTGTGCATCTTATCAAAATCTGAAAATGAAATATGTATTAAAGTTTTTTGTAAATATAATAAATTAGAATTAAGAATAATTTTTAAATGTAAATGATTAAAAGTGATGTGCTCATTCCATTATATTATAATAATATCATGGTCGACAGCATTGGGACTGGCCAAACTGATAGTAATAAAACTACTACATCAGATCGATTCAAAATAAATAAAGTTAAAAGTAATGACAACAATTTCTCGGATTATTTTGAATTATTTAGCATACATTAAGCAACTATTGTAGAATGAATTGTTTGTTTCCTTGGCTATCAACATATATTTGTTTGTTTCAAAGAAACTACTAAATTCACAAATGAAAGTCGGTGGATACACAGATTGAAATTAAATAAATTAATATTAACGAAATTTTCACTATATGTAGTTTGAGATTTGAACTATAAAGTTCATATATACAGGGCCGACGGTGCATATTAATTTAATTTATTGTTTTAAAATGTGAATGATGAAATCGTCACACAAAGAAAAACTATTTTTAATTTTATATTACAATTCAAAATACAAATTAAATTATTTTCAATATTTTTCTCTAATATTTATCTTTGAATTATTTCAAACGGATTTTATCCAGTTTACAATATGCTTAAATTCAGGAAAAAATGTGTGGGTAACGGTTCACTTCCCTTTTTTTAGAAAAATTATATATTTTCAATATTTTTCTCTAATATTTTATCTTTGAATTATTTCAAACGGATTTTATCCAGTATAAAATATGCTTAAATTCAGGAAAAGCTGTGTGGTTAACGGTTCACTTCCTTTTTTTTAGAAAAATTATATATTTTCAATATTTTTCTCTAATATTTTATCTTTGAATTATTTCAAACACATTTTATCCAGCTTGAACTATGCTTAAATTCAGGAAAAAATGTGTGGGTAACGGTTCACTTCCTTTTTTTTTGGAAAAATTATATATTTTCAATATTTTTCTCTAATATTTTATCTATGAATTATTTCAAATGGATTTTATCCAGTTTACAATATGCTTAAATTCAGGAAAAAATGTGTGGGTAACGGTTCACTTCCCTTTTTTTAGAAAAATTATATATTTTCAATATTTTTCTCTAATATTTTATCTTTGAATTATTTCAAACGGATTTTATCCAGTATAAAATATGCTTAAATTCAGGAAAAGCTGTGTGGTTAACGGTTCACTTTCATTTTTTTAGAAAAATTATATATTTTCAATATTTTTCTCTAATATTTTATCTTTGAATTATTTCAAACACATTTTATCCAGCTTGAACTATGCTTAAATTCAGGAAAAAATGTGTGGGTAACGGTTCACTTCCTTTTTTTTTAGAAAAATTATATATTTTCAATATTTTTATCTAATATTTTATCTTTATGTTATTTCAAACGGATTTTATCCAGTTTGAAATATGCTTAAATTTAGTAAAAATTGTGTGGGATAATATTATTATTAAGAAATATTAATAAAAAATTAAATTTCAGGTATAAATTCACAAAAAACTGAACATTTTTAACATTTCGAATTTATAATTCACAAATGCTATACATCAAAATAATATATATAGAAAAAAGTTAAATTTTGTACTTTTAGTACAAAACTATAGTTTAAGTTCACAAAAGTATTTAAGTTTGTTTAAGTGTTTACCATACACCATCATCAATGTACGTAGTGGTGCAGTGTTTTTATCAATATTTAAAAAATAATAGAAATTGTTAAAAAAAATTCAAAAATTGATGTGTCATGTGTGTGTTGCGTTTTGTTGTCAATAAATAAAAATATATTATAAAATCGGTGTAGAAATATGAAACGATCGCCGCTTGTTACGATGTCGGTTTTGGCTGAAAATTTTTTTGTGAACGTTTTCACTAAATAAATATTTCTTTATCATTCAGTTTGTGTTTCTCTTACTAGTTAAAGTTTTGATTTTTATGAGCCTGCATGCCGCAAGCCAGACTACGGAAATGCGGATGTCACAAATGGTTATTCTCGTATATTATATGTGAATGTTTTTATAGTTGCGGACTGTGCGGCCATAAAAAATTCTCTCTTCCGCATCAAAATGTTCCCCTCAAAATAATGAAAGTGTTTTATTAATTTCTGTTTGCGGTAGTCAGACATGACGTATTGGTATAAAATATGACATTTCGTTGATATATAATTATGGTGGCGCAAATTACGAAGTCCGTAGAACAAAAAATTTGTAAATGCGACTTGCAAAATGCGGGATCATAAAAACCAACGTTTAAAAGTGTAAACAACATATTTTTTTCGTTAGTTGAAAATATTGTGTTGTGTGTACCAGTAAAAAACTGATTTGCTGAAAGGATTGTTGTTATAATATTGGATTTGATTGGGAGCAAAATGCTGCTGAAAGTCATCGAATGAATGTGCCGAAGCTTATATAGAAAATATCTGAAAGAAGGTGCAGAAGAGAGTGATTGCGATGATTCAAAAGTAGTGGATTGTAATTGTAAGTCTCAGCAATTTGGTGAAACCAGTAAGGATTATTACATTATTATTGTTGAAACAGAATCAAACTGTCAATATTAAACTCTACTGTCAACAACGAATCAATTTAAAGTGATTATTACAAGTAAAGTAACCAAGATTTGCTAGTCACGATAAAATGGTTTTACACAACAATACAATTCTCTACCCGCATGTCGCAAAACCGGTCATAGAAACGTGGAAAGCACTTGGATGGGATCACTACTCACACCGCGTTTATTAACCAAATGTTGCTCCACCAGATTATCACTTGTTCAGATCATTCAATTCCGCAATGAAATTCTACAAAAAGATTTTACCAAGAAAAACACACCCAACCCGATTCCATGAAAAATACACTTGTTCTGTACACATAAAAAGCTCATCCATTCCGCAGAACTCATGAACAACTCATTTAGAGAAGAAGTACTTACCACAAGCAATAACATCTCTGTACAAAAGTAATCTATGGAAAGTATTGCAAGAATGGAGTGGTGCAGACTATAAATAAGTAGACAATCATCGATGTTATCATATATACCAATCCCACTGGGTATACTATTTTAATTATTTATGTATGTATGTGTATGTTTATGATATAAAAAAAAGTGTAAGTAATGGATCTTGTAAATTCTATTGAAAATACAACCATTAAAATTTTGAAATAAAAAATTTATATTATTATTTTAATTAAATAATATAAAAGAAAATGCGTACATTCAATTTCTTGTAGGTTAAAACTCATTTTAAGAGAACGCTTACATAGAATGAATAGTAAATTTCTTATATATATGGTAATAAATTAATAGCTAAATATATAAACATAAATATCGAAACAGATCCACTATTCGTCCGCCTGTGTTTAGTGGACTATATATGAATGAGTACTCAGACATATGTTATAAGTCATACTGTTTTTATATGGCATAATTATATGTATAATTACAAAATTTCATCAAAATCGGTTTTATCGGATGCTCAATATCAAATTAATTTCAACGAATTTATTCAGAGAGAATATTATTGTTAATTATAGCGAAACATACATTTATTCCAGAAATACTGGAAATAATTTTAGATTGAATATAATCGCCATTGTTAAGTACAACCATTTCCCAATTTTTTTGGCAATTTATGAATATCATCAAAATAAAATTTCTCCTCTTTAGATGGTATTCGAAGTATTTTTGGACTGAATATGATGTAGCACATATGGTAAATAAGATGGGTGTGGTAATACGCTAACAGCTAAATGCTTTCGACGTTTCTTTGACTGGTTTTGCGTCATGAGAACGAAAATTGCATTGTTGATAACCCCACTTTATCGTAACTTTGGCAAATTTTGGTTGCATAATTTCATCTCCTTAACTTAAGTGTATTATTTACGTTAATCCGATTCTCAAGAAATATATAATTGAACATCATCATAAGAAGTTTATTATAATACAATATTTGCGACGGTCTCTATATACACAATTCACGGCTATAGCTTAATATTATTTTAATACACAGTATTGTAATATATACCTTAAATTTATACTAGATATTTAGTTTGTTATATAAATGCTGACAAAATTAGTAAACATTATATAATAAAAATTGTATTTATCATTTTAAAGGATTCTCCATATAGCTTTTAAATAAGTGAAATTTCTATGGTATTTTTCATTTGTAAACTAGAGAAATTATTATTCACATTTTAATATGAATTCCGTATAAATTTTGTTTAAAATTCTTCTGCTTTATAATACATATAATATGTACTAATATATTCATATCTTGGCATTGTATTATAATTTTACGAATGACTTTATATTTGGATTAATTTCGTTTTATTTATTTATTTTTTTTTTTCAATTATTTAATAAATCATCGTCATAAAGTCAATATTTATTCCTTTAGACCGAAAGTTCGTAAATATAGCTCCGACTGGATGTTTAAAATAATTTACTAATTGGTCTACAAATTAAATTATTTTCACTTAAATTTATTCTTTTGCGGGTTTTACATTAATTTTTGCAAAGCATTTTTAAAGTTTTTTCACGATAATTCGAAAAAATAGATAAACTAACGATCTAATTCTATCTATCTGATCGATTTCTTCTAGATTTATGAAATATACAATAAGTTAGTTGATGCCATATTGAAAATGATTGCGATCGTTCATTTTGATCGTTTTATAGCTCTTCATATAAGTATCGTATATCCGTGGTACGAATCCGTTCTACAATTTGATCTTATCTTTCAATTACTGGTATATTAGTTTTAAATTTACTGATTTTAAAATTTCAATTCAATGGTTCTTACTAGAAATGCCTTTTTTTTTAATTTCTACTAAATTCATATTCCATATATATACATGGAAAATGAAATAACTTAAATTAGCATACAAATGTTGAATTTAAACATTTTATGAGAATTGTCCATTGCTTTCGTGTTCAACTTTCCCATTTTAAAATTAATGCCAAAAAACAAAACCAATTCTGTGATTTCTATGAATATTTTTGATTTTGATATGAGTTTGCTGGAAAGATAGAAGATGTGCTGACATATGTGATATGTTAAATGAGTCTGAGGTCAAGTAGTGAGCAGTGAGAGGTTGATGGGGAAGGGAAGCAAGAGTAGATGACGGTGAAATTTAAAATTTAACGTTTATGCTGACATCATACAAAATGTTCATTATGCGTGGAATCTATAATTCTTTATTCAAGCAAAATGAAACCACATCTAAAAAGATCCTGCACCAAAAAGTTTCAAAATTATTATATACCACAAGGATACAAGGATATAGCAACAATAAAAAAAAAATTTGTAATTTGTTTTCTATACATAATTCTTAAATTTAAAATTTTCTGAACCATGTGTATTACATGTTTTATTTCTCCAGAGTTGAATAATGTCGCTGTATAATACATAAAAACGTTTTGAATGAAACATTATTATTAGCATCATATCTACCTATGCGAATATATACTTATATTCGTATATTATACATTTATATATATAATATAATAGCAATAGAACGCATCTTTATCTCCATTTGTTTGACTTTTCAACTTTTTACTTTGTTACACAATATCAACATTAACTATATACCATTTATGTATAGATAATGTAAACATATATAAAATATAGTATAATTTGTATATTCAAATTCTTCAATTAAAAATATTTTATAAATTAATTATTTAAATAAATCTGGTACATACTTCGTATAATTTTTCCAAAATCTTCCACAAAATTGGCAGCATGCATTATCGTGACGTCATGTTATTGCAATTACAGTATAAAGCATCGATCGAGCAAGCATGTTGGTAAATTAATCCTCATGCGAATGAATAACGCATATTTGTATATATTTGACCTAAAACGATATATTAAAATTAAAAATTATACCAACAATCTAAAGAGTAAGTGGAAATCAGAAGAAAAAAGATTCAATAATAATTCAATTTTTTATAAATTACGCACAATTTTAATTCACAAAGAAATAAAGGACATAACGGAACATTGGAAAAAAAAATCACTAGGAAGAAATTTCTTTTTTTGTACTAACATTTCTGATATAAAAATAAATTCTTTTAACCTACTTTTTTGTTTAATATTATAATTAATCACTTATTTATAATTTAAAATATTTTTATTGCGAAAAATTAAGAATTTAATATATTAAATTAATAATTTTTATGCACTGCAAAATTAGAAAAAGAAAAGAAAATTAAAGAAGAGCAAATGACAAGTACTGTTTTTGTTTTTTTCTGACAACTTTCAAAATAAAATAAAAACGTTCTCAGGTGCGATCGACACGCTTTTGTGGTGCGAAAAACAAAACGATACTAATAGCTATACATTCAATTCATGTACATTCTTTTACACATCTGAAATCGCACGATAATAATTATATAGAAAACAAGAAAAATTGCTGACTATGCACAACTCCAATATGTAAAACTGCTATTAGTTAATAATAATATCATACATACACAATTTGTGTATAATTCATTAACATATACTAATCAAGTGTACAGAGTCAAAAAATTCTTCAATTAAAAATATTTTATAAATTAATTATTTTAATAAAAATCTGGTACATACTTCGTATAATTTTTCCAAAATCTTCCACAAAATTGGCAGCATGCATTATCGTGACGTCATGTTATTGCAATTATAGTATAAAGCATCGATCGAGCAAGCATGTTGGTAAATTAATCCTCATGCGAATGAATAACGCATATTTGTATATATTTGACCTAAAACGATATATTAAAATTAAAAATTATACCAAAAATCTAAGGAGTATGTGGAAATCAGAAGAAAAAAGATTCAATAATAATTCAATTTTTTATAAATTACGCACAATTTTAATTCACAAAGAAATAAACGACATAACGGAACATTGGAAAAAAAAAATCACTAGGAAGAAATTTCTTTTTTCGTACTAACATTTCTGATATAAAAATCAATTTTTTTAACCTACTTTTTTGTTTAATACTATAATTAATCACTTATTTATAATTTAAAATATTTTTATTACGAAAAATTAACAATTTAATATATTAAATTAATAATTTTTATGCACCGCAAAATTAGAAAACGAAAAGAAAATTAAAAAAGAGCAAATGACAAGTACTGTTTTTGTTTTTTTCTGACAACTTTCAAAATAAAATAAACACGTTGTCAGGTGCGATCGACACGCTTTTGTGGTGCGAAAAACAAAACCATACTAATAGCTATACATTCAATTCATGTACATTCTTTTACACATCTGAAATCGCACGATAATAATTATATAGAAAACAAGAAAAATTGCTGACTATGCACAACTCCAATATGTAAAACTGCTATTAGTTAATAATAATATCATACATACACAATTTGTGTATAATTCATTAACATATACTAATCAAGTGTACAGTGTCAAAAAATTCTTCAATTAAAAATATTTTATAAATTAATTATTTTAATAAAAATCTGGTACATACTTCGTATAATTTTTCCAAAATCTTCCACAAAATTGGCAGCATGCATTATCGTGACGTCATGTTATTGCAATTACAGTATAAAGCATCGTCCGAGCAAGCATGTTGGTAAATTAATCCTAATACGAATGAATAACGCATATTTGTATATATTTGACCTAAAACGATATATTAAAATTAAAAATTATACCAAAAATCTAAGGCGTATGTAGAAATCAGAAGAAAAAAGATTCAATAATAATTCAATTTTTTATAAATTACGCACAATTTTAATTCACAAAGAAATAAAGGACATAACGGAACATTGGAAAAAAAAATCACTAGGAAGAAATTTCTTTTTTTGTACTAACATTTCTGATATAAAAATAAATTCTTTTAACCAAATATTTTGTTTAATATTATAATTAATCACTTATTTATAATTTAAAATATTTTTATTGCGAAAAATTAAGAATTTAATATATTAAATTAATAATTTTTATGCACTGCAAAATTAGAAAACGAAAAGAAAATTAAAGAAGAGCAAATGACAAGTACTGTTTTTGTTTTTTTCTGACAACTTTCAAAATAAAATAAAAACGTTCTCAGGTGCGATCGACACGCTTTTATGGTGCGCAAAACAAAACCATACTAATAGCTATACATTCAATTCATGTACATTCTTTTACACATCTGAAATCGCACGATAATAATTATATAGAAAACAAGAAAAATTGCTGACTATGCACAACTCCAATATGTAAAACTGCTATTAGTTAATAATAATATCATACATACACAATTTAAGTATAATTCATTAACATATACTAATCAAGTGTACAGTGTCAAATTCTTCAATTAAAAATATTTTATAAATTAATTATTTTAATAAAAATCTGGTACATACTTCGTATTTTTCCAAAATCTTCCACAAAATTGGCAGCATGCATTATCGTGACGTCATGTTACTCCAATTACAGCATAAAGCATCGATCATCACATTCCATACAAGTAAATATGTTGGTAAATTAGTCCTCATGCGAATGAATTATGCATATTTGTATATAATATTTGACCTAAAACGATATATTAAAATTAAAAATTATACCAACAATCTAAGGAGTATGTGGAAATCAGAAGAAAAAAGATTCAATAATAATTCAATTTTTTATAAATTACGCACAATTTTAATTCACAAAGAAATAAACGACATAACGGAACATTGGAAAAAAAAATCACTAGGAAGAAATTTCTTTTTTCGTACTTACATTTCTGATATAAAAATAAATTTTTTAACCAAATTTTTTGTTTAATGACACGATAATAATTAAATAGAAAACAAGAAAAATTGCTGACTATGCACAACGCCAAAATTATAGAAGGAAACTTATACGAGTTAAGGTTAACAATGCAGTTGTAGAATACAGAATATAGAATAACTAATATAACATTAGATTGGTGATGTAAAATATGTAAAACTGCTATTAGTAAATAATATCATACATACACAATTTAAGTATAATTCATTAACATATTCTAATCAAGTGTACAGTGTCAATTAATTCTTCAATTAAAAATATTTTATAAATTATTTAATTTAATAAAGATCTGGTACATACCTCGTATAATTTTCCAAAATCTTTCACAAAATTGACAGCATGCTATCGTGATGTCATGTTATTCCAATTACAGCATAAAGCATCGATCGAGCAAGTATGTTGGTAAATTAATCCTCATGCGAATTAATAACAATTGACCTGTAAAAAGAAAAATGTTTTATAAAAAAATATATTAAAATTAAAAATTACTAATCAATTGTATATATAATATTTTATAAATTAATTATTTTAATAAAATCTGGTACATACTTGGTATAATTTTTTCCATATTCTTCAACATAATTGGCAGCATGCATAATCGTGACGTCATGTTATTCCAATTACAGCATAAAGCATCGATCATCACATTCCATACAAGTAAATATGTTGGTAAATTAGTCCTCATGCGAATGAATTATGCATATTTGTATATAATATTTGACCTAAAACGATATATTAAAATTAAAAATTATACCAACAATCTAAGGAATATGTGGAAATCAGAAGAAAAACGATCCGATATAAATTCGATTTTTTTTTATAAATTACGCACAATTTTAATGCACTTTATTTCTCTTCTTGATAATATTTCATATACAAATAAGAAATAAACGACATAACGAAACATTGAAAAAAAAACTATCACTAGGAAGAAATTTCTTTTTTAGTACTTACATTTCTGATATAAAAATCAATTTTTTTAACCAAATATTTTGTTTAATACTATAATTAATCACTTATTTATAATTTAAAATATTTTTATTACGAAAAATTAACAATTTAATATATTAAATTAATAATTTTTATGCACTGCAAAATTAGAAAACGAAAAGAAAATTAAAAAAGAGCAAATGACAAGTACTGTTTTTGTTTTTTTCTGACAACTTTCAAAATAAAATAAACACGTTGTCAAGTGCGATCGACACGCTTTTGTGGTGCGAAAAACAAAACCATACTAATAGCTATACATTCAATTCATGTACATTCTTTTACACATCTGAAATCGCACGATAATAATTATATAGAAAACAAGAAAAATTGCTGACTATGCACAACTCCAATATGTAAAACTGCTATTAGTTAATAATAATATCATACATACACAATTTAAGTATAATTCATTAACATATACTAATCAAGTGTACAGTGTCAAATTCTTCAATTAAAAATATTTTATAAATTAATTATTTTAATAAAAATCTGGTACATACTTCGTATTTTTCCAAAATCTTCCACAAAATTGGCAGCATGCATTATCGTGACGTCATGTTATTGCAATTACAGTATAAAGCATCGATCGAGCAAGTATGTTGGTAAATTAATCCTCATGCGAATTAATAACAATTGACCTGTAAAAAGAAAAATGTTTTATAAAAAAATATATTAAAATTAAAAATTACTAATCAATTGTATATATAATATTTTATAAATTAATTATTTTAATAAAATCTGGTACATACTTGGTATAATTTTTTCCATATTCTTCAACATAATTGGCAGCATGCATAATCGTGACGTCATGTTATTCCAATTACAGCATAAAGCATCGATCATCACATTCCATACAAGTAAATATGTTGGTAAATTAGTCCTCATGCGAATGAATAATGCATATTTGTATATAATATTTGACCTAAAACGATATATTAAAATTAAAAATTAGAATTACATATATTAAATTAATATTTTTTATGCACTACAAAATTAATGAAGGAACAAAATTAGTAAACGAAAAGAAAGTTAAAAAAGAGAAAATGATAAGAATTGTCTTTGTTTTTTCTGACAACCTTTCATAAAATTAATTATTACTTTGCATATCCATAGGCGAATTTAAAATATTTCATATTATTATTTATGAAAGAAGTTGTTTAAACATTTAAACTTTAACACTAATTAAAAACACATCGATTTAAATTTGAACTTATTACATATAATTGGAATATGCTTTAAAAATAATTTAATTAATAATCGTAAAAATTTTTGGGTTAGTATTATTTTTCGTTAAGTTACATTTTTATTGGTTTGTTTTATCAAATGTTGTTAGTTTTTAATTAGTTTTCCAATAAATAAATTATAATTTATATAAATAACAATTAAACCACACCACCACCACGTAATAAATGTCTTAACAAATAATAATAAATTAAATATACATTATTTTGAATTTTTTTTTATTAAATTTTATGATATCGAACCGGATTGACAGACCGACAATTTGATTTTAATTTTAAACCTCACTTTTGTATTTTTTCGTATGAATTGTATACAAATACCCATTATTGTACTCAATGTTCTCTTGTTCTCATATACACAATTGTCAAAATGTCAAAAATGAACAAATATTTACGGTTTTAGCTTCGGCTCATGAACTAATGAACAAGTGGCTTAAAATGCTTTCAACTATTATTATATTCTTGTAGTTTTTTGTTCAAGTGCAACTGTTACTGTCAACTCTCGGCTAAATTCCACTCTATTCTTCTCATACAAATATTGTAATAAACAAACATCAAAAAAAATTCAATATTGGTGAAGTTCTCGTGTAGGGTGCACGTGAAATTTTATTTTCTTATCAGTTTAATTAAAAAAAAAATTATTTATACAAAATTATAGATAATTGTTGTTTATTTATTAGGATATTTCACAGTAATTTAATAATTTTAGTTTTTAATTAAGTTTTTTTTTATGTTTGGTTTTATTTTATTGGGTTTATTTTTATTTTAATTGATTTTATGTGTTTTTATTTGATGTTTGTTTTTATTTAATTTTTGTTTCTTTTATTTGAATTTTGTTTTTTTTTTATTTGAATGTGCTTTCTTAAATAGTTTTTTTTTTGTTTGTTTTTTAAACTACATTTGAACTAAATTTTTTTTTTTATTTGATTTTTATATTTTATTTATGTGATTTTAGTTTTTGAATTGAATTTGATTTTGGTTTTATAGAGAAAAGTGCATTTGAACTAAATTTATTTTTTTTATTTAATTTTTATTTTTTTTATTCGATGTTTGTTTTTGTTATTTAATTTTTGTTTATTTTATTTAAATTTTGTTTTTTTTTTATTTGATTTTTGTATTTTTTTTTATTTGAATTGGTTTTTTAATTTGAATTTTGTTTTCTTTTTGGTTTATTTTATAAAAAATAGTACATTTTAACTAAATTTATTTTTTTTTCTTTTTTTTCCTGTTGCTCATACAGAAGCAGATTACAAAACAAAATACACAATTTAATGAGAACATGGATGTAACGGCAAATATGATACAAATTTGAAAAATAAAAAACCAAAAAAAAATGTAGAAGAAAACTAAACTGATGCCTATAACCATTAAATCGGTAAATTATTTATATAATTTTTTTCCTTATTTATATTATTTTATTAAAATTCTTACAAATAACCAGTAGCTGTATCGAATCATTTTCTACCAAAAATCAATGATGCACAACATCGCTCGTTATTGGGCCGAAAATGTAAGGCTATAAAAGTATTGTTGATTCACTTGTTGAATTAAAAGATAAACAAGAATTAGAGAATTTAACTGAACAATTAACAAATGGTACCGCTGTACGATTTTATGTTGAATATAAATTAAAAAGTTTGGTAAGTATTTAATTTTATAATAACATTTGTAATCACACTGTTCCGTACGTAATTATTCGATATAGACAATTTTACGCAGTATTTATTTGATCTGTACATGATAGTTTGTGTCGATATACAGAGTATTCAATCTTATAAAACAAATGACAAATGACAAAAAAATCACTCAGCATATCATAAGAATTCAGTCCCAGCCTATACCATTCGATTCATTTTGCAATTATTTTATGGAAAATATGGTTCAGCAGTTTTTTTATGCCATATTGGAGCGTAATGCCTCTCCAATTTGTGAATATATATCGGTTACTCTCAGTGTGCACAGTTGAATAATTAAAACTCAATTTTCCTCTTCTTTCGTGTTATTGACAGCAAATGTTTTAATGTTGATGAAAATAATTCGAAGTACAGCAATTTGTCTAGGGCAATATTAATTAAAATATACATCCTGATATGTTGCTCCATCAGTTTTTTCAACATTTAAAATATAAAACAATTGGCTAATGTCTCAGTATGACTTTGCTTGGTCTGGTACTTTGTTATACTCCATTGGGATAACCACTATATTTATCATTCTCTAATTCTTGAGTATATTTCCAATAATGAGACTAACCTGCAATTTCAGTGGCACTGTGAGTAAAACACAAGTCCTTCGGTGCGTAGCTTGTGTGAGTTCAATTCTTAGTATTGACATTTACTAAATATTACTCAACAGAATTATCATTTGTACGTTCATCAAATCATCATCATCGATTTTTACTCTTCTTGGAAGCTGGTCTAATAGCCGTAATAATTTCAATCCTTATACTTATTTGTCTTTTGATCGATTACATTATAATCCTTTCGTTATAACATATTTTGTATTTTTTTTTCATTACAGATCAGCAAATGGAAGACAAAAAATTTAAAAATAATTAAATAAGATTTAGATGTTGTGTTTTATGACGAACAAAGCATGGAATGCATGCTCGTGAATGGATATCACCGGCAACAGTAACCTTTTTATTAAATGAATTAATCGAATAATTAAATGCACCTTCGATTGAAAATAATATTACATCGTTATTTCGAGAAAATTTGGAAAATATAAATTGATACTTCTTTCCCATAATAAATCCAGATGGTTATGCGTATACATTTCAACGTGATCGATTATGGCGTAAAACACGTACACCATCGTCAAATTTTATTTGTTATGGCGTGGACCCAAATCGTAATTGGGATTTTCAGTGGAATGAAATTGGTTCAAGTAAATATCCATGTGCTGAAATATATGCTGGTCGGCGAGCATTTTCTAAATCTGAAATGTATTCATATTCTCTATATTTAACAACAATAAGAAAACAATTAAAATTATATTTCGCATTTCACTCATATTCACAAATTCTATTATTTCCATATGGACATACGGCTGTACATACAGAAAATCATGATGATTTATTGGCAATTGGTAAAAAAGGAATTGAAGCTTTAGCAAAACGTTATGGTTCTCGATATAGTATTGGTAATACATATGCTGCAATTTATCCAGCAACTGGTTCTAGTATGGATTGGGTTTATGGTAATTTATCGATACCGTTATCATATACATTTGAATTAAGGGCGGGCAGCAATAGATATTCGAGCGGTTTCGAATTACCAGCGGAGCAAATAATTCCAACAGCTGAAGAAATATACGATGCTGTTTTGACAATAGCACATGAAGTAAATAATTTAGGATATATTGTATTTAATTGATTTTTTTTTAATTTTAATTCTTATGCGTGCAGGATTTTTACAATTAATTAGTTTAGCAATTAATTTATCAATGCATAAATAAATATTAACATAAAAATGTAGTTGTACTTAATACATACGTACTTTGTTATTATAAATTACGTTAACATTCTAATTTAATTATATTTTATTGCAATTTTCATGAGTTGTTGGTTTTAGTGCAACAGATATTAAATGTTGATTATTCTCTTCTGATGCAAATTCTTATTAAACCATGGTCTGAAACATTGATTGCTATGTTCTCAAATATAACATAGAGAAATTCTGAAAGTGAGCATATTCTATATATTCAGAACTTAGCAATCAGTATTTCAAACCATTTTTAAGAATTCCTATCTGCAGGGAGCGGTATTTTCAGAGTTTCTTTATTCAATCAGTATTGCAGACCGTATACAAGAATTCGTAACCATTGACATGATTACTCCGATATACGGATATATTGTTAATTTCAGAATGACGTTCAACACCATATTTTCAAAGATTCGCTTTTTGATTTCATATACGAATTAATGGTAATTCACTGGAGTAATTTTCAGTACGAGTTAAACTCGCACCCTCTGGATTTGATGAAATGGATGATAAGTAAAATATAGGGTATGCTCGCTTTTTAAAATCAATCCGAAAGAAATCATTTATTTCAGCTAAAATCAGTGTGTCCATAATTATTCTAACGAAATCAATTAAGTATTATTGAAAATGGAATTACATTAACGAATTCTCGAGATAAAGTCAGAACATAGAACACATGGAATTCATTTTCAAAGTAAAAAAATATATTTCATATTGATTTTGCATTGCATATTTTTTGCTTTAAAAACAATTGTTTTTAATATATTTAAAACCAAAAATTTTTATATAGCAAAGACAACAACTTAATATGACATTTATATACAATAATTTTTTAATATTTACATTTGTAATGTTTCTTTTACTTATCTATATGTTTATATGTGTGTGTATGCATTGGTGTGTTTATTTGTATATACATTATTTTAAAAGGAAAAGAAAACGATAAATAAAAAGAAATCACTTGTATTTGTTGTTTTCATAGATAAATTTATTTTTGATACAAGTTATATGAAAATTATTATTATATATTACTGTAACATTAAAAATTTTCTTTTGCAGATAGAAAAACACACACACACATACACAATTAATATAAAAAAATGGAAATTGGGAAATTTAAGGACAACCGAAATTACTTAAAACAAAATTTTAAAGGTAAATTAGTATAAAAAAATATTATATATTTGGGACACGGGAAAAATCATAGCTCATCTGTTTGAAGTGGTAGGATGTTGTGATACATATTAAATGATAGGTAATTGAAGGACCTATCTTTTTGTAAAAAAAAAACTTGGGTTTTTCACCATGAGTATGAAACCGTTATGTGAAAATTCCGGGAAAACGCGTAAATAGATTCGGGTCCTCTAGTGGTAAAAATTGTTCCTAATATTCTAATTAAGACATCTGGAAATTTTCGGGAAAATCCGGAAAATTTTAATTTGGATCGGGAAATTACGGGAAAACTGTAATAGTTTTTAAACATTTTCAGTACCACTCCCTCAGTACATTTACCATCTAAATCCATTTATGGCTATAAGGAATCTGTAAGTCGTCAACTTTAGGCTGGAGAAATTTCCCGGAATTTCTGAAAACCAGGTTTTTGATGATTTCGAAAAAAATTTATTAGTTAGCCAATTTTTGTTACAGCCATCTTGTAGAGGATCTTAATGCGCACATTAAAGCTTCTGGACTTTTTCTGTGAAAAATCTATTGGTCGACTTATGACCAATTTAAGATTTTGGAATTTCCGTGTAAGCCTAACTTTGGGCAGCCACTGTGGGAAAACCATTTGACTTGAGGAGTTGTGGTGGGGCTTAAAAAACGTGGCATATAGTCTACTATCTGTGATAAATAGGGCACCGGGAAATTCCATTGGGAAAGCCGGGAAATTCCCATTTGAAAACATGAAAAAATCGATGTTTTTCGATGTTCCTGGAAAATCCACATTTTCCACTGGAAAATTCCAAAAAAAATCTGAGGATAAACTTTGGACTTTCCTTTACATTTCTGCATCATTAGATTTTTGGAAAGTCCAATATTTCCTGACTTTCCAGTACTCGGAAAATTGGTCTGCAAACGTTTTTCCAATCTTTGGGCAGCCCTAGTTGGAAAACCCTTATAGATATAAAGTTACCCCCATATTATAATTTGTAGCCCTTGAGGAGGACTATCACTGGTGAGAAGCTCCTCCCGAAATATTGAGTATTTCCGGAGTTGTAGGGGTCCAAAAGTGACCCATTTGGTACTTTCGAAGGTCCATAGCTCCGCCCCCGGAGGGAAATCCGGCAAAGAGGTCGACAGATCCTGTTTTTTTTCCGAGCTCTACAATCCCTGAAAATCTGAAGGTCCTACGGGCAAAAAAATTTTTTCGGCATAAGGTTATAACCCACACTTTTGGGGGTCAAAAAAGTCCAAAAAAATAGGGCCGGAAATAGGCTTAAAAGACGCGGGGTCATCGTCCGAACACGAATCCGTTGAGATAACTCGAAAATTCCGCCTCTAAGTCGGTCAAAATGGCAAAACAAAAAATGTGGAAAAATGGTAAAAAAAAAAAACAACAAGAATTCGTTTTAATTTCTCTAAAATTAAAATTTATTTTTTTTTTTTCTGAAGAATAAATTTCGGTCTCAGCAAGAAATCGAACCCGCACAACTCAGATCACATTGCTATACACACCAGCAACTCTCTCGCATACACTATGGTTATTATATGTATTAGTATGTCGGTTGGGATATATAAGGTACACAAATTTTGAAAATATTTATTTCGAATAGGGTGCTACATTAAAGTTGATCGATTTTTTATTATTTTTTTTATTTACAGGACACTTATTAGAGACTCATTTTTTTTTTTGTCTTCTTTTATATTGTGTAGGTGTATGAAATATTAATTTTATGTTATTTATATTTTTATTTTGTACTTAACATTTTATTTTTGTTTTCTTTTTCTCTTTTCAGATTTCAATGGACGGTAGTTAAAGGTTGGGAAACTATTGATGAACGTCATAAAATAATTAGACAAATATTTTTTTTTTTTTAAATTTAATAAATTTGTTAAATTATTTCTACATTAAAATAAATCTAACAATTAGTTATATATTAAAATATATTTATATTATTTTATATTTATTATTTGTGTTATCTTATATTAATCTTCAAATGCTTCAAAATACTTGATGGTCGTTTAACATATTTTCGGATGTATATCACTTTCTTCTGCAATCCATTTATAAAAATATAATATTTATTTTTCATAAGAATACAGAAAAGTAAATTGACTGTAATGCATTATGGCATGGATGCCGCCACATGTGCTCCACTTGATTATGTAATCCAAGTTGATGGTGTTGGTATTAGAAGTTTCGTCTAATACATTTTTTCTTGAGTTTATTAAAGCGCTTCGCATGTCCTGAATTATTTTCAAATGGTTTTATATCATAATAATTGATACGAGGTATGTAAACTGAAATAGAAATAATAATACTTAATTTAATATTAATTATATAGACTATGAAAATTAAACAAAAACAAAATTATGAAATCTACCTCTGATTAGATTTATCCACAATATATATTAGTTATAAATTATAAATTTAGTGAATTCTTCAAAATACGTGTCTGCTATTGTAATAACATCGTAATATTGCAACATATTCTGCGCTATATTTAGTATGGTACATTTATTGAACTTGGCTATTGACTATTTACCAACCAACTGGGAATTATTGGTACACGTTCACGTGTTTGAGTTGACGATGAAATTATAGAAATATCTCCAATTTATTATAATCGAAATGATGGTTGTGTTTGTAATTCAATAATATATATATTGATTGTGGTTGAGTAAACTCATTGAAAAAAAATATATAATTATCAGTTTATTGCCGCCACAGCCGGCGAAATAATATCAAAATGTCATCAATTTCATAATTTGTTGTCGTGGTGATAATACTCTGTTGTTATATTGCATATGGTAAATACTGATTATGTTGTATTTCTTGTTGATTTAATTGTTGTCATTGTGTAATGGTGACATTGAAGATTAGTTACGATATAATAATTCAATTGGTTACTGCTGTGATAATGATTGGTGCTGGTGGGTTCTTGTTATGATGGTGTACCCATTATTGGTAGTGTAGCATATAAGTGTAAAATGTGACCATACAATTAAAACTGATTCTGGATATTGGACTGCATTTGACCAAAACTAGAATTTATTTTAAGTTATCATATTAAATATAATTATTGTAAATAAAACGTACAATTTTAGTGATCATTATTGTTGATCGCATTGAATATATACATGTGATTGTAGCTGCGACGGAAATTGTATATTAGTGTTATGGGATAGTTTATTGAAATATAAAATGGATATTAAAATATAAATATGTTTACTGACGGGTAGTTAGGAAATGATATACCAACCGTGGACCAAAACAAATAGGGGGAGTGTACCCCGTTTTGCAGGAAAATTAACTCTCTTTGGAGGTAGGATTCTTGAGAGGGCTGAACATTATCAATGTACTAATACGAATAACGTTATGGACCTGAAAAATTCTACTAATCAAATATCAATAGGAAATGTACATGATAATCCGTTCCTGAGCCGTTAAATACAGTGAGCAAAGAAAAATGGCAAGAGAAAAACTCGCACAAATTTAAAAGTGCTGCAGAACAATGTAAAGGAACTGGAAAAAATTCAGCTTGCGTCACAACACACCTACACCAACCTTACCAATCAATTATATCCAATATCATACCGATGAAGAGCAACTTGACTAAGAGACTGATTGGATTGTAAAATAAAAAATAAACAAACGATCCACAAAAAAACGGAAGACTGAGGGTAGTTCTGAGACAGGATTTGACCTCACTCGGATCCAAAAACCCATCAATCCCGTTCCTAAAGCAATATAGCTAAAATCAAATAAAAAAGAACTGACACTACCAATACGACCAATATTGGTTCACAAAGTGGAAACGTTTAGCGCACTAAAGAATGTAATTGGACTGGCGGCGTGCAAAGAATGCCGATGTGTATCATATAATAATAACGCCTGGAAAATAATGCTCCCGATAGCAATACATACAGATCAATCACAAGTGAATTAACGAAAAATGAAGTATAATGTCATTACTATGAAGATACATATTCTAGACCAATAAGGGTTATGGCCATAGGATTGCACCACTCATGTGCTGAAGTTAACATACGATGTGATCTTTCAGACCGATGTTTCAACATATGAGAAGCAAAAAATATCATCAAAAAAGAAACAATAGGTGAAAATGGTGAGCATGCATAAAAAAAACCTGCCACTTTTTATGTTAAAATCCACAACAGGAAAATGTTAAAAAGACATTAACCATTAAATCAATAATAGGAATTGTGTTAAAATTGAACCGCTGCGGAAAAAAAGACTGTAAGAGCTGTGAGGCCGTTGGGTCCACTCTACACTACTTTAATACTGACTTTGAATGCGTCAAATGGGCAGGGAAACATCCTACTACAAGTTGTACGATTGCAAAAAGCCATATGCATAAACTGTCGTGGCAAGCAAGTTATCGGAGTTGTATAATAGCGATAGAAAAACAAAGAAGAAAGAATCAATTGGACAACTCAAAAAATCCAAAATATAATATATAAGCTCGGTACAAACAGATGAAGGATATCACGCCTAAGAAATCAGTTGCTGAAAATGGCCAGACTGTTAATACGAAATCGTATGCTACAATCGTTAGGAATGCACGTTAAGAAGAAACTTCCGCTAAAAAAATGTTGCCAGTTATGTTGAACCGGATTAATTACCAAGATAATGCAATTAAAGCTCCAAACGATAAACGAACTAGTATCCAGAAGTACAAGAAATAAAGATGTACTCTTCTCTAAAAATCGCTACATGGACTGCAAGTACATTATAATCCTGATATGAAAGCCGTAATGAATAAATGACGACATTGGAAGACGTAATAGAACTAAACCACACGAACTGATAGCCGAAGGAACATAATTAAAATGTGAAAGAAAGCCATTGGTCGATCTTGTAGACTGGTTATTGAGATGGGGGTGGTTTTAGTGCGGTTAAAGTCCCACACTATCAGTTTCAACCATGACTCTGGTGTCATAATGATGTTTTTTTTAAATTTTAATTTTATTTGCTTATTAATTTTCAGGTACTACAACAATTGGCGGTCAAGAAATGTTTTACTAGAGCATTTCTTGATGTTTTTTTTACATACATTTTAAATGGAACAAAATTAATCGACCATTACTTTTGAAGTCGATACTATTTCTAAAAAATTTTAAATTAACAAAAAGAATATTTAATAATTTAAAAGTGCATGTCTGCAAATGTAAATGTTGTTGGTGTTAATGAGTGTGTGTAAAGATGTGTGCGTACATTGAATATGATTATATGCACAATATTCATAATTATTACTGTTAAATTTTAAATATACATAATAAGAAATAAAAACAAAAACTAAATAAATAACTTAAATTTTGAAACTTGTGGGTAATATCAGAGACATAAATAAAAATTCTTCGAATGTAATAGCAGATACAATATTTATAAAATGTGAGTTCAAATTCTCAAAAATATCCCGTCAGAACGGAATTTTGTTTTTTGTTATATGGCTTTTTAACGAATAATTAAAAATAATAAGTAATGAAACATTGTTTCTTTTTTAAGGATAAAAAATTAAAGTGAAAGGGTTATATTAATTATTACAATATTAAAAATGTATCTATAATACATCCTGAAATGCACAAAAATAAATTACTTTCAGAATTTTCATAAGTTATGTATTTTTTAGGCCGAAAAAATGACTGGAAACACAATGCGTAGCCAATTTTAACATAATGCATATATTTAAAAATTAATTATAAATTTAAATTGAAAAACTTATTATAAAACCCGGAAGGAAGAATTATCTATATTAAGAATTTTAATTAAGCGTTTTTCTTTTTTTTTTTTTTCATTCGATATCTTTTTACATATTATTTTTGCAGGTGCCTTTTTTTTCAAACTCTGACTCTTATGGAATGTATGTCGCACTATATCAGGAGGATATGATTTATTTTATATAAGAACTCTTTTGTAAAATTATAAGGAATTAATTTCATAAAAATTATCGTTTATATACAAAAATTAAGGGAAAATGATCAATAAAAAAATTGATATATATATATATGTAATATTGATATATATAATATGTAATATACCGATGTAATATGCCACCGGTGGTAGGAACTCTCTATATGGCCATAAGTTGCTAGGAGAGTATAATAAACAAATAAATAAAAAAAAAAAAAAAAAAAAAAAAAAAAAATTGATTTTTTTTTCATAAAAATGATTGAATAATAAATAATTACTTACAAAACCAAATATCTTTCATCAATAACAGCTGTTAATTTTTCCATTCTGTCCATTTTGTGGTATAGACAATGATATACCATTTTTGCGCGGCATCAATTTACCCCTATCTATATCACGATATTCACGTGTGTATCAACTGAATGTTAAGTTCCCTTTGAAAATGTATGTTTTATTTTATTAAACATATATTTTTAATTTGCCTCAGTATTCAATTATATTTGAATTGATACAATACAGCGATGTCGTTTCTGCTATTGAGTCATCAGGCTTAACTTTCTTTAATTATTGGTCTATAGTAATCGGATAAATAAATGAAAAATTTTTAATTATTTAATTATAGTGCATAAAACAAAATTTAAATAATTTACAATTTGCATCATATTGACCTGACTGCACCAGAATATACATCTACAGAAGTCAGTGAGACTTCGCGTTTTCAATTTGTAAAACACAATCTATCAAAATAGCTGTTCTGATACTGAAGATATTTTGTAAACGTTTGTAGGATTTCTTTGATGGTTTTGCATTATATAATATACGTATATTTAACCATTACTTTCCATTTAATTTAATACGACGCATATAATTTCTTTTTATACAGGATAAAATTAAAACAAATGAAAAATAACAGTTATGTATAAACATAACCACACCTCAAATATATTAATTAAATCTACCTTTATTTCATTTTCAAAGAATTTAACTAATTTACTGATATGTTAGATTTATTTATTATAAAATTAAACCGTACAAAATAAATATGTATTAATTTAATTTATTATTATTTTATTCCAAAATACTTTTTAATTTTCACATAAATTGTATTTTCTATCGCATTTTTTTATTCCCAAAATAACCGATGAACCACTAGAGACGACGCGCGCAACACAACAGCTGCAGAAGAAATAGTGCAATTTGTAATATTCTCAATGAAAAATGAAAAATTAGTAAAATGTGAAAAAAAAGCTCTCGCCACTTACGATTGCACACGATTGAAATTGAAGTCTCAGTTGATGTTGACAGTTAAGCTGACGTTTTTTTTTAAATTTAAATAGGCATCGTTCGTAAAATAAGAAATGAATTTTCTATATTCCAGCTGCTTGATAAAATTTTCGATTTGATGCCCAAGACAATAAAAATTCTAATTAATATAAATACATTTCTGAAGAATAGATCATAGAAATATCGGACAAGACATACGAATATATCAAAAGTATTGTATATAAATATATATTATTTAATTTATATGATTTTATGGAATATCTAAAGTTTATTTTATTGAACAAATCTACACGGTTGTTGTTTTCTTTCTTTTGATTACATATTACATTAAATATAAAAGAAAAAGTCAAATTCTCCAGGAACTGTTTTTTTTACATATGATTGAGGGAATAAATAAATCATGCAAAATTAGATTATAATATGATAAATAAATAAACAATATAAATTATTATAAGAAGAAAATATATATTAATTTAATAAATGCTATTGTTATCCGCCGAATTTGCTCGTATAAAACATTCTTTATTGAAAATTTATTACTGGCTCTCTTCTCTTATTTATATATAATATTTATAAATAAAAAAATAATTTTAATTTTTTATATAGTTGAGTGAAATTGTGTAAAAAAAAATAAAATAATAATACAATTTATTTAAATCGAATTAAAATCATAATTAAATTAGTAAAATATTTATTTATACAATAAAAACAAAGATTTTCGTATAAAAGAATCATAAAATTTATGTTGGTGGTAATGTTAATGTTGATGTTGAATATTGAATTCATCAATTAATGGTATTTGATAATGCTATGACGTGTATTTTTTGTAAAAATAATCCCTATGTCATCATCAGTAGAAGAAAATTTAATAATAAAAGATTCTTCTAATGTAGCACATGTGTTATCAAAGTCAATTGCTATCAATAAAAATAATACTAGTCCAATTAATAACAAAATTAATTGCAATATATTAAAAACATGTGTAAATGTTAACAACGATGACGATGACAATGTTTGTAGTAGTCGTCAAATTACTTGTGATAAGGATAAACAGACATCAGCAGAAATCAATAAATTTAAAAATGTTCAAAATTCACAAAATGTTATTGTAAAATTAGATACTACAGCAATAAATTTTACTAATTATTGGAATAGAAGTATGATTTTACATTACGGTCGAGAATTTATATGCATATTAGCATTAATTCTGACTACGTATGCCACGTTACAAAATGTGTAAGTTTTATACTAATAGATAAAATTAAAAATATTAAATGTATATATTTTTCAATATAGACCGCCAAAAATATCAAAAGTGCCTCCACCAAGTCCATTCTTTCCAAAAGGATCGTTAGTTCAAGATTGGCCATCTGGCGAATTGAAAACTGTACAAAATAGAGTAACATTATCGGACTTATCATTTGTTATGTTTTATGCGCCTTGGTGTGCTGAAAGCCAATATGCTAGATCATCGTTTGAACATGTTGCTAGACTTTTTTATAGAGAGGTAATTATTATTTACGTATTTGAATTCTTTAATTTGTTTCATTTTAATTTAATTAAATATATTTTTAGGCAAGTTTTGCAGCTGTAAATTGTTGGCAACCTGGCGGTGAATGTAGACAGCATTACACTAAGGTAATTGCATATATTAATTGATGATTAGCAGTAGTCATTATGAAATATTTAATAGATTATCAAATTTGAGACTATTTGAAAGAAAATTCAATACAATAACTTAACTTTTAATAACTAGCATCCTCCTCTTAATATATGTTTAATCATAAAAATTATATACATTAAATTTATTCAATATATTTTAAAAAGTTTTTATTTATTTTAAATTATATCTAGTAATTATTTTATATTTTAAAAGGTTATGTCATGGCCAGTACTAATGGCATATTTACAAAATGGAATAGCTATTCCTTATACCGGTAAATGGACAAATTCAGCATTAACAAAATTTATATTATCCATGGTGACACCATTAAAACGAATAACAAATACAGTTGAATTACTAAACTTAATAATAAAACATGATGCTGTTATTACATTATTTTTAAATGTAGAAAACGATAAAAAATTATATTCCGTATTTTATCAAACTGCTGTAAAATGGATTGAAAAAGATCCATTTCAAGATGTTGCATTTGCAATAGTAACAGGTGTATCTGTAAAAGAATTTGGTGTTGATGATTCACCATCCATACGAATGTATTTATGGAATGAAACACTTGTAATTAATTTTCATATATGTTTATATAGGTGTTATATATTTTTAGTTTTTACTAATGCACTAAGTTTACTCAAATAGATTACAAAAAATGATTCCTTCACATCTATTGATTTACATAAATATGTTATTGATAATTTACATCAACTAAGTTTTTGGCTATCACCACCTGGCACAAAATCAAGTACATTTGCACCTCATTTCAAAAATGGTCCAATTTTTATATTATTTACACCTAGAAATTTATATAGTGATGCAATGGGTGATGCATATAAAATGGTAATAATAATATATTATAATGCTTATAAAACTATTTGATTTCAAATAATAATTACAATTAATATAGATAAAACAAATTGGTACCGAATATTATAATTGTGATAATAATGATTATTTAAGTAAGATGTCAAATGTGTATATTGCTCAACAACGACATGAAATTCATAAAAAATATATTAATACGAAAAATTATTGTGAAAAACTGTTAAAATTAAATATGATTAAAAATACTAATGATGATGGTAGTGGTGACAATGAATGTTCACGCTTCCATAAAAAATCTGGAGCAAATTCAATATCAATAGCATATGATAATGTCTTAAATTATTCTAAACTTAGTGATATAACATCTAAAAAAATGAATGATGCTTGTGAAATTATAACAAATCGAAATGGTGAACAATTTTGTATAGAAGAAAATGAAATAAATATAGCTAGAAAAAAATGGCATTGCAATTTTGATACTTTTACAGCTGCTACGAATAGTTTTTTTACAACATTTATATCTAATATAAAAATTTCCATGTTGCAAACGGAATACGACAATCGATCACCACAAAATCTGATTAAAATATCAAAAAAAAAACAATGCGAACTTTTATTATTATCTGAACGTAATGAACCAACTGTATTTTTTGAAAATATACATCAGCAGGTAAATAGTTTTTGATTTCATATATTAATAATTATATTTTATTGTTGTCATTCCTTTGTGGGTGCATATAAATAGGGCAACTGATTATATATATATAAATATCTTATATTTAATCTCTTAAAGTATAGTCATAATGATGGAGTTTCAAAAACTTGATAAATGCTACGATAATGTAAGGAATTAGTTTTGTTTCTAGGTATATTAAAAAAACTGAAGTTATGTTACATTCTTAGAACATATTACAGTAGAAACACAAAGTATGTCCAGTGAACTTTTCTTTGAACTAGTTTTTTTCATTTTGCTAATAGTTTGTGATTGCATAGAAAGTACCATAAGCTGGTGTAGACTGTTTATAATTTGTCATATTATTCCATCATTTACGATATATACATTCATTTCTCGATTACCACTCCTGTAATAATGGTTGTGGTTTTTCAGTTTTTTGTTCCAGCATACCTTCTGTTGTTTCTTTTTTTTTTTATTTATAGAATTTCTCCATAATATCAGGATTAGGCTGTAAACAAAATAAAACATTGGCATTAGCCACTGTTGATAGTTTATCATATCATACATTTGCTGAAAGATTGGGTATTGATATTCTTAATTATGAAAATAAAACAGTTGCGGTTATAATCGATCATGAGGTAATAAATTTATGAAGAATTTTATTTATTCGTAATTTAATATTGTTAATTTTTGTGGTTTTTTTTTTTTTAATCATGAATATATAGAATGAATCAACTCATGTACTTAATAAAAATATATCAGCAACTAATATAATACATTTTATTTCGGATTTTACAAATCATAAACTGTCGCGTCATTTAAAAAATGTTCATTTAAATTTTAAAGATGATAATTTAACTAAATCAATTAATGACAATGCAAATTTAAAATCAAATAATACTATAAATTTAATCGAAATAAATTCTACAACTTTTGATAAATATGTTATACATTCAACAAAGGTATGGGTTGTTTTTTTTTTTTAATTATTATATTTAAATTAAATTTTCTAATAGTGTAAAATTTTATTAATTGCTTTAGACTGTTATTGTCCTATTTTATACAGTTCAATGTGCTCTATGTACTTTAATGACACAAAGTCTATTGATGTCGTCAAAAATTTTATCAGATTTTAGATATTTAGATTTTGTACGTATAAATAGTGATAAAAATGATTTACCATGGCAATATACAATGGATGTATTACCAACTCTATTAATATTTCCTATGGATAGGTATAAACAATTTGTTCAGTATTATTATTTTGCTTTTTTTTTATTTTATTGCATTCAATATTACTAAATATATTTTAAATAAGTATAGATAATTAATATATAAATAATTTTAGAAAATCAGAAAGCCGAAAATTTCCTGTTACCATTAAAGTAAATGTGCCGAATGTATTAGGATTTATATTGGCAAATCTTAATCGACCACAACGTTTACATGCTTTAATATTAATATGTAAAAGTTCAAAGGTAAATTCAATATTTAAGTTTATTATATATTTACATTTAGTTTTTTTTTTTTTTTTATAAAAATTTATCACAAATAAGTTTTTTTAATTTAAGAATTTCAATTTACTTAAGTGTTTGTGATTGAATATTTGATTATTAATTATTTTATTACATATATATGTGTGCAGAGGTACGAATTTACAAAATGTATATAATTTTTATAAAGGGTATTCTATTGAACTGTTTCGTACATGTACCGACACAGTCTGAAGTAAATATGGTAAATGTGTGTTACAAATATAACATATAAAACTGTGTCGTTTAGAAGTTGTTGCATAAAATTTGGCGGATGCATCTGCATTTTGTATTCATACAAATCATATGTATTGTTATATATACCATTTTGGTCAAAATAATAGCATTAACGCACTGCTATTATTTTGTATTATGATAACTTTTAAAATAGAACAATTAAATGTTAAATCGATATAATCGCTTTTGGTGACAAATTATACCTTTATGAAATACAAATATTATTGTTATGGTTTCATAAATAATTTATGTTTCTATAATATAATAATGGACTTCACCGATTTTATACCTCAAATATATATGTATTATATGGTAATAATAGATGCCCTATATATTCGGTTATTTGGTTATGATGACACCATTTTTTTTTTAACACACAACAATATAACCAATAAATATGGATGGAATTGAGGATTGACGGTTATTAGTATATGATACCATGCCTGACTTGAGTAATCCCGCAATCATTACGTTTATACCTCAATTTGTAATTTCGTATTTCAAGTAATTGCAGACATGACTGTTAATGCTATTTGTGCAGCATTTTCTGGCAATCTATAAAAGATTCACAGGAATATTTATGTGTTTGTATTGAATTTAATGGTCAACGTTTTTGTTTATTGTCTATAACTAAAGCTGTTATTTATTTTACAATGACTTTATGGAAAAATTATTTTTTTATCATTTGTAAATGTATTGCAAATTTTTAATTAATTGATCAGATATATTAATTGTAACAAATTCATTAAAAGCTAATGTTATATATATATTTAATGTTATATATATATATATATATACATATATATAAATAAATGACCATAAACACAAACATTCTTGCCTCGTAGCTTCTTCCGTAAGAGTGAGAAAAAAAAACAAAGATTTAATTCATGAAAAAATCCTATTATAATTATAGAAATAACACATTTAATATAAAAAATGCATACCATTAATCCCTCTCTTTGGTAATTAATTGATGTGTTTTTATTATCAACTAATTATATAATTTCTTTATTTATTCAGGAATATAAAAAAATCTCACCACTTGAAGACTGTTTAAATGTATTAAGAAATGAAATAACAGATAACATACAAATTAGTTTACGTCAATGGCGAAAATATTCATTCCAACGCAATCAAATTTTACGTCGTTTACAAATTCTACAAAACGTATATTTACAATTATTTAAAATTACTAATATTGATGATTTTGATAATTTAATAATATCTGTAAAATATATTATAAAAATATGGACTTTAAATAATAATAATGAATGATTTGGAATATTTTTAAAAAATTTTTTTCTTAGTGAATAATAATATAATATAATTATAATATAATTATAATATAAATAAATATAATGCGATGTGAATTAAAAATATTATTGAAGTGTATAAAAAAGTGATAATGAAACTTTTAAAAAAGGCGAACTACACATAAATATATGTAAAATATAAAAATATATATATTTATATAAAAATTAAGAACAAAATAAAATAAATAAAAAATAAATTAAATTGAAAAATTATCAAACTTTACCATTTTTTTAATTTTGTTAAATTATGGTGTTTTGTTATTATTATTATTATTATGTTATTATAGAAAAAAAAATGATATGCAATAAATAATATATTTTGTTAAAGAAATTACAACAATCATATAAATAAAAAAATTTGTTTAATTATTTCAAATCTAAATTGATTTGAAAATCATATGAAGTTCGGCATATATATAAAAATACTAATTTATTTAAACCGGGGGCATTATTATTATTTATATATAATTTGATATTAGAATATATTTCGGTCACCACTCTTGTAATAAAGCTACGCGATACATTAAAATTTAAAAAATAAAATATATAATAATGAAAAATGAGTAACTCAAGCCAAACGAACAAACTTTTTTATATTAGCACAGTTTAGTTCAAACGGCTTAAGTAATTCATTTTTCTTAAATATAATATTAATTTAATTTAATTTAAACGCGTCTACGTTTTTCTAGAATTTTTTTTTGTAAAAATATCATATTATTTCTTTTTAATTATCTTGAAATATACACACTATTCAATTGAAAAACTAAACCATAACTAATGTTAATGTTAACAGAAAGAAAAATATTAAATGTGTGTTGTAACAATTGTGTTAATTAAACACATTTGTTTTTTTTTTTTCATTTTCAAATTTATAGTTTTTTAATATAGAAAAAATTCGTGCCTTCTTATCGTATATTAACATTTATTTTTTTATTACTTTTATTTCTTTGTTGTACCATATGTAGAAAATAGAAAAAAAGTAATACTAATTTTAAAAAAAAAATGATGTAAATAAAAATTACTCCAGAAAATTTACCAATATTTTATATAATAATAATTTTTAATTGAAAAAATTGACAAAGCATAGTGGAAATTAAACTAATTTGTAATTAGTATATTTTTTTCGATATCGATTATAATTATTTATTTAAATTTATACTAAAATAGGAATTCTTCAATCAAAGGTATTGTTATACTAATTAATTAATTTTTCAAAATGTTTCCGGCCAACGCCACCAGCTCCGTCAACCTATTTATTAACTGTTTTTGTAACAAATTTCTAATAATTGCATCATACAAAATATATGCATGCTTGCATATGTGGTTATGTATGCGGTAATAACTTTACAATATAATTATAAAAAATTGTATAAAATTATGAATTCTACTTGCTATCGATATATTAATAGTATGATGGTATATATAATATAATGTATATAAGTACTGTGTGTACTATAGATTATATAATAGAACAGATAAAAAAAATTGTCTGCTACTCGCATATAACATATTAACATTGTATTTTAATATGTAAAAACATTTTTTTTATATGCTATTCAATTTTATTTTTTTTTTTGTTTTAAACAATTGTGTCAATATATCCTATCAATTTTAACAAAATTAATATTTATTTAATATGAGAACTTTTTACATTTTTTTTTTTTATTTCATAATAATATTATTGAATATTGTGTGTCATTGTGTGTATATTAAAAAAAAAACGTAGGTAAACGGTAAGTTGGAATTTGAGCTGATTAACATATTGCAAAAAATTAACGAAATTATATATTTATTACAATTGGAAAAATTAGCTAAGACACAAACTACAATATATTCCCACACGAAGAAATAATTAGTATAATATATAGAAAACATAACGTTATAGCTTTCAATAATTTCAATCAATGTTTTAACTATAATTTGTGATGGAGAATTTATTTGATTTAAGATCTGCTTCAGTGCAGACGCGACTGCTTCTATGAACCAGTATAGTATTTATTCTATGGTAATGGGTCCGAGCTTATATTAATTGCAATACATATTAAGAATAAATTATTCTTTTATATCTTACGATAAACTATATAATAATAATAATAATAATAATAATAATAATAATAATAATAATAATAATAATAATAATAATAATAATAATAATAATAATACATCAGATAAATTATGAACTTGTGGAAATTTAGTTAATAAAAATTCTTTGATTAGATTATTATGTTGCGATAGTGTAAAATAATAAAAAAATTAATGTGGTGGTAAAACTTATCAGAAAATATGTTATAAAAGAAACTATACAATCGCATAACAATTGAAAGACTTATTGTCGTGGTGTTATGGCTTATGATGTCAAGGATCTTAATTACGTACTATTTGCTGAATAGATTTTGGTTACTGAAGAGGATGGGGCTTCATGGTCGTACCAAAGGAATTCCAACTCCTCGCCCCTTCTCCATCATCAACGATATTATGCGATTTGATGTCAATTATATAATTGGCAGCCGGGCGAACTAACCGTCCTTAACGAAACTTCTTTGATAACACGTTACGTCGGAGAGTAACTACCCTACCATACCATGCTTGGTTTATCAAGAATTTCCATTACATTATACTAAATAAATTTACTTTACAATTATACTAAATAAAAGTACGATATAAAATGAAAAAGATAAAGTTCAGAGAACCACACTAAGGAAAATACCACAAAGTTTACACAGATGGTTCAAAGACCTACTGGATGTTACTGGAGTTGGTGTATTTGACCACGAGACCAAATACTTAGAATGCGTGGGATAATACCCAAATGTGACTGCCAAATATTGAAAGATGTGTCCAAATTAAACTTGACTGGAAATAAGGCAAAAGGAACATTACGATATGTTGTCAGCCATTTCAAGAAGCAAGTTCTTTCTATAACATCCCAGTTTCAGATGCTGACACCAATGTTGCGGCGTCATTGAAAATTATAGAAAGACGTCAAAACCATCGGACGATTACTGACTTCTGTTGGTCATATCCTCAAATATTTTAAAATGTTGTTATTCTATTATATAATTTTATTAACTAAATTAGTTTAGTTGTTTAATATATAAGCATTAATTTGCGAAATATATTGTATCTAAATTCTGTCTATGTTTTGTATATAATTTCTCAACTCAATTATCCTATTAATTTTATTATCATATCATATGTAATATAGTCATATTAAAAATAAGGTGTTATAAACCTTAGATTTTTTTATAGTTAATGATTTTATCAATTTTTAAATGACTCAAATTATACGAAAAAATTCAATATTAAAATATTTCTTTCATATCAAATGTATAATTATATTATATTTATATGGGATTATATAATTATTACAATGATAATTAATATGATCATTAGGTTTATTACTCCTGCCTGATGTCTGAATGATGTAAATTATTCCATGAATAGTGTATTTAATATAAAAACCTATTATATGTATATGTATATATATATAGCGTAGAAAGGGGAGTCATATGTATATTTTTTCTACACGAAATTCGAATAGACGGTATGCAGCAACGTTGCGAGATAGTGGTTGGCAGCTAACTACCAACACTAATTAGCTGTAATTTTTGTATGTTTTTTGCGACGTTTTTAGCACATTGATTTGATCTCGCGCATTTTGAAAATCCAACACTATTTACTTAATGCGATAGATAAAAATTGAGAGACAGTTAGTATACTACCCATATTTTTTAAATTTACATCTTATCATCGGAAATGTACAGCAAAAGTATTTTATATTTCTTCTAACAATTTTCCTATGATTTTACTATTATGTAATATAACCCTCTTCTCAATAAATAACCATATTCAACTCTATTCATTTGTATGTAAAACGTATAATATAATTAATTAATAAATTGAAGTGCCAACGATCATCAAAACAATATAATTTAAATGTTGGACTGATATTTATTATATGTAGATCGTAATATTCTGGGTATTATCGTATTATATACATATGTAATCTGTTAAACTATATTATATACAATATTCATATCTGTAAATTTTATGTTCACTTGGTCGTACATAATAAATACACTGGCTCACATATGAATTCATTAAAACAATAAAATGAAATGGTTCTGTTACGATTTGTGAGTTTGTTGTTGCTAAATTAACAAGCATCTCACAGTATTTATCATATAGTGAAATTTATTTAAATGAATTACGAATTGTTCCTTCATGCGGAAACATAAAGCTCATATCTTTGAAATTACATATGGTGCTCGAGATAAAAATTTGTCCACACAATGTAGGATTCTTACAATAATTAAATTAATAAATAATATGACTGATCGAAACATAATTGCAGATCCCATTGGTGAAATGTTATACACTCACACATGGATATGACCGAGTAATTTATCAACTTGATAATATCTAACGAATAATTCACGAACGAAGATAAAAACTTACATTTTTCCTTATGTTATTTAACCATGTGTGTAGTGAGTCGCTGTATTTAATATGCATAAAAGGCATAAAAGATATTTACTACATACTATTATATGTATATTATACAAAGGCACAAAGGTCATAAAAATAATAAATATACAATTGAGAGCGAGTTTTCCTATATTGATTTAGTGATAAGTGAACGTGCAAAAATAACACAACAAAAAACTATACCCCATATAAAAAAATAAAAAAAATAAAAGCATTTTAATTCTTAACAGTGTTTTAAGTTTTTGTTCAACAAAAATGAAAATATTTATAATTTTAATTATTGTGATAATTTTATTAATAAACTGTGTTGTTGAATCGAAACGATCATTCGCTATTGGAAGAAGTAGACTGAAATCTGCTGTCCCAAGTGTGAGACGTAAATCATCGTCTATGAACGTGGATTCAATACCACACGATTCATCATTAAATTCAAACGCAAAACCAATTGGTTGGAATGTTAATGGTGGAGGTGGTGCTGCGGCTGCAGTTTCCGGTCCAGTTGGACCGCCGCCACCATACCCTGGACTAGGACGTAGTCATAGTTCAAGTAATGTAAATATAGCACCACCGCCATATTCACCAAATTCAAATTTACCACCAAGTTATTCATCAGTGTATGGTGTTGGCGGTAATCAACATCAATCTTATGGTAGTAATTATGGATATGGTGGTACTGCATTTACATCAAATATCGGTAAAATTCCACCCAGAGGAACACCTTTAAATATTGATACAACATCATTTCATGGTTTAGGTACAGGTCATAGTGCATCGGGTGCACCATCTTATGCTAATGGATTATATAATAGGTATGGATCTTATGGTGATGGTTATGGTTATGGTAATCATCATTCATCCAGGCCATTTAGTTATGGTAGCATTTTAACCGGTTTAGCTACATGGCATTTAGCTACAGGCTTTAATTCATATAAAACACCGCAACATGTTTCTATATATAAACATTATAATAATTCAAAAGAAGAACAACAAAATTTCGATATGACTTCTACAAACACGAAGATGATACCTTTATCTACTACGACAAAATATTCTTCAGATATCAATAACAACAACAACCATAATTCAACAAATTCAGTGTTATGTTTAAATTCCACTTGTGATAATGATAAATTTTACATCGATGAATTAAATAATGAGCAAAATATAACAGGAAAACCTTTAACGAATTCAACTATTATATAAAATTATCAAATTAAACAAATAGCAAATCATATTAGTATAAGTAACATATATATATCAGACAACAAAAAAACATTCAACATACATAAATAGTATGATCTGAATATTTTTTATGGAATTTGAATGTATATTGAATTTATTTTATATAAGGCTGTGTTTCCACTGTTTGCATTTAAAATACGTATTTTAAACTGATCATACACGCTTGAATATGCCCGTCATACCCAGTGGAAACATAGCCTAAATGTGTATATAACTATTATATAGTAATTTGAGAATATGTAGTGTAATTTGTTTAATACTATATATATATGTGATATATAGTAATTTTGTGTGAGTTACAAAATTAATTTCTTAAACGATATAAAAATATTAAATATAATATATGAATCTTTTTTCTTATCAATAAAATAGGAATATTAATAAATTTAGTTCTGTAAAATATATTAGAATTTTCAAATTTATTATACCGATTTTAAATTTGATGATTAAATTGGAATAAAAAATGTTGTGCAAAAATTAATGTAAAAATATTGAATTCTAAAGTTCGTAAATATACACGCAACTAAAACTAAAACTACTTCAACTGCTTTTGTCATTTTCACTAATATATCATAGTAGTAGTTATTCTAATTCAAAGAAAATTAACTGAAAATGTTCATGTAATTTACTTTTTTTACAATTATTATAAAATATTTAAATATAATAGACACAAATATTTAAGAATAGGATTAACTTTTTCAAATGCATTACTGAATAAAAAAATTACATTATGATAATTATATACAATTGAAATTTGTGTTACAATTATTAGAAAATTAATTATTGAAATAATTTTTATAATAAAATGTTATCTCTTACTATTAATTTGTTTTTATTTAATCGACGGTTGGTATAGTTTGAATATGAAAGTTATTCAATAGCATTTAGCGGCACATGATACTGAAAATTCTTTTAAATTTATTAATGCATATCATAGTATTACGAATTACTATATAGTATATTGTTCTAACTATGGGTTAATATATATATATTGTTCTAAATCCAGTAGATTGTCAGAATTCATAGTAATATAGTGGCAATATCTACGCGTGCTTATATTTTAACAACTGAAAAATATTGTTTTTATTTTCCGAAATTTATATACTTATTGTATTGTATATTTTTACCATTAATAGGAACAGGGTACCCCAATATATATTATTTTTATTAATTTATGAAGAATCATATCTGATTTCGATCTGATTGATTATTTATGAATTGTGCACGTCATTTTATCTGCATGCTATAGATACCAGACGAGTATGTGGCAATCCATACATTTGACTTAGAACAATATAAAGTGTTACTATGACACATTAACACATTTAAAATAATTTTCAGTACCATGTGACGGTAACGTAAACCCGATTAAATAACTTTTATATGTATTAATATGTTTTTAATTTTTTATAAATATTGTCATGGGACAAAAACCCCAGAAATGAAAATAGCTACCAATTAGTTATTATTGATAATATTCAGTAATATTACATGCATGTGTTATACATATTGACAGGCTTTTACTTATACATTTTTATGTATTTTACATTAATCTATAGATTTATATATAATAATTAAACAACACGTTATATAATCAAACATTATCAATACATATTAATTGTGTTAGTTGTAATTTGAAATTTTGTTAATATAGTTTTCTAATAAATTATTAATGAATTTAATTTATATTGATTTTAAATTGAAATCACATAAAAAACAATTCAAATGTGAACCTACAATATGCATATATATAGCAGTCTTTAAATACACATTTTCATCTATTCCATAGTTCCTGTTCCGACACAGTTTCATTAAATTATATGTTATATGGTATGTTAACATAAAATCTTCTTTTTTTTTACTTCTTATAATTAATTTATATTATTTTATACCGAAAAAATTTAAAAATTTTTTCTAAATAATATATTATTAAGGATAAGTTTCAATTTATTATAAATATATATTGTATATTTTTAATAAATTTTATTCATCTAAAATATATTTACAATTTCATCTTTTTTTTTAATTTAATGAATTAGCTATAATTAAAATTATTTGTTTATTATATATATTTTTTTTATTATAAAAATCAATAATTAAATGAACTTTTATTATTAATTTTATTTAGGTAATTAAAAAAAATAATATCTTTTACAAAATTGTTGATAATTTATTATAATAAAAAAAAATTAAAAACTAAACGTATACTCACAGAAAATATAATTATGACAAAATTCTTTGTAGCTTTGCTTCAACTTCTACTAAAGCATCTATTAAATGTTTCTTATCTGGTTTGGGATATAATAAATTACGGCATGCTGATGCTAAATCTTGTGCTTTTGATACCACGCGTCGACGATTACGAATCGGTATTAAATTTGGATTACTTGCTAAATTATCCATTAAACATGATATTGATTGTATTAGATGCCATTCATTACCCTCTGCAGCCCATATTCTTTCATTCATTGAAATCATTTTAGAATAAATATCAAGTAATAGAACGATATCAATATTAATTTCAAGTAATACATTTGGAACTGGATATTTATTTAACTGTAATCGGCAGCACCTTATTTCCAATTCACGTACTAAAAATGCTAAGGGAAAACAATGTCCGGATTGTCCAAATTCTTTAGCTAAATAATGAAATTTTTCTAATAACGCTTCTAATTTCTCATGCGCTGTATAATCATCTCTACTTATTGTTTCATCTAATATATGTGTCCAAATTAATTCGATTAATAATGGATCATTATGATGTGAACAATTTAAAATTGTCAGTTGACATTCCCACAAATTAAAACGTTCAGCAAAATCTGTATACAACTGGGTCATATTATATAATGTAAAATTTAACGATAGTATAGCCTCTTGAATGCGATTATCATTTCTCAAGCGATACTCTAAAGATTTCAATATTGTATTTTGTATTTGTGCAATTTCCAACTAAATAAATAGAAATATTAAATTTTTCTGATTATTTTCATATTATTATTTGAACAAATAAATACATACTTTATCTTCTAAATTTTTCAATAGTCTTCCGTTATGTACTGAATATCCAATTGTATCACTTCTCATACATAAAACAGCACGTGCTAAATATTCAATACGTTCATTTAATGTTATTGATTTGGATTGCATTGTGGCTAAATTTTCTAGAATTTTTGTGGCAGCAGCATGTTCTCCATTTTGTTCATGATATTTCCATAATATATTTGCTAAATATAAATTATCAGGATTACGTGAAACTGAATGTGTTAAGAAATCGCCTAATGATGAATCGGTTATGTTTAACAATTTTGACAATAAATTGTATGATAATAACCATTCATAAACTGTTATATGTAATAATTGATCTTGTGTATTTAATGTCATTGATATAATTTCTTCAATTTGTGCATTTATGGTTTTTTCTTCATCTTCTTTTTGACCACCAAAACCAATTTGACTACTTGCATCCAAAGTTGATGTATAACATTGATCTAACATTAATTTAATTTCTTTATAACAATTTATACGTGCCTTATACGCAACATAACCTTCTTGATCTTCAATTTGTTCATTATTTTTATAAAATTGTATAGCAGCACCATTTGGATCAATTTTATCAGCACATGTTGCTACTATTTCAATAACACCTTGATAGAATTTCAATCCAATAAACTTCGATAAGATAAAAGAAATAAATTATAATTATTGTTGTTATAAAAAATAATATAAAATATCTGATATTGTGATATATAAATTTATGATGTAGAAAAGTATGCAGGTGCTATTATACTACAGGTAAACTTGCATAAGAGAAACCGGAAGAAATCAAAAACAAAAAATAATCTACAGTTTTACCGAATATAATATGTTGAATAATAAGTAATTTTGTAATTTCTCTTCCAATTTTGATCAAATTCGAAATATAATGTTGAGTATATAAACCAATACAATTAACAACTTGCAGGAAACTACTGGGTAACTTGACAATTGCTCATCACAATTTTGTATTTTTAACTGTGTTTTGACAATTATGATACACATGTCAGCATGGTTTAAGTAAAATATTATGAAATCTGTAACAATTTGGTATTTTCTCTTACAATATTGATTAAATTTCGTATTTATGTTTAGAATATTGTATTAACTGTATTTTTATGAATGTCCTAGAAAAATATACACAGGGGAGGTCTTAGGCACATATTATGAAATTCTGTTTGACCATTACTCAAACAATTTTGAAATTGCTCATGTTTTTGAAGACTGTAATGGAATACTATTCTATGGGTGGAATGAAAATTTAAGAATTTGTGTAAGAAAACTGTTTATACAATTTGAACTTAAATACAGAATTTGATAAAAATAACCATTACGATTTATTATGAAAGTTTACAATTGCTATTAAAATCAATGAAGCTGTTACACTATACTGAAATACCATGAAAGTAATTTAAATATAGGTGTATGAGCTATTAGTGAAAGCATTAGTCAATATGATAATAATGCAAATAATAAATTATTTACTTATAAGTAAAATGTTTACCTGTTGACATATACTTGATAATGGAATATTTGGTGCAGCATCTTTACATAATTGTAAAGCTGTGTGAAGGTTTTCTTTTTGTTCTTCTGTATCAGTACATTTTCTGGATAACATTATCAATTCTGTGGCCTACAAATTTTTGTAAATTTTTAAAATTTTATATTATAAATACACCTGATACTACTTACCTTATGTGTTATAGCATCTTCATGACGATATAAATTTGGACAACAATTTCTTAATTTTTTTGAAATTAATCCAACAGTTGCATTATCTGATAAATATGAATTTATTAATGATACAATTAATAGTGCACATGAATCAGCTCTTAATAATATAAGATCTCTAAATGTACTGGTTAACAATACATTTTGTTCATCTTTTGGTAATTGCTCCAATAATTTATGAAATTGGTGGTCACGAAGTATTTGCCATAAACCAATAACTTCACATGTATGTTCTAAAAAATTTAATTAACATTTGAAAATTAAATTATTTTCATTTAAAAACCAAAGCAAAATGTAAATATAAAACTTAATTAAATAGAATAAATTTATGTAAATTATTATTACTTATGAATACAGCCAATGCATTAATTGATTTTTTTTCTTCAGCATATGCATATTCAGTAGTTTGAGTTTGTTGTTGTTGCTGTTGTTGTAATTGCGTAGCGCTAATATTTTGATTAAATTGTGTAAAATTATGTCCTATATTTGAATTATAATTTTGCATATAACCTGAAATATTTATAGATAAAAACAGAATTCATTAAAAAATTTATTAAAGTTATTTTGTGATTATTACTATACCGGATACATTATTTTTTAGTATATAATCAATAAAACCACTTAGTTTAGATAAATTAGATAGAATTTCATCATAATTATGAAGTGTGTTCAAACAATTTCTATTCCATATTGAACGTAATAATCTAGATGCATATAAATATAAACCAGCATGTTTTGCTGAATAGCAAATGTTAGTAGATTCAAAAGGTTGTCGCATAGTCATTGATTGATTTTGAACTATAAAAACATAATTTTATTTATAAATATAATAATAATAATAACAATAAATCAAATCTATATTATTAAAAATTTATAATGTACAAGTTGTAACTATAATTTACGAATAAATACAATAAATTCATACTTGGACTTAATGGAAATTGAGTTTGTTGAAACAAACTTTGTTGAACTGACGAAGCAGCAATCCGTGGAGAAGCAAATGGTGTTGACATAAAATTTTGTGCACTTCGTAATTGTTGTTGTGGGTCTAAATGTTAAATAAAATAGTAATAGATATTACAATAATTTTGTGTATATATAATAATGCAATAAATAAATAATTAATCACAGGTAGTAATGAACATCTGAACTGTTAAGATTAAGAATCAGTTTTACTAGCACTTCGACATAAAACATCTATAGTGATCCTTACCGAATGAATTATACGGGCTACGCTGTCATCACGACATTATATTTTTCCTCGTGTATCCATCCAACCTTGCCGACAAGTTGTGGCGTTTTATTTATGCTGGTGGAAAGCTGTTACCATAAGGTTGGTAAATTGATCATTATGTTAATATATAAGAATTCATCATCATCATCATTGTTAATATGTATGAATAGCGTCCAACACCATATTTTCAAAGATATTAGCTTTTTGTTTCAATATACGTGTATTTGAATTGAGTAATTTTCAATATGAAACATGTTGAACAATTGTTTACATGTGTGTACCAGTGAAATGGCAACCACCTGATTGAATGATGTCCTGTTTTCAAACACAAACGTATATTTAAATATATTTTTATACGTCAAAATGATTCTGATTTAGTGTCGTATACAATAAAGGATATGAGTGTGATCAAAGAAAATTTAAATTTAAAACATAATATACATGATTATGGTACTGGGTTAGAGACCATCGGCCGAATACCCTACGCTCTAACAAAGTGTTGTATGTCATAATATATCCCTACCCTATTGGTATCAAACACCAATAGTTGTTATCTGATAAACCATATCATCTAAACATTGACAAAAAAATTTAGCTATCAATATTCGCATAGAATTTAATTAATATAAGTGATAATTTATATAATATTGACCTCATAATATCCCATCTTATTCCAACTTATTCCTGTTCAATGTTCTGACAGGATCCTCACTAAGCTGGCCTTCTATTGACCATGGACATCTATAAACAGGCCAACTGTTCCATCTATATAATAATATCCACTAATTTAGTTTCTTATGTTACACTTATATAAGGAGTCAAAGGCACGTAACAGAAAACACACTCGTAGGCAAATACAGGGTAATATAATTTTGCAGGTGGTTGCCATTGTTTCATTTATGCTCGTAAAAAAGAATTCCGTTTTTGATAAGTGAAATCAAATTTAATACAGTTAAAGTTTGAATTAATAAAAACTAAGTCAAGTGCTTAAAACCACTCAGTAGCGCAGTTGCATAGCGCCGAAATATATATTATTAATCAAGAAATATAGCGGGTTCAATTCCGCTATTTTTCATAGGAAATTTTTCGGGCTGATGACCCATATAAAAATAATAATACTTTGAAAACATCTATTTTTCGTTAATTGCAGTACAATTGGTAAATAGTTATATACTACCATGTGAAGTAATTTATCAATTTGGCTGCAATGAAATGTTTATTAGATGACATAAAGCTCCACTTGGAGCAATATATGACTTAAAAAAAAAAGAAAAAGCCAAGTGCTGACAATACTGGAAATTCTCTATGACGATTGTATTTGTGCAAATAAGATTGAAGGTGATCGGAAAACATTTAAAAATTTAGTTAGTCACCTCAGGTATTCAAATAATTCCAACAATTTTCTATTTAAGTTTATATTCTTTATGCAACCCGAAATATAATAGACAACAAAAATAACCATATATCATATCATTGAAAAATTACTACTAATTTCACAACATATAAAACATAACAAAAAATTATTTTGAACTTACCAGTAAATGAATTAGCCATATGAAAACCTTGTTGATTAGTAGTTGGTTGATTTGTAGGATACTGTGTACCGAATTTCGGCTCACCACCATATAATAAAAATATTTGTGTCGCCCATTTTGATATTTCTGTTGCTGCATTTGCTGCAGAGTATCTGCAAGCTAATAATACGCTTGTTGCACATGCTTGATGCTCTGATTGTATTTGAAAATAGGCTTTAATAGCTTCATGATGTGGTCCATTACAAGCAATAAGTAATTGCTCTAATAAATCAGTAGGTTGTAGTAATGCTATTATATAAACACCTTGATTGGTTAATAACAGAACTTTATTTTTTTGATCACCAGAAACAGTTCCAATAGATGTTAATGAAGAATTTTTCGAATTCGGTGATTCAGCTATACTCCAAACTTGCCCATTTAATGGTAATAATACAGATGACTCAGCTAAATATTGTCTCCATGGAAAAGGCTCTGAACTTAATGACCATAATAAATCTTGATCCTGTTGTCCTGATTGTACCATTAATAATGTGCCATTATTATAGTAAGCTGAATGTACTTGTCTTGGTTTACCAATTGTTGTATTTGGTGTATATCCTGGTGGTAAACGTACATGCATTAAATACAAATTTTGTGGTTTTCCATTTTCAATTTGCGATGGTGTTGTAGCGCTACCACTAGCATTAGTATTTATTAATGGAATTGTAGAAAAATAAATACGGACACCAGCTTGTGTTATGGCTAATAAATGTAAATTTGGGCTATCGTCAATTGTAAGTGCACATAATGATATGATAGGTTTAAATACAGATATATCTACAGTCCTAAAAGATAAATGTTATATTATATACAGGCTAGTTCCTATATGATACTATAATAATAGTATAAAACTAACTTTAAAACGTTTCCAGCATGAAAAACTATATCGTTTTGCGATATGCGTGCAATACGTTTTGTCGTATAACAATCAACGCCTAAATCCCATGCTTCAATAGCACCTTTTTCCGACAAAGTATATAATAAATGCCTCGAATTATCAACAACAATTTTTGCTATTGAATCAGTTTCCTAAATATAAAATAAAAATAAAAAAAACAAAAACAGAAAGTAAAAATAAAAACAAACCAATTAATTTAATTTAATTTTATGTAAATTTATAATTTTTTTACCGAAAATACTTTTAAAAATCCTGGAATCATATAAGACACTAGTCCTTGTGAATGATTAATTTTTTTACATCGTTTACCAAGCCAATTTGATTCTGCTTGATAACATATTTCATAAAGACATCCATCGCGTCCACCAAGAAATAAACGATTATCATCAGTATCAATAATTGTTGTTATTGCAACACCATCAGTATTTAATATAAATATTGGTTTATTCATTAATTGCATTTCTTCATCAATATTGTTTGATGTTGTTATTGGTGTATTTGTTGAAGAATATACTCTAGGACTCATTGAATTATTTGATCGATTAAATGTTACACCTAATACAACAATTTCAATTGCCGTTGTTAAAATTAAAAGATATTTTACATCTGATATAAAAACACCAGGTTTTGGTTTAACTAAACCAACACTAACTATTAATTGATTTAAACCGTCGAAATATGCAACATCGCGAAATTGTTCATATGTCCAAATCTATAATATTAAAAATTAAGAATCAAATATATTTTTTACTTTTTTTGCAAGATCTACATTGTACTCACATATATATCAGAATCTATAGATAGCCATGCTCGTCCGATTTCAGGAAATAAACCCATCATACAGTGACATTTTATATCTATAATAGATATTAAAAACAAAGTTAATACATAATTTATGATATATATTTAAATTCTAACTGACTCTTAAAATGTTCCAAAATCTCAGGTGGAATCGGTACTTTAGCAACAATTTCTAATTGATTAAGATTTGTAAATCCCATTGAAAGAGTTGCAAGATCTTGATAGTCATAATCATTAAGACCACTAGCCGTTGGCATTCGATGTAATCCAATTCCAGTTACCTGTAAAACGAATAACATATATACATATAAATAATTGAGGTTATATTACCGGCTTTAATAATTTATGTATTTAAATATAGAACATTCTTAAATATGTTATATTATAAATAGATTATAGATATTTGTTATTTTGCATTTATTAATATTATATGTAATTTTACATATAAATTAAATAGGCCGAATCAAAACAAGGCAAATGGCATTTATACTTTATTTTTATGTATACAGCATTAATTATCATAGTATGGAATGACGAGTACTGAAGTTACCGAATATATTTAATGTTATTTATTAAATTATGTAAAAAAGTAGTGTGCAATTTTGAACAAGATATAAATGTATGAATATATATCTACATAATTATAAAAAAAACTTACCTCCATTAGGCTTGGTGATGAGGAATCATATAAATCATGTCTATCCAACATATTGCCTGCATATTCGATTAAATCATATTGTCCCGGCCCCATTACATCGGATATACTCATAATGTGTGAATTATTAATATAATGATAAAACACTTAATATTTTTAACATTAACAAAAGTCTTATGGCTATACCGTAATTACAATAACCATAGCGCGAATGAAAAAACAAAAAAAGCACAATTTATCAAAACCAAATCTAAATTCAACGCCAACAGCATTCCACAAAACCTTGCACTAAACTCAAGTCACATGGTAGAAACACAAAGCCGCTGCGCTCACTCAAAACCTACACCGGAACAACATTTGGAGAGCGTTCAATACACTACAACAACATTTAACGTTACCATTTGTGAGCTATCAAACGTCAAATAATAACAATTGACAAATAATATGCTTATGGTTAGTAAATTAATTAAAAAATTATAAATCACTTTCTTAAATAATAAATAAAATAACTATATAAATATAAATATATTAATAATAAATTTAAAAAAATTAATTTACGTCACCTCGAGCTACGAGTGAGGTTATCGAAAATGTATGTTGAACCCGCTTGCGAATTGTTAGCTTAATAGCCGAAACCGTTGCTGAAACTGTGAAGTTATGACAAATCTTCAAAACCAAATCACAGCACATTACAGAAGCTGTAAAAATTCTAGTAAATTATTTACTGATTAATTAACTGATGATAGAAAAGTAAAAGTATTGTTTTGTTTCATTGATTCATTTTATTGTTTGTTAAAAAATTTTGTTTGGTATTTTTTTTGCCACTTTGGAACGCTTGATTAATCTAAAGCATCTTATTTGCATTTAATTAAGGTAAATTATAAAAATTATTTAACAAATATATAAAAATTATTATATATTTGTTTACATATAGTTTTGTTTGGTGCTATTATTAGAATTATAATTATGCTAACTTAATCACGCTGAACCGACCGATTGATTACATTCATTACTTATTACCTTATTAATATATGATATGGTATGGATGGAATATAACCATTTTATTGGAATTTAATATTATAATTTAATTAAGCTACATTATTTTACTTTTTTTTTCGTCAACATCAAAATTTCATAAATTTTGGAACCATTATGTAGCGCACATCCGAATAACCGAATTACCAAAATAAGGACTAAAGCAATTAGTAAAATAGCTAATTACAAAATATTTGAATTTTTACTATAATGGAATGATATATTATACGAATATTATTCTATTTGCAAACGGTTTAGTTCATGTTCGTAGTTGAACTCTCTAATCTCTAATGTAATCATTTTAACATAACCTAATCGTACATATAGCGTCGAATGTATGAAATTGTATTTAGCTTTTCTAAAACCACTTTTACCACATCGTGAAATTACCAATAATTATTGAATGTTACGATGGTGAATAAAATCAGTGTATAGCAAATTTTTATATTCAAAATTCTTACATTTTATTTGTTCCGAAATGCAACTGGCATAACCACGATGTGCCTGAAAGCATCATGTCAAAGGAAACATGTTGTAGCATCAATCTAATTTCTAAAGACTTATAGTATGAATCACTCAGAACCCAGACCAAACTATTCAAATTAAAATACTTAAAATATAAATGTTATTATATGATTAAGAAAACAATAAAACAAAAAAAAAATATATATTTCACATAATATATAATACTGAAATTAGCTGTATTCATATGATAATTTCTTTGTAATTCGGTTCAGTTAATTTAATATTAATTAAATTTATTATTTCATTGTAGGAAAGAGTATGTTTACTTTTATGTTCAGATAAAAAACACAATATAATTTAATTTAATTATGGATGCAATCGCTAGTGAAAGCTACGTTGCTAATGAAAGTAACGATAATTCGGCCAGTTCAACAAATCATCCAATATTTAACGAATCAGAAATAGCTACTGATGCAGTTACGCCGCCAAATGTTAGTGTTTTAGAATATGGTGATGGCGGCACGTCAACCACTGCGAAATCATCCGTTTGTGTAATAAATATTGATAAAAATGAAACAGCAAATTCAGAAATTATAGAAGAAGACTATAGTAAAGACAGTTCAAATAAAATGAAAGAATCGGTACCTACAATGGATATTGATAAATGTACTATTTCAAGTGAACAATTGACTGTAGATAATATTTCAACCAATGTACAGATAATGGATGTTGATAACCCTGAGACTTCAAGCTTAAAACGATTATGTAATGTAGTGTTAGAGAACAAAAATTCAAGTGAAATAAAACAAGGCGAATCAATAGTAGATATTGATAAGCCTGGATCTTCAAAATCAAGTAACACATTTATTTTAAAAGATAATAGTTCAACGAATGTAAATGACTCTATAGTGGATATTGCTACTGATAACACTACAAACTTATTAAGTATAGGTAAACTAATTTCTGACAATGATTCAAATAAAGTAAAAACAGACGACTTTACAATGGATATCGATCTGTATGAAACTTTAACCATTGAAGAAAAACTTAATTCGAAAAGTAATAATGTGAACTCATTGGATATTATAATGGATGTTAATAAAACGGAGTCTCTTAATGCACAAGTTATAGATAAATTAATTGTAGAAAGTGGTAATAGTGAAGATACATCTAGAAATGTGAAAATATCCGATGCTTTACTACCTGAAAAACAAATAATATTAATAAAGGAACATATTGTTGAACGTAAAACTTGCGATAATAATGTTACTTCTGTTGCTGATGATGATGATGTTCAAATTGTAGATGATTTGCTAATAAATTCAAATGAACATGATAAAACCAAATCAGACGATGTTCCAAGAATTAATGATTCCGAAAATAAGAAAAATATTTTAGATGTCATTATGTTAATTGACAGTGATGATGAAGAGACATTGTTAAAATCAAATGAAACAGAAGGTACAACTATTGTCGATAATAGTGAAACGGGGAAAAAAATAGAAACAGATAAAACACAAGAAGAAACAAATTTAGATACTGTTATTACATTAGATAGTGATGACGAAGATAAACTTTCACCTGAATCGACTTCTTTATCCAATAACACTGAATTAATAGAATCTCAAATATCAACAAATGACACAACAAAAGAAACAAAAAGTGTTAATTTAAAAGAAATTATAACATTAGATGATAGTGAAGATGAAATAAATGACAAAATTGATAATGAAATAATATATGAAGTTCCTAAAGCATTTCAGAATACTGTTGTAGAAGGTATTAATTTACAAAATTCAATTATACTTGATATTTTAAAACCTAATAATAATAATAATGCAAAATTGATAGATAAAAATTCTTCAAATAATTTAGATACCAATAATATAAACATAAATGAAGTAAATAATCTTAATAAAGTTACTACCAATCCGGAATCAATTCCTAATGAAATATCTTGTGTAAATAACAATAAAGAAAATGAAGATATTGAGATGATAGATATATCTCAAGATGTTGCTGAAGATTTAGATATGCCGATAGAAAAAAAATCATATGATGCAGTAGTCGATAAAGGTATTGATTTCATATAAGTTACATTAGTTAAAATAACGTTTACACTTAACTGTATAATATTCGATATATATTCCAGTATAACAAAATACATAATAATTTTGTTGCACACTAATTTTATTTATAAACAGTACAGCAATACAAATTTAATTAGTGACTCAAAATCAGTCATATTAGTGTTGAATGCATTATTTGTATATTAAAAGGTTTCTTTGTTATAAATTTGTATTGAATTGCAGATCAATAAAGTGTTTGCAATTTTGCTGCATTTTTTTCTTAATACTGTTTGTTGATCAAACGTTTTTATACAATTTTTGTTTTATACTTTTGCTACACACGTCACTTTCTTGTAATATATTATTAGTAATCATATGAAATGCATGTTGATTACATTCAACAGTTTTTATTAAAAACAAATATTTAGCTGTGAATTTTACTAATAATTGACTAGCACAAAGCATACCATATAAACGTAGCCATATTAAGTGTATAAAGCAACTCATTTTATTTATTCTATTGTATTTAATATTTGTAAATTATATATTATTTTATTTTTAAGATGCAGAATTAAAAGATAATGAAGTAACAACTAAAGCAAATGAACCCTTAACATTGGAAAATAATACAGTTAATAATTCAAGTAAACAAGAATATACAAATGAAAATATTTCTGAAAAACGTACAAAACAAGCAATTGCATTGAAACAAATTAAAAAAGAATGTATTAACTTTGAATGCAAAAAACAATCAAATGAATATATGAATGCTCCATTATTTATTTTGAGTTATTTTAACGTGCCGCGGAAGACTGATCGAAATCAATATGTTTGCAATGATTGTTTTGATGAAGCAATAATAAAATATGAAAGTTTTTGTAGTAGTTTAATCAATCATAAACCGATTTTAAATGACGATTTACCAAAAAAGGCAGAGTTAGTTGAAATTTTAGATAGTAGTGATGAAGATGATGACGATCAAAAAACTGTATTAAATGATATGGATTTAAATACTGTTCCAATAGAAGTTTCAAATACATTTGAATCAAATTTCGAAGAACTTTTATCAAAAACATTAAAAAAAATTAAAATTGCTGATCAGATGGAGTTGGCCACAGATATACTTAAACAAAAAGTTGATAGTAATAAAAAGCTATCAGAACAAATAAAATTGCAAATAAGGCAAATACAACATCATGGTGATAGAATGTACACAGAATTAAATTTACATGGTAATAATGTTTATGAAGAATTACCCCCGCTTGATTTAAATACTGGAAAGGCTGTTCAAATGTCAGGACCATTATATCCGCCAGTTGGAAAACTAGAATATCCACCACTTAATACTGTAAGTTTATATTATGCAGTACGCTTACGGTTATTAAGTGTTTGGGCACCATGTAAAGTTGTAGAACAATTAGAAGCACCCGGGGTAAGTTTCCTTTAGTTTTCTTTGTGTTTCTTATTATTTTGAAATATTCAAATTCACTCTAACACATTTCGTTACGCAGGTAAGCACAAAAGGATATAAAGTGAAATTTTTTCGTCAAACGGGTGGAGTTATGCAAAAAGTTGTTCCTGGTAATAATATTGCATATGGAACAATACCATCCGTCAAACTATCAATTGGTATGTATTATCAAAACTATTTACTAATCTCCAATCAATTCTGATAACTATTATTCAATAGTACGTTATGACATCATAATGTCATGTATCACTGCGCCATTGAGCTATAATAAATTAATAGTTAAACACATTACACATGGGCTAATTACCCATATAAAATTAATATATATTAATGAAATGGCAATCATAACACATCGGTACATTTAGCTTTAAATATTAATATATAAAAAAAAATGTAGTATTTGAACTGTGATGGGTCTTTTCATTTTCTATTTTACTAATATCACACTTTATACGATTATGTGTAACTCTCCTACTGAACTAACCGACATAACGTAAATTGGGTATAAGCGCTTTTTTTATTCTCGCTGTTGCTGTGGGCATCTACTCAGTTGATTAAATGTTACAAAGCAAATTTTGATGGTATAACAATTTACACAGAGTAACTTAAATCAAGTGCAGATAATAGTGAATTTGATTTACGCTGCCATTGGCAATTCATGTAACAAACATAAAAAGGAAGTGTGCAAGTTACACAGAAAACACGGTTTAGGTAAAACAAACATATCTCCTTTACATTACATACACAATTTGGAAAAATGGCCAGGCATTTCTTTTTACACAGTCTCTCATATACGTTGTAAAAGTGTCTGTCGTGAGTAGATATGCTTGTGGTTGTACAAATCAAACAAAATCTTTCACTGTTCAGCGTGTAGATGACAAACAGTATATTATTTATTATAAATTTTCATATTGTAGGTGTAAGAGTAATAGCCACGTACATTGATCCAATGAATACAAAATTGAATCGTACAGCATTTTATCCTGGAATTATAGCAGAACCATTAATAGCATATAATAACTATAGATATTTAGTATTTTTTGATGATGGTTATACACAATATGTTACACCAGATAATGTACGTGTTGTATGTGAACAATCAAAATATGTATGGAAAGATGTATACCCTCCGGCTGCTTCATTTATTGAAAATTATCTAATGCAGTATGCTACAACTCGTCCAATGGTTATAGCTAAAGTAGGGGCTCGTGCAGTTATTGAATATCAAAATAAGTGGATATACGCTACAATGGCGCAAATAGATGCTAGTTTAGTACAAATGCACTTTGATCGAGAGAAAAAATACGAATGGATGTATCGAGGTTCAACTCGATTTGCATTATTATATCGAGAAAAAAAAAATTTGCCGCCCAATCATTTGTCAAGAAGAAATCTTGTATATTTGCCACTAAGTGATGAAGAGCGTTTGCAACAACCTTTAGAAAATCAACAATTGCTACGAAATATTCAGGAAAAAGCTTCAGTGAAACAACAAAAGGATTGTGCTAGAGAACAGCACCTACAACAACAACAGCAACAGCAACAACAACAACAACAACAAAAAGAAAAACAACAAAAAGAGAACCAGAAAAATCAATTATATCAGAAACAATTAATATTGCAACAACAAAAGCAACAGCAGCAAAAACAACAATTGCAACAGCAGCAACTTAAAATGCAACAGCAGTTAAGGTTTAAACAGCAAATGCAGCAACAACAGCAACAACAACAACAGCAACAACAACTACAACTACAGAAACAAACTTCACATCATGAAATAAAACGATCTGTTGCTAAAAAAAGTACAGTTACTTTAGCAACGCATCAGCAACCGCAACAGCAAGCAAGACACAGTGGACCCCAGAAGGGTCAACCGCATCAAGCAACACGTTTAAATAATTCAGTAATTTATGTTGAAGATAATAATGCACCAAGGGGTAAAGTTGTTTATTACACAGCTAAAAAACATATTGCTCCGCGTCAATATGTTAAACATAATTGTGATCCAAATTGCCTTTATGCTATAAAGCACAATTTGTCAGTGTACAATTTATTAGCAAAACCATTACTTTCGGGATGGGAACGTATAGTATGCAAAAATAATAAAAAAAAAAAAAATGTATTATATCGTGCGCCATGTGGGCGCCGATTGCGAAATATGAAAGAATTGCATACTTATTTACGATTAACGAAATGTTCTTTGAATGTTGATAATTTTGATTTCGATCCAGTAACTCATTGCTTAGCAGAATATGTTGTTGATAATTGCATTTATCGGAACAATGTTAGTATATTTTATTTGTATTTTTATTTAAAAACAAAATAGTACATATACACTATAATATACAAATATAATATATAAAAATTCACATTCGATTTTTTCGAATATATTTGTATTTTATATTGTATTGTGTTAGTGTATATAAGATTAAAAATTTACGGGAAACGAAACAATTCACATTTATTTGTTCAATTGTAGCAAAATGCATATGATACATATGTGTTAAGTAATTTTATGAAAAATAATAATTTTTTTTAAGTTCGTTAATACAGCTAGAACGGTAATACATTACCGAAATTTAAATTAAATTAACTTGAACGAAAATTTAAATTGAACTTAATTATGAACATATAAAATACAAATTATGATTCGCATTCACGATTATTAAAAAACTTAAATCAATCCTATTGGCCAGACTACAGAAATATTGGCGATGCTATATATTTTCCACATAGAGACCAACAAAATTTTTGAGAACTTAATTTTTTAAATTTAGATATCTCCAAAATGTTCATGTTTTTTCCTATACCATTACATTACATTAAGTTTTTAGAACATTATAAATTTTGAATTTTAATTTATTTTTAAAAAATAAAAAATAAATTAATTAAAGCGTAGAAAATTTTGATAAAAAAGGCCGTATAGTTTGATCGAAAAAAGAATATATCAATTGAAAATAAATAATTAATTTATGGATATTTTATAGGATTTATCTGATGGTATTGAAAATATGCCTGTTCAATGTGTTAATTACTATGATTTATCAACACCACCACCATGTATTTATTCAACAACTCGAATACCAAACGAAGGTGTAGATTTAAATTTAGATGAAGACTTTTTATGTGCCTGTGATTGTACTGACAATTGTTTTGTAAGTTAAATAAATTTTTTATTTTAAAAATGATTACGATAAAGATTAATACTTTATATTAACTAAATGTATGTGTGTGTGTGTGGTTTTTGTGTATTTATATATTTTATACATATAGGATAAAAAAAAATGTCAATGCTGGCAATTAACAATTAGCGGGGCCAAGTATTCAAATCCAAATTTGACAGCAGAGAATATTGGATATGTGCATAAACGTTTAGCAGATCCGGTACCAACTGGTATTTATGAATGCAATTCAAGATGTAAGTGTACAAAAATGTGTTTAAATCGTGTTGTTCAGCATCCATTACAAACAAAGTTACAAGTTTTTAAAACTGTTAATCGCGGCTGGGGCTTACGTTGTCTCAATGATATACCAAAAGGAAATTTTGTTTGTATTTATACCGGTGATTTGTTAACGGAACAAAATGCAAATGAAGCTGGTGATAATTTTGGTGATGAATATTTTGCGGAATTGGATTATATTGAAGTTGTTGAAACTTTAAAAGAAGGATTTGAACACGATGCACCAAATGATGATGATGATGATGAAGAAGATAATCGAAATGCGGGGAAAAAGAAACAAAATAAAAGAGATTCAGATGACGATGAATTTGTTAGTAAAACTGCTATTGCAGGTGAACGATGTGTTAGAACACGTTATCAAACAAGACATTCTACAGATAATTCACAAACTGAAGAAAAATCTAGTACAAACAGTACTAAATCGAAAGATAGAAAAAAAGCTGATGATATTTTAATATCGGATGAAGACGAGGAACGACAGCCAATTAATTTTGCACCAGCTTCTTCAATGATGGCATATGACAATGATGATGAACCTACAACTACTAAATATAAATCTGTACGAAAACTTTTTGGTAAAGATGAATTTTGTTTTGTTATGGATGCAAAAAAAACTGGTAATATTGGTAGATACTTTAATGTGAGTATTATATGTATATTTGTTTGTATTTTAATTTAAATATTAATTTTATATAATTATTAATTTTAATTATTTTTTTTTATGTTATTTAGCATTCATGTGCCCCAAATTTATTTGTTCAAAATGTATTTGTTGATACTCATGATTTACGATTTCCATGGGTGGCATTTTTTTCATTGTCACATATACGTGCTGGAACAGAATTAACTTGGAATTATAATTATGATGTTGGAAGTGTTCCTGGTAAAGTATTATATTGTGAATGTAAAGCTGCAAATTGCCGTGGTAGATTACTTTAAGTATATTTATCCTATAACAATATGTTTAGAGAGTGTATCTGCTTCTTGCAAAATGAGCACGTATTATGTATTATTAATATTTTGCGTTATTTTCACATATGTATAGAACTTATATTTAATTGTTAAGCGATTGGAGTATGAATTAATAATTAATTTAAATTAGCTCGACCATTATTGTATCTATTTCAGATACATTTTCAGTGTGCACATTACTTTAATTTTTATACAATCTTTTATAATTATTTTTTTTTCAATTTTAGTGAACTGACATATTTCGAATTAATTATATATATATAGTTTTACGTTTTTAGGTTTATTTAATTTTTATATATAAGGGCAAACACAAAGCGGTTGATATTGTGTCCACCATTCCTACTAGTTTCAGCTTTTGGTCAAAATCACATAGGTTTTCACTTTAGTGTCACAAGATACACTAAAATTAGTAGCAAACCCGGCATAATATCAACTTACTATAGTAACGAAAAATTTAGTTTTTGTTTTTATTTATATTTATAGTGTATATTGATCGATTTTACTGTAATATAAAATTAATTTACCATATAAATTTCATTCAAGCTTTGTCATTTACTTGTAGAATGCACAAATTATATATGACTTTGTTTTTCCATCGGGAAAGATTTATTCTGTTAAGAGTAACTATCTGGGTAATGTTACGATGAAAATACGCTAGGTTCATCGATATATCTTTACCTAACATGCCTCCATCATAACATTACCGAGTTGTTATTACCCGCGTTATATATATCAATAGAAACAAGGTATATGTATTATTTTAAATAGTTAAAATAATAATAATATTAATATTTAATAATAATAAATAATTGTAATTGTAATGTAATGGTTTTTTTTGTACAAGCTGAATTACTTCTTATTGATTTTATATCAATAAATTAATTATCTATAAAACAACTACTCTAGTTATTCAAATAAAAAACATTATCCAATTTAAGACCAACCTTTTAACGTAATTTGTTTATTTTTTTTTTTCAGTATTTTGCTTTCACACATCAATATTAATTTTAAAAAAATACGGAATTAGGTAAAGACACGCAATATATTCACCTAAAGTAAAAAAAGGGCATTATAGATTTAATTAAATTTAACTTAAGATATTTATAATATCTAATAACATAAGGTTAGTTTCCCTTCCATTTGTGACACTAAATGAGGTAAAATAATGATTTAAATGACGTTTCTTAACTTCAGAAGTTTAAGTTAATATATCGTCTGTGGTCCCATAATAAATTGGAGTGGATTATAAAAACACAAAAGCAAATATTAAATTTTCTCAAATCCATTTTATTTATTCAAAATAATCTCCATCATCTGGTATACATCGATTTGCACATTCAACGAGTGAATCAAATGGCTTTTTTAAGTCTGTGATTGGAATACTGTTGAAAATGGTGGTCGTTTCTTTTTGAACGTCTTCAACTTATGCATGACGACTTCCTTTCATAGCCAAATGAAGTTTTCGGAATAGAAAATAGTCACAAGGAACTAAATCTGGCGAATACGGTGAATGTTGAACCAACAAACATTGATTTTTTAGTTAAAAAATCTGTGAATATTGATGAACGATGTGAAGGTAAATTTTCATCTCCAACTGTCTGGTTCTCTATATTCAGGACGAAAACGACGAATAAGAATTAGTAAACGCTTCAATACATCTAAGTAATGCTTAGCATTAGCCGTTAAACCAGTTAGAAGAAACTATGAATAATTCCTTTGGCATCGTAAACAGAAATCCGCATTGTTTTGATTTTTGACTTCATTAAACGAGATTGTTTTAGATTTTCTTCGTCTGGTGACCGCCATTCAACACTTTGACTTTTGATTAATGGATCATATTGAAAGCACTATGTCTTATTACCAGTAACAATCGATTTCAAGAAGTTTTTAACAGTTCGAGCGAATTGAATATGTTTCCAATGCTCAATTAGGTGCAATTTTTGATCATCTGTTAACCGATGTTGAACCTTAACATCCGTAGACCAATTTTTTTCAGTTAAGTTTTGCCATGAATTGTATACCTAGGTCCATTTCCATGAATCTGGTTGAAGATTTCTTGCAACCTTTTACGAAATCAAGTACTTATTCAATGTTTACTTCGCACTTCATATGGTCGATCTGAATGTTTATAATCATCATTAACATCTTCTCAAACTATATATATATTTAAGCATTTGTGAACTTTCTGTATCTATGTTACCATTCAATAACAACAAAATTAATTTTTAATTTTTGTTTTTAATACATTTTTCCGCCCACAACAACAACTATATCTTTTGTTATATTTTCATTTTCATTTCTACTGAATGTAATATGTTGTGAACTTTTGACAGTTTGTTGAAATTCGTTTACAGAACATCTCACAAAAAACTTAAGAGCTGGCGCTACGTGTTCTATGCTTTACAGACAAGAAGGTAATTTACAGACGATACAGACAACATTTTGTCAAGACTGTCAATAGTGTCAAAAGAAAAATTGAAAAATAAGAACAAGCTAAGCTACCTAATAGCTGGTAATTTAATTTTTCCTACGAAGAAAAGCAATAAATATCAATTTAATTATATTTAAAATTTATAAATCGAGTTTAATTTTAATATAAAAGGTATAAATAAATATTTATTATAAAAAACTATAAAAAATATTCGTAAAATACAAGAAGTTTGGTGTTATTTGGATCTAATTTCCAGGAAATCACAATGGCTGAAGATTTTGATGTTGAAGCCATGTTGGAAGCTCCATATAAAAATAATGTAAGTAAAGAGAGTTTTTTTTTTTTTTCATTTAAATATATATAATGGAAAAAATATCAAATTGAAAGGTATATTATAATTTATGTAAAAACTTTATTAATTAAGTATTGTATAACTTAATTTATAGTTAATTATAAAAAAAAAAAAAATATGAAAAAAATTGCACTCAAATATCCTCGTTTTACATTTATAGACTTGTTGATAAACCAGCAACAACATCGACCGAACACCACAGAGGTACTTAATTAGTTTAAAAATTAAAAAAAAAAGAATAACAAAAAACATATAAAAAAAAAAATAAAAAGAATTAAAGTTTAACAGATAATAGAAAAATAAATTGACTCTGGATTTTTTTTTTTAATTTTTGGTTAATTTTATAATATATGTTGAACAAACAATAACCTCGAAAACTTTAATTTATAATTAAATAGATATAATAATTTCTGAACACCTTATTTTGATTTCATGAAGTAATTTACAGAAAGTTTTTTTTTTTTAATTATAAATATTAATTAAATATTTTTTTTTTCTTTTGTTAGTTATTCTATCTAAATTTTCACTCCGAATAAATAATGAAATATTCAATCCATTTGACCAGGGTTTCCCACATACATAAACAAACGAACAAACTACTTTTTTTTTTTTTTATTATTATTGATGTTTTATTTTACGTTTTGACGTCGTATTATTTGGTTTTATAGATACTTTGGTGGATGCAAGATGCAACCATATCGCTGTTTATCATGTTCAACTTATATGGTACAATATATAAATACAAATAAATAAATAAAATCTTAAATTTTGAATTGATTTTTGTAATTTTTTCAGAAATATTTCATTAAACAAAAATAAAAAGTTATTTTTTTGGTGTATTAAATATCTTAGTATAGATTATAGAAAATGGTAATGCAAACGTAATTTACATTATGGGTATATCCTTTGAACAAGTTGATATAATTTAATTTATTTTTTTTTTTCATTTACAATAGATTCAGCAAGAGAGTGTCTTTAATTTTTCATAATTTTGAAGTTTATTCGTATAAAATTTTTTAGTATTTATCACTAACAAAAAAGGTACCCATACGTATATTTTTTTTTTCAAGCTAACATTTTACAGAATTTAACCCGTAGAAGTGTAAAAATATATGCAATTTAATAATTTGTATTATTTAATTATTCAAATTTGAATAACAATTACAAATGTAAATTGTTATTCAAATTAAATGTTAAATTCTTTCCATTTAAATCGATAATTGTAACATAATGTTATACATTTTATGGCTTTAGTTGCCGTTATTAAAATCTAGAGCCACAAACATACAATTCAAAAATTGTAAATACCATGTAACTAAAAAAATTAATTAAACTATAAAAAGAACAAAACAACTTATTATTCGTGCGTATGAGCAAAACATAAATACTATAATTATAATAACAATAATTCATTATTCTTTTTATTGCGCGTATCCAGCCGTATATATAAACATAAATATCCTTTTTTATTTTCAAAATCAATTACTTCGGAGTTAAATTTTATATAATATTATTTTACTATTTCCAGAAGTTTCTTACTACTCTTGAACATGCTTATTTTCTGATAAAAAAAATGAATGTCGTATAATTTGTATCCATCTACAAGCCCACTAGATTTCATTAATATGGAATAGAGACTGTTGGGGATACCTGCCTTGTAAGTAATTAATATATAAACAATGAAATAATAATATATAACCATAACAATTTATAGATTTAGTAAATATTGTTGCTAAACTAAATTCATTTATACGAGCCGAACCGATATCATTTTTTTGTATGAAATCTATACAAATATTGTGTTACATACATCGTGCTTATCCGCAATTTACGACCAATCTGTGTAACCCCACAAATTTCAAGTGAATGCACAGAAAAATTAAATTTTGTATTTCAAAACCCAAATTTTTTAAATTCTAAAATATTTGTTGTTTCACAGTTGATTTGTATGCAGAAGATTGCCATAAATATTATACACATTGACAAACAATTAAATAGGATAATTTTTGAAATAGTAGTTATATTAACATCGAAGTTGTACCAAATGTATTGCTTAATAAATTTCAAATAAAGTTTCCGTAATTACAACTTTCGGAAATATTACTCAATTAATGAAATTCTTGTTTTCTCTACAAATATTGAAAAATTAAATATATTTTAAGTATTACTTGGTATACTTTGAAATTAATACAACATAGTTTTTGCCACTAGATACTTGTTTCATTTCTAATACTCGTTTACAAAAAAATGCAATTTCATTGGATATTTCACCGGAAAAGATGTGGTTTCAATTGATAGTTAATAATAATTTATACTCACTTTCTACACTTTAGCCTTATCGTCAGCACATATACTCATTCTATGGGGAAAATGTTCAACGTATTTGGAATAACATTAGAACAAACGACAATAATTTGTATACATTTTTAAGAATATCTATGAAACTTGCCAAATGACTTTTTTTTCGAATCGGCTGTGACAACATTGCCCAGTATTTTAAAAGGTATAATACAATTCCATATGGTTCATTTAATTTTAATATATATTATATTATTATAGTACTCCAAATAAAATAAACTAACGATTTCGTTGTATATAGGCGATTATTTATATCTGCATAATTAAGAAAATCAAAACATATGTATAAATAATAATATTTTCAGATGTAAAAATTAAGCTATGAAGTCTAAAAGAATTCATATTCCGTCCGTGATAACTGATAAAACCGGATCGCAACCTGCGCAAATTTTACATAATAATGAGAATTGAACTGTGAAACAATTGCATATAAATTATTTCTGTATATTTTACGTGTTCAATGACCATATAATAAATAAGTAAACGGATTAAATTGTCACTATTGCGTCCTAAAGTGCAGGTAAATTACAATCGTTGACCAGTTGGTTATCATGTACTATTGTTATTTTGTGTTAAATTTTCTTGATTAAAACAAATTGTAAACGCCGCATTCAGCGTTCACTAAATCACAAATTATCAAGAAAACAAAGGCATACCAAGTACATAACATGTACATATGTTTATAATGTACATTCAATAACGAATATTATTAATTTTACGTTTTTAAGGGAATAAGGGAATGAGATATATACTTGTATATTTAATAACCATTAAAATAACAAACATATTTTTCTATAAACAATTGATTTTATTTTCATTAAAAATTATTATTATTATTACCCTTTCCATATGATTACGTATTATCAATTCAAAATGATATGCAGCAATATTTATTATTTTTTATTTATTTAATTTTACCTTTACTAAATTGAAAAAAAAAAAAAAAAAATAATAAAAATTAAAAAATAAAAAAAAATTAAATACCTAATCACAATCACAAAAAGCGAAAGGAAAATGTATAAATAATAATAATTTAAAATATTGCTCAGTATCAACTAAGAATTAAATTTCAATAGATTATTGGTTAAAATTCAGGTTTTCTCACGCGTCTATCTTTTGCAGAAATTCATTTTTGACTTTTTTTTGCAATGTATTGTAATTATTGTGTGAACACATGGTCCTCATATTTTGGCTAGATAAAATATTAAACGGAGAATTACGGTAAGTTTGGTACATCCCAAAATATTTAAAAAGAAATTCAACCATGAAATATTTTCCACAGAGGAAAAAATAATTTATTGATTGATTGATTGTTTACAATGAGTTATATCACAATTAAAAATTGATTATTAAGAAACAAAAAAAATAAATAAATATTGTAAGAATTATTCAAATAATAATAATAATAATAATAATAAGAAAATATCTCATTGCAAATAACATATTAATATATAATTTTATTCCATTTGTTCCTATAATATAATTATTCCTATTCTCCTTTTTTACACCAAATTTATATAGACGACTGTTATAAGTGTGTGAGAGTATCCGTCAGGCAACAAACTGGAATACATTTTTTTTGTCACTAATAGCATAATTTTAAAAGAAAAACACATGTACACAGTTATTTGTAAAATCGAGTGCAAAAAAATAGATTAATATATATAATAATTCTACTTAAATTGTAAGATTGCTGGAGAAGTTTCAGCCGTAAAATTAAAAATAGTTATTATTTCTAATTGAAAATAATTCATACTTAAAAAATAATTTGTTTAAAAACAATAAACTAATTTATTTGATTACTTTGCGTTCCTGCTGTTGTTTGGTATTTTTTTCTTCTGCCATTATGATTACATCGTTTGAATCATCTTATACGCAATATTATTTATTGCGATTATGTATACTTGCATCAAAATGTCTATGGCTACTATTAGGACGATGGTAATTTATCACCACAAGGAATACGTAATGGTAAAAGAAGAGATGGTGGTCGCCGAAAGTCGCGGTAAATATAATTTATTGAATATGTGTATGGGTAAATAAATAATTACTAACAAATCTTTATTTATATTTATTTTAGAAGCACGTCAAGGGATGGTGAAGGCGGTTCTAGAAGTAAACGACGGTCGTCACGTGATGGAGACCGTAGAGATGGCGGAAAAGATGACAGAGAACATCGTGATCGAAGAGACCGAGGCGAGAGAGGTGATCGCGGCGATAGAGGAGATCGTGTCGATAGAGGTGATCGTGTCGATCGTGGTGATAGAGGAGATCGTGTAGATAGAGGTGACCGTGTGGATAGAGTAGATCGTGATAGAGAACGCGATCATAGACATAAATCACCGGATCGTCGAGCCGTGGACAAACGTCGAAGTAGTAAATCTAGAGAACGTAAAGGTAGTCGTTCACGTGATAAACGTAGAAGTCGGTCAAAGGATAAAAGACGACGTAGTCGATCACGAAATCGTCGCAGTAGATCACGTGAGCGACGTCGTTCTCGATCACAACGTAGACGTTCACCTCCATTAATAAGACGTAAATCTAGATCACCTCCACCACCAACAAGAAGGTTTGTTTTTCTATTTTATTTTTTCATTTTTTTTGTGTAATTTTTCATTCTTGTTATAATAAAAATTTAAATTTTAGACGACGTTCACATTCGCCTAATCGACCATTTCGCCGTGGTCGTACACCACCAAATGGTTTAGGTGATCGTTCACCACCAGTAGATTTAAGTCCCGAGGAGCGTGATGCTCGAACAGTATTTTGTATGCAATTATCACAACGGATACGTGCTCGAGACTTGGAAGAGTTTTTCTCAAGTGTGGGTAAAGTACGTGATGTTAGATTAATTACATGTAATAAAACAAAAAGGTTTAAAGGCATAGCATATATAGAATTTAAGGACCCGGAATCGGTACCATTGGTAAAATATGTTTGTTTTAATAATATTTGAAACATAATCAAGTAATATACTAAGTTTCTTTTTTTTATTAGGCATTAGGTTTATCTGGACAAAAATTATTAGGTGTACCAATTTGTGTACAACATACACAAGCTGAAAAAAATCGTATGGCAAATGCAGTTCCAAATTTAACACCTAAAAACCATGTTGGACCGATGCGTTTATATGTTGGTTCATTACATTTTGATATTACAGAGGATATGCTTAAAGGTATATTTGAACCATTCGGTAAAATAGATACAATACAGTTGATTATAGATCCGGAAACAAATCGATCAAAGGGATATGGTTTTATAACAGTAAGTATATATATATATATATATTATTGTATACATAAATGATTTACACAATCCGAATATTTTCAATGTTTTAAAATATAAAAAATAAAATCCAGGTTGAACAAGATATGATAAATCCGATATTCATGCTAACAATGAGCAGACTCTGATCAATCAAATTAATATAAAATATATACAATTAAGTTAATTAAATTTTAAAATTGAATTGAAAAAAATGGTAAATCTGGATAATAGAATTTAACATTGTTATCATTTGTAACTTTGTTAGTTTATGTTTATCAACGAAAAAAAAATTTTGAAAAGATGATGTTATATGTTATATATTAGATGCTATATTTAAAGATTAGCAGCCACCATTATAAAAAGTGTAATGGAAGCAAGAAAACATGTAATTTTCGATAATTTGTAAATTGTTATATGCTATCATTGCGAAGTAATTTACCAAAGCTAGATTTTGACTGTAATGAATATCTTGCAGATGACGTAGGGTTCACTTGGGGTATCTTGACTTGATAATGAATTACAAATTAAAATTACTCACTTGTTTAAGATGGTTTAAACATACTGTCAGATATTTTCCGATAGATTTGTTTTAAAAATCATAATATAATATGCATTGTTTTTTCTGATTGTATGTAAAATTATAATGGGAAAATTCTATTACTTATTTGCCTAATTAAAATAAGAATTTTTTTTTACTCATATTTTCTATTTAGGTGTAAAATTTGTTTAGTTAGAGGATCGATTTTATTTTTTATAGTAAAATTTCAATTAATATTATGTTATTGAGAAATGTACTTCTTATTCATATTCGTACTGAAACGCATTTCAATTTATTTAAATTAATTTATATATTATTTTATTTTTAATTTAGTTTCATAATGCAGACGATGCAAAAAAGGCTTTAGAACAATTGAATGGTTTTGAATTAGCTGGAAGACCGATGAAAGTTGGTAATGTAACAGAACGTTTAGATGTAAATACAAATGCATCATTAGACACAGACGAAATGGATCGTACGGGTATTGATTTAGGTGCAACTGGACGTTTACAACTAATGTTTAAATTAGCCGAAGGTGCCGGTTTAACTGTACCACAAGCAGCAGCAAATGCACTATTGGCAACCGCACCACAACCACCACCGAAAGTACCTGAACAACAATCGATACCATCAATTGCCACACAATGTTTTTTACTATCAAACATGTTTGATCCAATGACTGAAACAAATCCAACATGGGATATTGAAATACGTGATGATGTTATTGAAGAATGTAAAAAACATGGTGGCGTATTACATGTTTATGTTGATCAAACATCGCAAGGAAATGTTTATGTAAAATGTCCGAATATAGCAACAGCTGTATTAGCTGTAAATGCGTTACATGGTCGTTGGTTTGCCGGACGTATAATAACAGCTGCATATGTCCCATTAGCTAACTATCATTCACTATTTCCGGATGCATTAACAGCTCAAATACACTTAAATACAACAAGAAAATAATGAATATATAAATGTTGATAAGTTTTAATTTTATAATCTTTTATTTGCTAAAATTATTTTCATAATACACTATTTTGGAAATTTAAACAACAAAATGGAAAATTATAGAATAGAAAATAAAAAAAAAACAAAATTAAGTCTGTCATTTAAATTGTTGTTTCTTTTTTTTTTCTTTTATATTATATAATTATTTCTTCTTTTTATTTTATTTTTTCAATTAGTGGAAAACAATATTTTCCATTTCAATTTTTTTTATGTAGTATTAATAATTAATGTACATACTTAGAAATAAACAAAAAATTAATTTGAAATATTAAATTTAGAAATCTTTATTTAAGTGATATTATATACTATTTATTGTAATATCTTATATGTTCTCCGTCTGTTTGATTATTTAAATGAGAACAAAATAAAATTAATTTGTATATGTGAAATTGCTTTCGATTGAATAATATAATATATCAAGAGAAATTATTATCAAAGACACAAAATAAATTCCAGATTAAAATAAAATGAAGAAGAAAAAAAAAATCCAAGTTTCAAATATACGAAAAAACATTATAAACTTATAATAACTAAGCACTATACTCAATGGCATAGGTGGCAGATACGATAGTTTTTTTGCTCTATGTTTTGTCGGTGGTTCAACACACAACATATGTTTGTTAACAAAGACGCGTAGAAAAGAAATATCATTTCAATCATTTGTTCAGTTGTTAGTGAATGTTAACCATTAATTGTGTAGGACTACGTTTGAATATACCAATCGCAAACAGTTTTTTGATAGAGTAGATGTGTTCAAAATATTATTAAAATTAATGTACCAATAAATAAACAATAAAAATGCATTGAAAGAAAATATTTGAAAGTGTTATAGGTTACATGCAGTCGGATTTATGTGAGAGAATCATAGTTCAAAGGTTTTGGAACAATTGCACAACGGTTATTAAATAAAAAAAAATCTTGTATATAGTTGTTTTACTTCAGTTTAAAGTTCGAGAGCCCATAATTGGTTTTTTGGAAAACCCTTTATAATATAAAATTGCGAAATATAAAAAATAGCATTTTCCATCAATTTTTTTTTTTTTTTTTTTAATAAAGTGAATTTAATCAGAACGCAATTGAAATTGTACATGATATACAATTGGGTACTGTTTAATATAGAAATAAATAATACAAATAGTCAAATATATAGAGTAGACTAACTAACTAACTACATATGTATTTATTAAAATATGTATAAAAAAATATGTTTTAATAAAAAATGACTCACCAGCACAGCAAAATAACCATATAATAGGCAACAGATGAAGATGCAGTATACTTTTTGGATAATGTCCAGTATGTATTTTACATATGAGATATGTAAGTAAATGTATTAATTTACACAAATACCGATTACCGATACCGACACTGACCCGACACATATAAATTACAGATAACAAAAATAAAAAATTAATTTTAATTTATTAGGAAAATTATAATTCAATATTTAAATATTAAATTGTATGATTTCCATGATATCACACACACGCACAGAATTGATTTTTTTTTTTTCTTTTTACATAAAGAAAAAATGATCTTTTTTATTTTTCTTATCATTACACAAAAATTGAACATGAAATACATTCGAATAAGAATAATTACTTTATTACATTACATTTATATATTATTAATTATAGAAAATATAAAATAAATAAAAACATATTTAATGATATAAAATGCACAACGAAATGACAGCCTCAAAAAATGCTCAAAAAAATTGCATAATTGCTTTTATTTTTTACACACGCACAATATAACAGTAATAATACAATAAACAAGAAACAACTATTGTAATTATATCTAATATATATTGAAACACTAATTTATTATTAAATTTACCGTATGATTTATTAAAATTATATATTTTTTACAATTCACTTACTTTTTTTATACGAATTTATTGCGACGCAATCTTAAAACGTGTACAAATAAAACTAAAATCATGGAATTCAATAATTCAATGCAATGCATTATATAGAAAATAAAAACAATTGAACATATTTTTTTTTTCTTATTTTTTTTTTTCTTATTATTATTTTTTCCTTGTCATACCTTTGTTAAATTTAAATATTAAATTATTATTTTTAACGATTTTTTCAAATATTTTTATATTACTTTATTTTATACAGGGAAATAGTAATTATTTTTTTGTTATCAAATAAAATTATTATATAAAATTTATTGAATTTTTAGGTGATGTTTAAGACATGGTATAATTTATTTTTATTCTTCTAGGATAATTATCACACGCAGTGACGCTGTGGGAATCGTTCATATGGTAATCGGTCGTAAATATTGTGTATTAATCAACATTTTCAGCTACAGTTACATTGTTAATACTGATTGCTGTTTGAATTGTGTCAATTTATAATAATTTATGTACATCTGTTCATTTTCAAATGAAATTTGTCGAATAAAGTGTAATTACAGTCAATCAAATCTGTAGAATACGCTAAAATTTAAATAGCAATAAATTGTTTTTGGCGAAAATCAAAGTCTAATTCCAAGTATCTTAATGTTGTTTCGGTTCAATTAGGAATTAATTCATGCCCCATTTTCTCTGTTGTTTGTAGTAATTGAAGTGATTTGAAAATGTTAATTCTAATTCCGTTCCTGTTGTCAATTTGTGTATACCACTTCGAGTATTCTTTTTGTAGACGGAGCGGTAGCATGTGTGTACTGTTAACATGTGTGTGGTCAACGAAACTTCTAAAATTAATTTTTTATTACTTATTTGTTGCATTGCTGTAACTTTTAAAACATTTAATAAAATAAAACATATGCATTTGGTATTTTTATATTTAAATTTAGTAAAATTGAATATGAATTAAGTATATAAAGAAAATATTTCCATTAAATTTTCGAAGTGAATACGATCTCCTTACTCAAATAATTTACAAATTTGTTGGTGGTGTTGATTTAAGATATACAAAAACATAATATTTATATATGTTATAAACTCTATATACAAATTTTATAGCTAAAGTATGAAAAAATTACTTATTAATTTTAATTCGACATTTTCTTAAAATATTTATTATAATAATAATTATTATTATACTTAAAAATAGAATGCATTTATAATAATTATGCAAATATGTAATATTATTTTGACAATTTTATCTAAGAATAAAAAAAAATGATTTGTGCATTATTATTTTATATCACACCAGAAAATTTTTTGTAGTAATGAATGATGTGTGTGCTGGTGTATGTAAAGTATATATAATATAGATAGATTTTATAAAATAAAAACTATTTTTAATTATATTTTTTAGGTTTTTTTGTTTTCTATCATTTAAACACTTTTTCCAGTCATTTATTTATTATTGATTAAAATATTCGTAATTGTTTTTTTTACTGCACAAAACTATTTTTTCATATTTTTAATTCTTATTCAAATGGGGTACTAAACATATTTATATTTAAATCTTCAAATGATGTTGTACCACTTTGATCAAGCATCGTTAACATTTCTGTTAATTCTTGTCCTTGTGGTTGTCCTTGCATATTACCGGCTGATACCACAGATACAGCATTATGATTAACTGATCCACTTGTACCAGGACCTGGATCTGTTGATTGTGATGTATTTTGCCATCCCCACATACCTACTTTTACATTTAAAATTAATAAAATTATTTGTATAAATAAATACAATAATAATAATAATAATAATAATAATAATAATAATAATAATAATAATAATAATAATAATAATAATAATAATAATAATAATAATAATAATAATAATAATAATAATAATAATAATAATAATAATAATAATAATAATAATAATAATAATAATATTAAATAATAGTTTACCGATGGATGTTGATACATTTATATTGAAATGAGCAAAATTTTCTAGTATTTCTTGTACTGAAAATTACTCGTTTGAGAATTATCATTGGTTCGTTTATGAAATGCAAATATGATTGAAAATAACCAATGTTAGACGGTATTCAGATATTAACAATACACAACAATATGGCTAATCACACAAATATAAAAATATTTTAATTACAGAAAACATAATTGCAAATCAATGGATAAAATTGTTTATACTTTTATGTTAGCTCTAATGAATGTTTAGTGGATTTGCTGATGATGTGATATTGTGAATAATTATAACTTCCGACGGACTAGTTTATTGGTTTGGCAAATAAGTGATTGTGTATTTTTTATGAAAAAAATGGAACGAAATAATTTTATTTAGTAATGTATTGTCCATTTTGATCGATAACCTTATGCCATGTTTTTGACAACTAAATGGTGCCTTGTTCATAAAAATTCTGCAAAAAACTGTACCAGGTATGTTTTGATTCATCGTCATTATAGAAATTCTTATCATTTAAGAAGTTTTATAATAAATGATAATATGATGGATGTGGTAACAACTACCAATCAAGCTGCAATAATTTTTTCTGGAGTGACCAAAAATCTGTGTGGTCTATTTTAACATAATACCTTTTCGATTTGCCAATTCTGGTCGCTTTTCATGAATAGTTTTGTTCAGTTTAGTTATTTGTTGAATGTAAATATATGAATTGATTGTTTGGTGGCGTGGTAAATTTCACAAGAGACAGTTGTAATCCCAACAAATTGATAACGTTTGTTGATGAATATCAGATTTGAATGTTTTTTGCGTTGGTTCATCTTGCTCCACGATTTTTGGATTGGATTTACATTATTGTTTCAAAATTGTATCATTATTGTTACGTTTTCTGTTTCATAAACAATCTTAAACAATTATATATAAATATCAAATAGATTCACGCTTTGACCATAATACAATTTCCAATATAAATATGATATGAAATAACATAAATAAATAAGTATAATATCAAAAATGTATAATCACCTGGATTATTTTGTGTAGGATTTGGTGTGTGATACGATGTCTGTCGTGAATTCCCAGCGCTCAATTGGGTATATATTGGTCCACTTGGTGATCTTGACGGGCTTACTTGATTATATTGATAGCTTTCACTTACAGGTTGCTAATTAATAAAGTATAAAATTTGGAAATATAAACAATTAATACCTAACCCCAACGCATTTATAATTATAGGTGTACAAGCCGTCGTTTTTCTTTTTATTTAAGAAGTGCAAGTTTATTTTGAAAAACTGTAAATAATTTTTTATTAAATGTAATTTCCATTTTTTCCTGTTTTAAATACCATAAAAAAATGTTTTATCTCTTTTCATGTGATCCAAGCATCCACGCCTTCATAATTGTTGAAGATTTGTTAAAATAGTTCATGTGCCATTAATCTGAACAAGTAGTGATATAATGGAACAACATATCGCTAATAACATCTGGGGTAAGACGTACCACGTAAGTTATTCCTATGTTTCTTTGACAATAATGATAATTTAACAAAATCTTCAACAATTCAAAAAAAATCACACTATTTAGATCTCATCAAATACAGCAAAGCCTTCTTCCCATGGATATTGCGTGTACGATTTTACTATTTACCCAAGATTAGCCAAATTTTTTAGATCCTTGAGGATAGTCAAAATAATTCTATTGTTCATTACAAGTGACAAAAATAAGCAAAAACGACTTTCTTTGCTGTTTTTCAATCAAAATTTTACAACTGATGTGGTTTTTTGGTTTTCATTTTCCTTTCGCATCACTCAATTTTGCCTTTAAATTTATCCATTACGTTTAAGCGATAAGCGATTGATTATCGCGAGTAACATTTAACTGATATGTCAATTGTTGTTGTGTATGTTGGTGTCTACGTTCAATTTAATTCTTTCAAGTCGGAATCTTCGATTTTTTTCTATTTTTTTCCGTACCCGTCATTCACATTAAAATCATAGCATATGTATAGTTGAAAAAATCACTATCTGCAAATTCTTTCAAATAAAGCAATATAAACTTCTGCCACAAGTAAATCGATGACATTCCGCATTATTTATCCTTAATTGAAACATAAAAGTAATATGTCTTGCAATTTTAGCTCTTAACACATAATACTAAATAGAAAAAGAGGATAAAGAAGACGTAACCAACTTTCAGATGAATATAACATCATACCCAGAGACTAGGGCAGTTGTGAACCGCTACGTCATACTGGTACACCTATTATACACGTATATCTGTTCAAAAGTAGAGTACATAACTGAAAAAAAACAAATTATTTGGCAAATGTTTTGAATTGACAAACACATTGTTACAATAAAAGTCTTTACTGTTTTCGTAACTGAAATATACAGAAATAATTTGCATTATTACTTTTTCCTTTCAATATAGTGATTATTTCAAGAAATATGCTTAAATAATTTTTTTTTTTTCAGTTTTGTACTTATTTTTGAACATTACTGTAGCTCTGCTAGGATTTTTATGTATTACCTGTCGCAAAGTCCATGCTGAAGCTGTGGGTGTCGGTGATGTTGTATTATTTTTTGGAACACGTCCTAACACAGAATTTGATGCCACTGATGCACCTGAACCAGGTGAACCATATCTATTTAAAACAAAATGCTAAATTAGATATTTGTCGTTTGGAATAACATTTATTATTAATAAATAAATAAAATTATAAATAATTACCCAATTGGTGGTGGTGTAGGTTCATAACCATATGTTACCGTATTATGTGTACTATTAGGACGTTGTATATTATTTTGTGGAATATGAGGTATTAGTCCATGTGGATTGTATACATCTAAATAATATACAATTATAAAAAAATAATGAAATTTAATTTTTTATACACTTCCAATTCATTTTAAAATTTAAATATACTAACTTGATGTTGCTACATTTTGGTTATCACGTCTTCCACCACCACTATTTTGTAACGTAAAATCAATACCAGGAGTTTGATAAACATGTTGCTGCTGATGTTGCTGCTGTTGTTGTTGATGTTGATGTTGTTGATGTTGTTGTTGAAGGTGTTGATGCTGTTGTTGTTGATGCTGTTGTTGTTGTTGTTGGTGTTGTTGCTGTTGATGTTGTTGTTGTTGTTGTTGCTGCTGCTGCTGCTGCTGTTGTTGTTGTTGCACCTGTTGTTGTTGCTGCTGCTGATGTTGCTGCTGCTGCTGCTGTTGGTGATGTTGTTGATGTTGATGTTGTTGCTGATGTTGTTGTTGTTGTTGTTGTTGTTGCTGTTGTTGTTGTTGTTGTTGTTGTTGTTGTTGTTCGGTACATTCAGGTATTGCATTTTCTTGACCAGTATGTAATGTTTTTCCAGAAGTGTTTGTACACACAATGTATTCGACCTCATCGGTATATGGATTTAAAAATGCATAGGCTTGTGTTCGCAACCATATAAATTCACGATTTTTTGCACGAAATCGATACATTAACGAAAACATTTGTCCTTTCTGTTTTAATACTTGTTCAAAACTATCTTTCATATGAACTTGATCTTCAGGATGGAAAAAATCGTAACAAGTTTTACTCAATAATTCAGTTGGATTGTAACCAAGAACATTCATAACACGTTGATCAACAAATGTGAATTTTCCATCGATTGCATGACGTGATATAAATTCTGTTTGACTATTTGCACCAGCTAAATCCGAAGAATTTGCTGTTGATGTAACTTGTAAACGACCGATTGCAACTAAACAACAATGGGAATGCATATCTTCATCTTGATTACGATCCATTTGTACATTAGGAAACATTTCAGTTGGTGGCCAATTTTTAATGTAACCCGTACAATGTACAACAGCATAGTTAATACCATCTCGTGACGGCCCTAATGAATTTCTTTGTTTCAAACGATTCAAATGTCCAGCAACCATATTATCAGAATTCACATTACCAACTTTCATACGACATATAAATCCACGTCTTGATCCCATACATAATCGCATTGAAGCTATATATATAAAAAATAATATATATAATAAATTTTTAATAAAACATTATCAATTTGTTCTACAAATTATGATTTTCATGTATGTTAACAAAATCTTACATTGATGACCATCTTTTTTTACTGTTCCCGTTTTTAAATCTAATATACGTCCGGAATTTGGTGGGTCTTGCGTTGACAATTGTTCACGAACTTTATCTCTATCATCTGGATGTATACTATCGAATAAACACGAACCATACCAATCATTTTGAGTATAATTTAAAACTGGTGTTACTGAATCCGATACATATATAATACGTCCGGAATCACATGATACAACAAATAGAAACCCATCAGCTGCTTCTAATATTAAATGTTTAAGTTCTTGATCGGTTAAAAATGAAGGTTTGTACGTTCCATCAGTGCTCGTATTTCCCGTACCTGTAATCGTAATAAAACCATTTTAATAATATTTATTGTTGCGGATAACTCTATAACAATTCAGTATAAAATTAAAAATATTAATATTATTACAATTATGCTAATACATAATTATGTTTTTAATAAAACCCGATCGAGTATATAAAACTGATAAATTATAATTCGATATAATGTAACTCATTTCCATCGGCAGCTAGAACTTGCAATAATCGTCAGCTCAAATTTGCAATAAATGAAATGTTTATTTAAAGGATTAAGAAAAACTAAAACTTTTGTAAAAGTATGCCGTGCCGTTGGAGTTAATAGTATTAATAGTAAAGTTAATAATGTATATAGTGACAGAACGGCGGTATGATTACTGATCAGTAATAGGTTTTAAATAATTCTAAAATTTATATAAATAATATAATAATTATTTAATAAACAATAGGTATATAATTATTAGATTTCTGTCATTGAATTGCAGAGAATAAATGATTGAATAATTTTTATTTATTTTTTTATATACAAACGCTATTTTATGCGTATTATTTATTATATGAATTTAATTAAATATTCAAATAAAATAACAGAACTGACCCTAATTGCATTTATTATAATATGTACATGTATAAACGCAAAAAATAAATCATATTTTCATTATAACAATCATTTCAATTCATCATATTTATATGATTTATCACCCCTATTCTCTATATTAAATATTATATAAATATAATAGCAATCAAACTTTGATGTCTTCATTAAAATACCAGCACGAATAAGTATTTAATTTCTTTCTTTATTTTTGGTTATTTTGTTTCATTAACCCTTTGTCCGACCAGACTATATTTAATTTTTATTGTACTGTATGTTAAGTGAATAAGGAAGGAAAGAAGGGCAGGTTTGTTACAAAAGTTTTTGTAATCAGTATTGTTTATTAGTTTGGTGGATTGTTTACCTTATTAAATTATTTGCAATGAAAAGAGAACTTATTTCAATTTCAATCACCACATCGAAAAGTAACAATTCCAACTATATAACAACAGCGGGACGTTAACAATAAATACCCATCAACTATCCATCATATAGCAAAATTATTGCAATAAATAAAAAGAAATTATAATGGTTTTTTAGTATAACTTTATAAAAAATTTTTAACTTTTTATAACAATTGAACATAAAATATAATTGAAATAAATAATTTTTATTTCTCTGTTATTTTATTATCATTTTATTTTATAGTTTTTTTATTTATATAATAATAATATTATTAGTATACACATACACAGTGAGTCACGCGGTCATTTTTGATCGATATGCTAGTATTTTGCATTTATAGACTTCCTATCGCATCCACAATTTGATTTGTGTTATAATTTGAAACCATATTTTGTTTCATATCTTTACAATTCTATTTTTATAACTATAATTGTACAATATTTAGTTATTTAAAAAATTAATTTAATTAATGGTGCAGTTAAAATATGCCTATATATTTAAGACATAGTTATAGAATGGTCAGTCAACGGATATCAATCAGGTGGAAAATTTATGGAGCTATGTGCGCGCATTTGGAGATATAATATATTTAACCAGCAAGTTGTAAACAAGCAGTATATTCAATATTAAAAGTAAAATATGTGGTTTCAAAACAAATAAATACTATATCATAGAGATTTTCAATAATTTGTTCTGTTACACATTTGGTATAAATAAATTATTATTTGTTATTATACCAAACGTAAAACATTATTTTCGGTAAAGCAGACATGCCTCAAGTTTATATTGAAGACGCAAACTTTTCAATCCTTGTATATAGAGATGTTCTGTTCGTATATAGAAGACTGAGAAAAGTTTAATATATATCGAATTGGACATTACATTTATAAGCACATAAGTGTAATTGTTCAAAAGTGAGTGTGATTCACTGTATCTTATATTGTAATTATTTTTTTATTTTAGTATTTTCTCATATATTTAAAAATGCAGGATTTTTATGTTTATATATGGTCACGAATAAATTTTGTTACTTGAATACTAAGTAAATAACAATGGAAAATCAAAATTCAAAATAAAAAAAAAAATTAACTTAAATAAAAAATAAATAAATATATATTTTTTTTATTTAAAATAATCTACTCTTGATGGTAAAACAAAGGTATACTTGGGACAAAAATTTGAAATTTATTTTCTACTTTACTAATATCTCAAAGAGAATTATATATTGGTTTATTTATGATTGTACGTAGCTGCAATGTTAATATTATGAAAAATTAATGTAACATATACCACAGATGTATAACTCTCCTTTGTATAACACTCTGTTAATTGTAGTGGTACCGTGTTAGAATAAACTTGAATGCCATATACAATTTTGAAGAATTATTATTTCATATGGACACTAAAACCTTATTTATTATATTGAATAAATAAAAATTAAAAAAAGTAGTAGTTATTGTTATTTATTATAACTTTTGTATATGTTTATCAATTTTTATACATAGTCTCACAAAACAATTTCATACAAAATTTCTATGGAATGTGTGAATTTTCTATATAGAAAATTTCCAGAAACTGTACGAAATATTGGTATTTTGTAATCGAATTTTAAATTTCGTAAATTTGTATATACTTGATGTGAAATATATGAGTATTTGAATATTTCAGCTACAGTTAAATGGATGGGATAACAACAAAAAAAATTTCACCAACAACATCTAATTTTCCGTTGTAAAATAACAGAGTTAGACATAATCAATGTTGTTATCGTTTGATGACTACGTATACATTCTGGTGTCATTAAAAGAAATAATGTAATTTTGTAAGAATACACATATTTTTTAAAAATCATATATTATTTGAGACAATTGGTTTGTGTATTTTTAGAATCATTAAATAAACTATATGGATTTAAAAAAAAAATCATATGTGCAAAGGATAAGTAGATTCGTTTGGAATTCAATAGAACAATTTAACATTTGAGAAACAGCCATTTTAAATATATCAGAACCAAGAAAATATGCGTTGTACCCCCATCATCTTAAATGCCATTTTAAATAGATCAGAACCAAGAAAATATGCGTTGTACCCTCATCATAACGATTAATTACTAATATTTTATAATTTAATAGTCATTTTACATAGATAGATATAATTATATGCTATAAAATTGATAGTCATTAGAAAAATTACATTTATATTAATTTAATTTAAATATTAAAATTATATTTTATATAATTTTATTTGTTGCATGTTATCTTTTAAATTATGTGGCTAATATTTTCCCTATGGATTACCTTATATATTTTGCATTTGTACATTTTGCATATTCCTACTTCTTCTCTCTGTATATATATTTTTCATATAATATACAGGGTTGTTCATTAAGGGCGCACAAACTAAAATTTAAAATAAAACAGCCGCACAATTTAAACTGATATTCATGTGTATGTCACGTTGACATCATGTGTTAGAGTTTATATGTCGTTACGGATCTCGGCGATAGTGTAACATTTCAAAATTCAAATATATCGCATAAATGTTGTGTAAAGTTCGTTGTTGTCCATAATGGAAAACCCTTTATTATTACATTACATTTATGTATATGTATATGCGATTATAATAATCAAAACTTTATTTTAGTGTTAAATGTACTTATCATCTTTTATCGTACATTTATAATATATATTATAATATATTATCATATGAATGTAAATTATGTATAGATATACTATATGTGGTATATTTATTATATATTGTACATATAATAATAATATATAAATATATTATATAGGAATATATACGTAAATATATATAGTTATATTATTATATAAACATAATTATTATAGAGAGGTATATCTACTTAAAATATAGTATATATAATTTTACCTCTAGGGGCGCTTTTTATACACATATCTTCTTAAGACGAAATAACTTTTTTGCTACTTTATACTAAAGTTTGTATAAAGATTTTCACATGGTTACAGTAGCTATATAGCTTCAGAGAAAATTATATATATAATATACATACATTTATTATATACAACTTTACTATATATACATCTTCTCGCGTAAATAAAACGTGTGTCAGATATATAATAATATTAAATTTCATATATGGTATACATACACATATTTAATTTTTATTATCATATAATATTTAGACTTTTAGCGGAATGTGTAGCATATAAATAAACTTTTTTTATTTTTTATATGATTATATTATGTATTAATTATTATTTAATTTTGCATATAAATTATATAAATTATAAATTTATTTAATCTTCAATTTGATTTATATAATTACAAAATATTATATATTAAGTAAACTATGCGTAATTGTAAGAGTATATATTATTATAAAATTATTATTTCAATCCTTGTACGTATATAATACAGTATAAAGTCAAGTCTTCTATACATTTATTTAAAGTTATTTTCTTAATTCCTCAGATCGATTACACTTGTTTTACACGGTGGTCACAATCATATGTTATGGTTCTGGTGGCCTATATATAGGTTATGCTTTAATACTGGTCGAAAATAGCTATATATAAATAATAGTACAAAGGATACTATATGAAAATCAATTACGGAGGCGGTTATATATGTATGTAGATGTACCACCACCACAACTATCGCACTAGTGGTTTTTTTTTCAATTTAAATTTTCTGGAACAAATTTTTTAAACAATCTGTGGCTGTAGCGAATAATGAATATAATTTACACGAATCGAAGGATGGAACAATGGTCAATTTCTATAAAAGTAAATTTACCAAAACTCTATCTGCTGCAGAAATGGATGTCATACACCTGAGATCGAATTTCGATACACCCAGTTTTAACAAAAAAAAATAAATAATTCTAAATTAATGTCCAATGCAGATGGGACTTGATAAGTATAAATAGAACGCTATCTACTGCGGGTAATATGTTGAAACCTGGACGGCTTCTCGTCAGGTGTTTTCAATATTGTATGGCAATAATAACTATGGGGATTATATATTAATGCTAAGAGAAAAATCTGATTAAAAAATGTAAAAAATGCGTTTGGTCACAAGTTCCAAATCCATTGTAGGCATTCTATGTTGTAAGAATATCGACAATTCACTTTTTATGTAAATAATTATTCCGTTCGTATATGCGTTATTTATATTATTAATGCAAACATTTGTAAACATATAGGTAGATATTTAATATAAAGAAAAGATAATTATCTTATTTATTAACTTAACGTATATAAATGAAACAAAATTAACACAATAAAATTTATGAATCAGTAAATCGGTATACTACACCTATCTATAAAACATAGTACAATAATGATAATGATATATATGATTCCCAGATATTTTATATGCAGATTGTACATCAAGTGTATGTCTATTGTTTGTACGATATATAATACAAGAAACATAATATAATTGATAATAATATATAAATAATTGCTATTTATTTATTTTTAATAATGTGAATTAATTATATAGCAATAATTTTCATAGAATTATTATAAATTATATATAAAAAATAATATATTTAATTAGAAATTAAAATAAACATTTTCTTGTGTCTGTAATCTATATTATTATTAATGGTATTGTATAAGTATAACTATATATCATTCAGCAAATACCTTTGTAATTGTATACAAAGTGAAGGTAATGGCGTGAAAAACTCATTCGCTGATATTTATTCTCTGTTGTATAGAAATACCAATTGGAATGCTTTATTTCCTTAAGTTGTTGCCGCTTATTTATACACCAGCTTATTTTTACCAAAATAAACCTTATTTTATTCAACCATTCAAGTATGCCATGCGTAAAATCTATATTGTGTAACATTTATATCCATAATTTTTCAATTAGGTTAAATTCAGACGATTGTGCATACCACACAATAACGCCTAACTGATTATGATTAATCACTGTTTGTATAATAAAATATTGTGTATTTTCGATATATAGTAAAACATAATTACACCCGCATATACTAAACTTTATTGTCTTAGAAGTTTGACGTGTTTGAAATGATGTACATGGTGATTTTCTTATATATTGTTTATAATGAAATAAAATAAAATACTTTGTCACACTATGTAATTCCAAAGAATATTGCGTCATTTAGACATCGGTCAATCTTTATGTTCTTTAGCGTATTTTGGTGTCATTTATCATTTGTGTTCTTGTCTATTACTGTGGAACTACTTATGTATAGAAATGTTTCTTAATTTGCATCGTAAATATATTATACGTTTCGACGAGTATTATAGAGTTTTGAGTATACGATAATATTTTAATAAATTTTGCTGTGACCATTTTAACAGACACAATCGAAAATCAAAATAAATTACTATTGAATAAATATGTGACGAACATAAATTGTCCTATTCTCTTTCTAAATTTATTTTAATTTTTAGAAAATATTTCCCTTTCATATATTTTATTTCATTTAAAATAATTTGCTATACTGCTATTTTATTTATTTTTTTCATTATATTACAATGTACAAAATTAAAAACACAAGAAATGTCGTATATTAAAATAATAAGTCAACTAAATTTTTGGATTTTGCCAGAAGGTACACACTTTATTGACATGCACATGACTGTATTTATATTATAATATATAAGTAAAAATAAAAAATAATAGTAATAATAAAATATGTCTTTTTTTTTTTTTTGTTTTAGTAAAAAAAGTAAATAAAATCACAAACAACATCATATTTTAGATTTTTTTCTGAATATGTAACTTCTTGTACACACAACATATTTCGTATATATGATAATATGCTGAAGTTGATGAATTTTACATATATTCAAATTCAAATGTACATTCATTTTTTTATTTTTATTATATATTTTGCTGAATGAAAAACAAAAAATCAGTTAACTCTACAACAATACAGTTGCGTTGTTATATATTGTATATATGTAATAAAATTATATATTTCGTATATATATGCTATTTACCGGATGCCAAAATAATTCCTGATTAGAATAAATAATTAGGATGCTTGACATACACATACACAAGAGAAAAAAAAAAAATAAATAAAATAAAAATCCAACTTATAATATGTGCGTTAAAATGCTTTGATAAATACTTATGTATGGTATATGTATAGATGTAAGTATATATAAATAACATACATTTGCATATACAAGTATATTTTTTATCTATATGATATGGTGTCGGACTTTTTAGTTTAAGGTCTTAGACTACAAATTATGTATGTTATGTATAATAATAATAATGTACAAATATAAATTATTGGTATAGAAGAATACAAAATGTAATTCATTCAATGTATATATTTATGTATGCTTTAGAATGTTTATAGGGTATATAAAAATACATAAATATTGTATGGATATAATAATAATGGTTTATGGTTTTTCAAGCCGTTTTTTTTACTATATTAGATTTAATGAGATAATTTGGAAATTTTGACAATCATAAAAATTCGATTTAATTTCATATATGAGAAGGAACGCATAATATAATTTATTTATTCATACATACATATCATACAACGTACAACATTTAATATTACTCATCCACGTAGTCATCAAATACACAGCCTACATTTAATAATTATTTAAATTTATATATGGTTTATTTTATAATAACTTTTAAGCGGTTGTATATATATATATATATATACAAGGTGTTCACGAGTGTAGTGTGTCTTTAAAAATAAAAATAAAATACTTAATTCACAAATTAATTAGTTGTGATATACATTTTTTTCATAACTTACAATCAATTTCGTACAAAAATAATAATTAACAAATAAGAAACTATATATTATTTAAAAATTTTCACTATGGAAAAATTTCTGTTTTCATTAGCATTTGAGGTCATAGATTCGTTACCATTTCTTCTATTAAATAACATAGTGTGTATATATTGGAAATTTAATTGGTTTGTCTAAATGTTAATAGGTATATACTATGTGCTATTTGTAGGTAAGAAAGCTGGCCCGATTATTCATTCGCAATAACATATATACTATAAAAATTGCGGGGTTACACTTATTTTAATTTAATTTTTATAAAATAAATTATTGTTCTGGTAAAGTTTCATCTGCAAGATTCAAACGAAAGTCAATTTTTACAAAAATAATATTTTTAAAATAGAAATATTTCTTATTTTCTATATGTGTATTTTTCTTCGATGTTAATTTTAAGCAGGAAGAATTTAAACGAATCGACATCAAATTAAAAATAAAATTATATATGATTTAATATTTATAAAGTTTACTCAATATTATAGATAAATGTTCTTATACTCCCTATATTCATTCATAATAATACAGATTTTGTTATTTATATATATATATATAGGTATATATGAAAATTGTTACTAATTATATAATTATGCATAACTATATAAGTATACATATTATAATAATAATAATAATAATAACAGAAATGGAAATTTAAAACTTTACATTCATAAAATAATTAAAATAATATACATAAAAACTATTATTTTTATTAGTTAGCAACATTATTTGCATCAATATTAACTTTCGTTGATACATATAATGAATATACGTATATAAATTAGTACGGAGTGCATTTTAAATTTTATTTTATATATATATCAATATATATAGTTAATATTTATCCATATTTCATATATAATTTCATATATACATATTTCTATATAAATGTATTTTAAATACAAAAATGTATATACCATACAGAAGCTCACCTAATATTTTAAACACCCAGGTGAAGCTTATATGGCATCATCTATCAGACATTCTCATTGAATGTGAGTATATATAATGTATATACCCATTAATTGTAATTATTAGTTGTTTTTTTAATTTCATTATTTTTATTTAGTTAGCTCATAATGCTGTGTGTGCAGACATTATTAATCTATATATGAAATCTTCGTGCGGAATGTAAAAATTAAATGTTCATATATTATTAATTAATTATCAATCTATATGCGTATATGAACATCAAAGTGAGTAACTGTACGGTTGTATACAATAAAACAACATTGTTGCAAAATGGATTTATATTTTATGTATTTAGGTATACACTAAAATTACAAACAAATGCATTACTCTCTATATGTGTCCATATGGAAATGGGAAAACGTATATTATTAATATTGTATTTCTATATCGCTTATAGTTATAATGTATATATATATATAATAAACAATAATAATATTAATTATTATGATGTCATATTTTATTATGACACATTTCTTTACACATTTATTACAATAAATCGTCATCCTAATATTATAGAGGTATATGAGCCGTGGTCAAAAAGTAATTTGCTATTACACATTACCGTTGTTGTCGTATTCATATATGGTAGATAGGAACAATGTGGTTTGTTCACCAAAAACAGCATGAAATCCAGAAATGATAATAAAAATCTATGCCCATGATATCGTTTAGAATGAAAAAAAAAATACCATTAGATAGCTGCTGCCGTATTTGTTCAAAATCTTGATAGGAATGATGTTTCTGAGATAAATTTTTGCGTACGATAATACATATGGATGTTCTGAGAATCACACAAGTGAGATTATAGTAAATTGAAAATATTTATAGATAAAAAAAATGTCTAAATAATATTTGTGTTGATTGAATATATATATATATGATATTGATGATATTTATTTATAGAGATGTCATTATATGGATGAGTATATAGTTCCTATAAGAATGTTCAGATAAATCGATAGCAGGGCTTATTTTATTATTATATATATATTTATATATATATATTATCTATATCGTAGATATTACATATAGTATAAATTTGATTCTTTAATTGTTACAGCTTACATATACATAAATAGTATACATGGTCATAATAATAGTTATATAGTCAAGTTAACAAACATAATATTATACATAAAGTAACTATAATATGTACACATAATGTTAATTATATTAACGTGAACTAAAAAATTATCTGATGAAACTTGCACGGTTTTCTTACAAAAAATTCATTACAATATATATGGATATAATTGTTTATGTATAGGTACACTTATATATTATAAATAGCAAAAACTATATCAGCATAAGTATAGCATATATATGTAATTAAATATCAGACAACGCTAAAGTTCTTATATTGTTATGCTCGCATATATGTTTTCATTGTATACTATGCTGTAATATTGGTAGTAAATACTACAGGTAACCTATATATATATATATATATATATATAATCGTATAAATTTATACGTATATAAAGTGTATATTAATAAAATGCAAGTACAAAACATACATATTTCAAAAAAATTACAAAGTTTGAAATTATTATGCGGACATACAAAAAAAATTAAAAAAATATGTACAAGTATTTTATATATAAATAATTAATAATTAAATGCATAAATATAATATACGCCGTATATAAATATTATTTAGTTTAGTTCGCACCCACATTTTTTTCATCATATATAATTTATGCCGTCAAGAATATTTTTTTCCGCATATATCAAAATTAAGGAACAATGCTATTTGGATAATATTTGGTAGCAATTGATGGTGATGCAGAAAGTAATACATATATATAAGAAATAGAATAAGCAAGGCGTAGAATTCTATTTCAAAGCCAAACCCCTGGCGAGAGATGAAGACTTTGGATGAAAACAGAACAAGATCACCAATAAAGGTAAAATACATAACATAAAACATAAAACATATATTAATATAAATGAATTAAAGAAATATGTAGATGTACATGTGTTTGTGTACAGGACATACTCGTGTACACATAAACATTCCATTATTTATAATTTAAATTGAATCACCCTATTCCTTTTTTTTCCGCAATGTTATTTGCAAAATAAAATAAAATATAGTGTATATATACGAGTATAGTATAAGTATAAATGAAATTTAAAGAATTTTTAATTTACACTATATATGAATGGTTAAATTTATGCGAAATTACTTTGGTATGAGATATTCTGCTGCTTCTGTTATTTTATATTGCATATATATATATATATTATATAGTTAAACATATATAATACATGCATTACATTAAAATATTATTTTATTATATACGTTATTATAACAGATTCGAAAAGTTTTCGGAATTTATGTGTCCAAATAAGAAAACAATTGATTGTTTCCATTAAGTCTGCCAAATATCTTTATTCTTTATATTAGCCTTCATCTGTGGTTATAAATGGGTGAGTGGTGGCGGTTATGACCATTGCTAAATATTATTAGATAATTGTGTTTAATTTTAAAATATTTCACAATATTAGCTGTACTTAAATATATTTTGCATTTCGAGAACTTTTGGAATGACTCGCGCATATATACGTTGCGAGTAATAAGAACTATTTACAAAATTTTATAACAAGGAATAGAAGTTATCTTTATTAAATTCCTTTAGAATTGATTAAACTTATTCTATTATATAGCCTTTTAAGTTATGTATGTGGTTGTGAACAAATATGGTTTTTGGCTATTTATACCTTTTAAGTACCCTAAACACACACACACGTTCGTTAACTTCTACTAAAAAATAATAATAAATATATACACAAACATTTTCACATATAAACATTTTTATGAAGAAAATATATAATTCATAATGTGTAAAATATAAATATATTATATTAAAAGTAGATTGTGTGTTGCGAGTTATGGTTGCGTTAATGTAGAGCATAGAGCTGTAATTTTGTTTAAAAATGTAGTGTTCCAAAAATATCTTGTTTATATACAAAGTTTAAAAATTAACAACGCTGCTGAAATAGCGAAAATATGTGTGTCACAAAATTTTTATAATTTATATAGCACAATTTACCTATGAAAAAAGCCAGAAAAAAATCTTAAAGATTCTGGAATTAATTCAAATAATGTAATTATACAGTAAATACATAAATGCGTCATATTATTATAGCATAAAGTAGTTAAATACGTAAATTGATAAATATAAGTTTAATTATATATTTAAGAAAAGGGGAAAATCATTTTTATTTCCTTATATATATTAATATTATCGCATGTTATTATATATTTTTATTTGTAACATAATTTTCTCGTTTATTTCTTATATAATATATTAAAGACGAATTAAGTGAAGTGAAAAGCTCATGATGACTATAGGTTTTGTGCAAAATTTGGTGTATATATGGTATATAGCATCAAAGTCCCTATCTTTCTTATTATTTTTTACTTCTCTTTTAATAATTTAAAAAAAAAAACTCATAATTCTTGGGTATATAAAAGTCACTATCAAAAGTTTAATTTTTTTTTACCCCAATTTCTTTTCCTTATATACTCTCGTATTAAATACTAAATATTTTAACATATATAATATATACACGTACATATATATTTAATTACAAACACTCAAACATAAATATTTATGTATTGTATATGTTGTCGAGATAAAAAAAAATGTGTATAATTTGTGTTATTTTATTATACATATTTTTTTATCATTGTATTCGAAATTCCGGTACTCTATATATATATATCGCGGTATCCTCATATATTTTCAACTCCCTTATTCTACAATTTTATTTCTATATAATATTTTGTTTGTTTGTATGTATTTAATTATTTATGTGGTATAGTATATAGCTCCCTTAAAATAGGATTTGTATATAGCAAATGAAAAAAAAAAAATTAGATTTTTATGTGTCTATCTATACATAACATATACATATATAATAACTATATATAGTAGAGATGTATGTATGTATATATACAATTAAAAAAGGAAAAAAAAACATATTACATATATACATATAATATAAAATTTAATGGAAAATTAAAATTAGTAAATATTTATTTTAGTAAATATATTTACTTTAGCTAATTAGTTATATTAAATTATTATTATATAGTCAAATAATAATTAGTTTGAATACACACAATTCTTACAAAGTTATTTAATTGCATATATACAAGTAGTATTTGGGATAATAATTAAAAAAAATTGTGCAACTTACCTCTCAGTGCTTTCATATGAGCTACAGCCATTCTAAGAATTGTTAATTTATCTGGTTTTCTTGCTAATGCACTACATGTTGGTACCATATCCGATAATTCTGTTATATAAGCTGTCATCTTATTTCTCCGCCTTCGTTCAATTTCGCAATGATTTTCTCGACTGTGAAATATATATAAAAGCGAAAAATCAATTAATAAATTATATATTGAAAGTGTGATTTAAAATCTTTATATGTATATTGTGGAAAAAGATGATGGGAAATAAGTCTCCACCCACCCATTAATCGTCTCCTTCCAATTACAAATAATGCTTATTTTTCCTGACTTGCTATTTTTTGTATATATAATGTCAATTTTTGTAACACGCTGCTTCATTATTGATATCGGTTGCGGTTATTTCTAATTATTTTTTTCCCGATATCTTTCTATAATGGTGCCCCATTTATATACATAGCTTAACTTCATTCCTGAATTCATCATATCGCAAAATTTACTATATACACATATATTCTACTTGTACAATGTTCATAAATTTTTAAGATGATGTTTCAAATTCTGTTTGAATCGTTGTAATATTAAATATTTACGCACAGTAAATTGCGTGTATAGTATACGAGTATATATATATATTATAGTAAAAAAAAAAGAGTACCACTTTAACTTAGTTTGCATATTCACAAAATTGTTTTTTTTTTTTTTTCGTTTCCATTATTAAAATGTGCATAAATAAATATAATTGATCAAAATTTTATCCAACGTATTCTATGTAAAAAATAAAAATGAAATAAAATTTCTCAAACTATAAGGTCACGACAATATTCAAATTGTAGCATCATAGAATAAATATATATATATATATATACATATTTATTATATATATATAAAATGAAAAATCTATAGAATTAAGAATAAAATCTTTGGACATATACCACATAAATCAGATATAGATATAATATATATAATGTATATAGTCACCGTGTTATTCTATAAATATATAAAATAGGTATACCGGTATGACATGATCGTTTTTTCTTTTTAACTGGTATCAATCCATAATTCACAATGTATTTTGAATGGAGAATGTATACCATAAGCATCGACAAGCATTCGATGATTTCCAGCAACAGTTTTCTTCAAATGAAACAATTACAACAATACCCCAAAAAAATCACAATTTATCACTATGAAAAAAAATATTTACATTTTTAGCTCGTAACACATATATTGAATGATAAAGATATAAATAGAATACATTAAATTTCAATACAATATAATACAATTTTTCAGTCGAAATCTCTATCATTATAGATGGCTGTAGCAATTAATTCGTGAGCGATCCTTTAATATCGGTATACCTATTATATAAGTATGATATAAAAAAACATATTCAGTTATATATTTAATATACAAAACTAAGATATTTAGTTTATACTCGTATATTTATTCTATAATAAATTATAAATACAAGTCTCTCAATATATAAATAGCTATATTATATTGTATAACACTTTGAATGAATATGAACTGGAAGTAAATAAATGTTTATACTTATGTACTCTTAATGTAAGCGCGGACCACGAACGGAGCAACAACATATTGAAAAAGTGAATAGTCGTCGTATAGTCACTTTTTTTTTTTTTTAATATTTACGTACAATTATGTATTTATAAAATTGGATCATCATCTTCATCATCGTCATCATCATCATTCTCATCATTATTATTATTATTAAATTTTTTATATATTCATTATATATACAATATATAAACAACAACATAAACAATATAATAATATTTTTGAAGTATCTTTCATAATGTTTACCAAAACAAAACATTTATATGAAATGAATGCGGTTAATTTTTTTTTCTATTAAAAATATTTTTTATTCGTCAGCTAACACACCGCACATACATGCAAATATTCTTTCTTTACTTAAATTTGTATACCATATATATATAATAGATTATATACGCAAAAATCAAAACGATACCTTTTAAGTATAACATGCGGTATAACATTGACCATACAATATATAATTATATACCAATCAAACAAATAGCAACAAATCTTTTACACACCAACAACAACGGCGACAGCAACAACAACAAAAAAATCCATAATGATTAGATAGAATGAAAACTACAAATCAAAGTAATTTACAACTAATTTGTTGTTATTTATAAATTTTATATGTATTATAAAATAATAATAATAATATTATACATTCAAATCGTCCTATTTATATATATTTTGTATATATAAAGGTATATAAAGGCATATAAAGGTATATATATATATATATAAATAGTTATAATTTAATAACATAAGTCAATTATATAAATAATAGGTTAGATTTTTTAGAAATTATAGAGAAAGATAATATAAAAAAATTAAAACAATAATATACGATAATCCAAAAATTGTAATTTCCTTCTTGATTCATTATAATAAACCGAACGACTGAACGTAAAATAATATGTAGACAGTTTTTTTTGCCCATGAGTATCGCTCTATGTGGTAAAAATATAATAATTACCTAATTACCGATCCTTTCAAATCGTAAGAATTTACAATAAAATAAATAAGTTGCGAAAGGTACAAGTGAATCAACTAACCACAGAACTATTTGAATTGAGAATATTAAGAACATATTGTATAGCGATGGATATTAATAGGGGATAATTTTTGGAACATTATTTCTATCTATCTACCATATATGATAAATTAAATCACAAGAATAATTTTAAAAATACAAGATAATAGTATAAATAATACTGCACCGTTCTATAGAGAATATTCGGGTACGAAAGGATTCGTGATAGTGCCACCTAATTTCATATATCCTTCTAAACAACTTATATGACCAAACATTATAAGGAAAACGGATTAATGTTATACTCATTATAATCCTTTTTGGATTATTTGCCATTGACTTCAATTGGATTGTTCATAAGAGAACTAAAATAGTGTCACCTGTTTTTTCCACTGCTAACGTTAGAACTATTATGAGTTCAGTGCTTAAGTTCAAAAATCCAGGGCTACTCAATTAAATGATACTCAAAAATCTTAATTTCAAAATTTTATAAATGATAGCGCAAATCAATTCAACTCGTTTCAACGAAGTGAGCGCGAAATCTCCCTCAAATTTGTCTTTATAAAATCTTATAAAACACAAAAAACAATATCGAAAATCAAACAATTTGATCTTGTACAAATGTCTAATATCTACACGTACTAAGCTATCGGATTAATTATTTATGATTATATATTTAAATGTTAATGATAATAATTTCAAATAATAATTACATTAAAATAATTACATACAATATAACAGACCAATATACAAATAATTGTTTATATATAAAATAAAAAAATTAAAATAATTACGTACTTAAATTTTTATGTATAGTTATACATTATATACAACTATACAATATAAGAGCACATTTTTAGACCAATCTTCAATTTATTATAAAAACTCATCGTTTAATTCAATGTTCCCACGATCTAAGAGAACATAAAAAATTTCATTTATGCTTTGTTTTTTGTTTTTTTTTTTTGTGTATTCATTTCATATATTGTATATTAACGTACATTAAAATTCAATGTGTATATATAAATTTTATACCGATACTTTGTGTGTATATAAATTATATACCGATACTTTGTGTATATATGTATTTAAGAAAGGTGATGGTGGTGTTTCATTGCAAAAATCTATGTGGCTTGTTGTTTTTGTCTTGTATATTGGATTGTTGTTATGGCTGAAGTAAATATTGTGTTTGTACCTATATATTTAACTATGATCTGACTATATAGCAATATATGTTTTTCATAATAATTTATAATTATCATTTTAAATATATAAGTTTTATTCTATCTATATAATAAATATACTATAAAGTATAGGTATACATATAGATCAGAAATATATATAAAGTTTTATGAATAATATTTCAATTTGGATCATTAAATTTTACGTCTAAAAATTTCTTTCATCTATATAAATTTATATAATATTTATATTGTATTGTATATGTAAAGGTCATATACGTTCTTTTCTTTGTATATTTATTTATATACCGGTTCTTATTTAATATTTTAAGTTAAACATATAATTTAATAAAAAAAAAACATATATGCTAGAGAGAATAAAATGGATCATCATCCGCATCGTGTATATATAAAATAATATTCAATATATAATATATTGTATGTACTAGAAAATTATATCAGCTGAGTTGAGTGCGGTTGTTATGTTTATATATATATATATATATATATATACAAACGTAAATTATATGAACACCTTTTAAGATCATACCAGCAATAAATTACAAATTCTCATATAAATATATGTGCTTTTAAATATAAATTATATATAGAAAAGAACAACATCCTTACAATATATGATCTATATTGTACAGATAAAATATAAATATATAGAATATATAAGTTAAATTACGTGTTGTTATATATATATATATATATATATATAGATATACTCAAAATACTAGCCAACAATAAACATAAATCTAACGTTCCAATTACGGATACAATTACAATTCTTAAAAATTATCTGTTACATATAAAAAATATAATACAATTACTTTATATACTATACTTTTTTTTTATGTATTTGAATATATGTACTCTATATTTTGACTCAATTTAATATTCAAATAATGTAATTAATTATGTATATAAAAAAATTATGAAGATGTGCTGCGTGTCAAACAGCTCAATTTTATATTAATTTAAATTTTAGAACAAAATTGATAAAAATAAATTTCCGGAATTATACAATTAACCGCACATAACTACGTGTATTTATATTCATTCAAATATAGTAATTATTATAGTGGTGAAAAAATATATACTCGTATAGAAATATACAAATACAATGATAATTCGTATACTTAAATAAACAAATGTTTTAGGAAGACTGAAACAAAAAAATATCTACAATATATCTGTCTGACCTAAATATGACTTTATATATTATGAATAACAATTATAATACACCTATATCATATTCTTAGGTTATTTAAAAGTTCATTTGATGGCATTAATTGCGCAGTTGAAAAATATTTTAGTGTAAATGTTTATAATATAATGATGGTTTAGTATAAGTTATAAAATCGTAATATATTTGTTATTTAATTATATAGAAGAAAATTAAACTTGATTCTTTGCGAAATTAAACCAACCACTTCAGAATAATATATCCGGATTGTTTACAAATTGATCTATCGAAGAAGTTCTATTATTATAATTTTATATTTGTAAGACAATTATGTTTAACATTTTTATATGATGGATTCAAAAAATTAAATGAATTTTAATTAGCTAAATCAAATTATTATTTTCTACAATATATACAGGATACATTGCAAATTGAATATTAAAGTTAATACCTTTATTCTATTATAAACACACTTGAATAAAATTTTGCTTTTGAAAATTCCTATCCACAATTAATTATTTATATAGATAAAATATATATATGCAATTAGATTTTCAGTTTCTTATATATTATACATCAAAAACTAATAACAATTTCTATGATAAAATATCACCTAATCGGTATATTGAATATTATACATTTATAACTTATATGTAATCGTATATATATTTAATATTTGTAAATTGTAAACTATGACATTGATATATTTTTATAAATTTCTATACAATATGACTTTTACTATATATATTTACTTACAATACCCCATATATAGTTTCTGTTAATTTGGGATCCCCTTTCTATTGTCCCATTTTCATCAAATCGAAATTTATATTAAAACAGACGCAGCAAACAATATATATATATAATGCCATAATGCGTATTTATATATAACATTTTGTACATATACAATACATATACACATAATATTATATATAAATGTATACATATAAAATTCTATATATAGAAAATTGGAATATAAATTAATTATTAATCTAAGGGGTTTTGTATATATACAAACACCGGATAGTCAAACTAATGGAAGTTTGATTGTTCTGGTATTTAAGATGAGTTTACCTGCCTAATTTAATGTACGTGAAAGAAAACTTTTATTGCTAAATCAGCTGGTATTTGTATTTTGTATTTTCTTGTTTATTTTGTATATGTTATATGTATTTATTTATATAATATATATAAAAAATAGAAATTGGTATATATAGGCCACATAGCCTATCGTAAATTGTACATTATATATAATATATTATATTTGTATATAATAAGAAAATTATTTAAGAAAAGAAATAAATTAAGAAAATTAATTTCAATTTATATAATAATTTATATATTGTATATATATGTAATTATTTATTTATTTATATATACAACAACAACAACAACATAAATCCTATAATGAATAAATAAAATTGAAAAGTCTTTATGCGAAATGAAAGTAAATATTCTAATATATATGTGTGTGGGTGTATATTGTGATTTACTTTGCGATTTTTGGTCGTTTCATATATCGAAATGCTAGTAATCACAACATTTCATGTCGCATTCACACAATATTTTAATTTGGTATAGCTATACCATAACTAATTTGATATAGAACGATTTGGTAAATATATTTAAAGGATCGTTAAGATTGATATTATATTAAAATATAAAAATATTTTCATATTTATTTAGTAACAATTTTGATACATAATGTTAACAAAAAAAAAAAAATACCTTGCGAATCTTTCTTTATCTTGAATATTTTCATCATCCATTCTGTTATATTTATTTCCACTTGGATCTTCCTCATCTGATCTGTAAAATAAATAAATAATAAATTAATTTAAAATATATGTTAAATACAATAATATGCATATATAAATATAATTGTCATCCATTAAAATTCATTTATACACGGATTCTTAAATTAAAATAAATACATAAATAAATATAATATATAATTATAATATTATAAATAATAAAAATAATTAACTTGTCTACACATACGCATTTAATTGCGAAGACGTATAATTTTACCATATACACTTTTAACATTGTAATATATCAAATAATTGATCAATTGATATTTTTTCCATCGCAAATACCGCGCAACAGAGTAAGAATAAATCAATTGCAATGCCATTATTATTTATTATTATTATTATTATTATTATTATTATTATTATAACAATGTCATTAATTTTATAGTACAAAAAATTATGTGTGTGTGTGTGTGTCGGTTCGGTTCGATATTTATGTTATATACAGAAAATAATAAACTATATCATCATTTCTTCATTTTCATTTCATCTCAGGCTCGCTATGCCCAGCTGATGATGATGTGAAGATTGACAATGAATAACAAAATAATATAAAAAAAAAATTGATTTATTGATTTCCAATTAACTTCTTTAGGTTTATAGTTTTGTTAGTTTCAATAATGTTTCTTTTTTCTTCTTCTTCTTCTTTTTCTTCTTCGATTAAGAAAATTATGTTGAGAAAAATTGTTGATCGATGTACATTTAATTGTATAATAAATAAAATATTTTTATATAATAATAATAATAATAATTGAATGACATGTCGAATGATGTGTTGTTATTTATTATTATTATTATTATACTTTTTTTCGTTTTCATTATAAATATAAATACATATTAAAAAAAAAAAAAAATGAATACATAAATAAATAAATAATTAAATAAAAATGTTGTAATAAAAATATTTTGTTGATAAGTAAAAAACACGTATATTTATAAATATAGATAAATATTGTTTATATATAAATAAAATATATATAGACTTCTATTGTACAATATATATTGTGTATTGTTTAATATTAAATAAATGTGCTATATAATATGACCGTCATTTCTATGATTTTATGTAAATATTAATTAATATAATATTATTATTTATAACTAATATATGTATTTACAAATAAACACATACATAATATATTAATTAATATGTATATAAGAAAAATATAACCTTTAAAAATATAGGAATATCTGAACCTTATATATAGATCCTTTATATCTTCTATTACCTTTTTCTTCTATTTCCAGTTTTCAATATCGCTATGTTGTTTTAATTAACCAATGGGTGAAATTATACTAAATTATGAAAACAAATTGGGGCGAGTTCACCGAATTTAGTTTTCCGGAAAATCGAATTTTATGAATTATCATCTTTTTTAATTACGGACCACAGTTTTAACGGATTTCCATTTTTGATAAAACAGCATTACAAATTATTATCAATTTTCAATTTTTCATAAAAGAGATTTTTAAAATCGATTCACGCGTTCAAATCAATATATATGATTTTTCACAGAAGAATTTTTTTGATTTTCCATCCGATATAAAAGAAATTAAAACAAAAATAATGATAAAAAATGATATACAAAAATATTTTTACACTATTATTATTTCATACAAAATTTCAATGACATCGATTGGAAAATCGACTTCATTTTCTGAATGCGTGAAGTAATTTTAAAAATTTCTTCTATGAAAGACAAGAAATTGATTAAATTAATTGTAATTATATGATAAAACTTGAAAACCCGTGAAAAACTATATGGCTCGTATGTCTTAGATAATTTAATAACTGGTAAAAAAATTTCCATTGACCTCCGGTTGTCAATCAATAATTTATCTATACCTAATATATATATGAGTTTCGAGATTATGAACTTTAGTTGTTTTTGGCGTTGCACTCGTGTTTAATAGAATATCAAAAGTATACACATAATTATCCTTTAACCCTTATTTCAAGGTTTAACGTAATATATATATATATATTTATAATGATTTTACTGTAATTAATTCTATATTAAATAAGCCTTAACATTCAAATATATATATAGTTTTCTTTATGCAGTATTATCCATTGTTTTTTTTTTTCAATTAATTAATTATAGACAATATTTTTGAACAGCACTAATTTGTCACCGGCGGCGGTCCAACTAATTAAATATACATATAGAAATAAAATTAATTATGCATATTTAATTGATAATAAATTGTATATGTAAATAAATTTCTTTTTCTGACAAAAAATTTATTTTATAATTGTTTTTTCATTTAATTATATATATATTTGTGTATGCGTATATAAAAATATGTCTTGAAAATAAATATTAAACAAATTTTTTTTTTTTTATTTTGAGGCAATAAGGTAAATATTTGAGTTTGTAATTAACATTAAACACAGTCTACGAATATTTCATATATATATATATATTACATAGATAAAGTAAATATATATATATAAATACCTATATATTATATGAAATAAAGCTATACATAATATATGTATACATATTTACTCAGACTATATGGTGGGTTCTATATTAAATTATATATATTAATTAGATTAAATGTGGTTATAACAACATCAATGTAAAGAATGTTTTGTTATATTGATTCAAGAAGCGCATCTGCAAATATATACAAATACAAAATAGTCGCACACTTAACTTATACATTTTATTTATTTAGTTATTTTTTATTAGTGATATTTTATTAATATTATAATAATGCATATGTAAACTATATCAAAAAAATATATATATATATAAATAGTTTAAATTCCGCATATATATATATAATATTATTTCGGTATAATGGAAAATTTTCCGTAATTATTTATTATAAGATATGATTTTGTTTGGAAAATATATTTCGAATTGACTTATTCAAATATATCTCAGAGGAACTGCTTCTCACTGTAAAACACATTTATCAGGATCAATATATTAGCAAAACCATTTTAATAACTCAATATATATAACACTTTTCTGTATTTTGTGATTGAAACAATGTTCGATTGATTTATTGATGCATTAGCGTACATAGATAGATTATGGAATTTATGTATATATTAATAGCGAAATAACTGCAGTGTTACTTCATACATTACTAATGAATTTTATTAAAATTTGTTCAATTAAATAATATGTATAACCAAAATTTTTCTAAAAATTATAATATATGAATAATTGTTTTAAAAATGTACAAATCTATACAAATTATTTTATAATGAGTTGCACATATTTTTAATATATTGTATATACGCACACTCTCACATCATAATGCTATATATTTAATAATATATATATATATAAGAAGATGAATATTTAAATGTATTTTATACTTTATAATAAGTTTATTGTTTGTAAAACCATTATTTATGGATAATATACTTAATGAGAATTCTATATACATATTGCATAAATGGAAAAAAAAACAGCTATATATATATATCTTACACTTTCTATGTTATACTATATATATATTGTATTTAGGTGTATACTACGAAGTACAAGTATATATACCTTTGGTGATTACTAACAACAATATTTAAAAGGCAATTTAAATGTAAAATATTATAGATATATATAGACTATATTTAGTTATTATTCGTTTAAATTTAATGTTCCGTATCATATGAAAAAACTTCTGTTTGTTTGTGTATTAAAATATATATATAAATATATATAAATAAATACTGAAAAGAACACCCTTTTTTGTCCATATATATTTTATTCTCCTCTTTTAAATAATTTATTTTTACTAAACTCTATACGAATGAATGTAAAATATTTCTAATTACTCCTCCACAGAAGAATTCCAAGAAAATATATAACTTACTATCGCATCTATCTATATACATATACATGCTATACATAATATGCATTATATATATATAACAACAATACACATTTAACTATATTATATATAGAAGAAAAAAATAATGTATTACAATCTAAATGTATATTATCCAACCAAAGGAATATAATGCATATATGATGTTATACATACACGTTAATATAAATATATATATATATTTTGACCTCTTCCATTTATTTTATATAATAGAATTACTTTGACCCCATACCCGATAACGCGTTTATATATACGAGTATAAATATATAGTGTTTATGTTCGATGAGAATTAAGAATGCTCCTAAATATCATATAAAAGTATATAACTATAGGTTTTGATGTTGATTATTTTATATTTCTAGACTTTCGTTGTACACACGAATAAAAAAATAATATATGGTATTTACAAAAAAATGTCTATAGTTGCAGAAATATAGCATCAGAAATTAGTTATCAGTTGTTAAAATACAAATATCTCATCGTACATATTTGTATTGGTTAACCCTTGTGTTTGTTAAGGTTCCAAACGCTATATTGGTATATACTTCAACTTCATATATTAATATAAAATTAGATTAAATTAATTTTTCTAAATTGTATGTATTAATATTTTACAGCCTCATAATCTTAAAGTGTATTAAATTTTTTTTATTGCATTCACTTATGTGTATCTTTTTGAACTTTATTATATAATTTAAATGAATATAAGCATATAGTGTATTTATAATAACATTAAAACACAGTCAGAAAGGACGACTGGTCCTTTCCGGTATTTATTTGCACAATGAATGCGTGCATATATAATTATATACAATAAATAGAAATTACTTCATGACAACACATTTAACTTGTGCTTAACTTGTGATGGTTCGATTTAGTTTAGAACATTGTTTACGCGGTGGACACCATTTTATTGTCATCTATTTATATAAATTACTATATCGGCTATTCACCCACATAAAAAATATAAGAATTAAGAAAACATCTATCTTTTCGTTAATTGCAGAACAATTGGTGAATTTGATATATACTCACATGCGGAATAATTACCAACTTGAATGTAATGAATGTTTAGAAGATGCCATAAGCTCCACTTGGAGTAATATAAGTTAAAAATAATAATAATAATAATGTGCGCTATGTTTATTTTCATTCATATTCAGAGTTTCTTAACACGTCGCCACACACTGTTCTTATTTTCTACACACGCGTTTAAAATGTTTTTCATCTATATATTAAAATAAAACGTCAATAATAATAGTTGTGGAACTTTTATTGGAAAATATTTGTGTTATTTTTATACAATTTACACGCGATTTTAAATACACGTGATTACGTACCTTTGTTCAAAATAAAAAAATAAAAAACCAATAAAGAAATAAATAAATCATATTTTAGTGTGAATACATTCTGTGACAAATTATCCATTATATTTATATATGAATTTTAAGAATACGATATATATACCATACAATAGATATGTAGGCATATACAAAAGAAAGTCAGAATTTAAATCTGAATATATATATATATATACCAACGTCAAACCTACATACTACCAATGAAATATATATAAATCCCATTGTATCTAAATACATTGTTTGATTATTGTTGTATATATAATATATATGTTAGGTCGTTCGGTATAATACGTTAAAATACAATGTTCAAACAAATGTATATAGTTTTACAACATTTCAATGTATCTGCGAGTATATATATATATATATATATACCATATATATAAAAACGAATTGCAATAAAATGATTGATGGTCAGTCGCGCAGGTGTTATCCAAAATAGCTTCATAAAACCGTCGAATTATAGGTATATAAGCAAACTGCGGATGAGATGGTACAGAGACTAAACTGATCAAAAAAATTATGCATATAGTTATCCAACCACTTACACCTGCACCGTCGTGAAATTGGAAACAAATTCTTCACTGAAATATTTTGTTTAAAATATTTTACTACAAAAAGTAAAGTTTCATATCAAACAACCTAATATTTTCTGATGTACAAAAATTTTATTTGTATAATTTTTATATTATATTTATTTTTTTCATTTTAATATTTATTACATTTTATATAGTATTTTTTTTTTTTTAAATAATAAATTTAATAAATATATATATTTTTATTTTTATCATCTTCAGGTGTTTGGTGGTATAAGAAAATAAAATCTATAGCACAATAGAAAAGAAATAACAACAAAAATTTGTAGTAAACCTTTGAGAAAAAAAAAAAAATTTCACGGTATATTTTATTGATCCTTGTACAGAGACTCGTACGCCGTACCATATGCGAGGATATAAATATATTTATTTATATATGAATAAAAAAAAGTAAACCATATTATTGTTATAAATTGTGTATAAATTTTTTGGGGACAAATAAAATTTCTGTGTTCTTTTTTCTTTTTTTCCAAATGCTTAGCGTAAAGATATTTTTATTTTTTTTTTTAAATATATTATATTAATTTGTCGGGCGCATAACCGAAATTATATACATAATAATAAAAAAAAAAAATTAAAATATATATAACTTTCATGTGTGTGCGTGTGTGTGTTCGTGTTTATTTAAATATTTCTATATAATACTCGTATATGTTTTATTTTATAGTATTACATCATATGACCGCAGTACAATAGTATAAATTTAATGTAATCTTTAATAATAAACTAAATTTATGATGGCATTTAAGGGGGCACAGATCTCTTCATTTTAGACGATGCAAAACGCTTACCATCGAGGAATTTGTGCAGTATTATGTGTGTGTGTGTCTGTGTTGTAAAGGTGCGGCATTAAGAAGGAATAAAATCTATATTAATAAATATATATGTTTCTATACATTTTGCATACTTAATGTACAGAATTTGGATATCGCAATATCACTAATTTCTAATTTACTAATTTCGAATGTATTCATTTAAAAACAAAAAAAAAAATAAGAGTCACATACACTGTGGGTATAAGAATTTCGTAAGAAATGTCCAAAGTATATATCTCTATATATATATATCTTATCTATACAGGCGTTCAAATAAATGTACATCCTTTTATGATATTAGTTATGGTTATTGTGTAAATAAGAATCTATAGAGAAGCTATAGTTTTATTGAAATTCAGTTCATCCACCTAACTTAATAAAATTCATTGAACCTTTTATATATGCGAATAAACGGTAGTGACCTTCAACATGAAAATATTAAAGTAAAAAAAAAAAAATCTATATAATAATAATAATAATAAGGAAAATATTAACAAAACCATAGCAAAAAGTATATATTTATATAAAAATATATAAATAAATAAAATAATATACAATAATTCCGTGAAATTAAATATTTTAAGACACAAACAAAATAAACGTTGTTCAAAATATCGTCAATTTTTATATATTAAATTATATACAATTTTCGATTTGGACTTGTTTTTTTTTTTTTTTAATTTATTTATTATTAATAAAAATAATATTACTTTTTCTATATATATATTGTATAATAATAAGAAGAGATTTAAATTTCGTGTTGATAATTTATCATCGAAAATGATAAAAAAATATATATATATATATATATATATATACACTCGCGTATACATAACATACATATACAAATTCAGTATATAATGAATGTTGTCAACGACATAAATAACAGTGGCAACAACAATAAATAAAATGAAAAAAAAAAACATGTTTTTAAAAACATTGTAAAAATAATATAAACAATTTATAAATTTTTATTGTTAAATTCTAAGTTTATTTATTTTTTTTTTGTATTTTATATAAGAATATTATATTTTTCTTATACCGCTGTACGGTGAACTACTCGCAAATATTTTAAATCGAAAAATTTTATTTAGTATATTTATACTTCAACAATTATATAATATATATATAATAAATTCATCAATATGTACTCGCGGACAGTCAATATAGTGTTAATGAACAAAATGTCAAAAAACCACTGTCTTTATACTTTACTTTATACACTCTAAATTGAATGATTATTCTTTACGACGGTTCTCAGCAGTTTAGAATAATTTAAAGCTGGATAAAAGAAAGTGAATGCGCTCGCTGTATACATATACCATATATAGAGATCATATACGCAGAAAAGATAAAATCGTGAATGAATTGAAAAAACTGCAGCGTTAATAATTATTATTGTATTTTAATTTGAATTTTAAATTATATAGTATACAAAATCGCCCCCACATTACGGTTTTTAAAAACTTTTATATATATATATAAATACAATAATATAACTATAACGATATAAAATTATATATTGTACATTAAAAAATATATACAAAACAGTATTAATTGTAAATCTATACGACATTTTGTTAGATTCTTATAAATTATGTTTTATTTTATAATATAAACAAATATATGTATATTGTATTGTATGTAATAATAATAATAATAATAATAATAATAATAATAATAATAATAAAGTTGAAGCCAATTTATTTATAAAATATTTATATGAACATTTCATATGCGACGACGACGGCAACGACGACAACTTATATATTGTATATATTATTTTATTTTGCTAAAAAGTATCTGGCAAATAGCAATTATTATTGTTGACTATTTATTTATATTCCATATATATACATAAAATAAAAAATATACATGGTCACATATTTATATTGATATATAAAAGTTATATATATGTAATGTTATGTTAAATTAAATTAATATATATACTATATACAATAACAAAACAATAATAATAATAATAATAATAATAATAATAATGTTGACTTTAAAAATAAAAAAAAAAAGGCAATCGCAACCCAAATAACTATGGAGAAAGTATAATTATTTTGCTGTATTTTAATTTAATTGTCTTTTAAACAATAATATATAAATAAATATTATTTTTTTTTAATGGATTTTTAACATTTGAACTTAATAGTATACTTCAATATCTATATCTATAAATATTTTATTTTCTGTTTGATTCCATTTTTTAATATTTTCTATTATATTTATAATTTATATAAATAATATTCTAAAAATTGATTTATACCAATTACAAATGTTGTTTATTTATTTATATATATATATATATTGCAAGGTATACTCTCATTTTTCTATTAACATTTAATTTTATTTTAAAAAATATTTAGAAATTGAATGAACCCAACGATTCTATCAATAATATACAGTCGAATCGCATAGTTAGATATTTAATATTGACGCGATTTCGAAAACGTCCTCTATGCCTATTATTCAGTCCATATACAATATTTATCATCCATTTAACATTTGCAAAATTACTCATTTTAATACTTAATCATATTATTTATTATTATATTCTTGCAATAAATAAGTACATAAAATTACAAAATCCGATCTCTTATGTATTTTTTTGTTACTATTTTTGTACAGATGTCATTGATTTCTGGTGCTTGTACATTTCTGTATTGTACCACACACACACACACACCATAGGAAAAATTACAATCATATCAATTCAACTACCACACAGGCACCAGATTACAATTTAATTTCTGCATAGTTTGCATCATTGTAATATATAAAAAATAAGTCTATATAAACAAATCACATCAAAATTTGATTTAAAAAAATATCCGATATAAATGCCATATAAATTTTGATAACTGAGATCAATCATCTATATATATATATATATATAAAGTTAAGCATAACCAGCAGTGTACTGTGTATAGAGAGGATTCTAAAAATCAAAAACAATTGAACTATATACATATAGCCAATTTTAATTTGTAAATAAATTTACATATATATATATATAATATATTTATATCCCTACACAATTGTTTATATTATATAATAAAAAGGATATATAAATATAATAATTTAAATTATATCCTGTTCAATAATTTTACCTCATATATATTCAATTAATTTCTCACACATTATCACATATAATATTTACTATATATATATATATATATATATTAGGAAAAGATATAATACCTTTGTTAATTGCACGAAGATTATTTTTTAAACGATATAGTAATATGCGTATATGTAAATAAAATACGGGTTACTTCCGAATTTTATTGAATTTAAATTGTACGCAATAGGACAAAAAAAAATAATCAATTTAGTTCCGTTTTAATATTTAAAATATGAATGTATGTATATCATGGAATAGAAAAATTCTCATGCTGGCTGGTTTATCTCTTATTGCTCTTATTTTTTATTTCCACATTTTCATTTCTATATATAAATAAATATACATATAAATATAGGATAGGTGCGTATATATACATAATACAAAATATAATATATAAATACGTATATAGATAAAACAGGATATATTTCAATTCACATAACAAATTTATTATTGTTAAATATATGTATCAACACAAACAAAAAAAAACTCTGATTTTCTATATATTTTGTGCATAACCCCTTACTGTTATTATTATTATTATTATTAGATTGGTGTATAAGATACTTTTACTTTAAGATGCATGACGACAAAATATATTTCGCAGATACATTCATTTATAAAGAATTGACATCTTATGAACTATATTTTGTTGTTGTGTTGTATATTTATTATTCTGAAAACTGCAGTTAAGTCGAAATGGAAAAAAAAAGAAAGAAAATTATATATATCCTAATCTGTATAAACAGATTTAGTTTTGGTGATATTTAAGAGATGCTGGGATATAGTTTCTCGCATATCGTCAAAAGTTTTATATGTATTTACTAGAAAATTTCATAAACGTAATATATATAAAGGTAAACATTTTCTATAATAAATATTCTTAAGTATATACAATAATAAAAAAAAAAAAAAAGTATAGGTAACGTCTTCCTCTGTACAGACATTTTTTTATAGTAATGAAAAATTATGCATGATTATTTTTACACATTTATTAACAACGGCGGCCACCGTGTTGTACCTGTAAGATATTTTTTACTAAAAGTGTTTTAGTTAACTGTTACAGATATAGTAAGTATATATTAGATAAAAGTATTTAAAATACTGCAGTATCAGTCTGTATATACTATATATTGCATACTATACACACACAATGCACACACAATACATTTTTAACATTTTTATTTTCATTTATATACGAAATAAAAACTAACTATTTTTAAGAAATGTCAAAATAAATTTTAACAAAATTTGATGTAAGACCTAAAAATCCATCTCCGGTTTTTGTATATATGTATTACTATATCTATTTGTATATATATATATTATAAACACAATATAATATATAGCTACAAACATACTAGCATTTATTTTATCCCACTATATATATGTATATTCTTAACTAGATTACTGAAAATATTTACTTGTCTATATTATTTATTGACAAGGGATGTCAAAGGTTGATATTTACTGTATATATGTGTATATCTAAATGTTTCTATATAGATTTAGATACATAATATAATATGGGTGTACAAATGTGATTTATCGGATTGCTGTCGTGATTCGTTTTTCGTTGTTTTGAAAACTCGATATTTTTGATCCAAAAAGTATTATATATGTCTGATGTTGCAATTGAGGAAAAATGTTATCGAATGATTGTGCAATCTTATAGGATCATGTGTGCTCCAAAAAAAAAATTAATTGTTAATTATGGTTTCAATAAATGAAAATTTGGAACAAATACTCAATTTGCAGTGTTCATTGCAAGAAAAATGACCAAAATATATCAATCAATAATTAATGTTAACGTACCAAATAAACGTTATATATTGGAAGCACTTGATTGGAATGTGTTAACCCACCCGCCGTTATTCACCGGGATGTTGTTCTATCACTTTGAAATGACTCGATCGATGGATCGAAGAGAAGCGGTTTACGAATGGCAAATTCAATAAAAAAATTATTTATATATAGTTTTTCAAAATGAAAAAATGTTTTTCTTTCAAAAAAATACCGATAAATCATACTTGTACACCTAATTTTTCTTATATATGTAAGTATGTATTTATTTATCTATATATATTTTTATATATAAAATAATAATAATAATAATAATAATAATATAATAATGATGATTTCTACTTTTAGTTTAGTTTTTATTCTGTTTTCAATTTATACGAGCATAAATACATATATGTTTAAGTATACATCATTTCTATTTAGCTTTTTTTCTTATTTTTGGGGATGTTTTATATACTATTCGAGTATTATTGTATATATATGTATATACAATATATATAAGTGGAATGAAAAGGTAATTGATGTCTTATGTGTTATGTTTATAAAGCAAGCAATAGTTTAACTAAAATGGTTTATTTACTCAGATGGGAGTGTGTTAAAGTTATTTATTTATATATTTTTATTATAAATTTTTTTTTATTTTCAGATAAAAATAATTTTCTTAAATATTTCGTATATACAATATATTTTATGCATATATTTTTATGTGAAGAAAAAAAAAAAACCAGAAAATATATAGAAAAAAAATTTTAATATTCAAAATGTGTACATACATTTGAAAAAAAAGAAAAAAAAAAAAATTAAGAAATAAATAAATAAAATAAAAAATAAATAAATAACAAAAAATACACACATACATACACACATCCTTTTTATATACAGTACAACAGTTTGTATATAATATATTATAATAATATTTTATATGTTATCATTTTAGAAAATCAAATTCGTTGGAAATGTCACCAATGGTATTTTTTTTTTTTTTTTTTCATTCAACAAAAGAGAGACGTTTTATTTTATATGTTTTACACTGTACAAAATAAAAAAATGCCGAGTTAAAATTATGACATCAAAACTATAAGTCGGACGATAACAATAATATAATATAATAATAATAATAAGAAAAATATAAGAATAAGAATAATTATTATAATAATAATCTTTTTTCATGATATTCGGTTGTTGTGAATATTAAAATAACATATAAATATTTCTCTTTATGTACTAATATAATTTAGTATAAATATAAAATACAGTTTAAATCAAGGCCCATATAGATGAGAATGTGCATGGGGCCCGGAGTAACTATTTGTTTTCAAATATCAATGCTTTTCTTTCAGCAGCAATTTCTGAATTTCATACAAAAAAATCACTTTTTCGAGACACATTTATAATCGTGTTTACTAATATGATTTTATTTTGAATCGTTCAGTCTGCATTTAAATTCAAAACAACACTAATTGAAAATAACATTTTTTATTCTATTAAATATACAATACAATAAGAATATTTTGCTACGGAAAAATATTGTAAAATTAAAAAGATTCTATTATCGACCATAAATTTCTTCAAAACAAACAAAAACTATTGTGTCGAGAGTTAAAAAATAGTAAATATACAATTTCGATGCGAATGCGATTGGATGCCACAATTATGCAATGAAGTAATTAAGCTCAAGTATTTTTTTTATTATTTTTCATACTATTGAATTATACAAAAATTCATTTGACAAATATTAATTACATCATGAACATATTTCAGTTGAAAAATCAAAAATGGTCTTCGATGATATTCGCAGATTTATTAACAATGTCTACACTGCACACATATAACATGTGCTGATGTGCTAATAATCAGTCATACATACAATAATGAAATCTATATTTTTCATGATAATTGCAAACCAATATGAAAATTCTTCTCTGCCAGTAAAACAATCGTTTGACCTGATAATATGCGGATGGAGTAAGACTTCCAAATCATGATCATTTATATATAGCATGTAGTTAATTATTTATATTGTTCTATTGTTGAAAGTCACTGCAATTCATTTTTCGTTCATATATGAACGATATATATATATATATATATTATCAGAAAGAAAATATTTTTCTTGAAAGAAAAATAAATAAATAAATATTATTTAACATAAGATTTTTTTTCAGAAACAAATTATACCCACATTTTATACCGATCAAATAAATATATATATACATATAAATTAAACATAATTAAAAATGATTTATAATTTACCAACTGTATAGCTATATACAATATTATTTTACTCCCGCTACACATTTATTATCCCGAAATAATATATCTCATATATATAACCTAAAAATATCAACAAATTTGTATAAATAACATGTATTTTATAATATAGCATATATATAGGTGGTACAGAAATGCACATAGTAAATTATTATTATTAATGCAACAAAACCCTTTTTTTTTACAGCGGGTAATCATCATCATCACCATCATCGTCATCATAGCTATAACATATTTCACACATAATTTCTTTTTATCTGTATTTAAATAATATAAAATTGAAGAGGCCTATGATATAAATATACACAGTAAGTATATACACATATTTATATGAGCATATATATACACCATATGTATAGCTAGCAGCTATAAACAAAATATATACTGGGTGTGATGATATTATAATTATATGATGATACATTATATAGAAATAATATCGGTTTACTTGTTAAAATTTTTAGTTTTGGTAACAATTATTAGTAAATTTTAGAGTTTGCGAAATCATCGATGTCATCAAAAAAATATAGTTAAAATATTTTCTTAACCGTTCGACTATTTAAATCCGATTGGATTGAATCACCCTATATAGAATCACAGTATTTCTTGTACATTTCTATACAGTACATCTATAGACCATAAAAATTGCTATCCATATAAATATACTTTTACTTTACCATTATCGTTATTATTATCGTTATTATTATTATTATTATTATTATTATTATTATTATTATCGTTTATATTTTTTTTTTAAGTCATATATTGCTCCAAGTGGAACTTTATGTCATCTAATAAACCTTTCATTACAGCCAAGTTGGTAATTTACTCCGCCTCGGAGTATATAACAATTTACCAATACTGTACTGTAATTAAAGAAAAATAGATGTTTTCAAAATACTAAAATACTGAGTGATTAGCCCATAGTATTGTGTGTGTGCAAACATTGTTAATCATTGAATAGCGTCCAACACCATATATTTTCAAAGATATCCGTTTTTCATTTTATTCCATAAACAAACAAATGATCACGCAGCAGAAAAATTTCAGTATTAAAATGAATACCGAAAAATTTCCTATGAAAAATAGCGAAATTGAACCCGCTATATTTTATGATTAATAATATATGTATTTCGGTGCTGATATGCAACTGCGCTACTGAGTGTTTTTTTTTTATATCTTTTATATTATATACATATAAAATTTACTTTGAAAATAGCTAATCACATTGTCATCATATCAGATTTTTGTTAAAAACAAAAACAAAAAAAAAACCAAGAAAATTGACAACAAAAAGACTTTTGCAAAAAAAAAAAAATTGCAAAAAGAATGCGCGCGAAGGGTGTGAAAAATAACAATTTTTTTTTGTTATTCTCAATACATAAACATATATAAAAGAACACAAAATATGTTTGTTATATTACATATAGATGAAATAAATAATGGGTTGGTATCAGTTGGTGGTATATATAAAAGATAATATATATATATATATATATACTATACCATATACATTTATACTATATATAGTATCAAATAGTACATTATGTATATGTATATACTTATATGTAATATATGTACATAAAACATACATGTAAGAGAAAGTTAGTCTATATATACTATGTATATATATATATATTCTATATACATGGAATGAGTTACAAAAGTATTATCAAGTGGTTAGTTTATTGTGGGTGGTGTTGGTATATAGTGTTGGTTTTGATGTACATATTTCACTTTTATATACACATATAGACAACAACTTAACTGTCATTGTTGTTATTGTTGTTGTTGGTGTTGTTGTTGCTGTTGCTGCTGTTACATATTATATATGAAAGCATTTATCAAAGTCGCCTCTTTCTTTTCATTTTTTTTTTTCCTATTTTTTTTTCCGCACGTAACAAGATTATCCCAAATAATCCAGATACAAAAGCTGCCAAACAAAACAATACACACAGTGTATATGCATATACATATATATACAGTACTGAGGATGCCGCCACCGCCACTAACGCCCTCATTTGTTATATTTTGTTATGTTATATATTTAGTATATATACTATACATACAAATGCATATATATATATATTCTTTATCATTTTTATTTTATTATATATATATATATATATATAAATATATACATATTAGTTCTTATATATATACATATGTATGTATCAAAAATATATCCACATACCATATATATATTGTCATATTAGTTACATGTCAACGTTATGTGTTATGTTGTTAAATATATTAACTGAATCATGTTACAATAAATATGTTGTACATACATATATAAATATTTATATATAATTATAAATAATATGACACACATATATATATATAGCGTCTGAAAATCAAATGAATGGTGTAATAAATTTTGATTTCCATATTTGATTGAGATGAAAGACCAAAAACATATAATAACTAATATAATAAATTATGTAATTAAATAATATAGAAAATTTTTAATATTAATAATATTATTAATTTTATATGAATTTGAATTTAATTTCTCAAATCGAATATAAAATAATTTTTACTAACTAACTAACTAATTGTAATACATAATAAACAATCATATCATTTGAATGTGTGTGTGAATCGCATTTTAAAAATCTCTTCTATATATTAAAGATTAGAAATTGATTAGAATTTGTAATTATGTATACAAAAATAGAAATTGTGTAAAAACAATAGTCCGTAATTGTAAAACATGATAATTTTTTAAAGTCGATTTTCCTGCAAATTTAGTAAATGCAAAATCAAAAATTTTTTTTTCATAATACTTTCAAATTGGCTACCAAGAATATATCTATATATATTATATATAATATATATATATATATTATCTAAACATTTGTAAACACTTAGGTGATATAAAATGTATATATAAAAACAATGTGTGAGTATAAATGTAAATATTATTGAAGTATAAATTATAAATTTGAATATAAAGTTGTTCATATAGTAACACATGAAATTTATTTGAAGAAACGAAACGATGTTGATAAATCCCAAATCCGAAAATGTATAACACTTATTTATGAAGCAACATCTCGTCACATCATATAATTCTTATTTGACTTTGTTGACCTCTGATAATGGTTAATTTAAATGTCAATGTTTCACTTTGAGTATCGCAGCACATCATATTATTAAAACTATCATATATATTAGAATTATCATTGTCTATTCTATATATATATATATATATATATATATATATTCTTGTATACCTATACGAATACAAGTTGTTTTTAATGAAGTTCAAATGTCTCATCTACCCTGATTTTTATAATTTATGAGAATATACAAGATATTTTACATATATAATTTATATTGTATGAGTATATGTTTTTTTGAAATATGAATATGATAAGCAATCCAATAGATATAAAATTATGTATAGTATATACTTATATATATTTATAATGCAATGGAAAAGTATCTGTATCAAACCAATGTATATCATATACATCTCTTCTTTATTTATATATATATATATATTACAATATAAAAACAGATATCTAAAAGCTTTATATATATAGCGCGACATTGTCTTTTTTTTTTTTTTAAAAGGTATATATGATAATATTGTTGTACACAACATAAAATAAGGATGATTATGAATGATATATGCATAACTTTATATATACATATTGGTATATGGTAGAAAGTATATCAAGAAAGAGAGTATATATATTTTATTTATATGATATACATACTCGTATATATATATATATATATATATGCGAAATTGGAATGAGTTAAAAGGCGCGCTTATATAAATATATATACAAATAAAAAATACTACAAATACATATAGTATCAGTATGCTACGTAACGAAGCTTCCAAGAAGCTTTAAAATTCTGTAAAAAAAAAATAAAAATATATATAGAAAAAAAAAATTAAAAAAGCAAAGGGGGTTGTTTGGAATATATATATGTATAAATACGTATAATAATAATAATAATAATAATAATAATAATAATAATAATAATGCACAGAATGATGATATTTGAAATCGATTTTGTCGCCTTGACGTGAAAATTATAAGAGAAAAAAAATATTCAGTTTTCCATATTGACGTTCCTTTTATTCTATTATATATTTTTCTTATATATGTTTTTTTTTCTTATTTTCTTTTTTTTTTTTTTTTATTGTATATCCCAATATCATCATCTTCTTTACACGCAGACAACAAACCTTTTAAGAATAATTATATTAGTGTTATAAAATACTCGTATATAATATGTACATATATAAAATGAAAGTGACACGCAGACATATTTCTCTGTTGCTATACATATACTCTGTGTATAAGCAAAAATTTTTAAATCTCAGCATAGACATATATATTTGCAAATATGTATCACCGCAGCATATATACTATACGCATCATAATATGGAATTATGTGTATATGATGTTACGCAGAAAAAATTATATTCTGGGTAAATCATTTAACGAACTGCATTTTTATATGTGTGTATGTAATTAAAATTTTCAAATGTTTCAATCAATATAATAAATAAATGGCAATAAATAAAAGTCAATGTTGACTGAATGGATTATTATATTATGAAGTTCCTGAGAATATCAACAGCTATCAAGAAAGTAAAATTAATAATTTTCTCTATAGAATCTGTTGTATGGTAAGTGACATTATAAAAATTAATTCTCTGAAACACGCATACGTTTAAGTTACAGTCAGTGTATGACATAAGTTTTCGGTTGAAACAGGAGGATATGTAAAACAAATAATTGGAAATAAAAATCTAATAAAATTATAGTTTCAAATTTAATTCCATAGAAATAGTTTAATTTTACATACACCATTCAGAATAACACACATAGCCTAAGGATATGATAAAGAATTTTAAGAACTAAAAAAAAATATTGTACCGAATAAGTAAATATAACAGCTATATAAAATCGTCACGTTTAACGATTTGCGTGTGTGGGTGGTGTTTTTAATGCTATAATTATTAGACAACATAATAAATAAAATATAAGATTAGTTATTTCGCTATATATTGATGTGAAAACATATGTATTATTTTATTTGCTTATAAATTTTCAATTGTATTTGCTATATATAAAGAACAATACAAAAAAAAAAAAACATTATTCATTCAAAGAGCAATTTTAAATATATATATATATACTTTATAATATATATATGGATACGCATATATAATCTATATAGATTTGATTGTTTACAAGTTTACAGATGATTAATACCATTATTTAAGTTTATATACGAGTATTATATATATTTACATATAATATAATAATATATTGGAAACATTCTAAAAATTTATATTACATTTTACTTTGTTTTTTATGTACAATAGACCCGCCGCAACATATAAAATGTTCAATAAAATATAAATCAACAAAATGTTATTTTAATTTCACATCATACTCGTAAATGTATATATTGTATATATCATGATATAACAAATATTTAAATACAAATATTTATTGTAATATTGATAGACATTTGTCTAAATAAATTGATAATATAATGTATGTATATGCATATAATAAACTAAATATTAGTAGGTTATACAAAATATATATAGAAATTACAATATATATATCGTATATATAAAAATTTAATGCAGTTATATATAAAATATACCATAAAAAGCATATACCCCAATATTATGTAATATACATTCATTGATTCATTCATTCATTGATATATAAATATTATAATGTATATTTATTCAATGAAAACACATATACCATATATATTGTATATATACTTAAAACATAAACATATATAGTAATATTATGGTATACTAATGAGCCCTCAATCAACGCTACAAATCACGTTTATAGGATTTGCAGTTTAGTCAGTTACCTATAAATTTTGTAGCTTTATTTCATCAATTTATCTATCTATAGTCTTTAGTTATATATATATATATACTGTGAACAAATATTATATATAATGATAATACCAGATATACTATATCATATACTATATATTGTATATATAGGTGAGTGTGGGTGGAATAATTAGTTATGATTTAATTTTCTTGAGAGCATTACTATTGTTATACAAAGAATATAATAATTACATATTTTTTTAATGTATACTATAATAACAGATTAACTAATTCATTCTGTATAATTTTTTTTATCAATGGTTTTATACTATCAGCAAGTTGTTCCACAATAAAAACAAAATCAGGAACAACCGCAACGGTTTTAAACCGCGATAAGTGACTAAAAAGATTGTTTTTTAATCAATTTTATTTGCTTAATATTTTACAAATAAAATAATAACGAAACTGTTTAAACTTTTATACTTTTGTCCATTATAATTAATGTAACAATTTGAGTGTTTGTTGTTTCAATAAAAAAAAACAACGATGAGTCTACAAAATCTGTCTCTACACATATATAATCTAATAATTCACAAATATTCTTATGTATATATATTTATAAAAACCCTAACCTCTCCTACACACATATTTATGGTTATGTATATATACTCTTTAAATATACATGTCACTGTACTCGAATTAAATATATGATATATTTATGTTATATATAGATAGTATAAACATATATTTATAACATATACTAAAACATTTGTGTGTAAACAACTATAAATATATAGAATGAATAGCTAAATAAATATTATATGGATATATATAAGTGTATATATAATAAATGTATATAATAATTATAATAATAATAATAATGATAATAATAATAATAATATCGGGGTGTTTCTGGACTTACAATTATATCAATACAATATATATAATAGATATTTTGATTTTGATATTGAGACACTGGATATATGCACAGATTAAATTACTGAACTGTCGTATTAACCAAATTATTTTATTATATGATATATTAATTATTATATAGCAAACGTATTGAGATTTTCAGAATTCTTGAACACACAATGATGCGGTTTAGAACTAATATGAGCTAGAGTTTTTTTTTTCCGATATAGTTAATAATTATTATGAGTAGTGATGTAAAATGTGATTATTTTGAAAATTCAAAGCGATTCTATAAAAACCTACTATCAGTTTAACAAAAATTGTAATTGAATTTCAAATGAAATATGTTTATAGTTACATCAACCCATTGAACAACAACTTTTAAATTCAATTTTATATCATGCAACAACAATATTCAACGTTTTATTATGGCAGATGTGAGAATTAATAATTTTATAATAACCCAGAATATTTTATATCGATGTGATGTTTGTTCATTTATTGTTTTCAATTGTATATTAGTATTTTTACACGTAGATTTCTATAGAAATATCAACAGTTTATATTATAGAAATGTAATTTATTATTGTATATAGATATATATTTTGTATTTATATAATTATAATATTGAATATATGTAAACAATATTTTATATACATACAATATATGGCAATCGTAAGTAAATAAATTATATATTATTATTATTCAATATTATTCAATATTATATTGTATTTTAATGTTTATAATTTACCAATCATAATATAGTAGTCATTAATCGTCAGTCTCTATATATATATAAGTCTCTACCTACAACCACTATACTATCTAAATGGGCGTGATTAATCTGAGTATTTTATAATAATAATAATAATAAAGTTAGTAGTTTTATACAATTACTATATTTCTATATGTATATTTTATGATTTTAATTTTAATAATATTTAATAATTTACAATAAATTATATACATAAAAAGCAATAAGGTGTCGCGAAAGACAATGTATACATTAAAGTATAAATTAGAAAGTTGCATGTAAGATCCTTAAAATTCAGGATTGGAAGAAGTTAGGTGCAGTTAGGTTTGGTAATCGATTTTAATCGAGTGCGTAATGCAACACTTATCAATGGATTAGTTGACAACCGAATATAACTGACACACTTTCACCGTACCATACCATGCAAGGTTATGGCATAATGGATCTGTGCTAACTCCAGAGCAAATTGATGTACATAATCGTTCATAATTTAATTGAATCAATCATTTATATATAGAATCAATCAATTCGAGATAAAATCATCATCAATGGTATGATGGCAATGAAAAATTTCAATGGTTTCATTAAATTATTATAAAATGTATAAATTTTGATTGAAATGAAAATATATAACGCATTTTAGGGGACAATGAAGTGAAATACAAAATCAAATAATTTATACAAAATATAATTAATTAATTTATATTATATAACATATTAGTTATGATGCATACATATTTAAATATGAAAATCACCCTGTTCACAGGTATATTCGCACCTGACATTGTAAAAAATAATATTGTCGTGTGAATGTATATGTGAATATAGAATATGTAAATGTAAATAATAAAGGATTCGAAGAACTATTACATATTTATAGATAAATATATTTTATATTCATACATAACATTCAGATATATGTATATATTAAAAGTTTAATATCTGTTTATCTCTTATCATCTATATATTCCATCTATCCATCTATCTATTTATTTATTTATTATTTATATATACATATATCATATATAGATAGATAGATATATGGATTTAATTCAATTATTGGTTTTGTATGTAAATTTAATTATGATATTGATCAGAATGTTTAATCGTAATACACACACAATCGATATTATTATTTGTAATAAAATAAATACATATTATTATTTATATTCATTAATTTTATGCAAAATATCTATGTGTCATAATAAAAATGAATGAATGTATTGTTATAAACTTTACTAATTTATATTTCCATTCATCTATTAAATGCATTGTGGCTAGGTGCGCTATGGTGGTACAATGGGAAAGTTCGTTAATTATTTTGAAAAAAGAAATAATTAAATTACAATTTAAAACCAACAACAAAAGAGATAATTCTTCTTGGTTGGGTTACATTTTTCAAAATAATTAACTTACATATTATAAAATTAAAAAAATATACATAAGTTGTTAGCCACACACACATTTGACCATCGAATCATACTATTTATATCGTTCTGTTGCCGTGATATAAATCAGAGTGAAATTATATGTTGCTATACAGTTGAAAGATTTCAAACTGATCGTTTTAATAGATAAATATCAACGAATACATTACGGAATATATGTACATATAGAAAATCATTAAGTTTATTTTCCATATATACGTTCAAAAATCACTAAGATATAATTTTACTCAGAGCGCGCACCAATTTTATTTTTTAAAACATACCTCCTTCGTTTACTTTGTGCTGTTAATTCTGTTAATTGGGGTTCCATGTGATGTACACTTCCATGTTGTGTTATGGATGATATAAGATGTGGTTCTATAGCGGATAATTGTCCAGTTGTTAAACCACCACCACCACCACCTGTCGTACCAATTGGATTTGTTAATGATGACATTCCGGCCGATGCCATTTGATGATGGGCCGCCGATAGTGAATGTGACGGATGTGGAGAAGTAACAGTCGCATGATGATGATGATGATGATGATGTTGTTGTTGTAAGAGATGATGATGTGGTGACATATAGGCAGGTGATGATGCATAATGAGGGGGGACTTGTGAGCCCGCTCCCTGTGAATATGCATACATTGTTGTAACGTCATATGGTTCCAGTTTGATGGATTTTTTTTATAAACTTAATTAAAATACAAAAAAAAAAAAAACACTACTTTTTGTTGAACAGCATAAAAAAAATGTAAACTTATTTTATATATCAACTTTTTAAATAAATATAATTTTTTATTATTATTTCCATTGTTATTTTTTTCTTTGTAACTATGTTTCACTGTAACAGCCTGCTGCCTATGTTATATGATGTCCTTGATTTAATTTAATTTTAAATAAATAAAGTAAATCCATTTTTATTATTATTATTATTATTATTATTATTTTTTATTATTATATTATTGTTTATTATTATTATTAATATATATGGCACCAATTTATAAATATTTAATTAATTAAATTTTTATCAATAAACATTATATAGCGACGATTGTATAATTTAATCTCACAATAAATTCATCATAATTAGTTTATTAAAATCACTTTTTTTTTTAAATTTCATTTTATTTACTAATATATATTTTATAATATTATATTATTTTATAATTATCGCCAATATATTGTTATAAAATCTAAATTTTAAAGTCTATCCAATCAAATCTCTACCATATATATGGAAACGATTAAATAAACTATACAATATATTTTTTATAATACATACACCACCTATAGAAATATTAATATATTTTATATAATCAGAGTAATTGTAAAACAACAACAGTGTAACACACACAGAATATGATAACAAATTTTTTTAATTATATTACATTGACCACGTGCATATCTATTTTAAAATTATGTTTACAATGAAAAAAATCATATCGTCATCATTATGACATTACCATATAAAATTATACCTGCAAAACAATACAAATTAACTCCAAATGGTTGTGTGTGACATTGTATATTTATTTTATTGTGTATATAATAATAATAATAATAATAATAATAGAAAAAAAATAAAATAATATTAAGTACAACTTTTTACATGGACGTGTTCGTGAAAAACATTTAAAAACATTCCATTTTCAATTTTTCTATTCATATATATTAACCCTTTCATATTTTCCAGTACATAAAACAACATACTGCGCTGATACCAAAAATTTAAAATAATGAATTCAGAATATACAACACATACAACAAATAGTGCATTTTTCCGACTTTTAAATTATTTGTTTCACAGAGCGATTAGTAAACGCATTGGTTTATCAGAGCAAGCAGAAGAAAAGTTGAAGTTTAGAGAAATTTCGTTAAAAAATAAAAAATAAATTGCAAATCTGTTATTATTAATATTAATTGCATGCAATTCAAAACAAAGGTAATTTATATTTTTAATTTTCCATGGGCAATGTATATTTATAGTAATTTATATTGACTATACTTTAATTAGAAGATTTGACCTAATGAACGATATATAATTATTAACCGACCAATTCTTTTAATTGTCATTCCACCACCACCGCCGCCGCCGCCACTGACTGTATTTTATATAAGAAAAATATAATAATGGAAAATCACTTATTTTTCATTTCAACATATTTATATATGAAAATGTTATTATTACAATATAAGACGAAAAAATACATTTTAATGCATTTTTATAAATAACCTTGAAAATTTTTTTTTATTATTATTATTATACATACGACACAAATACAATTGAAATATTATTATTTTTTATTATTTTACTTATACAAAAAATGTTTATAAAATAATAAAATAGAATTTTGCCACGAGTTTTAAAAAACAGTATATAAATTGTATATTATATACATTAACAATTGGTGGAAATGAAAATATATACTGAATAATTTTTGAATTTATTTTTATAAATTATTATTTAATTATTTAATTAATAATAATTAATTAATTATTATTAATTTATTTTTATACCCACTATACAATTGAGTCAATGAGATTGAATTTTTTTTTTTATTTATTATTATTCTTTTCTCAATAAATTTAAAAATTATAAACAAAATTATATTTGCTGCAGCAACAATGTGTACTTTTAAAATAGAGTTAATGTTAATATAGTGTGTGGGCGGGTCCAGTGTAGTGCCAAGATCGATAATTATTAATATTATTATTGAATATACCAAAAAACGAATTTTAAATAAATTTTAAACAAAAACGCGTTGATTGGGTTTATTAGCTCATATAATATTTTGAAAATATAAAAACCAATGACCATATAAATTGTCATCATTTTTAAACCATAATTAGATGTTATATTTATACGATAAAAGAAAAACGACAAAACAAAATTCATTCAATCATAAAAATACTTCTTCACCTAAGGTGTGTATAGCCACAAAACTGCACAAAACATATTTTCTGAACTAATTATATTAAAATTTTGAATATAAATCTATTTAAAAATTAATAAAAAAACATTTTTTGTTTTATGAAATTTAACATTTCAGTTATCAATTAATTTGTGAACATAGAAATAATTATATAGAAATTAATTAATAAATATTATTATTTCAAATTCTTAATGCATCTGATTATTATTGTAAATTTATATGTTTTTTTGCGTCACACATTATTTGTCAATATATATTTTTAACATGTGTTTGATATTTCTATTTCAATTGATATAGTGAACATAAAGTTCATACTTCCAGTATCACCTTATATAATATAATACAAAATTTATATGACCAAAATTACTATGAATTTGAATATGAATGTACTATTTTTAAACTTGTTAAATCATAAATTTGTCGTGTAATATACGTTGAATTTAATTGCACAATTGGTTGAATTTAAATTATTACACTTTTGAATTACAACAAACATTCAATACATGTTCTACTCTATTTTTTTTTTTTTTTAGGCATACAACGGACAAATTGTATTCAGAAAAAATATAAATAAACATTTTTTTTTAAGAAGACTTTGGCACTGTTTTATTGATAAGCGATATGCTTTTCCTGGACGAGTGTGACACAATTTGTATATGACGAGACGATGATAATTTTGAAAAGCAAAAATAATATTTCATATGAAATACATGGTACCATAGAGAGCAAAAACTATAATCAGTTTAATCTTATATTTAAAATTCAATTCCCGCTATTTACATAGGACATTTTTCAGCTGGGTGACCACATTTGTTCGTTTATGGAATAAAATAAAAACTATCTTTCGTAAGTGATTTACCAACTTGGCTGTAATGAATGTTTATTAGATGCCATAAGTCCAACTTGGAGTAGTAATATGACTTATGCTAAGTTAGTTGTATTATATTTATTATATATATACTCTTATAAATATCACACTCCATAAAAGTTTAACGAAAATGTGTGTTTCTGCTTGTTTAAAGGAAAAGAAATTATTACTATTATATGTTTTGGTTGCATTGTATAACATTTTTGTATAAACATAATTTTAAAATAAAATATAAAATACGTATTTTCAAATGAATTATTTTTTTAATATTTTTTCTATGTTATATACTATATTTTATTATATACATATAAAATATATATATAGATATATATGTTATATATAAAAGAATATATATATATATATATATATATATAGTAATAACATCTTATATTAATATTTATCTGTTATTCTGTGTGTCTGCTGTGCTCTGCATATATATATTTATATATTTAGATACATGTACTATTCCTAATATTTTATCATATAAAATATATATATTTTACATATACGTTACATACACGGTCGATGTTCTTCGGTAAAACGTAAGTATAAAAAAAAAAACAACAGAGAATATAAGTATAAAATACAAAAACAAAAATTTATTAGATTTTAGCTGTTTCATTCTTTATAGCAAAACAGCACCCAGCACTCAACATAAATAATAAAAACAATTTCTTCTTTAATAAATATTATTGAAATTGAAATTGGAAAAAAAAAATAATAGAATAAAATAAATAAAATAACTTATTTATTCACACACACACACACACAAAATATTCTTATTTATAACTTAATTTTATAAGTTGATTTTTTTAATAAAAATTTCTTTTTTAAATAATGTATTTTTAAAGATACATATATTATTAATTATGTATATATGAGGCGGCCGTGATAACAAAATAATGGATTTCTTTTATTTAAAAACAAAATACAATATTTATTATATTCACATATTATTAATTTATATTTCTATATAAATACAACATATATATATATATACGAGGAATAACTATTAATAATAACATTTTATAATACACGTGTACACACTATACCACAACGTCGTATTCGTTCCAAATAAATTGAATTTTTTCTTTTTTCATATATATTAAATATAGTACAACAATTGCAAATACTGTATGTATAAACGCGACGACTACTCGAAGCTCACTGAACTGAACTGAGCAGAGTAGATTTTCTTAAAATGCAATATTATATTCTGCTGTATGAGTATGGATGATGATGAAATATGTTTTATAAATACATGATAATATTATAGAACGTACGTTACAGAGTCAGTCATTGTGAAACTAAGCACAGAACAAGAGACTATATTTTATTTCTTTTTTTTTTATATATATACATTTGTGAGATAGAGCAGATATAAAGAGTCAAATGCAATGCAAAGTAATATGAAGTAAATATATAAATCTATCAATATATAATACAAAAAAATATAAATGTGGTATATATATGTACAACAGTGAACAAAAATATTCGATCAAAATTGATCATATATATATATGAATACTCTGAATAATCGTCAACAGAATTGATCAAATCTACATTCGATGAGTTTATTTTTGTAAGTGTTTGGAAATAATAAAATAAAATGATTTTTAGAGCAAAATAATTGGATAGCCATATATTGACGTACACAATGTGTATGGGATTATCAAATGATCAAATTAAGTGATGATCACCACATACAGACAGGAAAATGCAAAGTAATTTTACGTCATATATTATTTGCAGATAATTAACACAATATAATAAATAAAATTAATTTTTAGCTATACGCATTAAATAACCAATTCAAATGCTGTTCTTTTTAAATCTTCAGTTGCTTCAATTGCATAAATATGGTATATATGAAAATCAACTATATATGGAAACAAATGAATAAGTGCTTTAAGATTGAATGCATCTCGAAAATAAAAATGTGCAGACTGTTGTTGTAAATATATAAGGCAAAGGATCATTATTGGAGTAAACGTATATATGGAACAAGTGTGGATATAACTAATTTATAATGATAGTTGAAAGTAAGTATGGAATTTATGCTAAATAGATAAGGTTTAATTTTTTAATCTTTCAAAATATTTTCTAGATCTTTTTGATCGCTACTGTATATTGTACTTATATAGAACTAACTATATACAATATATTAAATATACCATCATTTATAATAAATACAAAGTATTGTATATAGTACATATATAGAGTATAGTACTAGTTAGTATATTATATACCAATAGTATATATACCATATATATGTAAAGTACATAATAACATTTATGGTTAAGTTTATGTTATGATGGTAAAAATATTCTCTTGTAAATTCTCGATTTTTGCATTATTTCTTCTTATTTTCTGTGTGTATTTCTTGGGTTTCTTTCTTTTTTTTTTTTTATTAATTTCTTTTTGAGATAGTCAAGTTTTTCTTTATAATGTGTGTGTATTATTTTTTTTTTTTTTTTTTTATATAAGCTACGCTCAATAATTTAAGTAAATTTTCTAAATAATGAGAATGAGATATTTTGAGCATTTCAATAATATAATATTCTATGGTGTCTCTATTTTTATATGCATATGCTCGTGCTATGTAGTAATTTTCTATATATAAAAATTATTATTATATAGAAAGTACAATGAATCTACAAAATGTTTATGTCAATGATTCGATAAGTATATTCTTAGAAATGGATATTGTGTATGGATCAATGGTATTAAACAGTAAATTAAGTTGAATATATATGTCAAAGATTAAGGATATTTTCAGGAACGTTGCCAAAAATTCAACTTAGAATTAAAAAATATTATACCAAATAAATCCATCCTACCACTTGATGTGTGGGCAAACGATTATATAGTGTAATCACAATATGGCCAAAGTTCACGAACATTCAAAAAATGGTACGATTCAACTTTTCCATCACAACAATATGGATTTGTAAAAACACATGCATTTTTGAGACACTGTGTACGCACAATTATATAAAAGAGTGTTATTAAGAGAATTTCTGCGATTTTAGAGTATTTGCTTGTGTATATGTAATTTCTGAAGATTCATTTGTTATGGTATTAGTTATCAAAAGGTAACAACTATAGCAACACACATATGAATTATTTTTATTAAATCTTTTTTTTTTACTATACTATAAAAGTATACCCATTCTCTATTTATACCATGTAAAATCCACGATAATAAATAATATATAAAACATCAAAAGACATAAGATTCAATTTTTTAACTATATAAAGGATGAAGATATGTATTAATAGTATAATTAAAAAAAAAAAAAGATGTAAACACACACCTACGCTTTGTGTGTTAAAAACTAAACACCTTTTGTATACGGTTAACAAAAAGAAATACTATATTCACTAATTTTTATAGCTATTAATGTATGAAAAAACAAAAGGTAACGCTTCAAAAATATTCTAATTTTTCGCCATCAAAAATTCACAAAAATCATTTTTCTGTAATTGATTATTCTTCCAAAGCAGAAAAATTACATTCTTCACAAATCGGTAGTTTACTTTCTTGTATTTTTTTTTTTTTTTTTTTTATACAATTTATCAAACCTTTAAATACACAATACAATTGAATACTTTTGTTATAAAATTGTTGTATTTGGTATATATAGACAAAAACCTTATTGAAAATATTCTCACCATTTATTGTGAGCCGAGATGTATCTTATGTTCATTAATAATAAAATTGTCAAAGGTAAAATGCATATAAATTGAGTTTATAATGATCATTTATCTATTAACAATATATTGTATTTTAAGAGATTTATGGATATTTCCTAGAAAGGAATTTTAAAAATTTTATATAGCTGTATTCATTGACACAAAAAAAAAATGTACGATGAATTTTACCAAGTCACTTGCATTGGTAAATAATACTATTTAATATTAGAAATATTAAATAAATTTAGAAAAAAACCAAAGATCATCACTCACTATCAATTTAATTACAAATTACCATTCATCATATAATATAATAATAAAATTATTTTAAATAATTAAAAACAATGCTGGTTGTACATACTATTGTATAATATTTGGACGATATATATAAGAGATAAAAAAAAATGATAACATTAAAAGACAAAAAGCTGTCCAGAGAAATATTCATTTATATATCTATATATGGTTGATTATGTATTATAAAAATCAAAATTAACTGATCTCACATACAAAAATACGACATTCACATATAAGAAATAAATGAGATTTATTTTTATAGATTTTTATTTTAGGCACTAAAATAGTCTGAGAAAAAAAAAAAACCAAATAGATAATAGCACAGAAATAAAAAAAATTTAGTACATAATATAGCCTAAGACAAATGAACTCTGCATTAATATATATACAATATATATATAAACATAAAGATATAGGATATAGTTACAGTTAATGTTAAGAAGATGTCATAAAACTACCCTCAAACAGAGGGATAGCTATCAAATTACGAAATTCAATGGTGTATATTTTATTTGAGAGTATTTATATGGTTTAAGAAAAGCTGATTTTTTTTTCTTCTATTTTTATGGGTATGATTTTGTTTTTCGCGCTGACTCCATATTATTTTTGTATACATATAACATATATACGCATATACAAGACACTGACGACAAGGGAACTGGATAAAGTGTACCCATACGATTTAAATTCTAAATTAGTAGTACTACACAAAAAAAAAATATATATATATACATAAATCTGTACTATAATGGTAACATTTTTAGCAACTTCATTTCAGTTTGAAGACTGCAAATGATACATCCTATAATTCTATGAATATATCTGGGGTTATTATAAATCTATAAAAATTATAAAAAATTTAGTGATTTCCTTGTCTTGATCAATTAAATATCAAGTATTGAATGTACAATAAAAAATCTAGTTTATTAGTATGGTCCAATATTATTGGTCACGTTATATTTGCTTACGGCTTTTTAAAACATTTCAGACAATAGAACACGGCCGAACGTCTATTTCAAAATCGTGCACAAAAATCTGAACACAAAAATATAACGTATTTTGTTTTTACCTATTCTGCATTAGTCAAATAAATCATGTTTATAATAAAACATAAAAAATTGTCATATATCATTAATATAGTTATGCTTATGATTATATAAGCCCAGCGTTCTAAAACAATAAAGTTAACCAAATATTGTTAATATATAAACTGAAATTAAAGCCGCTAAAAATATTACATCTATTGTAGTAAATATATATTTTTTGGAGTACTATATAATTTGACAAATTTCCAATGGAATAGTAATGGTATACAATTCATGCGAAGTTCGCCCTTGTAAGTAAATTTTATGATATACGCACAAAAAAAAAATAAATAAATAAAATTGAATACAATAAACTGGAAATAATATTCATTTCATATTTTATGATGAAAATGGTCAAATTAAATAAAAAAAAAAAAAAATAACAATATTTTGTCGCCCAAAATCTGTTTGGAAAAATATACAATAAATAAATGAAAAAAATGTCAATACGTACGTTCTTCTTCTTTTTTGTCAGTTATTTAACATTTATATTATAAATATTACATGAATATATAAATAATTCCTTTCATATATATATATTGTAGTATCCTAACTTGAGAATGCAAATCAATTTACTAATTGAAGTTTATGATGACCAAATGAAACCCATAATCGAATCGGATCATCATTTAATTGTATAGATTGTAGAGCGGTTAAATGTATCATGCACATCAACCATTTTTAAAATGTCTAGGACTAGTCAAGACACTCCATATTTCGATTCCATGTAAATTGAATGAACTTCACAGAAAAACGGTACGAATTTAAAATCGTAAAGCAAATGCGTAATCAATATTGTTATTTGGTGTTAAATTTATAATAAAGTAAATTTATTACGATTGGTAACTCGTTTTTGATGGCGACCAATGATTTTGTCAACAATTCAACGAGAGCTGTGTAAGACAATAACGTTCGCGGTTTTATATGTAAGGGTAATTAAAACTCATTGTTTTTAATGTAAAAACACACGATTATTTCAAAATAAACGTATAAATTATATATCATTAGGAATATTTTAAATCGGAACCTAATACAATCTTTGACTAACAATTTTATCAATAGAATAAAAAGAGTCTTGTTATTTTGTAGCAATTCAGTTATGAAACTATAACTGATCAACATTGGATTAGAATACGAGTATTGTAATATATATTTATAATAAATAAAACCAAAATTAAATAGTACAATAAATTACAATAAAACATAATTAAATTACTAGATGACATTTTTCTCATATTCAATAAAATTGATAGCAAAAAAAAAAAAACTCTGGCATAACTCCAATATATTTCTTGCGCAACATTTTACAAAAAAGAAGTTAAGTAAAATAATAATATATTATTATGGAAAATTTGTTTACTTTTTGATGTTATTTCAAAATTGATTTTTTTCATTTTTTACCATAACTTTAAATTTATTGCTTATATGTATACATATTAGATAAAAGGTTTTTAAAGGTGGTTTCCGCAGCTGAGGTTGTATTGTTTGTAATGTATCAAGGAAAATATATGTATTTATGTATCACACAGTAGCACAGTAGTAGTGGTATAGCAGTTTTAGGTATTTATTTTAACATTGAAATTATTCAGCTGGGTGACTATTTGTTCGTTTATGGAATTAAAGAAACGGATATTTTGGCAATATGGTGTTGTACGTAACTCAAAGATTAACAATACCTGCACACACGCATATAAAAATAATTTAATTAAGGCAGCATCTATCTTTGGTTAATTGCAGTATAAAATGATGAATTGTTATATGCTCGCACGCAGAGTAACTTATCAGTATGGCTATAATGAGTGTTTGGTAGATACCATAAGCTCTAGACAAGCTCGGCTGTAGGTGAAAATATTTCATATATTCACAAATCACCAAAGTCAAACAGAATACATAAACACATAAAAATCATATCTTAAATAAGTGGTCTTGTATTTTCATATAATATAATACCTTTAAGCATAAACACCATCAAAAACGAATAACCGATCCGAATAAATTTACTTTATGCAATTAACACCAAATAACAATATTGATTACGCATTTGCTTTACGATTTTCCATTCTTACCGTTTTGCTTTTATAGCTCCTCTAGTTTAATTAGTTGTTGACAAATGGTAAATATCTGAATTGATTGTTTTGAATCCGATTCAAAAACAGTTCGATTTCACTGCATATGGTAAATATTGACCCATTGTGAAAAGTGAAATTCAATCAATTCACATGGAATCAAAATATGGAGCTTCTTGAAAAGTGTAAGATATTTTAAAAATTATTATTGTACATTTAAACTGTCTACAATCACTACAGTTAAATGACGATCCGCTTCGATTATGGATTTGATTTGATTATTGAGAGAAAATTCTTTAAACCGAAATTTGTAAACTTTTTTGTAAAAGAAAAACATATGTCATTTTTTAGTAATTATTAGTAATTTTTCGAATAGTGATTTTCGATTTAGTAAATAACTGCAACATCAGTTTGTATGGTATATATTTTAAAATTTTACATTTTTCATTTAAAATAATATCAAAATCACTTACCCCACGCTATGTGAGCGACGTTTATTATGTATGACAACCACTTCACCGGGGTCAGTCCCTAGAATAATAGAAAAGAAAGAAAATAAATCATTTGTATAAATAAAAATTAAAATGTGTGGTTTTGAAATTCTTTAGGAAAATGTTTGTGGTTTGGAATATATTTTTAAACAAAAAAAAAAAACCAAAACAAAAAAAATGGAAAGTTTTACACAGCCATAACAATTAATTAGAGACAGATTTTGCATAGCCCTTATACATAATAATTATGTAGACCATCCATATATGTTTGTTATAAATCCAGAAAAAGAACTATCAGATATTGCTCATTTACAATACTACCGATTCCTCAATTGTGCAGATAAAACAGATTGGTAAAAAGTAAAAAACAAAATGCATACATTTACAAAGAAAAAAAAACAAATAAATTTACGTTACATTTTCTTTTGTTTTACTATTCTGTCTTGACTGTTGCACTGCATTTTGCATTTCATATTTTATCCTGTTTTTAGATTTCAAAAAAGCACCAACCGACATAAGGATTGAGGACGTGCTTTGGCTTATTTGGTGGTATTAACATTTTATTTTCTATTACAAAATATATCAAAATAGAATTTAAATTTAATTAAGTTATTATTTGTCTAAAATTTCGAATTCTATATAAGGATTTATATGTAAGACAACGATGGATTAGATCCAACAACAAAAAGAGAAAAAAAAAAATAAGCAAAGTAAAATCAAGTGTGCATTTCATGTAATTAATTTGTTAAATTATTTATTACATTTTTAATTTTTTGATTTTGTGTATGATATCGTAGAAAATGCGACAAACGATAAATCATTTTAATATTTTTTAAACTAAAAGATAAAAAAACAAACATTTAAGTATTTATTGATTCTTTAGTCGCATATTAAAAAGCAAGAAAAATTGTTTTATAGTGAAAGTCTACTGACCTGCAAAAGGATGTGTTAATGCAGACATCTGCTACAAATAACATTTGTAAAACACTTAATTATTTTTTAATATTTTTAATTCAATAAATTAATTAAAATAATAAACACTTTTTTTAATTCTATAATGAAAAAATAATGATTTTATATAAAATATTAAAAAAGTATGTATTATGTGCGAATACGTCTTGTTTACAGCGATATAACCACCATTTTGGATTTTTTTTATTCTGGGCTAGGAAGAAGAGAAACAAATGTTGATAAAGAGATGAATGAAGGTGGGTGAAATTTTGACAACTCTGAAATCTGAATTTATATCGACTCATGCCCACTTTTCAAAGGCTATATTTAATTATTTCACATCTAGATGGCAGCTATAAACGAATCTACTTATCGATAATTTGAAATTTCAATTGTCAATTGGTTTGGCAAAAATTTTTACAAAAATAAATAATATTTCAAATTTGTCCATGCTGCTTTATGAAATCATTCTAATAATAAATTAAATTAAAAACATGAAAAATAATATTTCTTCTGTAAAACAAGCGTTAAATAAATTTAAAGATGCTATTAAAACACCAGAAAAATATTTAAGGTAATATAATTTAACAGTTTTAAATGTATTAAAATGTATGAATAAAATAAAAACATAACCTTGTTTTTATAATTTCACTCATGTTTCTTGTTCCTCTGATTTATCTTTAAATATATTTTTATATTATTATTATTTTAAAAAGATTACAAAATGAAGCGGCTAAAGATAATAAACTAATTGTAAAAATACTATATGATTACTCAAAATCATCTGCAAATGATGAAAATAATAATTGGAATGATGTAAACTCTCCGTCTACATTAATTGTTGATGATATGGATGTTGAACAAATTTGGCAACAATTAGAACTTCAGGTACTGCATAACTTATATAACTAATTTATCAAAATTACTCAAAAAGATTATATTATTTTATACATTTATTTTTATATATTATTTAAAATTTGGATTTATTTTTATTTCAGAATAGTACGTTTTTGTCAAATTGTTTAAAAAGCACAGCAAAATTATTATCACAAAATGATGATAAATTTCAATTATTAAATAAACCTAATGAAAATTTAAATGATTCTGATTCACAAATTGACGATGATCAAAACCAACTGCATGATGATGATGATGATGATGATGACGATATAAATAGTGATGAAGATGATGATAATATTGATATGAGTGGCAGTGATGATGATGATGAAGATAATAGTGAGATTGATGAAGATTCTAAAGGAAAAACCATTTTCACAAAGAAATCTGTAGTAGATGATGATTTTTTTAATTTAGAAGAAATGAACAAGTTCCTCGAAGATGAGGATCGGAAAGAGATGACAAAGTTACAAAAAGGAAAAGATTTAATAAATAATAATAATGAAATTGATTTTTTTAATGATAATTTTTCGTCAGACAGTAATGATGAAGACCCAAAATATTCTGATTTTTATGAAAAAAATATACCAATTGAAGATGAAAATGAACGCATACAAAGAATACTAAAAAATCGTGAGCGAAGAAATCGTAATAAACTTGAAAGAAAAAATGAAGATTTGGGTTTGGAAAGTGATGTACAGGATGAAGATGATATTGCTGAGGATGATGATGATGATGCAGAAAATGATATTGTAAATAAAAAATTAAAAGTAAAATTTGATTTATCAAAAAATGAAATGAAAACTGATTCAGAAAATGAGTTAAATGATGATGAAAATAGTAAATATAAATCATCATATGAACAACGTGAAATAAGATTACGTTCGCGTATAGAAGAATTAGAAGAAAAATCACTAGGTGAAAAACCGTGGCAATTAAAAGGAGAAATTGATTCAACATCCCGTCCACAAAATTCATTATTAGAAGAAATATTAGAATTTGATTCGACAAGAAGACCGGCTCCAATTATTACGGAAAAAACAACATTACAATTAGAAGATATAATAAAACAACGAATTAAAGATAAAGCATGGGATGATGTTACGAAAAAGTTTCAACCAATAAATACACCACAAGAATTTCGTAAAAAATTGGTATTAGATCAAGAGAAAAGTAAAGAATCATTAGCACAAATTTATGAAAAAGAATATTTAAAAGAAGCCGATAAATTAGATAAAAATATTGATGATGGTGATGTTGAGGAACCAAAAGAACATCAAGAAATACGTCAATCGATGAAAACATTATTTATAAAATTAGATGCATTATCAAACTTTTATTATACACCAAAAACAGCTGTGCCAGAAGTGAAAATAATTACAAACATACCGGCTATAAATATGGAAGAAGTGGCACCAGTTGCAGTAAGTGATGCAACACTATTGGCACCAGAAGAAATAAAATCACGTCCAAAGGGTGATGATATTGGTAAAAGTGAACGTACTAAAACTGATAAAAATCGTGAGCGTCGTCAGAAAAAATTAAAACAAAAAGTTCATAAAAAAATTCATGATAGAAAACTAGCCGAACGTGAAGCGTTAGGTTTACGAATACATGAAAAAGATGTTAAAAAAGATTTATTAAATAAAGTCATCAAAAATAGAAATGTTGAAAAAGTAAGTAGTATTACGCAATATTACATTTTATTTCTTATTTTTAGTAATTTCACATCGCAGAATTGTTAATAATTTTTTTTCTTTTTTATGTTCAGATGAAAATCAATTCAAATAGTAAATCATTAAAATCATCGAAAGCATTCTTTTCACAACTTCAAGATGACAGCGTTATAAATGTTGGTAAAAATAAACGACAAATGAATACAAAAGATGAGAATATTAAAAACGCAAAAAAATTAAAATTATAATATATAAAAATAAATGATGTTTAAATAATATGTGTTACAATTGTGATAAAGTAATGCAGAAAGTTTTCGCCTTCATCCCTTTATATATGATAAATAATTTACGAGAATTCTTAAATAATAATTTACACACATGGACTGACTGAACATTGTAATGAAATAATTCTGGATTTTCTCAGTGGGTGAATTGTTAAAAGTTTGTTATTTTTCTACATATCCAGCATATCAAAAACTGTTGATTAAAGGAAAACGAATTATAACCACCATCAATCCAAATCACCGACACACAAACGACCAAGTGTACTAATCTAAAAAATGAAATTGCACATAGATAGAAAGAGTATCTCCAATATTTGCTATAAAAATAGTTTTAAAAGATCGACAAGTAAGTTTGAAAATATTAAGACATCATCTTATGGGAAGGTTGGAGAAACTATTTTCCGATAGAAGTAACACTCATCACCAAACGAGGATAACATACTAGCAGAACTGATCAAAACGGTGGGGCAAAAATTGCATTTTCACATATATCACATCATGACCAATGACCAGGTAGCCGAAAACTGGTTGCTGAAACTTACTAACACATAAGATTTCAAAATTTTGCGCGGTCAACTAAATTAAATCCTACAAACTAGAAATGGTTATTTTTTATAACTGATTATTCGTATGTACAGAAGATACTATAGCACACTATCGATGTGGTTTTCAACCTGGAAGATAGACGAACGACCAAATATATATAATCAGGCAAATCATGGAAAGTGCTTGCGAATAAAACATCTGCATTAGTCAGCTATTTGTCCATTTCGAACAAGTAAAGGAATCAAACGACAGATAATTTTTATTGAACAAATTGAAATAATTTGTAAAAGCAGCAAAACTCATCAGATTAGTCAATACAACAATAAGTGGCACGAATTGTAAAATATTGATTCGAAACTATATTAGCATCCATTTTCCATAGAAACGGTACTAAGACATTACAATTTCTTATAATACCTTTTAATTTTGTTCTAGATAAAGTAATGCGAACAATGTCAATCAAATACAATGGAACTATTTCCAATACATTAAAAGAAAAATGAACGCTTTTGCAGATGACTACGATCCGTTCGGTTGAAGAATCCAGACTCTTGAGAAGTCTTATAAGTACGTATACAAAAGTAAAGTATTACATATATTTAGTCGTTTTATTGTTAAACATTTTACCATGACTTTGTCCATCGACGGAATAGTCTTTGTATATGATAAACTGAAAAACAAAGCCTTTGTCAAATATCACCATTTTTTAAAACACTAAATTCGTCAACTTTGAATGGTTGTCTGATAAAAACTAAACTATTCGAAAAATGTTGTCTACATTTTAAAAATCGGTGAGTAAATTATTTTTGAATCATATTATATTAATAAATCTTTATATTCAAAAATTTTATTATCAAGAAATCTTAGTTATTAAAAAAATAAAAGACCAATATTAAGCTAAATACTAATTATTTATTGATTATATACTATACGAATACAAGATTACATATATAGATGCATATTTATTTTAAATATATGTAATAAGAATAAGTAATAATAGAGTAATAATGCAAATAATTTTTAATGGAAAAAAAGAAAGAAATCCAATTAACATTTTCTAAACAATAAATGCTCTTCATAATAGCATTTTTATTTTTAGTTCCAACAAGACTAATATTAAAATATAAATTTTAAAAGGACAAAAACATATGAAGATCAAATTTTATGATGTAGTAGTGATTCAGTAGAATAATATATAGACACACAAAATACCAAAAGCTAATTAAATAAAAATATATATATAGTAATTAATATTAATATTTTAAAAATTAGAATTAATTTCATTGCATTTATTTATTTGGTTGTAATAAATCCAAAGCTTGTGGAATATTTCCATCAACTTGTTCCAATAATTTTGTTAGCCAATCACCATCGTTACTAAATCCCATCGCAATCATTGTCAACAAGGAATCATTTATCTTTTTGTCTGTAATTAAACATAAGAATTAAAATAATATTTAAATTTTATTTCATTGTTTATTTTTTATATTAATTACTTGGATGCATTTGTGCGGTAACATTTTGTCTTAATGCAGCTTTTACAGATGAAGTAACATTAGTATTAGCAGCCTCACCACCTGCAGCACCACCAGCGGAATTCTCAGTTGATTCATTTGACATAAATTCTTCTAGTTCACGTGCCATAAGTCTATAATTTGGCAATTCGACTTTTTCATTTCCCTGAGTATTTGCTGGAGGAGGAGATGATGATGATGTTGATGATGTTGATGACGATGATGACGATGATGAAGATACTGTAACAGTAACTTCACCACTTTCTTTGGGTATTGCACCGTTGCCATTTGACGATTGTTTATTTTGTTGATCGTGAACTGAACCATCAGCGTCAACAATAGTCCAACCTTTTGGTAAAACTGGTGAATGTTCACGTGGTGGAGTCATAACGTTAACTGTAACATTAATTTCCTCAGGATCATCTTCAATTGTTGGTTCTTTTTCAATCGGTCTAACACGTATACTATCATCACAATAAACTTTATTTTTATATGATTCCTTAGTAGCTGCTTCTTGATTATTTGATTCATTCGATTTTGTTTGAACATTTTCATTATCAACATCCATTTTTTCATTATTAGTTGATTTATTCTCGGTATTTTCATTAGATTCTGGTACAACAACATATGGATCAATTAAATTTGTAATATGATGAGAAAGATTTGTCAAAATATTACGTGTAATATTTGAATAATCTGCGGCCATTTTCGGATAATTTACTCGTTCTTGCCCATTCGTTGGAATAGTGAAGACATTAAATGCACAATTTGCATTTGTTTTTGGAGCAGTTTTTTCTCGTTGTGGTTTTGGTTCAGATGGTTCTTTTTCGGGTTGTTTTTCTGGCTCTTTTTGAGATTGTTCTTGTTCTGGTTGTGGCTGTGGTTGTTGTTGTGCCGTACCTTCTTGTTGTGGTGGCTTATATTGTTGCGTTCCACCTTGTACGACAAATCCATCAACCAAATTATTAATTATATCATAAAGGTGTGGTCCATGACGACCAGTTTTACGTCCACAACCACGATGACGATGTCCTGCATGTTTTTCATCTGTTTCTGGTGATGTATCACGTCCATCCTTATCACGACTATCTTTACCACGACCACAGCGCATTGATTTGAAGAAATGACGATTTAATTTTATATTCTATAAATTTAATAGAAAAAAAAAAAAAATAGAACAAATATGATTACATTAAATATTTTAATTACATATTTTAATTGATATCAGTATGAATCATTGAAATTTTTTGTATTTTCATATACGATAAGATAACAATATAAATAATTATAATATGAAAATATCAAAAAAAGATTTAGAATTCAATAAATAAAACTATAATTTACCGTCAATGGATCTGGAATACGAATCATACGATGATGGCTATGAAGTTGCTTCCCTTCACATGTCATACATAAATCAAAATCATAGCATTGTAAACATTTATAACGAAAACCAAATAAACCCTTGTCACATCCATCACAAATAACACCCTCGTGATAAACCGATTTCGCTGCTTTTGATGGTCCAGCTTTTTGTTTATCACTTTCTTCTGTTGGTTCAGTTGCAGATGTTGCAAATTTAACAGATTTAACAGCTTCAGCTTCAGATTCAACATGAGTTGTTGGAACAAATATATTGTCTTTGTCTTTATCAGCGGAAGATTTAGCAACAATATGAATTTTCCCAAATTTTGAGTCCAAATAAAAACGAAAATCTTCTTCATTATAAATGGTAATTTTATCGTTATCTCCATCTGCAAAATATAAAAAAAAAAACAATCATAAATACAATATTATTACCATTGACAGTGACTATGATTAATTAAAAAAAAACATATTTGCTAAAATTGTGAAATATTCCATTTCATATTATTGCGAAATGCAAATGTGCAAAACAGCTGAATTTATTATTATTGTTATATACTATTTTATATATATAAATAAGAAAAAAAACACTAATTTTACAAATGGACTGAATAGGAAAAAAAAAGAAACTGCGCAATAGATTTAAAAAACTTTCCATAGATTTATTTTCACTTACCAATCCAATACATCTTATACGGTATTTCCTTCAATGATGGGTATCTACAAAAAAGCTTTTCTTGAAATTGCGAGAAGCACGGATAAATTAAATCCACATAATGTTTCACAATAATATTTTCAACATTATCATTTATATTGATAAGAATTTTAAAAACATGGTGCGCCATTTTTCCTTTGTTTAATTTGCTTCTTTTAGCTGATGAAATAAATAAAACTCTTTCCTTGTAAATATTATTTTGATATGTTGATGTTATATGTATAAATTTTCACTTTATTGATTGTATATTTTAATATTTTTAATTATTATTATTTTTATACTTAATTAAAATTTTGTTTATTTATAATAAAATGTTCGTAAAAACTATCAACTCACGTACTGCTAATATGCTTTGTTTTCAAATACTGAATGATATACTAAACAAAATAATTTCTTATTTATATACTAATACCAAACGCAGAATAAGTTGATTAAATTTAAACAGGTAAATTTATGATAATATAATGACTAATTTTCTAATACTGCCAGTCATTAAAAATATGTGAACTTCACTCGTCAAAGGAAAGTCTTAGAATAATCTAGAAAAGCCAATAATATTCCAGAATACCAAAAATGAAATATGTGAGAAGAAAGGTAAAGGGTAATACGATGAGAAGATGTGAAAGGTGATGAAATTAGCTCAGCCCACAGAATCGCAATTTCTGTGTGTGGGATATATGATTATTATTATATGTCAAACTGAAAGCGTTCAGATTTTAGGTATATGTTATAATAATGTAAATTTGACGGTTTTTCGTATCGAATAAAATATGAAAATGTTAAAAATAACATTCTTTAACAGAATATTGTAGTTATTACTTATTACATCATATTTACACATATTCTCAAGTGACACTACGTGTGTAGCAAAAAAATATACAAACTAAACTTTGTAATTTTTATTTTTTCATGTTTTGAAGTTTTGTGTTTATATTGTATTTATATAGCCTTAAATTAATGTGCATTAGTAATTTTATTATTATCAAATCTATATTCATCATATATTTTAATTAAATAATGTAAATTGTAAATTACTATATTGTAATTTATTTTATTTACCATTTTAAATTTTTAATAATTTTAAATATTTGGTATAAATCAATATTTTTAATTATTGATGTTTTCTTAAATATTTTAAATCACAAATATTAGATTACAACTCTCACCCACATGGAAGAGAGAAAGCTGTTTGTACATACGAAGTAATACGAATGATTTAGAATGATGTGAACGATATATGAACAATATAAGTCAGAATCAGCTGACATTTCATATGTCGCTCCATCTCTCCTCCAATCTCAACCTCCCTCCCTCACATCCCATCACATATTTGACAACATGGAAATCGTTTGACAATGACATTTCTCATTTCTGGCTCTCGCCTCTTGTCTTTTGAATTTGATCCATTCGGTTCGGTCTGCAACTGACATGTTACAAATTATAATTTATATTATAAAATTTGTTATTTATTTAATTTTAAAAATTACTATTACATATAATTAAAAGTTAATATTAAGCACAAATCTTGAATTTTGAAGTAATAGAGTTTCATTTATTTTTTTTTGCATCATATTAGTTTATTTTATTGTCATATTGAAGTTAAATATTTTTTTAACAACCACCACTATCTACCACTAGACGCTTTAAACAAGTAAAAAAATGTCTTCAATCAGTAATTCTTTGCGACAATATCGTTTTCAAAAAAATAAAGGTATTCCAAATTCAAAAGAATCTTCAGGTTTGTACAATTTAATTTTGTAAAAATATTATTAAGTAATAACATAAAAATATAATTGTCTCTCAAACAGTAAGCAAATTATTATATTTTATAATGAAAATTTATCGAAGTTCTATTGCTTCACGAATGATTTCGATACTCCAATTTTTTTTAACATTATTAAAAAAAAATTAATTATTAATTAATTAATATACGAATAAAAACAATTATAAATTTTAGAACTTAAATTAGTACCTGGTAAAAAACGAATACATACATTAGACTGTAGTAACAGTAGTAACGAAAGTTCTTCTCCAGCAAAAGCTGTTAAAATAATATCGGATAAATTGGAACTAGTTGATTTTTCAATTATTCGTGATAGAGAAGCACGTCTTATTGCTGTTAAAACAAAAGCACCGTTATATGAGACAATGGTATGTCAAGATGCATTAGTAAAATGTAATTGGAATGTTGAGGACTCTGTCAAATATCTTAATGAACAATGTACTTATAAAAAACGATTTGAAACTAGTAAAAAATTACCTGAATCAACTTCAACTATTCCTGCAGCACAATCGGCTCCGGTTACTAAAGCAACATCAAATATTATAGCATCTCAAAATCAATCATTGGAATCAATTAGAACTCAATCAGTTATTACTTATAATCAATCAAATCCAATATATACAACATCATCGTCATCAACATCATCTACAGTGACATGTAATGGAAATAATAATGAAGATTATGTAAGATATTAATATAAAAACACAAATTATATATAAAATTACTAAAATATTGAAAAAATTAAATACTTTTAATTAAAGCGGAGAATTAAAAAAAAATATCATCATGAAAATCGTAGTGATGATAGCGGTGATGATCAAGAAAAACCTACAGAAAAAGTATTCGATAGTGATGACGATAGTGATACAGAATATTCAACATACATGACAAAAGATCGTAAAAGTGTTTTTGATTTTATAAACACTGGAACTGTTAATGAACTACAATCGGTGAAATCATGTTCGATACGAAAAATTGATGTAATTATGGAATTGCGTCCATTTAATGATTGGTCAGATCTAGTTACTAAAATTCAAAATCATAAACATTTATCAGCTGATTTATTAAATTCATGTCAAGAGTTTCTCTCCAGACGTAACAATGTAGTAGCTGTTATGAAAAAGTGTAATAAGATAGTTCAACGTTTAGAATTAGTTGTTTCGGATGGTGGTGGTCTATTAAATCAACCGTCTATATTAAATTCAGAGTAAGAAATTTCTCATAAAAATATTATATATTATAATATCAAATTGTGAATGAACTCGAAATATTGTTGATTTAAAATAAATTCATTTTTTAGATTTAAATTGGCCGATTATCAATTAGTTGGTTTAAATTGGTTAGTTGTTATGTATAGAGAAAAAATGAATGGCATATTGGCTGATGAAATGGGATTAGGTAAAACTATACAAGTCATTGCATTTTTAGCATATTTAAAAGAAACAAATCAAGCAATTGCAACACATTTAATAATAGTTCCATCTTCAACATTAGATAATTGGTTATTAGAATTTGAAAGGTATAATATGTAAATAATTAAATTTATACCATAATTTCTAATTTTTATTAAAGCATAAACTAAAAATAGCATTATTCAAATCATATATTTTTCTATTTATATTATTAAATTTTTCCAAATATTTTATAGATGGTGTCCTATATTAGTTGTAGAAAAATATTATGGAAATGCAGAGGAACGTAAAATGTTACGAATAGATTGGGCACGTGGTGGGCTTGCAGGAGTTGATGTTATACTAACTACATATCATACAGTTAATTCAACACCAGAAGAACGTAAAATGTTTCGTGTTACAAAAATTCATTATGTAATATTTGATGAAGCACATATGTTAAAAAATATGACAACACAACGCTATGCACATTTGGTACGAATAAATGCCGAACGGCGTTTATTATTAACTGGGACACCTTTACAAAATAGTTTATTAGAATTAATGTCATTATTATGTTTTGTTATGCCATCTTTATTTGCAAACAGATCTGAAGATATAAAAAGTTTATTTCAAAAAAATGTACAGTAATTTACATGCCAAAAATTTAATATATTTTTAAATTTTAATCATTAATTCATTTCCATATAGAAAAACGCCAATGTTAATAACGATGATGTCAGTTTATTTGAACAATCGCAAATTGATCAGGCAAAGAGAATTATGAAACCATTTCTATTGAGACGTTTAAAAAAAGATGTATTGAATTCATTACCGAAAAAATTCGAATATACGGTAAGATTATTATTAAAATTAAAATATTAATCACATAATAAATATTTAATAATATTTCCCTATTTCAATTGTGAGACATTAATTTTGCATAAATATAGGCAAAAACTTTTTTTTATAATAATCTATAACTGGCGGCCTTCGAGAATCTATGACTAATTACTGCTAGACAAAAAAGTAGACACAATGTCTCATTCCTACATGCAATGCTACTATTAACCTAATATTTATTTAATATTCATAAGTGTTATTTATTTATGAATTCATACAGTCAATACTTTTTGGATGGTTTTTATTTTAACTACTGTTGTTTTGACTGTATGTATGTGATTTACTCGGACGCGCCACTTCTTTAATCTTATGATATTATCTAAGCAACAAGTTTAAGTAAATATTTATTTTCTATGTTAAATTTTTATAATTTTTCGATCAAGATCAGTTCATTTAAGAACTCACTACTGCAACCGCCTAGGTTGTCATATGGAAGTTGCATGAATAAATCGTCAATTTTACTCTCAAGTGTTTGCCACCATCAGACCATCTAATTTCACTTAGACCCATGATTTCTTATTTATATTTATATGAAATTTACGAACTATTTTTGCAAATTTAGTTGCCGGTTACAACAATGTTCGAACAAATCTTGTTCTTGTATGTCGTTACCTTTAAATCACTATCTATTACATTCTAGTTTTGTATTAACGTTTCGTTTATAAATTAATAATCATCATGTTATATATTTTTCAGAAAAAAATTTCATTATCTGTAACACAAAAAGAGAAATATAAAGAATTAGTTGGATGGCATTGTAGTAAAAATGGTATTATTAAAGCAACAAATGAGCAAAGTGGCATGTCTATTATGATGGATATGAGAAAACTATCAAATCATCCTTTATTATTACGTTATTATTATACTGACGAAATTGTATATGGAATTGCTGAACGTTTATCTAAACATCCATTGTATAAGAAAAATCCGGTAGTACAATATATATTTGAAGAGTTAGCTATATTATCAGATTTTCAATTATATCAAATGCTTGAACGTTATGTAAGTGACAAATAGAGATTTTAAATATGAAATGATAAATTAAAAAAAATCAATAAATGATATATAATATTTTTCAGGATATTATTGATTTGAACATTCCAGATAATTTAATCTTAGATTCTGGTAAATTTAAGGAATTGGATGTATTATTACCGAAATTAAAAAGTGAAGGACATCGAGTATTAATATTTAGTCAATTTACAATGATGTTGGATATATTAGAAAGATATTTAGATATACGAGAATATGGTTTCTTACGTCTTGATGGTAGTACACCAGTTACAGAACGTCAAGATTTAATTGATAAATATATGAAAGATTCCGAATTATTTGTATTTCTATTATCTACGAAGGCCGGTGGACTTGGTATTAATTTAACAGCAGCCGATACAGTTATTATTCATGATATTGATTTTAATCCATATAATGATAAACAAGCAGAAGATCGATGTCATCGTATGGGTCAAACGAAACCAGTTACGATTTATCGGTTTATATCGGAGGGTACAATTGAAGAGGGAATGTCCTTGGTAGCAACAGAAAAATTAAATTTAGAAAAAGAAATTACAAATGATGGAGGTTTGTTATTATTTCATGTTTTTTTTTTTTTTCTCACATATATTTTAATATTTAATTTCAAAATTCAGAAAACGGTATTCAGGAACAAAAATGTATGATACGTTTACTGACAATGGCACTGGGTATGGATGAAAATCATGTTGAAAATATGATAAGTCCGAAGAAAAAAGAAAAATAGTATTAATGAAAATATAATTGAAAGTTAAGGAAAAGGAGAAGAAAAATATGCAAATTTGTGTTTGTTTTTTTTTTTATTATTACCCTCTTCTATAAATACCATTATGTGTTTTAAGTTATTTAAAAATATTTAAGATAGCATATTTTTAATAAATAATTTTTAAAATTATTCTTAAATTTGATAAATCCACTTTGTTATTTATAAAATTTATATTAAAATGATAGTTATTATAATAATTAAACATATATATAGATTTTCTATAATAATAGGAAAACAATTATTCCTGCCGTTGACTGTTAATTTAACAAGTTATTTATTTTTTATATAAATTTAAAGTTGAAGTCAGCAACATATACAACAGTGCAATGTATTCATGGCTAAAAGTTTTGTATGGGATTTTATATGACCAATATGCATTAACTAACATTACTGTGTGTAATTTTTGCAAATATCGTTTGGATTCAATTTAAGCATACAGAAATCAACAATATTGAATTATTTAAAAATGAAGAAATGAAATTAAAAATGAATTTGGTCTTAATTTTTCAATACGGAGATACTTAAAAATATACCGATTTCGAGACCGAATGTTAATTAAAGTTGAGGATAATTACAACTGGTATGTGATTGGATAACGAGCTGCACTAAGTAGCTCCAGTAAATGTGATCAGATCAAAAATATTGAAATTATTAAATTTTCAAGTATGATATAAGTGCTTGATAATATAGAGAATAAAGTTAGATTATTAACTGTTCTGTGGGCACATTCAAATACTCTTCAGCGAAACAAAAAGAATAATAATACCGATTGGCTGCTGGACGATTATAACAAAAAAACAAAAAACACAGTAATAATAAACAAATGGTCGGAAATTTTGAAAGAATAATTACTATAGATTGAATAAATAAATAAAAATGTAATCGTAATCGTTTATAAATCAGATACATAGCTAGTAGAATCAAATGTAATACATCCACAAATTGTAATAACATTGAATTGGAAACTCGATAGTCTATTCATTGAAAATAAAGACATTTTCTGTTATTTTAATTTAAACGTATTGCATTACAAGCAAAATAGAAAAGATAATGAATTAAATAGAAAAATTTAGATTAATGAATTTGCATAATAGTCTATACTTCTATGCGTTTTAAAGTTATCATGGCAATTTGAAGAAATATCAAGGTCTAGGCCCCATATATAGGTTTGACCACACTATAAGACATGAAATAAAATATATGCTGGTAAATTTGAAGAATTTCGTATGTATTTCTTTCATTTTCCTCATTATTCCTGTTTAAAATCGTATAAAAATTATTGAAATAAAATGAGGATGAAAACAGAAATGTTATCGCCCTATTTTCTTGCACGTATGATTTCATGAAAGGTCATCTGTACTTATCTGTACACTAAAAATATCTATAAAAAATTTGTTAAGTCTATTTTATAAATATTCGAAAAACTAGAAAATTATACAAAAACCTATATTTCATCAACACATTCTTTAGACCAAACTTAAAAACATTCAAACGTATGCTTTATTTCCTAAATTTTGGCAATAACATTGTTATCCCAACAAAAATTAATATTTTTTAATATTAAACTACACCGGGAATTTGATTTTTTTCATTTTCTTTTTAAATAATATTTATCTAAAGTTATTATTATCACATTTATTAACGATTATTAGCTGCTAGCGTTACCGGCTTATGTTAAAGTAAGTGAAGCTGTGTCGCTAAGCTGTCTGCAGTGGTTCTGGTTATGAGTAGTGTTGGTGTCAAAGTGCAGTGTACGTTTGTGCCAGTAGACGGTGAAGTTTAGAACGTATTTCTTTCTATTTCTTTTTAGTAGATTTTATATTTTAGAAGAAAATGTAAAAAAGTTAGATTTTATTAATTACTTATTAAAATTACGCCAAAAGTCCAAAATTAAAATTGTCTACAAATACTGTATAATTTTATAAATAATAAAAATTTAATATTGTGATAAATAAAATGTAGTTCCATTTTTATAAACTGTGTGTAATAAAGAAAGAATTAAAAAACACTTACATAAAATGATGGGTATTGTAAATAAGATTTTTAGAATAGATATAAATGCAGGTTATTTGCATTGATATTAAATAGTAATTGTGGTAATTATCTTATATTTATTTATCATATCATCACTTTTCTAATATATTATGAATTTATGGTTTTTGTTGGAAAATAAAAGCTAAATGTTGTTTCGAATTTAATATGCAAACGGAATGTAAAAATATGAAATTTGTACGATCGATTCTATGCTCGATGATACTACATTTTTGTTTGAACTTTTTTTTTTTTTCAATTGAATGTATTTATGGTACGATTTATAGTTCATTTGTTTTTTTTCTCTTATCAGCTAATATTCATAATAGCAATAATTATAAGTTAATATAATTTTTGTATATTGCTCATGTCAAAAAAAAAAAAAGGAGAAAAAACAACTTAACTAATGATTTGCAAAATAAAATGATAAATTATGCCGGTATGGTGTTGTGTATTTTGTTTATTATTCCACGATTTCATCGCAATTGATAATTTGTCTATAGTTATATTTCTATATTGTTAGTTTTGCGGTGGCCATCGCCCATTTGATGCATTTCAATTTCGTCCAACAAGAGACTAAAGCTTTTCGTAACCAATTGTTTTCGAGCATCCTATCTGAAGTGAAATAATATTTCAATATTGAAGCATTATATATTTAACTAAACAAAACTATAACTTTAATGTAAATTATTTACAAAGCGTCATTCTTAAAAGCCTTAAATAATAGGAAATCTATTAATAATATAATGCAGATGGTACACATATTTTATTAAATATATTTCATTATTCTTTTAAACATATTTTTCATATTTAAATTAACAAGAAAAAAAAAAAAAATAATAAAGTATGATAAGTTTTTTTATATAAAAATAAAACAGATAGATGTTTATCAGCAAACATTTGATGCATAACATATGCTTTTTTTTATTTATAAATAATAACTTCACTCAATTCATTGCAAATTGCAACTTTGTAATATTTGTAATTGTAACATGTATTATCTCTATATAATGCAATAACAAAATTTATACTTAATATACGTATATTTATATTTTAATTTTATTTATTTAAATATTTAATAACATATATTTAATAATAATAATATAATAAAAATATATAATTATGCTTTTTTTTAATTTTATAAATTTTATTATTACATTATACATAAATGAATAACAATAATTTACAAAACAAATATATCCGACCTAAATAAACTATTGTTTAATATTAAAATGGATTGAAATTTAAGTAATAATAATAGTAAAATAATTGTTATACATTCGATGATTTACTTTAAAAACCTGACTGTGTATGATGTGATAAAGAGGCCAAGTGTAACTTTAAAAATATTTAAAAAAAAATCACTTTTTGTAATGCGATATATTTCATATTAATTTATTATATATTTTATTTTTTTTTTTTAAATCCAGGTATTGCAAAATAAATTGATAATATGAAAAATGAGTTTCATGAAAATCTATGTGAATATAACATTGGTGTAGCAGTAACTGTAATGTACATATTTAGTGCTATATATTACGAACTACATTTACTGAAATATATATACATTTTTCACTAACAAAAGGTATAGATAGATATCCACTTTGACTGGTAACATTCATGGAATATCATACAGTTTTATATTTAATATATTGTTCATAAATAGATCAGAGTCCACTCTGACATTTCTTGCTGATCTCCTAAATAGTACGATCATATATTGATTACAGCACATAAGATAAGAGTTTACAAATATTAATGATTTGTATGGTTTTTATTAATTTATAATATTGGTTATTAGGCCAACAACAAAAGAGGTCTCGTGCAGTAAACAATAACTATCATATTCCTTTCGCCTATAGTTTTCTTAGAGATACTCGCCACTTTTATAAACAAATAATAGATCAAATGTAGCATATTCATTGCAAATTTGTAGAATATTACATTTCTTTTTATATGTTCATGTCACTGGAACGCATTTATTAAATTGTTTGTTATATTAAACTCGTAAAGTTAATTGAATTTTTTTCTTTATCTGCTTTTTACACAATTTCATTTTCATTTGACTTCTATATGTAAAAGAAAAACAAAACAACATCTGATGTGTGCATTATAATTTTATATTATAATTTTATTACTCTTATAATATTAAATAAAATCGTTGTTACTTATTTTAACTGAACCCACACAATAGGTTAATAAGTCTGTTAGTGTAAATAATGTTCAGTAAAAACCATACAACAATACAGCAATACAATATAACGACATGAAAATGAGGATGGATCGAACACATTTCAAGTAAGAGTTTTGTGCCAATAACAAGGGGCTTAGTGGTTCGACTATAAGAACTGGTGGAGTAGCAGAAATTTATTCACGTAGTTGCTGATTTTTTCAATTATTTTTCTTTTTATAACTTTATGATCTTACCATAGCTTGGCCCGCATATAATAATCGTTTGTTTAACATCTCCTGGCCAAGTATGCCTGTATATAAAATAAATAGATTTAGTTATATACTATACAATATATAAAAGTAACTATATATTTAGTATAATTCTAGCTAGATATAAAAACAATAATATTATATAAAATATAATTTGCCCTTCAATTCTCAATCCATTGTTTATTTCTTCTGCTTTTCCATTATTTTTTTTTATTGAAATTATAATATAAATTAAAACATTTTAAAACATCTCATATTTTAATTAAGATGTGTCAGTGATGAGGTGAATAGAATCAATTTATATATACGCGTATATATAAGTGAATATATAAAATATACTGATAACAAATAAATTGTGATTAAAATTATATGGTTTCAGTGATTATAATAAAAATATGTGTGTCCTAAATTCTTAATAGAATATACATATATTATATTACGATGAATTGTTTTTGTTAATTCTAATATCTAATATTTTCTACTACATATATGTATTGTGTTAAAAATAAAATAGTTACTATGTGTCCTTAGGCACGGGTTAATCGACCCCCAATTGTTTTTCTCTGTTACATTTATATATTTATTTATTTAATAAATATAATATTATTTTTTCTTTACTGGGCCAAGACTCAAGATATATATTGTATTATCCATATTCTATATTTAGTTAACTATATATTTATATATTCTCTTCTCTTATTTATATTTTATGTTAAATTCAATAACACCCTATAATAAGAATAATATTAATAATAATATTTGTTTGTATTTGCATACATACAATATTAAATAATAAAAAAAAACGTATATAAATACATGCATATATTAAAAAATAAACTGTTTTCGTTTCTTTTTATGCTGATTATTTAAATGAAATTGAAAACAACATTTGGTATATAGTTATATTATATTTTTTTATTTTGTTATGTAAATACAATCGCTTGATAACGATAATATGTAAAATATTTTAATAAGTTAAATTATTTTGTTAACTATAATTTTTATTATTATATAGTTATTTCAAAAATATTTAGTTATTTTTATTATAATACATGTTTTAAATTAAAATTTTCTTACAATTTTATTAAATCAATTGAATCAATTGTGATTTAATTAAATAATATAATTTTTTTTATTAAAGACTATATTGAAATTAGAAAAGTGTTGATATAATATTATTATAAATAATTAATGTTTGTTAATTTAATTTTTTTTTTTTTTCAATTTATAGAGATATCCAGCACAAAGCCAAAACAAAAAATGATCTGTAATTAAATAAGTTTATACAAAAAAATATGATATTATTAATCACAATCCAAATAATAAAATACTCAATACCACAAAAAATAATATATAATATTATAAATAATAATTATAATACATAAAATGATAAGTTTTTTAACATTTAAATATTGAATTGGTGATTCGTTTTGATATGGAGTAATTTTATAATAATAAAATTTTAGTTATATTTATATAATGGGAGCAATTAATGATATGGGTAAGTTACTTTTCAATATCAATTTTTAGTAATAATACTAATACATTAGGTTACAATTAAAGTATTTATATATGACAATTGATAGTGTGACGATGTATGGTCTGAACTATAGTATACGGTGGATGCGTTAATTAATATCCTTTCTTAATTTGTGACGAGTCAGCAAAGATGTCATTGGTTTATATTCAACACATTGTTATTGTATCATTTAATATATTTTTGTGGTCGATGTTCAGTTTATGAGCAATGTCTATGCTATGGATGTGCCAGTTTTGTCATGATTTTATCTACTGTTTCTGTTATTGGTCAAACTTATGCATCTTTAACACTAAAATTTGCATAATCGAGCAAACCTTTCACGACCTGTTACAGCATCATTATTACGAAAAATATTTTATTTAAGTCTAATTATAACGATTTTTATTATTTTTACTCATTTTCAAGACGCATATGATATAACTATATGACAAATAATTTTGGAATAACATTTTGGTGCCTTGCTGCCTGGTAAATTGTTTCATACGCACACATACGGAATAATTTTCCAACTTGACTGCAATGTTAGATTTATGCCCGAGGAATCCTATAGAGCAGGAATAGCTTAGCACATTTAATTATTCTGCCATGTCGAAGAATTTACGTGTATATTGTTTCAAATCGTCCAATAATGCTTTCCAATTAGCAAATTTAAACGTTTTTAACTGACTCGAATGTTCTTCATATTCATAATCACAATACTTTTGATTCGTATTTGGACCAATTTTTACATGTTTTAATTTAAGTATCATTAACATAATTTCCATATTTTATTTCAGCTGTAGTTTTTTTGTTTTGTATTAAAATTTGAAAGCAATGCATGCGACAAACACTTGTTTGCTCGTACAACATCCGAAATTTTCAACGCGAACAATGAATGCGCGGAGAACGCTTTATAATAATTAGATTATCATATACAATATATGATATATGTTATGGTACCTCAAATGAATATATTAATACATCTATACCAAACATTCATTATAGCCAAGTTGATAAATTACAACGCATTGCTGTTTACAACAATTCATCAATTGTGCTGCAATTAACGAAAGATATAGATATTTCTTTAATTCCATTGTTTTTATATGGGTAATTAATTCATAATGGTGTGTATTTAGACAACGAACATTGTTAATCTTTAAATTGAACCCTATTTATTTCATGATTGATTCACATGAACCACTACGCTACTGAGTGACTTGAGAATATTATATATTTATAATCGCTCCAGTGGATTTATTATTAGATGCGATGACATGAATTAAACATTTATTTATATTATGAAATTGTTTACAAATACTAAAATCGTTACCGTATGTATATTATTTGTATTATTTTCGTCTTTGTGTATACGTGTTATCTCTTTGATATACAATTTATTTGTTGCCTCTGTGTAAATTCTTCTGCTTATCTAATATTTATTATTTTATTCAATATAAGGTATTATAGTATTATTTATAACAAGTTATTTTGATGTCATATTATTCTAATCGATTATGATTAATACGTAGCTTTTTATTTGAATTTTATGGTATAAATAATATAATCAATTTATCAATATTATATGTTACTTATACACCTATAAGAATCAAATTGGATTATAAGATAAAATTATTATGTATTGCATATAAAAGTCAAATACTTTATTTGTTTATTAAATTTAATAATTATTGTGATTATACACTTGAAAAACATTTGATTGTTATTATATAGTTATTAAATCTCACATGTTCATATTATGATGCGTGAAATTATTTACTAAGCGCCCATGTGCAAAAATATAAATTTGCATTTATGTTTATGTTTATACATATAATAATAATATAAATAAATATAAATTGACGTTGAAATATTAAAAACATTTGTGTTACATAATTATCTGCGAAATTACAATCAAATAAAAATTCACAATTAATGAAATAAAAATTTGCAGTGTGTGATAAGGTCATTAAAAATTACGACTCTATAGACACGATATTGAAAAACTGAAAGAAATATGAATGAATATAATATTACATTCATTTAATATTTATTCAATAAAATCATAATAAGCAAATTGTTTATAAATATAAATTGAAGAAATGTTTTATTTAAGTTATACACTTTGTTTCATCCGTATAACATATATTACAAAATTAATGAAATTTTGTTAATACATATTGTATTATCTATGGATAAATTTGTTAGTAATTAATAATTGTATTTTATAAATAATACAAATTTGATAACATTTTGTACATTTATTAATTAATGTTATCACACCCTCTGCTGTTAACATTCTATGAATATATATAGCGAAGTAGGAATATATACGACAATAGTTATTTAATATTTTTTTACATGGAGTGCAGTTAAAATGTCAGGAAAGTGATGATACAAAGCACTTTTTTTATCTCTGAAAGACTATGGAATATACAAAATATGCTTCAACTGCTTCTTCAAGTAATTAAAAACGTTATCCATATGGGTTATCTCTTCTCATGCATATAAGTTTTTGGGTAGATGTTTGGGTGACTTATTCGGTTGATTTGCAAAATCTGGAGTCTTCAATCATCTCTGGCCCAATGTTTTTGAAATTTTTCATTAATCTACAGTGTTCACAATATATCACAGAAATGATGAAGGCTTTTACTGATAAATTTCTTGCTAGACCATCCACCCGTTCATTTTCTATTATACTAGTGTGACCATGGATAGCTAGTATAATGGTTTAGTTCCTGCCAATTTCGTTTAGCCTATTCACACAATCTTACAGATCATTAGTAAGTTGTTTGTGTATGAATTTATTACTCTAATGGCTGCTTCATCAACAGTTATAATCGCAAAAGTTTTATTGGCGTGAAGATTAAATTGAGCACTTCTTTCGATGGAATTCATGTCTAATTGGAAGACACTGGGATGGGGATGGAATATATATAGAGGTTATTAAAATGTTATGTGAAATTCATCTAGAAATATATTTTGCGTACATATTCTTTTTCGATAGAATTATTATTTTACGACATTATAGTAAAAAAAAAACAATAACATTTTTTCAAATGCGTTGCTTTTTTTATGATTCTGACTAGATACTAGAAATTTTTCCTTCAACCCAACCAATATCAAGAAGTGGTTAATATTATAGTATATTACATAACTTTTATGTTGTAGTTTTTGGTAACCTTATAAGTATCAGTCGCGATGATAATGATAGTAATTATTATTTTAAAATACTAACATTATATTTGTTATATATTTTCTATATTCTATTATTTAAAAAATGTAAACTATTGTAAATTCGTATATAAAAAAAAATGTCATATCATATCGCTTATCGTTGTTGTTTGTTGTATTGTAAAATTATTTTAAGTGTCTCTATAATATATTGCTTATTTTACAATAATTTTGTATTATAAAATGAAGTATGATAGTTATGATGATTTACGAGTAATTATTAAAAGGTATACACACATACACAAAATAATCTATATTGAGTATAGTTACTTAAAAGAATTTATTACTTAATATTAAAAAAATAAAAAATTAAATTACATAAAGGCATTTTATTGTTTTGAATTGAATTGACGTACAAAAAATTATATTTTCTGCAAAAAAATCATTGTCAACTTATTGTTTTCTAAGATAATTATTAAATGTACGAAAACAAAAAAAAAAAAGGGTCGACAATGAATTTTTATGGTACACCATATATTACCAGTAAATAAACTGACCTATATCTTATCGCAGTAGTCACAGCACTATTAGAATATCTTTCTCTCAAATCTATTTTAACAAAAAACATCTATATCATTATGTTGTTTTACGGTTTCACATTAGGTAAGCCATACCATAGTAATTTTCCTATAATTAATTTATATAGTCTGGAATCTTTTTTGGGATTGATGGTTGTCCATACCTCCCTATATACCTATGTTATTCTCTTTATTGGTGGCGACATTTGTGATGCGGTATTTCAAAATAATCATCATTCGTCATTTCTTGAGAATATGTTTGCAAAATATTTGAAAGTTGTTCTACAAAAGATACCTCCTATTCGCGACAGCACTTCTTACCCAATCACCATTTTGCTTGCGAATTTGTCCAATTGATCTTCATCTAACCATCATCTAATTCTCTTCGTTGCCATGAGTTGTTCGATATAAGTAATTTTGAATTGAATTATTCATGCTTTATTCGTTTCAGTAAGTTCTTTAGATTTTTTATTTCAATATTTAATTTGTTTTTATCACTTCTTGCGTATTTTTCCAGATTTTATTATTTATTAATCTTATATATTAAATTAATTTATATCAATAGTAATACCATATATATACTTTATAATTCATATTTATAATGAGACAGTGATATAATTCAAGTTCGATAACACTTATATAGAAAGAAAAATAAAATAGTAGAATAAAAAAAAACCAATTATCACCAACAATAAAGTATTATACAATTGATAAAAATGTAAATAAAATGAATTAATTGCGATTATTTATCATCGTTATCAGTACCATATATACAAATATAATATATAAATTTCAATTTCTGATACGAATATACATACCTCTATCTATGGCTATATATAATATTATACTATAAACTTAGGTGCACACATAAAAATGATATACAATTGTAGTATTATAATTATCAAACGAATATAATTTTAAAATTATTACACTATAGGAGTATAGTATATATACTACGAGTATACTTTAAAAATTAACCTATTTACGATTATTGTTATTATTTATATTGTTATTATAAGTATTGTCATTTGACACATTAGAATTCATATTATATTTGTATGTGAAACATTGAAAACATATGTGCTACAACGTTATTATTATTTGTTATTTATAATTAAAAAAATTTCTTGAACATTTAGAAGTTATTTTATTGTTTTTTAAAGTGAATTTCTAATCTTAAAGTATAACTAATTAATAAAATATACATATATTTAAAATTAGTTCTAAAGTGGTGCGCGACTGTTAAATTTGTTTCACTATTGTTGGTATATAGTACGTTTTGGTGTGTATATATAAATTATGGAAAATCAATCATATATTACAATAAATAGTTTAAAAAATAATGGTAATTTTTAATAATACATATAATATTTCGAATAAAATTGGTACTCTATATTTTCAGTCAATGGAGGCGACCAAGTGAAAAACCATATCAAAATGAAATATTTCTTGTTAATTTCTATAAACATTTCTATATCTCTACTCGTATATTTATTTATGGTAAAATATTTTTAATATTATATGTGTTTTGTGATAATAAATCAATAAATTTAAGTGACATATAATAAAAAAAAAATTAAAAACACAAATAGTTATTTCTAATATTCCTATAATATGTGGTTTATAATTGCTGATTATAGTTTAAATATGAATAAAATAGAAATAATACATAGTTATTTTATTTGTATCGTCTAATGCTAATGATAAAACCGAATGTATGGAATTATAGTGTTAATTTATGTTATTAGTAAAAGCGTAGTGAAATGTTCTATGTATTATAATTTTGCTTCTAGTAATTGTTGATTGCATCAATATAAATGTGATTCACGCCACCCATATGAATTTATTATATGATGCATCCGGTTTTTTCAAACGTTTATCTATATAGTTTTGACTTTTGTCATCTACCGTGTGGCGTCGTCAACTTATCACTATTTAATCTATTGTATAATAATTAAATTTTAATTTTAATAATCTTTCTCAATTCCTTAAGTACTAATGATTATTTTGGTATACTCTCTATTGCATAAAAAATTAATTACTTTGTGAGCTGCTGCGGTGGCGATCCATACGACCGCTAAACAATACATAAATCCACAAAAAAGAAATTTTGTGAAACATTTTATTTAATGTTTCTTATTTCCGTTCACATACAATAATAATATAAATTTATATCTTTTGTTAAAATCATATAATAAATTAATAAAATTATAAAATATGTGAATAATATTTAAAAAATATAATATTTGTTGTTCTTATAGTTAATATATTACAAAATAACAGCCATAAAAACTGAATATAGTGTGCGAAATTAGTGTGTACGAATTGTTTTTCTTTATATCTTTTACATTTCCATTTTTATTAATTTCATATAACATTGAAATATAATTTCACTTGGATATAGTTAAAATTTTGTGTTCGTGCAAATTACCAAAATATTGTCGTTATTGGGTGTTGCGCAATTCGTTTGGACGATTGGTTTTCTAATAGTTGTTTTATTTTTATGTGATGTGCAGCCGATAAGTGAAATTTAATATTTTTACTATATTATATAATTCTGTGAACGAAAAGTATTTTTCAATTGCAGTATTTAAGTGATATTATGGAAAAAACCAAATTATTTTTATTTAAATAATGAATTAAATAACGTTCAAATTTGTTGGAAATATATTCCGATCTGACAATTTGGTGAGATGTTACATCTAAAATTGAAGGAAAATTATGGAAAAAATCTAAAATCAAAATATTATACGACAATCACATATCATCAACAATAAATCCTTTTATTGATAAACCTTGGCATCAGTAAATGTTAAGCTAATTGGAATCATTTGCAATATAAAAAATATGGAAAAAGTTACATCGTGAGGTGTCGACTAACTCGACCACTAAATGATAATATTTTTTAAGGAATTTAATAACAACAGAAAATTTATTTCATACTATAAATTATTAAATCGTAAACCTATGATAGTTTCATATTTTATAAAATATCTGATATGCTATGTGTGGAAATAGGCTGTCTATAAAAAAACTTGTACACATTTTTTTTGTGTACGTATAATTTTGTAGATGTTAACTGTTCCTATAAATTGCAATATATAAATACATATTTGAATTTATCAATCTTTTGAAATTGGTGATAATTTGTTTTGATATAGATTTATTACGTATATCGGAAATGTTTGTCGGTATAGCTTTATATATAATATATTAGAAGATAAATGTACATATTATTTCCAATATAATTAATTAATTATAATTTATCAGTTAATCTATATGTAATTAGGAAGTTATTACACTAATTTAATATTTTTATATAAACAAAAAATGTATATGTAACAGTTTTACAGAGTGAATCACTATTTTACAATACTATTTACATATAATATACATTGGCAGAATATTTTTTTATTTTCTGATAAGAACATTAGTCGACTACGACGACTACATATATACTGTCTGTGTTTTTAGGATAGATGATGATGTCCCTTAAAATATTTTATCAGTGATGAATAATGAGTTCGTTGCTTGAATCGTAATTATCCAAGTAACAAACAAATATTTTAAAATAAATTAAAATAAATGTTATATAATTTGTTTCTTTAAAGGTTTAATAAATTAATATTAATTTTCTTTATAATAATTTCAAATGGTATATCGTAAAAATTCACATACACATGTAATTTTATCAGACTTGTTTTAAAAAAATTTCATGGTAACAGTAGCCACAACAACAAGGGATCAATTACGTAACATTTGTGAACATATCTCTACAACAGCTTCTTCATTCATTCACCAATTATTGTCTGTCTACATATACTTCGACACCCCCTGTTTTTTTCTGCGGTATTAACAAGCGAATAAATATTGAATAAATAATCTTGAAGCGCTTTATCTATCAATATTCTATATATCACATACCGCAGACAACAGCGCATAAAAAATTTATAATACCTATTTAGTATTAATTTCTATTTTCTAACACAATAATTAAAATATAATCTGAGCTAATAAATATTTTTCTTTTTAAATATAACATAATTCCGATTTTATAATCGATATTTACTACAGTCAATATAATAGATTTGAGAAACAAATAATAAATTGGTTTGCAATTTAAATTAAATTTTGATTTGTCTAAAGTATATTTGAAGTACTGTGTGAGTTTGCGACATATTACAAATTAATTATACTTTTTTTTTCACATCAATTTTATTTATTGCATTGCAATCTAATCTAATCTAATCTAATTAATAAAATTTTGGTTTATTATGAATTAGCCATATATAAATTAATGTATAATTTGTGCTGATTGTTGTGCATAGATATATATATAGACAAGACCATTACTGAATAAATTTCATTTCGTTTTATATTTTATTCACATAAAAAATTGTGCAATTTCATAATACTTAAACAAATATATGAAAATTAGTAGAATGGGTTAGAGCAATACCTTTCGTTCGGCCACCGGGTGAACTATACTGGTTAGTTTTTGTGATAAAAATCAAACCTTACCGCCACAGCAGTGTCCCTCGTTATTAGAAGTCCCTGCACGACCGCCTTTTTTGTTGTCGAAAAGATTTCCTTAGATTCACTGAAATGTCGATTGGTTTAACACTTAAGGTACAAATTCCTTTTGTTTTGCCCAGTGCATATATTTTGAAAGTACATAGTTTATCATTCCTAGTTGTTTATAACGATCTTCTGTGATGGTTTTACAATAATCAATTAGACGAAGGAAGTAGTACGAACAATATTTACAAAAATGTATGGAATCATAGGTATTAGCAAATATGTCTATAGTTTTAGTTTTTCAAAATGTTCATTCATATTCATAATATTCATACTTTTACATGAATATGAGTTATAATAATTCTATAAAACATTTTATTTAGTACAATTAGCTGTACGGCAAATTATTAAATAACAATTTAATTGTTTCTTTTACAGGAGCTCGTAATTTTGCAACTCGTAAATCATTTGTCACATTAATAGTAGGTGTTGTAGTTGGTTTTTCATTAGCCATTCTATTTGTATCAAATCCGCCACGACCATATTGGGCAATGGTAAATCATGATCATCGTGATGTAGAATTACGTGATCCACATTCCGGTAACGATATGGCAGATGCGGTTGGTCCTTTGCAGGAAGTCGGGTAAGTTTTATAAATTATTTCTCTGATGATGCTCTAATATACACATATGTATTATTTATTATATAATTTCATTATTCTATAAATTTATAATTTTTACTTTATTAAAATTTAACAAATCTTTATTATATCACTTTTCAATTATTTATAATTAACAAAACAAACAACACAAAATCAATAAAAAAATAAATAAGCTTTCATGGTTTACACGAGGAAGCGCATGCATTAGAAAATAATACAATAGCTAATCAACTTTTTAATGAGGTGAGGGTTTTATGTTGGATCATGACAAATCCTAGTAATCATAAGAGTAAAGCTAGACATGTACAAAAAACATGGGGTACTAGATGTAATAAAATATTATTTATGAGTAGTGCTAAAGGTGATTGGGTTTAATTTTTTTTTTTTTTAATAAATTTTATTTCAATTACAGCAATACATTTTAAATAAACTCTATAATCGCACAGTATATTGTATATATAATATATATTGGGATAAGGAAAAAGTTCTAAAGCTTTTTATGTGGTTTATTGAGAAAATTATTTATTTTTAACATCGTTGTAGATAATTCGTCAAAATAATGCCACAATGATATGTTTATTAATACGACAATATCATCAATATTGATTGCTGTATAGAACTAATTTAGCACCCCTTCGCAAAATATCATTCTTTTATCACGAGTTGTTGAACAATATTACTCCAATCTACCGTACCAAAATATATCATCTATAAAAATGGACAATAATAAAAAAGGAATAAAAAAATTATTATGAAAAATATGCTCAATATCATCAAAAAAAGCTATAAAACTTTTTCATAAACCTTATATAAAAAATTAATTCTAAAACATAACAATATAGTTAATTAATTAAATTACCGTCACAATTATTATAAATATTTATTATTCGATGGTATGTATATATATATAAACAGAGTTTCATATATGATGAATTGCTGTATTTTTAAAAATTTAAATATGTAAAAGTATAAATTAACAGACTCTAAAATATTATTAAATAACTATTTTAGATAATGATCTTAATTCGGTCGCACTACCGGTTAAAGAAGGTAGAGATAATTTATGGGAAAAAACAAAAGAAGCTTTTAAGTATATTTATAAGAATCATTTTGATGAGGCTGATTGGTTTCTAAAAGCCGATGATGATACTTATGTTATTGTAGAAAATTTACGGTATATGTTATATGCTTATTCAGCCGACGATCCAATATATTTTGGATGCAAATTTAAACCATATGTAAAACAGGTTTGTAAACATACAATAAATATGAACATTGAAAATGTCATACATGTTAATAATTTCACCTGCGTATATAGGGTTACATGTCAGGAGGAGCTGGTTACGTATTGAGTAAAGAAGCCGTACGTCGATTTGTTGTGGAGTCATTACCAGATAAAAAGAAATGTAGACAGGATCATGGTGGTGCTGAAGATATAGAAATTGGTATGCTAAAATATTATTAAATAATATATAATAGTTTTTGTTATGAAATAACTATTGAAAATCTTTGGATAAGCTAACTTAAACTTAACTTTATCTATATTCATATAATTGTAACTAACATCTCTAAAACGTCTAAACCTGTTCATGGACACTTCAATTGAACCTACATATTTCTCTATATTTCTTAATATCTTCTTTAACGTTGAATGAACTACATTAAACATTACGTAAGTGTTTACGATGTTTTGCAATTTTTATTCGCCTAAATGTATGTTGTACGTCGGTCGTTTCTGACCGGTATATCTATCTCGTTAAATTTTAATTTCATTATATTATGTGCCTGCATTGAAATCCGCTGTTCACATAATTCGATTGCTTGATTAAATGAATCGGCTCCATCGGAAACAGTTTGTAGAGAACTCAGGAATATTTTAAAAATCATTTTTCAATCGTTTGGTTAAATTCCCAGGTAATATTATATCTTCTTTAAATAACCAAACATATATAACAACGATTACATTAAAAATTCAAACTTAAGAGATTTGGTTGAAATACCAAAAAGTTCAATAATATATAAATATATTTGTCAAACTATATGCTGAATAAAGATAGTGATAAAATACTTGGATTTAACGGAGAAAATATTGTGTCGTATATTATTAGTAAAAATTCTGTTTATATTTTGAAAAGGTAAATGTCTGGAAAATGTTAATGTATATGCTGGTGATTCACGTGATTCAGTTGGTCGTGGTAGATTTTTTCCCTTTGTTCCCGAACATCATTTAATACCAGGACATGTTGATGAAAATTTTTGGTATTGGAAATATATTTATTATAAAACTGATGAAGTAAGTATTATCTACAAATTTAGTAAGTGTACAAATTAAATCGGGATGCGCGTTGTCGCGTTACCTTAGTACTGTTAACATGTTTTGATAAAGTAATGAGATTATCTCACAAAACGATAGTTATAGTACCGATGTCGTTATATGGTAATCGATATAATTGAAATAAAGTCAACGAAAAATATATGCTATAGTGAAATATATATAATTTTGATTTGTGCACCTTACTAATAACCTGAAGTAAAAATATTTTAATTAATTTATATTCACATTTCTGTTTTTAGGGACTTGATTGTTGCTCAGATAATGCAGTATCATTTCATTATGTAACACCAAATCAAATGTATGTTTTGGATTATTTAATTTATCATTTAAGACCCTATGGAATTATATCGCATGCTCAACCATTACCAGATAAGATAGCACTAAGTGATATTATTGGATCTGAAAAACCTATTACTCAAACCAAAATCGTTAATACCAAAGTTTTAAGCAATTCATAATAAGTCATTTATTTATATATAGGTTAATTTATTTAATTAATATTTAATAGTCAGACAAAAAATATTATATCTAAAAATGTTAAATTAAAAAAATATTTGTAAAATAGATTAGACATATAATAAGAATATATATACAGTGCGAATGTATTAAAAGGTAAGGATACCACCAGCCAACCGCTTATGACATTTTTGACATCACTGCATAAACTTAAAAGGCGGCGGTAACAAACAAATGTCAGATGGATGATTATTGATTAAATGGTAAGGGTAATCATATTTGTTTGTTTCCATTTCTGTAAATGATGAAATTGTTGGCTGGCTGACTACAAGATAACAAATTTCAGATACATGGTAGCATTTATCAAAAAATATCATATCATGATTTCGGTATAGAATTCATCATGGTATCAAAACTGGGTATAGTAGAATAGGAGTACAGTACCTTTTAAAATGCCCTGTATATACATGCAATTATCAAGTTACCGTTTACATTATATTTATGAACTTTCAAAAATTATAAAAACTTCACTTGTGTTCTTACAATATTCACAACAAAATTTATTTTACAATGTTACAAAGTCATGTTCAATAGTATAAGTGCACAGTTTAATAATAAGCTATTTTAGTATATATTTAGAAATAATTTTTACATTGAAAGAGGGATTCTTAAGAGAAAATAATCAATCAATGTTGTATGTTAAAATAACTTATTTTTATTTCAATTGTGTACTATTACTTTTGAACATCACTGTACATAAATATTTGTTTCTCAACCACTTAAAGTATAAATTTTATATGAAAAATTGATTGATTGCCATTTGAATATAATGAAAAAATAAAACAAACAAAACTCCGTGCCATTTACAATAAAAATTAATTGTTAAACAATATGTAAAAAGTGCACAAATTAATATTTATAAAGTCACTTATTTTGTATAAAATAATTGACCTCGCTATAATCTATGAATTATTTTGTGTTAAATTTATAACGTATAAGTAATTAAAATATCCTTTGAGTAATTAATCCAACTTTATCTTACGAATAATTCTATATAATATTTTGTTTCCATGACATTCCAGTTCTATGAAAAACAAATAATTTTATCAATTTTATTTTATTCCAATTAAATGTTTATATATACTCAACTTTGCCAAGTTCTGTAGGGAACTATATTTTAATTTGTTGTCTATGTAAGAATATTCGTCTATTTATATTTCGTGTGTGATGCTGATCTGTTAAGGGATGATTCTCTGACTGAATTTGATCGATGGGGCCGCTGTTACACCAAAATCACGGTACCAACTGGTAGTAAAAAACCCACTAGCAACAACTGTTGCAACTAATTCAACTAAAGCAGTCGTTACACTAAAAAAATCTGTTGATACAAAATCATCACCTAAATTACGTAGTGTATTATCTACGACAGCTAGTGGTCCTATAGATAAAAAATAATTGTTACGTGAGAAAAGATTAAAGAAACACCGAGAAGAAATTTTTCGGTATTTATTTTAATATTAAAATTTTTCTGCTGGGTGACCATTTGTTCGTTTATGGAATGAAAAGAAAAACAGATATCTATGAAAATATGGTATAGGACGCTACTCAAAGATTAACTATGTCTGCACGCACACATCACTATGGGCTAATCACCCTAATATAAAAATAATAGAATTTTGAAAACATTTATTTTTCGTTAATTGCAGTACAATTGGTAAATTGTTATATACTCCCATGCGAAGTAATTTAGCAAATTAGTTGTAATGAAAGGTTTATTAGATGACATAAAGCTCCACTTAGAGCAATATATGACTTAATGTAAATGTATAAGCTAAGGGCATATAGGAAAAGTTGAGTATATCATCATTCTTTATTATATAAATCCGAAAACTCGATAAATATTTATTTTTAAGTTATGCCATTATATGTGTAAGTTAAATGAAAATCATTAGTTATAAATGTATTTTTAAAATATTGAATCTAGTGTATTTGTATATTATAAATAGAAATGTTTGAATAACTTCCACATTACTATTCCTATAATTTATATTACTACCAATATTATTGCAATTGTTATTTATAAATGTTCAGATAAAATTTCATTTGAACGTTTCATATAATTTTCTAAAAAAAAAAAAAAAATGTAAAATACGTATTTGGGCAAATGTTTTAATTAATTTTAATAATTTTTAAATAATAATTATATCTAAAATTTAATTATGAGTATAAGTAATCATTTATAATTAATATATAAATAAATTATAAGAAATTAAAAATGTTATAAATATATTTATATTCTAGTCTATAACAAAAAAAAAATTAATATTTTATAATTAAATATAATTCAATTTTAACTATTATTTTTATTTATACTCATATAAAATTTAAAATAAAACATAGATTTACATACGTTTTTAAAATTATATTAAGAAGATTGTGCATGCCGACATGACATACATGCGTTAACGAGACAACATTGTTTATTTGACTTTTCATTTTCACGTTACATGCTCAATCTTCCATATTCAATAATTTTAATTACAATATTTGATTATTATTATATGTACTAAGTTAATTGTCATATATAACAAGATAAGTAGAATTTTCATTGAAAAAAGTAATGATATCACTACAAATTATGATCACAAATAGACAGAAAGAAGAAACTATATAAATTTTGTATTGTGAATTGGACTATAGCTTATTATATATATCTTAATAATAAATATCCATATAATAAATTTTCAGTGAATGCTAGTTTGTTTAGAAGAAAATTGAAATGACAAAAGTGGAGTATTTTCTAATTATAATTGCGTTTGAAATAGGCATTCTTTCACCTTTTTCACTTTATTTTTACCAATATACAAACAAACAAATAAATATGGAGGTAAGGTAATGGGTAAGGTATATATTCTCATATAATATCGATATATAAATAATTTTTTTAATTTGATTTTTAGGTATAAAGTGCAAATGTTAACAGTGAAACTGTTACACCACGACGCATGGTAAAATTCAAACTTATAGTAAATTTTCAAAAGCTTAAAATTTCAACTATATGGACTCGGATCCAACACACAGTGGCGATGGTTATGATGATCCTTGAAAAAATAGAACCAATCGCGTGAATAATAAGAAAAACAATTTTATTTAATGCTTATTCTGGTTCCTCGAGAAGTAACGCAGACACTACAATTATATATTGTATATATCTTTAGTCAAATTTTTAATGAACTAATCAACAACTTACTTAAATAATTTATTTTGAACCAAAAGACTACGATAAGAGTGTACGTGGATTGATGTTAGCAAAAGCTTTCTTAACTTTTGGTGGCGGCAGAAAGATTGCTCTCGACCACAGAAGCTCAATTTTTACTAAGATTCATGAATTAATGGAGCAATTGGTATACAACAAATATAAGTGAATGTACAAGAATAGGGTAAGCGACTCTTTATTTTCAGTTAATAAATTTACACATTTAAAAAATATACTGATACTTATTTTTGCGTGTTATTAAAAAACAAAATATCAATTTTATAAAATATCGAGATTGTGTTGCTGTACGTACATTAACATTTAATAAATAAATAAATAAAAATGTTGAATTGGTGATTGCTGTATGATAATAATGAGATTATTAAAACTTTAAAAAAATATAAACATTATATAAATTGAAGGCGGTATATATTGCGTTTAAATTTGCAATCGTTGTATTTATTTATTTTTAAATTATTTTAAAATGCTAAATAGTGAGTGATTATAAAAAAATTAAATTTATTTTATATAATGTAATAAAAATATAATATTAATATACATAAATTGTTATAATCAATAATATAGCCGGAAGTTTTGCAACAAAGCTAATAGATTTTCCATCAATTAAAATAGTTGTATTCGGTGTAATTTTTGGATATTCAATTATTGCTTCAATTATATTAAATTCAACATTTAAACATCATTCTGTAATTATATCACCATCATTAACATATAATATTGATAAATATAATCTTCAATTTAATAATAATAATAATAACAATAACAATATTACATTAATTAATAATAAAAATAGGTAATATTTATTTTATTTTAATGTAAATTTTTATAAAATTCTATAATTATATTCTATTTTATATCTAATAGTGTAAGTTTTAGAAATGATGGAAAATTATATAAAAAAGTAAAAATATTTTGTTGTGTAATAATAAAATCAAAGTATTTCTATGAAAGAGCTAAACAAATAAAAGAAACGTGGGGTAAAAAATGTAATCAATTAAAATTTATAACACAAAAACGATATGAACATTTAGAAACGATAGTATTATCAAACATTACTAATGATTATAAGACCAATAATCAAGATTATTTATGGTATAAAACTAAAGAAGCATTTAAATATATTTATAAATATCATATTAAAAATACTACTAATGATATAGATTGGATTTTAAAAATTTATGATGATTCATATGTAATAATGGAAAATTTACGTAATTTATTAGCTCGACAGCATTCGAAAGAAAATTCAATTTATTTTAGATATAAAACCAAATCATTTACTAAACAGGTATTTTTCTTTTTATTACAAAATAATATCTTCATTCATTTTAATTATATTTTTTACAGCATTATTTAATTGGAAATACAGCTTATGTTTTAAATAAAAATGCATTTATAGAATTTGTTACAACAGCGTTACCAAAGTGTGAAGGATTTCAACAAAGAGATGACATTCAAATGAGTAATTAAATAACAGTTTTTTTTTATTTATATTATAAGTGAGTTCATATAGACAACGTGCAATTTTCATCATTTACGAAGTATCTCATCTTACTAATAGGATGTCCGAAATATCAATGTTCCGCAACAATTGTTACTGTAGTTTCCAGAATGCCTATAAAACGTTATAATTGAAATAGTTACGTCCTTGATGATAAAATTAAATACATTGGATAACGAAATAACCGATAAAATTAATACTATTATGTGTATTACAAGTTTTAAAGAAAATATTCATGGGAAACGAAAACTTATGGATTCTGTATTTACAACTAATTTATTAATTTTTTTATTTGTTACTTTGTAAAATTCAACCAGATTGCACGCAGAAGTAGCCGAATTGTGTTCTTTACCGATTTTAGTATAGTGCTTTTGACAATTCATCTGATATTGTTCACTGATAAAAACACCTATTTTTAAAGATCTGATACAGTATTAATTTTGTTTCATGGGTTTTATCGCGCATTTAAATCTAATTGCTCATGCTAAAAGTATTGTAAAATATGTGGTGTATTGTTTAATTCAATGTTAATGTCACGTTGGGACCACGTATAATTTGATTGATTGATTTTTAATAGTGCAATAGCATATTTTACTGTTCGCTCGCTACTTCCAATTGAAGTGTGCTAAGCCGCATATGGGCAACGTTATGCGAACCCACACGCACTATAATCCGTTACCAAATAACGAAATACCAACAGTTTCCTCTCAGAAACTATATATTTAATTTTAAATTGTGTCAGAATCTGATATCGTAATATTTCATACAGCCATTCATTCTGACAGGATTTCGAATTGAAATATCCATAATTATTCTCAGTATTTGACCATTGAACTGATCCTTGTAATTTATATGCAGTATTCGTTGCATATCTTTTAGGAAGTAGGACCAAATTGAATAATATTATATGTACAGGTTGAGCGCAGTTAATCAATGCTAGTCATTTTATTCGAATACCGATAGGAAAAATGTTTTCAAATGAAATTTAAAGGACATGAAAATAGGGTAATTTATTAATTGCGATTCAGACACTGTGTATGTTAAATAAATTAACTATATAAAAAAAAGTTCTATATTTTAATACTAAACTATAATTAATAATATATAATTGGTTTTTTTAGTGATATGTTTAGGATATATTAACGCTACTGGTTATGGTAATACACAGGATTTATATCGAAATAAAATACCATTACATCGTAACTTACCAAAACAGAATGTTATTAAAATGAATCGCGTAAGTTTATTATTTTTTATTTTCATTTTAATTAAATGTGTATAACATTTCATTCAATTATGAATAATATAATTATACAGTAGTTGTAGCGCATAGAACACTACCCTCAATTTATATATTACATAAAATTTATTCTTTTATATATAGGATTTAGATTATGATTTAAAAAATCAACCAATATTTTTATAGATTTGTATCATCATAAGCACGCACTCATCAATTTGATAAAAAACAAGTAATATAAATTGAATATTAAGTGATTAGAATATTTATAATAACTTTATAATAATTAAATATTGTAAAAAATAATATAAAAATACAATTTATGAAAGTACATCGGATTCCAGAAATTATCTTCGTGCATTTTGCAACTATAACTTATTTAAGTCTATTGACTATATATTTATAAAAACTACAGCTTCCGATACAAATTCACAAATATATGAAGTTCAAATTAATATAATAATATTTAATAAGTTTATGTCGTCGCTGGACCATATATTAGATTAGATGTTACAATCACTGTTATAAATATGCATTTCATAAAAATTAAACATCGTATATTATCAAATTGGTTATCCTGTGTATACTTTTCTACTGATTATACTTCATAAACTAACCGGTAGTAGGAAACATAAATGAAATTTACACTGAATGAAACCGTGAGCAGTAGAATGCTTGTCATTCGATTACAATATCCATTTCACCTTTCACTGAGATTCCAGAAGTCTAGAATAAATAGGCAGAGACTGTCTTATTTTAAGCCTCCGGGCAACTTAAAATATAACTTGGATTGCATTAAAAATAACATACCATTGCTGAAGTTTAAATGGAGATTGGGTCGTGCTGTCTATCATATATTGTGGGTAACATTCACTCTGCCGTTCAATATTAATAAGTTTATTTCTAAAACTGCGGCTGGACGGAACTACAATTTGCTGTACATTTTCTTTCTGTTACAAAATTTTTCGTTTCATTTTTTTTTTCTCCCTTCTGTTAATTTAATTAATGAGTGTATCTTCAAAGCCAGAATTATACTCACTGTATACGCGCGCGATAAAAAACTACAAAAAAAATACAAATCTTATGAATAAATAAAAGTTGCATTTGTGTTCATATGAATTGCAAAAACAAAAAAATTACATCTAATATAATATCTGATATCGTCGTGATATATAATGTAATTAAATATAAATAGCTGTGTAATAGCAAAACAGAGATACAAAAAATACTTGATAAAAGACTAATATCTATTATATATTAGCAGATATTAGTTAATATATTAATAAATGTCCGGAAAAATAATAATATCATACACATTATTTATCAATATTTGAAAATATTATAAACACAAAAAATTGATAAACAAATGTATTTATTGTGTAATGTGTATAAAGCTGTTATTGATTATAATCATTTTAAAATTTGATTTGTATATACGAACAATTTGATATAATAATTTAGTTAGTATTTATTGCAATTAACTTAAGTAACAACGATGTTACTTCATATATTTTAGTGAAAGTATAATAATTGTTATAATTTTAATTTTATTTATTTTATAGTGAAATAATAAATAAATAAATATAAAAAGAAAGAAAAATGAAAATTGATGAAGAAGCTAATTATACGAAAACTAAATGGAATAATGTTAGAGGTAAAAATATTGAAATTTTATTTATAATAAATTATAATATTATATAGAATTTTATCATAAATATGCATCGAAAAAGTGTTCAATCAATTATTGATTATTTATATCAATAATAATAATAATCTACATACGAATATGTATTAGTTTATGGTACTATATGCTCGTATACGCGTATTGTTAATTATAATACACATATTTATACGGTGTACTACAAAAGATATCGACCGAGACCGGATAATTGTTAAAATGCCAAATTTCAACTTATCAAAAACTACGGCACGATTGAATTTTTAATGATATTTTAAATGAAAAATATAGAAATTGTTGAAGACAAGTCATATATTTTAAAAGACCATATCAACATTAAGTGCCATGATAATCATATCACAAACGAAAAAGATTTAATGCTCGCATAATTTAATGTTCTATATGTCGTATAAAATTTTATCACCATAAGATGGATAAGAAATGGCAAATTTCTAAACGTAGTTCAGGCAAGTTGTGTTTAAGAATTAATTTTTCATATGTTTCTTTATAATTGTTAACATTATATGAAATTCCAATAAATAATTTTCAAATTTTCTTTAATATGTAGATAAGAATTATGAGAGTATTTTGGCCGGCCGTGTATTGTTCTATACTTATGATTCCAGAATTTTTAAAGATGTAAAAAAATTGAAACTAGTTGTATCTGAGCAACAACTTAACAAATGTGCAGCTCTCAAATACCATTTATTTCATGAATTCATCTTTTATGAATTTTACCTAGCTATATATGTATCACCATATTTGCAGAGAAACTTCATAAAGCCAAAACTAACGTCATACTGAGTGTTAACATTCTAAAACAATATTTGTTTTATAAAAAATAGTGTATAATATAAAATTTTACATTATAATACAAGAAATAAAAATGTACTGACAAATAGATTAAAAAATTTTCAAAAACATATTTTTTTAATTATCTAAATTGATAATAAATTTAATGTTTTTCTAATTAGTAATGTTCCATGCAATCAACTAAATAATTTTTTAATAATTAAAATATGTATCAATAGATTTATCAAAATTGCAAAAAAAGAATAATATAACAAAATCCACCATATTGGGAATCGTTTATTTAAATTAAATTATTTTATGAAGGATTCTTACTATCTGGAATGAGTGGACGACTCCACCACCACCAAGCATTTTTAGAATTAGATTATAAAAATGTTGCATATCAAATATGTCCATAAGCCTAAATTTTTATCGCAAATCGATGGATTCCGGTATTTACAATGATGGTGCCACGCTCACAGAACTTCGTTACAGCACTCAATTAAAAACGTTGAGTATTCTTCTATTAAATTCTAAAGCACGTGTGGTTGATTGTAATTTTTTTTGTAAATTCGATAAATCCATTGATTTGATTGCATTTCAAAATTACTAATTAGAAAAACATTAAATTTATTATCAATTTGGATAATCATTTTACACAAATGTATACAGTATACATTTTTGTTTGTTGTATAATAATGTATTATTTCTTTTTTTTTTGCAATTTTAGCTAATTGACCTAATAAAATATGTATGTTGATTATTACGTATTAAATTTATACACATGGACTTTATTCCTGTATTATTTAGTAATATATATTTGTGTATGTATACGAGTATATAGTGAGAGTAACAATTTCTGTTTGTTATAGACATCGACTAATCACTGTGCACATATAAAAATAATTGAATTAACGAAATATCCAACAGTATATATCATCAACATATTATAATTGCATACCAATTAGTTAATTGTTATATATTCAGATGCGAAAAAAATCCTAACTTGCTTCATTTGGAGTAATAGTAAATCCTATTTTTTGGTATTTGAATATAGACATATACTCTCAATTTTATTCTTTGCACTTTGACGTTCTATTCAATGGTATTCTTTATTCTAATCGATCGTGATGCACTGGAACAAATTTCCGTAATTTACATGAGTTACGTTGTTCTTGCAATACTGGATAGTGTCGCTATATAACATCGCTACTAAGAACGAATGTCTAACAATATACAATCTTTTTTCACATCTTGCTTTCACATTTTTCTCGTTTCCTTCCGGTTAAACCTATTGATAACAATTTACGAGATATGGCACTATATTGTTTATTTAATAATTATATTTTTACTTTTTGTAATTTTGTACATTAGTTTTATCATTTTACTATAAATATTAATTAAATTGAAATATATATTGTTGAGATATCTCTTACATTCTTGAAATAGCTGCTACACGCAATAAGGTTAACATAATATATAAAATAATTTAAGTTCAAAGAAAGTATATTATTATAAATAAATAATTAAATAAATAACTTTTTAGGAAAATGATATTTTATCTTTTAAAAAAAATTAATTGATTTTAAATTATATAAATATTGTTATAAGTTTAAATTTTAATAATTTCTTTTAATTGTAATTACATATACATGTAATTTTTATTATTTATATAACAACATTTTAAATTATTTGTTGTGTACGCACAATCAATCTTTAATAAGATAATTTAAATCGAAAACAAAAATTTATTTATCAAAATATTTAACAATTTGTGCAATCATTTGCAATTATTATTTATATTACATTATCTTGGCGAATATTTTAAATATTAATAATTACATCTAATCACAGTAATTTAGATTGTGATCAATATTTTATTATTTTAAAATTATATCGTAATAATTATTCACAATATTTTATTGTCACTTTCAGAGGCGTCGACTCGGGGACAAAAAATCTGGCAGGTTGACTACCACTAACAACTATTGATTATGAGGAAAATTTATTTAATTTAGCGGATTTCTAATTTTTTAATTTTTTATTTTCCGAATTCAATAAATATCGAATCGTTCAACTTTGCTATAAGCAAAATATATAGTAATATTGTAACCTGCTAAATACTATTTCTCAGCACTCGCCTCTGACTTACATATAAATAATATAAAATTATTTATATTTTAACTAATTGACTTCTGAATTTATTTGATATTATTGATATTATATACAAACAATTTAAGTATTGTTTTCTATTTTGATACCAATTATATGTATCTTGTATTTATATGTAGAAATTTTGATGAATTTTTATTATATATTTATGCAACTAATAAATTATAATATAAATAAAATATTCGTCTATGTGTGCATTGGTTTTGGTATACAATACTTTATTTGTTTTACAATCATTGATAATTAACAATAATTGTAGATTGTGTAATGTTAAAATTGCATACTGATTGTTGTATCGCAGGTAAAAAATCGGTATCAGTTTGGGAGAATATATATATTACAGTATTATATTCATATCAAAGGAAATTATATATGGCGTGCGGATATTATTTTTTTAACATTTCCGTCCCAGACACCGCAACGTTTCATTTTTAATTGTGTTGTTGTAGTTGATGATCGCGACAAAAATATAACTTGAATACTGCCATTAGAATAATTCTAAGAATCTCCCTTTCGAATTGATACCCCTAGCAGTGCGATAGGCAAGATTACATGACAACACATTAAATAATACAAATTTAAAATATGGTACTTAGTGACATTGGGATCGAGGGCATCCCAGTGTGGATATTGGATTCTCTATAAAAAAAATTATACCATGCCAAATACAAAACATAATTTATACATAACATAAGAAATAAAATAAAATATTGAAATTTAGAGCGCTAAACTTTTTTCTTTGTTTTATTCTAGGACGATTTCGTTTTACAACCCATGTGAAAAATTTATTGCCTGGTTTATTAATTGGATTTTCTTTATCAACAATAATTTTCCATTATGTTTTATATCCACAATTACAATTAAATAACAATAATACTAATAATGATAATAGTATTGAAAATAATCATAATAATTATAATAATGATAGTACAATATTTATGCAACGAAAGTAAGTCGCAGTAATTATAAAAATGTAATAATATTTTCAATTCACAGCAAGAAAATGTCTATATAAATTTAAAAATTTCTATTACAGAAAACTAGAGAATTTACCAGATAATGAAACTGTTGCTGATTTATTGTTTAGAGAAGTTAAAGTGCTATGTTGGGTTATGACAAATCCCGGTAATCATAAAACAAAGGCAAGAAGTATTCAACGTACATGGGGAAAACGATGTAATAAATTAATATTTATGAGTACTGAAAAAGGTATAATATAAATATAATGTTTTGCAAATTACCATAATTTTAATTTTTGAAAAAATATGATATGGAATTTCTGACACCACATTTTGAAGTCAGTTCATATACCAAAAAATTAAATAATTAATAAAATGTAAATAATACTATTGGTATAGCGAGCTTGAGCTACATGTGTTGATATAATTATAGCAGATATAGATTCAAAATAAGATTATGTATAAACAGCTACAAAATTTTTCATAAAAAACTCTTGAATATGTACCATTATCTTATTTTAAGAGATAACAATTTTCAATAACCATTGTCAGACATCACTTGTGATTCCCATAACTTTCATAATATCAATATTTTTCAAATACACGGTGAGAACTAACTAATAAATCCCTTTCACATATTCGCTCGCTATTTACAATAAAGCAAATATGATGATGTTTTATGTGCAGAGATTAAATGTACAATTAATGATGCCTATGGGTGCTATAAATAAATTTTTGTTTAAATTAAGTGTTTTGTAATCGATTTTTACTGTATATACACTTAACATAACACATACTTATAAATACATATTGAGCCACGATAAAACGATAATATCTATTGAATTGTAATTATTATACAATTTAGATGGTATCTTGAAATCATGTATACGATAATTATCTCTATATGTACATATTTATTAACGTTTAATTTATACCATACATAACTACATCCTATAAATTGTACTATACGTATAAGTAAAATTTTGTTGTAATATTTGTAATGGAGATTGAAATTAAAATATTATATTTATCTATTTCTGCTGGTGCATGTATTTAATTGGACATTATATTATTATGATCCTGTCCATTTTTGAGTAAATAAAAAACACTTGCTTGTAAAATAAAATAATAATTTATTGAAATTTCTAATTTCAGCTGTATGTGTTGATATAAGTTTTTCATACACATCAAAAATTTCGTACATGTAAGGTACAAATGCGTTAATCATACGTCTAACCTACTTAACCATTCCCTATAAATTCATAACTATTTACAGGGTTATACTTCACCTCTACTCATTTGTTATTCGTAGTTATTATTTTACAGGCCGTTCAAATATCATATTCATCTAAATAATCCAATCAATACATGTGTATATTTAAATTCGATGATAAATTTAATTATTTATGTGTTATATATTTGTTTTAGATGATGAACTAAATACCATTGTACTTAATGTTAAGGAAGGAAGAGAGTATCTATGGAATAAACTTAGAGAAGCATTTAAATATGTTTATAATAATTATATAGATGATTATGATTGGTTTCTGCGTGCTGACGATGATACATATGTAATATTAGAAAATTTAAGATATATGTTATATTCATATTCGAAAGATATGCCAATACATTTTGGATATAAATTTAAGCCATATACAAAACAAGTTAATAATCGCACATATTTTATTATTTTTTATTATATTATTTATAATTATAAGAAAATTGATTTTTTTTTCCCATCAAAGTATTCAGTCGTGTTTTTATGTCAAAATTTAATTAATTTGCTATAATTTGTTTTATCATTTATTAAAATAAATTAAAATTCAATATTTATTATGTTCCATACTATTGGATTGTATTGGAACAAAAAAGAAAAATTTTAGATAAATATTTCAATTGTTATAACATAAGAGCTGGATACTGAGGAAACAAAAATTAATTTATTTTAAATCTCGGGAATCACTTTGCCATATTGTTGTAATAATATGTTATATAGAGATGTCCTCTGTAAAGTGATTACGATCGGACTCACATTCTCAAGAATCCGAGGTTTTACAATAAAACCGTTCTAGATGTAGTAACGAAATTATAAAAAAAAATAAATAAATGTATAATTACAGGGTTATTTTTCTGGTGGTGCTGGTGTTGTATTAAGTCAAAAAGCTCTACGTAAATTTATTGTGGAAGCTCTACCATATCCTGATCGATGTAGAAAAGAAGAAGAAGGTGCTGATGATGTTGAAATTGGTAAATTAATTGTAATAATTATAATTTAGTATATTAATATTAATAATATAATATAAATTTTGGTGGAAAACTATATTCATTAGGAAAATGTTTAGAAAATGTTAATGTTTTAGCCGGTGATACACGCGATGCCTTAAATCGTTCTCGTTTCTTACCATTTGTACCACAAGATCATTTATTTATGAGACAAGAGACTTATTGGTATCTCGATTATGCATTTTATGAAATTAAAACGGTAATATAATAATATTTAATAATACAAAATTATAATTATTTTTCAATTTTTATTTCTATTTATTCTGTCACTATACAATAATATTTAATATTTATAGGGATACGAATGCTGTTCCAATAATGTTGTAACTTTTCATTATACAACACCTGAGCAAATGCACGTATATGAATATTTAATATATCATGTACGTCCGTATGGTATATTATTTAATACACCACCATTAGGTAAAAGGTTAACAGAAGGTGAATTTAATGTTTTATATAATCATTTAAAAGTTGAAGTTAGTATTACAAATGGTAGTGTTACAGGTGAACGTTTAGATTAGTAATTATAAATTAATCAATTTATTATATATTGCATGTATATGTGTTTAGTATAGTTTATATAGTTTGTTAGTAGAAAAATACAAATTCACTATTTATAAAACTTTATATAAGATTTTTACACAATAATTATGTCTTATTATTGTCAAACGCATGTATTTATATATTTTATACGTATTCAACTAATGTTATTTGAAAAATTTATTTTTTCCAAAATTATGCTTTGCGGTAATGGTGTTTATGTGTGTACATATTTTTTTTCAAATGCATGTTTTTAGATTTTTGATTATATTGTATAGGATTTAATTAATTATGTAATTCTATCTATTTTATGTCGCTCCACCTCCCACTCACGACTCATGCATATCTTTTACTAATAAATATTAGAATAATTTACCAACAGGACTGTAATAAATGTTCTGTAAATAACATTTATACATAGTCAACTTCGAATAATATTACAGCATGAATGTTGATGAATAATAACTTTAAATATGTAAGACTATCTTTATAATCCTGCGCGTGTAATCAATCGCTTAAAACGATACTATATTCCTTTACGACCCAATAATTGTAGAATATATGTGAAATGCTAATCACTGAATATGTTTTTAATAACACTCAAAATGTGCTGACATTTTTTTTCTCATCTTCCTAACGTGAAGAATTGTGGTATAATTGGGTCGTGATAATTAAAAAAAAAAAAAAAAAAACTTGTTTATTGAAAATTAGTTGTTTAAAAAGTACATTCGCAATCGGTTGAACTGACTCATAAAGGGACATATGGTATATATACAGTATAAATAATATATATGGCACGGTGTTATAGGTGGTGTAGGTGACACCATACATTCGTTAATAAAAAGTTATATAGTTAATTTAACATTAATAAAAATTTTGAAATTTCTTATTACTCTTTATATTGTTTAAAATTATATTAATAATTTAATGTCGCATATGATAAAAATTATCATAAATAAGAAACTGGATTCGCCTAAATTTCTTGAAAAAAAAAAAAAAAACAAATGTATCTTTGCTAAATCTTTAATTTTTATTATACTTATGATTATGTATAATTGTTTAATATATATATAATATACTCGTACATATGTGAATTCATGGTTGATATATATATATATATATACGAGTATAAAGTTTAAATTTAAACATTTCATTTCAATTTTGAGATATTACCTTTTTATTGTACATACTCGTCGTAATACACAATACATATATAAAATAAATATAATATATATACACAGTGTGGAGAAAAAATATTTGTGATAATAAATTAAAACCAAGTGCCCACCAATATAGATACTAAATGAATATTTCATTTTAATTGCGATGGTCCTCCTATTTGATTGTGCTGGTGGTCAATCATCTTTTTACGTTTCAAATTATCGATGTGAATCTATTACTATAGTTATAATTTTATTCCATCAATTGTTTCTTTCTTTTCTCTGGATGCGTTGAATGTTACAGTGACTTATTCACTTCTTTATCGCTATTTATATATATAATTATAATTAATATATGAAATTGTCTTGTTTGGTATATATCTTCAAAATTTATATTACATTAAATAGATAAATTATTTCAATTTTTTTTCCAGTTCCCATATGTACCGTGTACAAATAATAGGAAATTCTTTTTTTTCCATCGCACTGTAAAAAAAATTTACCACAAATATATTAATTCAAAATATATTAAATTCTTTGATGGCAGAGAGTAAGCCACAGTATGTACACGTATAAAATAAATAACAAACCACTAATACTATATCAAAATTTTTTGCTTAAATTTACAATTTATAATATTTTCACATATATTTATACTTTTTCAGTGCAGACAAACACTCAGTAGCAACAGTCTGTCGAAAGTATCTAACCGAACCGGATCTTGTGTATATATATTTTATGTAGTTTTATTAATAAAAATATATAATAATTATTACATTCAGTATAATATTCGGTTTTTGCTCATTTAAATTTTCATTAAATAAAAAGGTAAAAAAAAAAGATTAAAATTAAATAAGGTGTGAAAAATAAGGTGAAAATTTTAAATTTATAAAAAGACGATTAAATTTAATATTTTTATTTATGTCATTTAATTAAATTAATGTAACGGCAAAATATGGTACATTTTTCTTTTTTTTTTCTATAATAAATAATAAATAATTGAACTCTTAAGTAAATAAATATTAATGTACGCGTACACAACAAGACCTAAATGGATTTGTTGTACACACATTTATTAGAAAGTGAAAACTCCGTTAATTGTTTTGTTGTTGGTTGGTGCATAATTTATATATACATTTGTTATTTATCTATATATAAAATTGTGTGAAATTTATATTCAGTTTTCAATACATGAATAAAAATTGTGTTATCATCATTCTGCTTGGTTTTTTTTTTTTTAATATCATTATAAGTTTTTGTTGGCTATAAAATCATCTAACCTGTCTCGTGAATAAAATATAAATATATATATTTACTATACAATAATATATATACAATTAAAAAAATATATGTATATATGTAAAAGTGAATGTGCTTAAGTGTATTTATATTTATTTAATATTTCAAGCAAATTATTCAAAAAATTACGAAATTTTTTGGAAAAATTTTTATATACATATATTAAATATGTATATTTTTATGATGGTTATACTTTAATCTTTAATACCTACACATTATTAACTTACACTAAATTATTTAACGAGAAGATAAATTGTTCAATAAATAATTGTATAGACGTATCTCGTATATATATATATAATTTAAGTTTACTATATTATAAATAAAGCAATAACCTTACAAATTAATTTATTGCATAAATAAAGAAACGTTGAAGAATATTTTTTCATTTGGTTAAAATTGGTATATTTTTTTCTATATATACATATAGTGTTATATGCAATTTTATATGAAGTTGCATGAAGTTTAAATATAAAAAGAAAAATCACATAATATAAATTTAAATCTGTTTCATTTTAACTTAATATGTGTTATTTGCATATCTTTGTTTATAATATATATATATGTATTTATAATATTTCGACATCTGTATATATATAGTATGTGGCATATAAAGTGTGTTATTATTATTAAATTAACCAATATGTTATAGTTCAAATAATAAAGACAAAGGAATTAAGAATTTAAAATAATCCATTAAAAGCTTTTGTAAGTTTATGCATATATTCATATTATAATTATTCACTAAAACCATTAATTTATTATGGAATATATAGTATTTTAAAAGTATATATGTACAGTTAAAATTCCCTATAATATGTAATTGTATAAATTTGTAATTGATCGATATCTCGCAGATTTTCGATCCGTATTTTTATCCTTAATTTTATGACAAAAAATATGTACGAAAAATGATTCTTCAAATTTATACAGAATTAAAAAATGTAATTAAATCAGTATATACTTAACATTTTTTAAATGTATTGTCGTTGTGTATAGCTTTTGGAAGATGCACATATATGATGAATGATTGGGAATTTTAATGAGTCTACAACATATTTATACATAAGGTTATATTCAAATAGTATATACTATAAACTAAAGCTATATGTGTCCACACTTATACATATACTAATGTCGCAGAAGTACATAATATTTATTCAACAAATAATAGTATAGGCTATAAAGTGAAAATGTTGAGCATGTTCCGTTTTAACAATAGACACTTATCCAGTGTGTGTGTGTGTGTGTGTGTTTATGTATGAATATAGATATTCGATATGTTAAAATTAATGAACAATGTACGACTATACTAAAAAATATAAAAAATAGTTTTTTTAAAGTGTGGCATTTGTAAAATATGATATTATTTTCTTTGCCATTTATGTAAATATGCATTAACACTTATAAACAAATGCGGATTTCATTTAGTGTACTGATAAATCATTTTTCTTTTCGCGTCCAATACATATAGCATATTTTACAGTCGATATAAAACTTTGTTGCATCTTGCAAACCTGTTTAAAGAAATAAAAATATGCTTTAAAATTACTAAAAAAAATCTTTACTCGCATAAAAGTTAATTTACCGAAAAATTGTGAAAAAACCACATTTTATTTTATGTAGTCTACCCATATCAAGCTGTGTCGGCAAGAAAATTATATAGTGATATAGGTATATAGTCATCCGGTACCATTCATTAACATTAACCATTGCCGAATCAAATAGAAGCACAAGCTAAATCACTAAATTCATGCTTCCGCATCAAATACACAACTATGCATTTGTGAAAAGATGAATATTTCAATTTGATTGCGATGGTCCTATATGGTTATCAAAGTTAATCCATACCAGCTACATTTTCATGCAAACAATTGTTTATTTTCTTTTGAAGTGTTGAATCAAAACGTTCTTTTTTCTTGACTTTCGATACCCCTATTTCTTTCAATTCATATGTGATATCCATTTGCCAAGCTTTTGAAACTTAAGCTACAGTTCTTTTGGTATTAAAGTGTTGTCTTCTGGTTGTAATTGTTCATTTTGTCTGAACTAAAATGTTTACCTAAAATAATTTATTCATTAATTAAATTTACATAACATATCTTTGCATTAGAATAATAAAGTCAAATTTCCCGTAAAATTTTTCATATTCCATGCAATAAAAAAAATTGATTTGAATTAAACAAATAGCCATACATACGTAAATGTGAATGCCAAATTCAAGTGCTTTAATATTAATATAGTAATTGCATGAAATCAGTGTACTAACGATTAGTATATAGTAGCGAGAGTATCTACTGTAAATTAAGCCATTAAACATTTTTTTGCCTATTTTTTCAAATACAAATATTTCAACTATGGAATAAGAGTACTGTAGATTAAGAAAAAAAAAATAAAGACATATCAAAGTAATTTCCTCATATTCAATTTTATTTCATGTATATGTGTAATGAATTGGTATTCTTCTTTTCTTCCTCTTCTCTTATATTTATATATATATAAATATTTACATATTTATATATGGTATCGGTATGTAATGTAAATGAATGTAAAAATACATATAACATATGTTCATATGATGATTATTTGTGAAATCGAACAAAAAATGTGACGCATCAAGGTAATTAATATTACTTCGAGACAATAAAATTATTAATTATTATTATTATTATAATTTATTTGCTACTATATCTATAATATATGATTACGTTTTGCTTATTGAATTGTATTAAAAACTACATATATGCGAGTTATATTTTCTAGTTAAAATTCATTATTATAATAATATTATGTGGGTCATTTTTTGTTTGTATTATTAAAAAAAACTAACAATGGTATTGTATGTTGTTGTATAGTTAGTATAAATATCTGTATAACCATATATTGTATATAAATAATATACAAATATACATCTAACTATAACTATTATATATAAATATCTTTCTTTTTAAAACCGACAGCAAACCACATATATATAATCCACCACTATCAATTAAAAGTTCATAATTTAGGTACTTTTTTTTCTCTCATGTGTTAATTGAATTGTCAGAGTTTTGCGATGTTTGGAAGGTTGAAAACACAAACCATACTAACTATATTAAAAAAAAAAAATAAAACTAAAAAATGAAAGTAAATTCCATACATGTTGTTAATATTTGTATGATTATCATTATTATCATTATATTATTAGTGTAATTATTGTTGTAGTATTGTATTTGTTTTTAAAATCGCGTATCATTTGTTTTATGTATTATTAAATTTTAGAAATAATATAACATATTTATTTAAATGGAAGATTTTCACATACGCTGGTGTTTTCTATATGGGATATTGATTTGTGTTATAGATAGAGTACAAATGTTATGTAATTTATAATTTGTATACAAATACATAATATTGTAATTTAACAATATAGTTAGAAATATAAATACGAAAGTATATATGGGATACATATTGATATTTTTATGATTTACATATATGGAGAAAACATAAACATTATTAACAATAATACACCCAGATTATAATGTGAATAGGATTGAAGTTTTAGAAGTTAATCATGAGATCGAATATGCTTTGAATAGATCCAACAAGAATTAACTGTATTATAGAATTCTTATAATATCCAGTAATTGACCCCATAGTATTGTGTTTTTAGAATCATCTCATATTATTTTTTTTTTTTTCAAAATTAATAAAAAGAAAAATTTATGTCCAATTAAATACAACAGAATAATGACGCGATACAAATCTCAAATTAAATTTAAATTATATCAATAAAGTGTTTATAAAATCGTGTTAAACCCAGTTAAACATTATGCAAATGAGGAAAATATTTTAAAATATTCTTTTAATTATTATTATAAATATATCTACGTCTCAATGGTAATTTCATACACCATGTGTACGTAACGGACCGCTTCATGGTATCACGCAAAATTTATCAAATCAATTTGTTCTTGTGCATATAAGTAGAGTGATCCATTTTAAATGTATACAGCAATTATGATAAATATAACATCGACTTAAAATTATGTCTATCGTCACCCCAACACAGATTAGATTAATCTAAACCGTACCACTGCCTATATAATAAATGTAATTTTGAATTTATGAGATTTAGGCTATGCATAGTATTTATTATTTACATATTTATACTTACATGGCATTAAAACCCATAGGTGTGGTTTTAGTATACTCCAACCGAATCTATTTGCAGCTAACGTCTTTCAATCCCGATTTTCAAGGATTCTAGTATCATCGTTTATTGCAATTTAGCTATAATTCTTCCGGCTCTCCTTTTCTATTCTGGAACACCATTTATCAGCTTTCTTTGCCACACTTTTATCCTTCACATGTGATATACGCGCCCAATCATAATCATCTTAGTCACGATTTTGATCGTTTTGACAATTTTTTTTTCACCGTACAATCTATACAAATAGGGAAATCTAACGGAAACACAAAAATTAATTAATTAAGTTAATTTTTGAAAATAGGCTAACTTTTAATCCTCTTTGTATATTTACGTGATTGACCTGTTGGGTGTATCCTTTTTACTCGCCCTGCATTTACACATTTATATAATTAATTATTGAATGTAAAATGTACATGTATTTAATATATATATTTATTTGCTAGTAAAATTATATTTTTAATTAAAAATTTACTAATATTTTACCAAAACTTACTTGATTATATTTATTAATTATTATTTTAAGAAAATACTGGGAAAAATTATAAATAAAAATAATTAATAAATCAAGCTATGAAGTTAGTCAAATGATCGAAATCCAAATGCACCGCGGTCAGTAATTCTCAAATATTTGACTTTTAGACCAATTCAATGAAATTGATTCTTTTTTTCTTCACTAAATGCATATTAGAACGACAATGGTGCCTGCTCCCGTCATACAATTTCCATAGAAGCATCTTCTCATATCACACCGGAGTCCTTGCCAACATTTAAATTATTACATTAATTCACATTCACAGCAAATTTTAAGGTTCAATTTATTATGTTCGTATTTTTTATATTCGACTAAAACTGAGCTTCGAACATTATTTGACATTTGTTAAAAAGATTGATATTCTCTACTCTTAAAGCAAACGTCATAAATGAAAAAAAAACAAAAGAAAAATGGAAGTTTTTCGTTTGGCGTGGGTTTTTTTTTAATTCTGAATTTTTTCATTTAATACTTTTTAGTAATATTACGCAATAACTAAAAGAATTTTACTTACTTATAAATTTAAAAAATTTATTTTATAATTAAAAAATATTGTCGTGCTTATGTTTGTTCATAAATTATAATATAATGCGTTTAATAAATAAAAAGTTGTAATGTAATATTAAATAAAAATGAATTAAAAAAAAATAAATTCGTCGAACAACTAAAGCAGAAGAAAATTATAATAAAATATAATTATAATAATGTAATTTGTGACTTTATCGAAGATAACAATTTTTAAGATTACTTGTTAAAAAATATATATACCATAATTACAATATAAAATGAGTGTCGGCAAGATTCCCCAATTGGGGATTCTTATATACGTAATTGCAGCTGTAATAAATTATGTCGATTCACGTAAGTACTTTTTATTTTTTTAAATATGGTTTTTGGATATTAATTATTTTCTATTATAATAATTATAATATTAATTTTATTTAACTCATAAAAAGAAATAGTTTTCTTAACATTCTGTTTTTTTGTTTTTTTCTGTAAATATATACCGTTATGCTGCCTTCGCATACCAAAAAAAAAATATATACATGCCATATTGAATCTATTAATATCGGTTTTTATACAAATCAATCATTTACAATTTATATAAATTTACATAATTATTATGAATTAAGCTTGTTTTTATTAGCTATAAAAATAAGGATAAAAACTTTAAAATCTACATTTAATCATTACATTATATAGTTATATACAGAATTTAATTGTAAAATAGAAAATTAATGCCATTTTTTTATATTCATTCATTTATATAATTTTCTAGTTAATTGTAACATATGTATTTTGTATAATGGATACGTTTTATGAATTATAATTTCGTAGTATAGAGTTACAGAATAGACTACATCAAAATTGTTCCATTTAAATCAAATCCTCCATTTCTGTGTTTATTTATTGCAATATCAAACCATTTACTTAACTATAAGCAAGAGCGAAGCGCATTTGTTATTTGTTAAATTGAATTGCTGTAAATTTTTCTACAGAAATGAATGAATACACATTTTTTGTTTTGTTTTTTTTTCAATGACAATTTAGCGGAATTTTTTAATATTGTTTTTTCTTTTTCTTTTTGTTTTAATACCGCATATTATTTATATATATATTGTTTATGTTACTATATAAAATTAAAATACTCACACAATCACACACAATTAAAAAAAATAAATAAGTTTAAATCAACTGAATTGAATTGTACTGTATTGTATAACAATCTGTATGTAGGTGATATATATTTTTTGAAATTGACCAATTTAAATCCGAAATTGAAGAATTTAAAAGGTTATGTGTCCTTCACACGTTTTCCATCTGCTTATCGGTAATTATGATCGATATACTGTTGATGTACAAACAAGGAGGTCGAAATTTGAGGTTATTATATGGTGATTCGTGCATTAGCTGGGTCTTTCATTAACCTAACGCAAAAATGGTGACTATATTATTGGATTTGATTGTGAGATTCTGAATGAAATAGTGTTTGGCTTGCTTACAGTGCACATAGTTTTACAAAGCTGTATAGTGTACGGAAACGGCATCAAACAACAAAACAATCGCGAAATATAGGTTTTGGATTCAGAATATGACTTATAGTGGTTCATTTAAATCCAACCATGGTACATAATTCATTAGTCATCGCTTATATGTACAACAATTCCATTCTATATAAATTATTATTGTTTATGTTCGCATTATAGTTTTTGTGATCAAAATTTTAAGTTTCGTTTTCACGAAAATATATATGAATAATCTTTAATCACTTTAAATTTTATGTAAAAAATTTTGAAATATATTTATAATTTTCAAAGAAATATATATAAATTCAACGTGAGTCTATGATTATTAGATATTTACAATACATTAGTCAGCAGAGTGAATTAAAAATATTCAGAAAAAATTCGATGGTTATATATTGAAATACGTACTAGATCTCTTTAAGTCGCCATACTTTATAAATTCCACCAAATTAAATTTTAATCTTAATGATAATTTTATCATAGATTACCATTAATAAACTTTAATTAGCAAAATCGTCGACATATATATTTATGTTATGTGAACATATGGATATAAATTATATGCAATTATATAATATACGTGTACAAACGTACATTGTACAATATTATTTAATAACGTAATTATTATTGTTATACATTTAACTTTTATTATATCTTATTACGAAATATATTTGCAATAATAATAAAAATTAAACTAATTACTATTTTATTTCTGCTAGTATGTAATTATTTAGATATCTATAATATTGATTGTAAAAAATTTTTTTTATTGTATGAGATCGAATATGTTTATGGTGATAATTATATGACCTAAAATCACATTTAATTATTTTTTTCCATATATTTTCATGTACAAAAAAAAAATCACGACGACATTGTATTATGTGATGACAATTATGAAAGAAAAAAGATACAAAAAATTATTCATAATAATATTTGTCATATGAAGAAGGTTCTTGTTTTTATATCTTACAAATCATATACAAATATTAAAAACATATTCAGTCTCCTTGAAACTTTTATAATTTATCCAATAAATGCATATGATTTTCATATTTATTATTTGTTGTATAATAATATACAATTAAATACGTGGGGTATAGTGATAAGTAACTGTGCTTTTACATATTATAGAGCATTAATACCGCATTGACTTCGTATTTTAATCCTAAAATTTATGACATCCAGTGACACAATGGAAATAACGTTCATGCCAGTTGTAAAAATTTTATTTTCGAAATTTACATGTGATATTTATGCTTGTACATCGAATAAAGAAATGGATATGTTAAAATAATGATAAATGCAAATCGTTATCCCCCGTTAACCCATAGCAAATGTTATTGGAAGAATTCTTTAGCTTCATATAAAATCAGAAAATATTTAGAATATTTACTCTATAGTCGTTCGTGTAATTCAATTCAATTGAAATTATTAATTATTCTTGTAAAGTACGTGTTGTGCGAATACGTAATATATCATTCTTAAATGATTAAACAGAATTACAGATTGCTATATCAATATAATAATACATATACTCATCATCACGTATATATTTTGTAATATAATAATTAAATTACATAATATTAAATGAAATATTTTTGCTTAAATAATAGATTTTTTATTTTCTTTTTTAACACACACACTGTTCGAAAAATAACCGCAATGGATTAAGGATAAAAGCAAACAATTAATTTAGTTTTTTAAAAAAATGATTTTTCTTTATTCGAAACGTTCAACAATAAAGTACATCAAATCACTATTTTTTATGTCGCTGATTGAAATGTTGTTACTTATGGCGGTTGTTAATTATTCAATGTCTTCAATTGATACAAACAAATCAAATCACTTCCAACATTTTTAATGATGCATTTGGAATGATCAATTCAGTTCAATTTTCGGTCATAAATATATTCATGTGGAACAGACTCTGAATTCATCCTTCATAGCATATTTTTTTCAGTTAAAATCTTATGATTGGTTGACTTTGGTATATCAAGTGTCATTTTCTGTTCAGTTGTGGTTGGGATAATGTGTTATCATTACCATAAGCAGTTATTTGTCACGTAATGCATTGTATTTTAGCTTACAAATGTCATGAAACTTCAACAGTATATTATAAGGTCGGTTTACGATATACATAAATCTATCAGCAGCAAAAATATATCGTTACTAGAAATGGATATTACATTCGAAAGTTATACCTCAGTTATTTTTCCGATAGAGTATGTAATTTTAATTATTATTATATTTCAAATATATACAATATTATACACACACAGAAGAAGGTTATTAATTACGTCAAAATCTTATTATTATATTAAAAAAATTAACTACAATAAGCCTATAATAAAAGAATTTATTTATATACGTACAATAATATGGATTTTTTTGTCGTATTTCATAAAAAAAAATTGAATAGGAATTACTGAAACATATTAATTTATTTATTTATTGTTTTTTTTTTTTTTTTTTTGAGAAAACATCACATTGAACCTATAATAAACTTATAAGTAATTGATAAATTTTATAATTAATTGTATGATCTATCGGAAAAAAAAAATTATAATTACACACAATTTAATTAATCAAATTAAATAAATATAATTTGTGTAAAATATATACCCGCAGAGAAAAAATAATATAATATTAATCATATTTTGGTTTTAATGCTATTTATAACTAACTATAAATGGAGAGGGTCACTATAAAAGTTTTGTACTGCAATTGTTGCATTCATATTTTAAGATGAAAACCTCGGTCGACGTAAACAATTATTTATAGTTTTGTAGATTATTATGCATTTGAAATATGTCTACAATTGTCGAAAGATATCGAATATATAATTTCTTAACTATATTCATTATTTGTATATGACTGAATAGCCCATCATCATGTTGCAATTACTATACACATCTATTTATATTATTTATATGGCTTAGTTTTATTAAATATTGACATTTCCAAATTGGAAAAATTTTTGGAGTATCCCACGCATTTGTATGTTTGTAATACTAACAAAAAGTAATGTTATGAAGAAGTTGGAGGAAATATACAATAAATATACATTACTTTATTTTATATAGGTTATTCACCGCAAATTCATATATAGTTACGGATGATTCTGTTTTTTAATATATCCGGGTTTAATATGATATTGATAATCTCTATATAAAAGTTTAAAAAAAAATATTGTTACGGAAATTTTGGTATAGGTAAATCTGTTAGATGAATTATTTATATATTATGTTTGTTTAAAGAAATTATATTAAGTGCTTTTTAAGTGAAATTCCATAAAATAATATTTTAACGATTATTATTACTTTATCTATAACAGTTTTCTATTGTATTATTATTTGAACTTGCGAGTATAAAATATGATTTATTAAACTATGCGATTACGAATTTAAATAACCCATTAACATTTTTTTGCAAACATATTTATATTTATGGATTTGTTTATGACAGGATAATTGTTATATAAATTATTGTTTTATTTTTCACATTATAATAAGTTGTACGAAAGTTTAATAATTATAGTAAAATTATTATAATGTGTTTATATAATATATTTTAATGCGATCCAATACTTATTTAAGCTAATGATTGATTTTTCTATATACCACTTTTTTCACAGTTGCTTTAGCTTTGCAGGAAGCTGTGAACTGGGTTTATATACTAACATTGCTTGAGATGGTTTTTAATTACCTTTCTATTCGTTATCATATACACTATATGTGGAATGTGGTGTACAGGTTTGTCTATAAATAAACGGTAAGCCTCCGGTAATGGCAGCAATTTTCTTATCATCAACAAAATGAAAATTACACAACTTTAAAATGATGTTTTTCTCATTGAATTATCGCACTAAATAATTGAATCTCTTTATTTAATCTATTGAATAGTAGATCTTTAATTTAAATTAATGGTCAAAACAATCTGTAATGAATAGAGTAATTAATTTAATTGTATTTCTGCAAACGTATATATATATATGATAAAAAGCACAAAATGTACGAGTATGTACAATTGAATTTCTATATAAATGACATTATATTGCAATATTCAACGAGAACAACGTATATTATTAATGTTATACTTATAATTTTTATAGTTAGTTATATTAATTAAGAAATATATATATCCATATATTATTTATAAGTATACAATCTCATTATAGTTATTATACGCTTGTATAGGAAAAACGTATTTCTATTTATATCAAAAAATTTGCTAATTATGATATCCATATTATTTTAAATATATAATTAGATTTTTATATCGATATATGGTAATACCTTATTTAAAATCTTTTTTTAATTTTTGGAGCTATATAAATTACATAAAAAGAATTGTATTTATATATATTTGGTAAATTTTCATAGTATAGTTCATATATGTTTTATATTGACATATGTAATTTTCGTATTATAATTTTCCCTCTATATATCGATATATATAGTTAACATTAGCCTTGCTCGTAATATATAAATAAATCATACTTTGTGCATAAAAAATTACACACCCAGAAGCTTATTTTATTTTTTTAAAAAGTATTAAATTTATTGTATTGTAACGCACAGATGAAAGTTGCATATATGCTCACCAAAATGTTCATATACGTGTTGAATTATATGGTATATTATAGTTTTATAAGATAGAATGTTGTGCATTGCAATTGATATGGAAAGCTTTATATTAAATAAATAATATGTGCGTGTATAGTCTATCTATAATAATTAAATAAATATTTACATTGTATTGTTTATGAATAAATTAATATTTATATTATTTAATATAGGTTTGTAAAATGATATATAATTAAAGGTGCGCGCGCGATTGGCGTTGGTTTATGTATTCCCATATGAAATGAGCTTTAACAAATAATTTTAATTGTAAATTAATTTTTTTTCTATTTTAATATACGATTGTAGTGCAAAAAGTGGCCTGCTATAGTCAAATGATATGAATTATTAACTTTTACAAATAAATATCGTCATTATATGTTGAGGTTATCAGCGCATAAAATGAGATTCAAATTCTTAAGCAAAATATATCTATTTCTGGTTAATTTGTCCATTTGTACCTTCACATTTGAATTTCTGAAATGGCATGGTTTGATTTTAATGAAATTATGGGTATATGCAATTATGTACACATGTATATTCGCAAAAATCGTCCACTTACATAGCCGAACCACTGCTGATACATATTCAATATATCTTTCTGCTTTTACGACAAAGCCACTTCATTATATAGTTTAGAAATATTTACATTTATAACACAAATGTGACACCTCGTACCATATATTAATGCATGCATTTTGATAGATAGAGAACATGTGCACCACACACATATACCAAATGATATCAAATTATCAAATTTAGACTTAATACGCGAATGAATTATAACATTTGGTTATATGAATATTATTGGTCAATTTTTATCCAATGTTGATTATATTTTGTGGTATTATATGAATAATCCATATGGAAATTCTAGAGAAAATCTATATACCAACAGCAATTCTATTAATCCCATTGCAAAATTAATTGAATTGCTGTTTACTATTTGGATTTGGTTTGCATGCGAATTATAACAAGCATAAATTTAATGTCAGAACATTATAACTTACATAAATCATGATGCACCAAAGTAAAGTGCTTGTAACTGAATATTCTATTGTTCCGCATGGACGTCGTATAATTTTATAACAAATTTTGAATATGTCAAAGCATGTTTCAAGATCACTTTTTCATTATTCAATCCATTCAATAATTTCTATAATAATGATTATGAAACCCTTTTTTTTTCTGGTTTATAATGATGAAAATATATGAGTTTTATTAGCAATTACGAATCAACGTAAAAATTGATGATAACTGAATACCAAAAATGTTATGTATAAGATCGTAGTTAGCACCAATTCAATATTTACTTATCAGACTGTATAGGAAACTTTTCAAACTGCCACCAAATACCATTAAATACTTATGTTTATATGTAACACTTAGAAATTTGTAATGTATTTTAATTTTATTAATCTTATGTTTATAGGCCAATTGAATTAAAATGATTTTTACATTGTATATATTTCTTTTAACTTATTATAATTATATAATACGATATTTATTTGAATTTTTATAAAATATATGATCTATGCGTAGAATGCGTAGAATGCACATACTAAACATATACAATAAAGTAAGATTTTAGCATAATTAATATTTATTAACTTATGATATTTTTAATTCAATGTTTTTTTTTTTTTTTGAATTAATTGTATTTATACAATAATAAAAAAATTTTCAATCAATATTTTTATATATATAAAAAAATAAAACAAATTAAAAATATCACAGAATGTTGTCAGGTATTTGGTACGCAAACGATCTTTGTTTTCAATCGATTTTATTTGATGTATATGTATTAAATAATATATATAATTATCTATTTATAATTATATTAATAAATGTAAATAAATATATATGTATTTGAAACGTAATATTATTTATTTACTTTTAAAATCAACGTATGTACATACATATTAGAAATTGTTATTAGTTATTACGATCACCTACATATAAATTACTATATATAATACCCCACATATTATACTTATAATATAACAGACTCTGACAAAGCTATATTTTTTATTGCACTCATTTATTGCCTCTGTGTATATGTACAAAGAAAAATGTTGCCGTACAGCTAGCTCCATATTCTTTATACCTTGATGGGTGTGTGATTTCGCAGGTTTCCAGGTTTCACTTGCGTATAACAGAACACTTTTAACGTTTGAGTCAAAAATATCGTAATTTATGGTAGTAAGACTCACTTTGGACGACCGCTAGATGTTATTTATCATGTCAAATACAAACTCGATCTTCTTTACATATTCTATATATATTAGTTTGTATAAAAATCCCTTACCATATTAGACCATCAGTTGTTAACGCATACTATACCGAGGCAACAACTTACTCAATTATGCTATCATTGATTTTAAATGAATTAGTTAATGGAATGGAATGGATCTTATAAGACCCGCTTGCTTAGCATACTTTTGATAATTTTTACTAATGATATTATATTTTAAATAAAAATCCAAATTAAAACAATATAAAATGTGCGAACTTTTTAGTATACATTTAATAATTTTAATCATTAATTTTAATATAAATATATATTAAATACAATGCGTATGAATATTGATGGTGTGTTTAATCTATAAATTTACATTATATAGCTGTTAAATTCACATTTATTAAATTAAATATTTATGTAATAAATATTAAATTAAAATGTTATTTCTTTTTTTGCTATGTTCATAATGTACATATAATTTCAATCGAGATATTGACCTTTAACAACAAAAAAAAAATGTAGTCTTTTTCTATTTTTTTCTTTTGGCAAATCCAATTGAAAGTCATCTTACCATCAACAATAAAAAAAAAAAAAATACCAAATTAGTGATTCAGAAAAACAATTTAAATTAAATATAATACACACATCAATAAACAAATGTTGTGTGTTAAACAAAAGATACGATAAATTACATTTTTTAATACATAATTGTATTGTTACTATACATATTAAAATACGATGTTGTCCTCTGTTCTGCATATATAATAAAAATTAAATTAATATATAAATTTAATATTAATAATATAATACCTAATCTTATATATTTGTAATATTAACAAATAATTTGCAAATCAATTAATATAATTTATTACCCGGATATTTTTTTTTTCTTTATATTTACGCGAATATTATAATATCAGATCAGCAGAGCAATCAACGAAAAATTATGTTTATATAAAATATATATTAAAAATTAATCATTTTCAATTAAATTTAATAAACAAATTATATATAGATCTTCTAAACTTATTATATGCGCGATATTTAATAATAACATTGAGAAAATATTTGCAAAATCGTACATTTATCTAAAATCAAATTATTACAATGTTAATATTTTAATAATAATTATATTTATATAAAAAAATGAAGAAATTGAGAAAAAACATTGACTATTTTTATTTTAATTAAAAATTAACTGTGTCGCATGACAAAGCATTAAATTTTTATTAAATTAATAAAAAAGTTCATCCACTGCAACATTTAAATTCTCATTATTCAAATTAATATATATGAAAAAAATGTATTATACCATAGCTATATTTTATAATGTATTAACTATATTAAAATATGTAAATATCAGATGTGCCAGCCAGAGTGACTGCGTATAAATATGACAATTTAATATAAATTATACTTTTATTATTATTATTATTATTATTATTATTATTATTATTATTATTAAAACTATTTTAATTAATTATTCATATTTAAAAATTATCAAATTATAGATTCTTGATAATTGTAATTTTACATATAGAATTCGTATATAACAAACATTTATTTGACATTGAGTATCGCATCTTATTGACTCTTTTCTGTTTTTTAAATAATCTACACAGCTGTATCGAAAAATATAAATAATAATTAGAATTAATCGCAAAAGTGAATTTTATAATTTATTTATTTTTTATATAATGCACATTCATTATTCATATACTATAAATGTTTTAATCAATTTTGTATAATTTTAAACCAATCATTTTTATTAATTAATTTATATATTTTCAGTATTTTCCTGTTTATTGTATATTTATAAATAATTAATTAAATAATATATAATTTAGATTTCAAATTGTATATGCATGCGAAAACTATATAACATTAAAATTCACCAAGTCTGTGCCAAGTCAATCAATAAAGACAAACAAAAGTTAATGGAAAATTTTTTTATATAATTTTCAGTAATTTACAGAAATACAAAATTTAATCAATTTCTAGTAAATATAAGGAATTTTTAAAATTGTTTCAAACGTACCGTTTTTGTTATGTTGGATAAAGTATGATGATTTTTCTCTTATTATAAATTTTACGTGTAATGCATAAAATCGAATATATTTTCCGAACACCTTAAGCAATTTTAAAAAATTGCTTCAATGAAATATTGGAAAATGGATTATACAATTTGTAATTCCATTATAAAAAATGACAATCTGTTAAATCTGTGGTATTTTTCAATAGACAGTTTTCCGGTTTTCGCCCTAGATCCATCCCCATTTTTATTTTTAATGTAAATTTATTTACTTATTTATCAGAAATAGTTTTAACTATAAATAACTAAATTAATATTAAATAATATCTGCCTTTTTGTATCTGTAACATTAACATCTCTTTCTTGAATAATATGATATTTCGATCTTCTTAACACGTTGATGGTAATGACTATAGCAGTCAAATTTAACATTGTCCCTTATATAGGATAACATTATAAGTGGGGCCGATAACGTGTAAATTTATCGGATTTCAACCATATTTGTTATATTATAATTCAATGTATTCAACAATGGGAAAATATATTATCTTTTTGTAATTTGTTAACGCATAATTTATAAATGTTTATACAGTTCAAATACAACTATGTCAAATTCAGGCATTGCCACATACCAAAACTTAAACACAATACTACGTATAAATATTATAATATTGTATTTATATGGGTTTTTTCTTAAATATTTTATTAATTTATTTAATTTAGTTGATTCATCTGCACATCAGATGATAATTTGATATTATTGATTTATGAATATTAGCACATTTTATCATAGATTGAAGATTATTCTATATACGTCAATTTTATTTAATATTTTTTGCAATAATAAATATGAATTTTTCCCTGGGGATATATCGTATATTTTGCATTAATAAGCAAAATTGGATTTTCAAATGGAAATTTTTATATGATATCATCAATTTTATAATTGATTTGTGTACGTAGTGGGTAAATAAATTATACCATTTATATTAAAAAGGTGAATAACCTACTGTCTGTAGTAATGATAAATGATTTATTATAATATTATTGGTGGTTTTTTTTTTTTAGTAATGAACAACTTTTCAATATAGTGAAGATAACTACCGCGATAACAGTTTAGCAATTGGAGGCCAATATTAACCACGCATCATTAATGAAATAACACCCAAATTGTTGGGAAATTGTTGGGAAAATGATAAAAGTAAAATATTAAAAAAAGTTTGTCATTTCATTAATTTTTCTGTGTTTTTGACTTAACAACATAAAAGTTGTATCGCTCTTAAAAAAATACTCCTATATATTAACACACAACAGATATATTGTAAAAATATGATCAAGGGTTCTAGAGATTAACAGCATCTGTTTGACATGGTGATATATGAGAAAAAACAATTTTATCCACAGGTCCTATTAAATAATATTGTATCACTTTGTCTGACAAAAAAATCAAATTTGTATGATTTTTAATCTACGAGTAAAACACATTTTTAGTGTTTATCAATTTGAAACAGTTTATATATGACCGTATCAGTATAGTATTGATTTTTTTTTATCAGTTGCCATGAGTTTCTTATGAAATTATCACTTGTGCCTTAATTAATATACAATATTATCAGTTGAATTACCATTCGTTTATTAATGGGATCAAAAAGCGCATATATATTGCGAATTATATGGTGTTGAACGCTATTCTGCGATATACACAATGTCTTCACACACACAACACTATGTGTGGGCGATTAATTTATTACGGAATACGTTTATATATTTTTGTTCAATAAACATAAATACTTGCGAAATATTATATGAAAATATTAACTATTCAGATCATTGGAAATAAAAGATTGCTCTATAATTCAGTTATAATTTTTTTTTTAGAAATATATCAAAATTATAATTAAAAACAGAATATTATTAATATATTATACTATAGAGTCTTAATCTTATAATTGTTGATGTAATATTTAGTTATTAGAATTACCACGATCATTTATCAGAACTAGATATACTCATAGATATATCAATTTTTGTATTTATATAATTATATAGTTAAAACTTGTTATTTTATATTAAGTTTTAATTGTATGTTTTAATATTATATTATTATATAATTAATGCTTTTATTATTTTTAATATATGATATCCATATATTAATGCATTGCTAATATGTTATAATTATTAATTAAATTTATTCAATAAAAATATAGTATTTATATTATATAATCTATAATTTTTATGGTTATCTATCTGATCTATACTATATTACAAACACTTATATTATTTAAAACTTACTCTGAAATTTATAATTGTTATATATTAATATTTTTATTATATTTGCATCAAGTTTTAATTTTGCTGTGTATACAGAACGCATACAATGAACAAAATGTTCTATGGGTTAACGTTCTCGCATATGTCGAATATGTTCGGAAAATTAAAAACTAATACTACACCCTTAAAATATAATTATTCCATCAGAAATCTATATATCTAAAATTGTTTTCTTATATTTGAAGTGTTTTAATATAGATTATACACTAACAAACAGACTACTCAGTATAGATAGATAAAGAGATAAGATAAATAGATAAAATAAAAAGATAAGAGATAACATTTGTATATGATATTGCTATGGTAATTATAGAAACAAAGCAATATGAATATCAAATATATATAGACGATATACGTAACAAATAAATTCAAACAGCAGGAAGAATAAGTATATATTTATATAAAATTAACTTCTAATTATAATTATTTATAATTAATATGAATCTTATAAATTAAAGAAGATTTCGTGACATCGTGACTATATGCATACTATAAAAGTATTATAAATTATGGTATTGTATTGTATGGCAATTAATATAGTGATTTTAATTATAAAAATAGTGCACGAATCCCAAGTATATATTATATCATAAATATTTATTCATTATGCGGCTATATGTCACATACTATTAAAAAATACTTAAAATTCATATATTAAAAATTACGGATGGAATTAATTAATATCCAGTATCCAGCTCATATGAGGAAATCCGTAATGTAAATGCACGATTTTTATTTTCTTATAAATTATCTTCTATTTCAAATGACGGAATAGAAATTTTATATTTAATTAATTAGACAATTGGAAGATCCATCAATTACAATAACGCATTCATAAATATAAGATAGTTTCTGACATCTCTGCATAGTAAAATCATAGATCTTATAGAATTTTATTTGTTTTCATGTTGTGTATGGCGAAGACGAGAATTTATAATTGCCTATATAGAGGAAATGTCTTTTTAGGAAAACAGGATGTGGTCGGAATCGAATTTAATATATATGTGAGTTAAATATAAAAGTGGTGCAATAAGTTTAATAAATCTTATTATTGGTATATACAATTTAATCCCAAGGAAAATGGGTCTAGTACCAGAAATAGTATTGCTTTCGCATTACCTCGCATTTTGAAATGAAAAATCACCCTGCACAAACGAATTAACAGAAGAAACAAATTCATATTCATATATTCATGTTGTAGAGAGTATGTCCGAATTGTCGAGTTAGTTCCGTTTTTTTAATTAATTGTATACATTACATAGTGTCTAATGACAAATATTAATTTTTGTACGAATTATCTATATATGGTATTGTTAGTATTATGAATTATATAATTATATCTGTTAATAATTCATAAAATATTTTAATATCTCATTTTAGTTCATTTACTTAAACTACCATACCAAACATTGTATGTATATTGAAATATTTGGGGTTTTAGTTTATAATCTTTTTTCATTTTTTAGTTCCTGAGGTGTTATTTCATGGAGCTGTCATTATCTGTACTATAAATGTATATGTTTTTTGTGTAGAAATTAAAAAATATCATCTGTGTATATTTTTCTTTTAAATACAAAGGTCTCCCGCTTAACATTATTAATTACTTAAAACCGGTATTTTTAAAATATCATTCGATTTATTATATCCATAACTCTATTTAATATATTCATATATAAAAATTTAATTTATATAGATCACTTTTAATTTATCGCATTTTTTCTTATATAACTTGTATATGATTTGAATGAATTGAAAAAAATTATTGTTATATCATTTATTTTGTTGTTGTTGTTGTTGTTGTTGGTTTTGATATTATGTTCGATCAATTTTTGTGACTCTTCAAACAACAACAACTACAACATAAACCGCAATTTGCAAATATTATTTTCTTTTTACATAATAATATTGTATATGGCGAAGGTAACCATCGAATTATATAACATATATTGTGTTTGGCTAAATACAGTGACGGTCAAAACATTATTATATAGCAAAACTTATTTTCTGGTAAAAATTATATTATTTGATGAATTTCACATATATAAAATCTTCATAAAATGTTTTGATGACATATATGATTCTCGTCCGCGATAATGTCTAATGTGTTCTCTATATTAAATAATTGCCTTCAGACCATTTTTTTAAATTGCTAATTTGCATATGTTTTTTTCAATGATTTATTTAATTAATTATTTTTTTGCAGTTCCATTTAACTTGACCAGGATGTTATATTGTATCGGTGACTTGAGAAATTACTGATTTATATTTCAATTACAAGAGTTGTAAAGTCCATATATTTTATTTAATCGTGTGGACATTAAGAGCGAGGGGTATACACTGAAAAAGTAATGAAAACACAGATTTCTCTATAGTAAACATTTTTGACTATTTTTCATTAATTAAGCCATATGTCCGAAAGTCATAAATTGTCATCAGAACTTTTTACGGAAATTTATCAAGACGTTTTGCGCCACATTTTTGCATACAACACTGGCCACTACTGCTTGTATAGATTATTATTTCGTACACACGCGCATATATGAGAAATGTACACACAAAAAAAAGTAAATTATTAATAAAATACATTCATTTCAATAATCATATAATCATCAAGGTTCATAATTGTTGAATTTAAATAATATCATGTATTATTAAATTTTTAGCTAAACTCATTTATTTAAGAAATCTATCATATTTCTAGTAGTATACAAAAAACATATATGTAAAAAAAAAATATTAAAATTAATTTATAATTTAGGCTTTTTTTTTTTTGTATGTGCTTTCTTGTTTATTAAACAATTTAAAACACATTATTTTCATGGTTGTCAATATAAAAACAAATATTTATGATTTATGAATATTTTGTATATGAAGAAAATATATATAGAAAAAATAGTATAACAAATTTAAATAAAAATATATAATTTTTTTTTCTATTTACTTTTACAGAAAAAATTCTAAGTCACAGTGAAAAACAAAGATATGATGGATGGTATAATAATTTAGCGCATCCAGATTGGGGATCAATTGGTAAGTATATATACATAATTATATTATTTATTGATATATTACACGTGATAATATGATTTTAAATTAAATGATTCACAATGATTGCGGAAGAGTGAACAAAAATGATTTCCTTGTTATTAACATTTAGGCGTTGTTTATGAAATTGAAATATATGTATATATCTGCAGCTAACATTTTCCAATGCCAAATTTTTATCTACATCTAGCCATCTATCCTTAGCGGTCTTTCGGCTCTGCTTCTCCCTTCTGGGTCCAACACAGTCTGTGCAACAGTTTTTGCAGGGAATCCAATTGCTATTTTGCTTATCAAAATTACCGGTAATTCATTATCATTTTTAACCGAATTTCACTATTATTTTATTTTCGCCTTTCGAAATAGATTTTTATATGAAAATGCGATCTCATCTTATAATGACAAAATCACATTAAATGGGTATATAATATAATTTAATTTTCTAAAACATATTCATCGCAATTTCTCTTGTCGCCTGTCAGACGTATTTATCGTATCTTCAATATTTTTGAAAATATGGTTTTTTACTTACATAAAAATAAAAGTATATTAAAGAAACATCTATCTTGCGATAATATTGCAGATTAATTGATGAATAATTATGTACTTCTATGTATGCGGAATCATTTATCGCCCTGACTAAATTCGTTATGGTGCATAACATAATTTGTTTGATGCGATGACAATCCACAACTGTATGTAGTGTTCTGTTTCAGTTCACTTTCTGTATATATCGTAAGATTGAATATAATAAATTAATCGTAAATTCTATAATTGATTACAGGCGAGTTTAATTTTATTATACAATATATTATTCCAAAATTATGACTTTTGTAATGATTAGGTAATATTAGCTCCTATCGTTGCGTTCCTATAAATATATAGGATTAAATTAAATATTTATGTACTCGTATTCCTCGCGTATATTAAAATAAGTGCATAACTTCAAAATTATTACCTTGCATTTAATTGATGACATTTTTTAAACTGGTTTATTATTAGTACTCGTATATTTATTTATTTATTTATTTATTTATTATTTGCGGTGTATTTCATTGTATGTAATTTCATAAATTTAAGTAATTTAATTTAACGTGTGTGTAGGTATTTTGTATATTTTGTGCAAATTTGACCTACTTGTTTTAATAATATATGCGAGTATAAAATAAGTATAAAATTAAAATTAAGTATAAAATATGAAACAATATAAGTCGTTAATATGTAATTTTCTATATAGAAAATCGGCTAATATGAGGTGAAGTAATAAATATAGAATTAACACACCCTGATCCTTACAGGATAAATTGATTCATGAAAATATACAGCGATATATTTATAATGTTTGGGAATATTAAGGTTATATTTATTTTCCATATACATATAAATGACGAAGTTACACAGGCTCTCGAAAATATTACATACAATAAATAATACATATATTGTAATAGAGGTTTTTCTGTATAACTTTATAATAGTTTTTTTAAACCATCATATAATAAATATATAAAATAATATTATTTTTGCAATATTATACGTATACGTGTGTATATTTTCAAGGTTTTGTTACAATTTCACAAATACCGTGGATCATCTTTTTGTATATCGGTTTTATTTATTATTATTACAATATTTTTATAATGTAATATTTTTGCACTGCTTTACCTATAATTTCATATTTTAAGCAATTGTACCATATACAATATTTATGTTATATCGTGTGTGAGTGATGTCACTTCACTGTTTCTTTATTATTTTTTTTTTTTTGCTAAATTTTATATTTATTTATTTATTTTAATGTTGTTGTATATCATTCATATTTGTGATGTTTAACATCATTATATATGAACATTGTAAAAGAAATATAATTTATTATTGGGTTGAATGATATACCACTTCTTATTAAAGAGTAAATTACACTTGTGTTAATGTATGGTATATATAAGTAAAAAAAAATAAGTGAATGTAATTTTAATAATTGTAACGATTTTTCTTTGTCTGAGAAGATGTTATTATGTAAATAATAATTTTTTCTTCGACAATTTTATTGAATCGATGCTAGATGATTTTTGCATTAATTGCATGAAATTTGGTATGGAATTTATAAAGGTTATTCTTATATATATTATAACAAGTTTCTTCATGATATTAGATATTCTTCATAACATTAGATCTGAATATCTCTTGAACTATATACATGAGTTAGATTTGAACATAAAATTTCTAATGATTTTTGTAGAATTAAAATTTATGCGTGTAGGTGTATTTCTTGTAAAAAGTAACTTCACAAATAATATCTATAAAAGGTAATTTAATTCCAGCATGTTGAATTGACATATTTACGTTCGTTCAAATACCCAGATATGAAAGAATATTTAATATTTCTGTTATATCAGAACTTTATCTGATGAATTTCGGAGGATATGGACATATAATAAAAGAATATCAAAACAAAAGGTTAAACAGGGACAAGGATTACAAGTTTTTCCTCGCCTGTTTTTTTTTACTCGGTTTTGTTCGATTTCTTATTTAATTCTTTATATTTTTGATAAAAGTGTATCATACAGTATATGGAAATCATACGTCTATATTATTCTAATATTAAAGATAATAAAGTAATATATTTAATTACAGTCTTCTGTCTATAGCTAATCAACACATTTGTATATCTTTTCCATTTTTACAAGTTATAAATTTAACCATATGGGAACTTACTAATAATATCTATAGGTGTATATAGTTAGAATCGTATATGCTCAAAAATAAATTAAGTAAATTTCACAGTTATATGCTAAACCTAATTTAGAAATATAAATACAACATAATTATATAGGGATAGAAATACTCGCGTATGCAAACAAATAGAAAATCAACAAATTATATATACAAATAATAAAAAAAAAGGTGTTATATGTTTTTGTATTGTTTTTTTTACACATCATAATTTTAATCAATTATTATATTGTAAATAATCAATTTGATTTTCTTAATTTAATTTAATTATATTATAAGAACTAATTTGTTTTTTTATTTTGTTTTTTTTTTTTTTTTATGGAAACCCGCATATTACAATATTACAATAATTACAAATACAAATTATTTCCATATGATTTTTGCTTAAATAAAAATGTTGAATGTGAAAATGTATCATAAGTATAGTTGTATACGTACCACCATAAAACGTAATCAACATTAATTTTATTCTTTAGACTTTTCTTGGAGCCGTCTTCCACTCACCCATATATTGAATCGAATGCCTTTTCCAACCAATTCTCATACCAAAAATTATATTCTTTCCTTGTTCCTAGAATTACTGTATAAATATTTGCAACTCACTAAATATATGGGTGATTTTAGTGACCCTGTAAGTTTCAGAATCAAGAATTTTTTTCATTTTGTTGTTTATTGTCTATATATTTTTCTGGCTGGATATAAAAATCTAGGCCGTAGTTAAACACATCGCATTAAATTGTGTAATCCTATATGATTACGTTCTTTTTTGTATTGTATAATATACAGCTGCCGTTCGTACAATTGATTATTCCAATTTTTATGTTTTGAAGATTTGATTTGATATTTATAGTATTTGACACATTTGTTGAAAGCATTGTTATTTTTATCTCATTGAAAATGTTGTATTTTATTACATTTCACATTTGCGTAAGTTTACTTGATTATTTATTTTGCAAAAAAAAATTAACGTTGATAATGCATCTATTGCTTGTATATATGGTATATAGTTATTTACGTCGAACAGCTTCGTGAACCAGGTTTATCAACATATTCAAATCTTATGTAATAAATTCATGGAGAGTTGGGTTATGCTGACCATTTGGTGAGCAACTTATGATAAATCTTATATTTTATTTTATATTAATATATATATATATATAGATTTAAATATAATATTACACACGCAGAGATAATATACGCAAGCATTTATAAAAATAAACATAAACATTCTTTTTATACCTATATTTACAATAAATTTACATTTATGTATTATTACATAAGAATAATTATTTATTTGATTCATCATCATTGCGCGTTGAATGCTATTATTAAGTTAAGGTATATAAATATACTTACATATTCATTGTTTTAAATTAGTCATGTCATACATTTATTGTTATTATATATGCAATAAATATGTAATTGACATTAAATATACAATTAATAGAGCAAATAGAATGCATTATGCATTGATATAAAAGTGTGTACGTATAATATTTTAAAACAAAAGTGTAATTTATATTTGTAATAATTTCTAAAAATGCATAACTGATGAAATCAAAATATGTTATAGAATATATATATATATAATTTAATGAATAAAACGCTATATTATTAAAATCCTTATATAGGTGCCAACTTAATTAAAAGAAAAAAAAAATGAATGAAATTGCGACAGGTGTGTCATGTTTTTAATGGATTTCATTCTATATAAACACGTACTTCATATAAATGTATATATGTACTTTATTGTAATATAGTGTATTACTATATTAGATATAGTTACATCTTACATTATTTATTATATTATATTGGTAAAACATAGAACAACTTAAAAGGAATTTCCAAGTTATTGAATGTATTCAATTCACTTTTTTAATTATTATTCCAAACACATTATTATATAAAAATGATTGAATGAATGCATTTTTTTTCTGTTTTTTTTTTTTTAACTATAACAATTTAATTTAAGTATATTATTATTATTTATTATTCTATCATATTATTATGAATACAAATTATATATTGTAGTATTATATAATATATAGTATTTATTTAATAATTTTTTAATATTTATTAATTTAATTAATATATTCTTATTTCAAATTTTAATTTCTTAATATACAGAATATTCACATTATACGTATACAGACAGGAATATAAAATAGCCGCTATTTATATGTATAGCCGGAATCTATATATTACATACATTTATATTAAATATATAAATTTATAAATAATCATATATTATTATATATTTTTACATATATGTTATATAAGTAGGTTATAGTTGATTCAAATTTACAAAGAAATATAATGATAATAATTAATAAATTTGTATCGTAATAAAACTCCTTTGGTTAATTTAACCTAGATCAGCCCACTTACAATTTTACATTGATCGGCTAGGCTTCATATATTTACATAAAATCAAATAAATCACATTTTTGCAGTTCGTTGCTGTTCATCGTATACGCTAAAAATAACTTAAATAATAGGTAACTGCAGGGAAATAGAAAGTTTCAACCATTTTTCATTAATTGAGTAATATATCCGACAGTTTTAAATCACATCATCAAATCAAATCAAATTATTATGGCACGGTTATTTTATGTGAAATTAATTCGGAAATATTTTTTTGTGTTACTTTGATTTTAATATAATTAATATACTTTTAAATTTATCTATCCACTTATTTAGTGTACTTCAGAAAATTTTTTTGGGCTTATATAGGTTAATTTCCAATAAAAATAATACAGAATAGTTTAATTAAAATAATCAACTTAAGCTAAATATTTATGTCATAATTATTATTAATAAATATTAAATTAATGTCTATATTCATTTCAATTGCACGACAACAATTAGAGTTAGAGTAATGTTGTTATATGCTGTATACTATGTAATTTATTAAATAACGCTTTACTAAATAACAGAGTCGGGAGATTTTGTGTACACACACAGCATTATTGTAAACAAGCATTCTGATCGATCTACTGATTGATTTAATGTTAGCTGTGGTGTGATATACAAATTCATATATTAATCAATTACAAACTTCTAAATTATATGCCATATATTAATTGTATATATATGTGTTCCCATATTATTTAAAAATACAGTCATATCTACTAGAACAATGAGTTTCCCTAAAAATTTATGTTATAATACTTCAGATATATACTTTAAATTATGCCTCCAATACACTATATACCCTTCCCTCCAACTTACTTGTTTATATTCTTATAAATATACAATCTACAATTATTTTATAATGTAACATTATTTTAAAATTTTGATAATGTAATTAATTTTTAATTTTTTTAAATAGGTTTTTCCAATCTTCAACTACATATATTCAAATTCTGCCCAATAATATATTAATATGTGTATTTTTCAATTGTATACATAATATATATATATCATACACATCATTTAAATTGAAATTTAAATTCATTTCAAATTGTTAATTGTTGAATTGAAAAGTGTAAAATTGAGATCAAAAATTTTTTTTTTATTTATTATGTATGGGTAAATCAAAAACTGCTGTATTTATATAGATTTCAATTATTGTTCAATATATACTAAATAATAAAAATTAATAGTAAAAGGTTTTTCTATAGTATATTGTTGGATGATGTGCAATCTTATCCTATTGCAGTTGTAACTCAGTGTAGTCATTTGTGACCTATATTTTACTTGTTTTATATAATGTATATTAATGACTTGATCTTAATTTTTAAATAATTTATAGATCTGTATTGGATCAAATAACAAGCGGGTTTTATTGCACTCGGATTTGATGCGGTGTTATGTAAATATCATATTTTTGAATAATCGAAATACTGACAAATGTAAAAATTATATAATACCATCTTTCTAAATGAAATAATAGAAATACTGACAAATGTAAATTTTATATTATACCTTCTTTCTAAATGATATAGTGTATTCTGGTAAAAATATCGATAAAACACTTGGGTTTACATTGACCACAAACTAAATTTTAATTACGTGTGATAATTTTGAATTAGGATTTATTATTTGAAAATCTCATGAACTATATCTATATTAGCGTATGTTATTTTTTAAAATAAAACAATTGTGCGGTGTGATGAATGCAACTGAATTGTATGGTCATTTCAAAGAAAACACATCTGCAATTCCATTCAAAAAATATTTTATTATGTTATAAGGCTACGGTGTTTATACTTATAGAATCAGTATAGTGAACAATTCGGTTTTAATTCTGCAATACTTTTACATTCATTTCAAATGAAATACAATAAAAAATTGCAAAATATACCCAACCCATTCATCTATAAACGCGACGTAAGATGAAATATATCCAATAGTTTTTGAATAGCCGGCATATACCGGTTCTTTTTTTATTAGGCACCAATCAATTTCTAATCGATGAAAAATATAATGAAAAGCTTTTAAATTTATAATAATTATTAAGAAATATTTAGATGAAAAATGGACAACATATAATTATTATTATTATTATTATTAATACATGATGTAATAATTTTAATGTAATCGTATATATAATGTTGTGTGTATACGATGTGTGTAATATTGTATATACTTTTATATAAATTAAAATAATAATGGGCTAGAGAGAGGTTTTAAAAGAAAAAATTATTAAATATAAGTATTAATATTTTAATAAAAACATAAACCGTGACATTGACTTTTAAAATATATTCATATCTCCTCCTATACATTTTATAGTTTCAGAAAACACAAAAAAAAGTCATGTGTTTGTTAATTTGTTATATTTTTTCTTTATATATGTAATTATACAGTAAATAACTGCCCATAAAAATAATTCACATATACTATACCTGCGTGTATATTTTTATAATGAAGATTTTAAGATACATCGATGTGTTTATAGGTTTTATCTATGAATGTATAAATATATATAAAAAGAACATGTTTAACATATTCTATAGCAAATTACGCTAAATGTTATGCATAAAACAATTAATTGTGGTATATAATTAAGTTTTTTTTTATTTCTTTTTCACTATAGACAGTCATTTGGTTAGAAAAGCACCTCCAGCATATACAGATGGTGTTTACGCATTAGCCGGAAGTAATCGTCCATCACCAAGACGATTAAGTCGTTTGTTTATGCGTGGCCAAGATGGTTTAGGATCACAATCAAATAGAACAGCATTATTAGCATTTTTTGGTAAGATTATTTATGTGTAGATTATAATTTATATGTGAACTGTTTATATATATCTTTATAATTTAAGTGTGGTGGAGCTTCATCAACAAATTATTACATAAAATTGCATAATATAACAAGTTTATACACCCTCGACGAGTAACAGAAATTTGTGATGAACGTGTACGTGTTGCTTTTAATAGAATTTTTGGTGAAATAACCTCCAAATATCCAGTTATTGGCTTCCTTCAATTTTGAAATTTCACTATAGTATTTTTACGAATTTTCATTAAATTTTGTACCAAAGCATTATAATGTAATATGTAATATGCATAGTTTCTATGAAAATTATTGTAAATCGATACCCACATTAATTTTCCTGCCCATCAATTGCTTTAAGGAAGCTTATCATATATCGTCATGATAACATTTTGTACAAAGACTTGTAATTGGATTATATTTACTATTGTTCAGATACATCATTGGAATGTTGGTCAAGAAAATTTGAAAATCAATTCCTAATAAGTTCTTTCAAAGTTGACGTGTGTTTCTCCGATTATAATATAGATTTTAGCATAATAAATTATTTTTTTATATTATATACAGGACAAGTAGTAACAAATGAAATTGTTATGGCATCTGAATCTGGCTGTCCAATTGAAATGCATCGTATTGAAATTGAAAAATGTGATGAAATGTATGATAAAGAATGTCGTGGTGATAAATATATACCATTTCATAGAGCCGCATATGATCGTCATACTGGACAAAGTCCAAATGCACCTAGAGAACAGGTATATGATGTTTTATATTATTAATAATAATTTAATAATTAAATATATTTTTATATTTATATCAATAAATGTATAGTTAAATCAAATGACAGCTTGGATTGATGCTAGTTTTATTTATAGTACATCAGAAGCATGGTTAAATGCAATGAGATCATTTCAAAATGGTACATTACTTACGGAAATTGGTGGCAAAATGCCGATACGTAATACAATGCGTGTGCCATTATTTAATAATCCACTTCCACATGTTATGAGAATGTTAAGTCCGGAACGATTATTCTGTAAGTCGATTTTTTTTTATTATTATTCATTTTTATTACAATGTATAAACCTTATTTTGCAGATCAATTGTTGAGAATGTTAGAAACCCAACAGAAATTCTTTGGATTGTCTCAAGCATATATCCCATTCCAAAAATTTATCTTCGTTTTCAATCTTTCACGGATAGGGATCACAGCTATCAATTCTTGTAAATTACGTTACGAACAACTTAATGTCATTAAAATATAATGCTGAACCAAACAGTTCTTTAAAAATGTAAGTTTGGCACATGAATTGGTCTGTTTACTAGATGAAGCTCTAGTATTTTCACTCGAAGACCGACGGATGTCGTTATAAATTATGTTAAAGTCTGTCTATAATTTTCTGGTGACATTGTCCAAATCGTCAAAGTCAGATATGACGCCTACCTTCAGTTGCTGTCATATACATTCATGTATTTCGTTAATCTGCTGTGTATAGATTGCCTCTATAAATTACTTGCGATTTACCAAACGCGGCTATTCATCCTGTTCATTTCCACTGTCTGTGTGATTCTTTGTTGACTGAACTCTCCATATGAATATCTTTCAAAAATCACAAACAATTAACTTGAAGTTCAGTGTGTTCAAACTCAACTGACAACATAGATCATAAATCATTGTATTTAATAATGAATGGTAAAATCTTACACTATCCAAAGATAGATTTAGGTTCTCTCCGAACCAATGTTTGCTTGTGTACGTAAAATTATTTTAGTCCATTTTTCATTGTCACTTCTGTATTACATATCAAATTGGTTGTACTCAAATAGTATGTCCAATAAAATGTGTCAATTTTAAGAAATCAGTTTATTTTTATGAAATTTATAAAGGATTGCGTATAAAATATTACTGAATAATATTTCATTATGATTGTATTAGATTTTAAAATTTATCGGAAATATAATAATAAAACTTAAATTAAAATTAAACAAAAAAAAGTTAAGGTTCTACCGAGATTTGAACTCGGATCGCTGGATTCAAAGTCCAGAGTGCTAACCATTACACCATAGAACCGATAAAATATATTTCTCTTAAATACACTCACGCATAGCATATGTACATTGATGTTTCAATTTTATGTTACTATTTAAAAAGAAAAAAATCTTACAACATAAGATAAATTTTTAAGATCATACTATTGCATAAATTTTGGCAAATATCTAAATTGTATATGTAATTTAAAGATATATATCTTATACATAATTTGTATATACATTTAATCGTATAATTTATTTATATACTTAAGTTATTTATTATTATTTATATAAGGCTATTTTTAAAACACATATAAATAGATAAAATTCTCTCTATCTTTTTGTTGTTGTTGTCATCACTCTTTTAAAAAATAGCTGCAAAATAAAGTTTATTTTATATGTTTATGTATTTGTTTTTCATTCATAAAAAATACAAATACATTTTATTTATCTGTTTATATATTTTACTATTTACATACAATGTAATATAAATATATGCACATTATATAAGGTTGTCAACTATCTCCCTTCCGCCTTTTTGCTCTTTATTCAATGCTTTATAAAAAGTGTTACAGTAATCGGATTTAGTTCAAATATGCGCCGTTTTGTTCGATAATCTGTTTCCATCTAGACTGCAACTTCATAATACCTCCCTCGTAGAAGCCCCCCTCCTTATTTGCGAAGAACTCGGACAGCCACTTTTCACAAGCCTCTTTTGAGATCAACTTTACACCACCAAGGGCGTTCGCCATGGACAGGAACAGGTGGTAATCACTTGGCGCTATGTCCGGGCTATATGGTGGATGCGATAAAACCTCCCATCCGAGCTCCCGTAGCTTCTGACGAGTCATCAACGAAGTGTGTGGTCTGGCGTTGTCCTGGTGGAACACTACACCCTTCCTTTTGGCCAATTCTGGACGCTTCTGGTCGATCGCCTGCTTCAAGCGGTCCAGTTGTTCGCAGTAGATGGTAGAATTAAGCGTCTGGCCATATGGGAGCAGCTCATAGTGGATGATTCCCTTCCAATCCCACCAAACACACAGCAAAACCTTCCTGGCCGTCAATCCCGGCTTGGCCACTGTTTGGGACGATTCACCGGCCTGCGACCACGACCGTTTTCGCTTGATATTGTCGTATGTGATCCATTTTTCGTCGCCAGTCACCATCCGCTTCAAGAATGGGTCGAGTTCGTTCCGTTTCAGCAGCATTTCGCAAATGGAAATTCGGTCCATTAGATTTTTCACTGTTAATTCATGTGGCACCCAAACATCAAGCTTTTTTTTGTATCCAGCCTTCTGCAGATGGTTTAAAATGGTTTGGTGACTAACTCCCATCTCCTGGGCGATGTCACGAGATGCCACATGCCGGTCTAACTCGATGTATTCCATGATTTGATCGGTATTTGTCGTCACAGGTCTTCCGCCGGCTGGCTTATCCATGGTGTCGTTTTCACCGGCTCTGAATCGTCGAAACCATTCCTCCGCGGTTCGAAGTGATAGAGTACCATCCCCCAAACCACCATTAATCTCACGGAACGTTTCTCTAGCGGATTTGCCTTTAACGAAGGAAAACTTTAAAATAGCGCGAATTTCGGCGTTAGTGAACTCCATGTTTACACGTCTATAACTGTTGAACGCAATATCCAAACTAATCATACATAGCGTCGTTTTGTTTGTTATGTCAAGAGCTTTCAAATTATGTACAGTGTTGCCAGATACGAGCTCTGTAGCGCTTTGTACATAGCCGCGAAATTAAAAAGACAAAAAGGCGGAAGGGAGATATTTGACAACCTAATATATTAATATAATCGTACTACAATAGGAAATATTCATATGTATATGAAAAACCAAATAATAGTTATTCTAATTCCTAATTTTATTTTTGATTTTGTTAAACCTATACAGCGGTACTCGTGTCTCAGCACTAACCATTAAACGTTTCGTAATCCATTCAGTAACATATGGGTTTTTTTCGAAAACCGACTGACTGTATGGATAATCATCATATTGTTGATAGAACATAATCGTACAGTTACCTTCTGTGAAAGTTTTCAGTGTTTTATTTAAGATCTTGGAATAATCACACAGGCATACTGTATGTCTTAAGGATAATTCTAAAAGTAGTTTTATCTGAGTCGATTGGATTTTTGTATCAGTAGTGTCTTATATACTGTGTTTCAGGCATATACTTTTAATTTTCAATTTACTATACATAAAAATAACTATGTGTATGATCTTAGTAACTAACTATATATATATTAAAATTTCTTTAACAGTATTGGGTGATCCAAGAACAAATCAAAATCCAGCTGTTTTATCATTTGCAATATTATTTTTACGTTGGCATAATGTATTAGCAAATCGTGTAAAATTACAACATCCGAAATGGAGTGATGAAGATGTTTTTCAACGAGCCCGACGTATCGTTATTGCTACATTACAAAATGTTATTGTATATGAATATTTACCAGCATTTTTAGGAACTGAATTACCACCATATAATGGATATAATTCGGATACACATCCTGGTGTTAGTCATATGTTTCAAGCGGCCGCTTTTCGTTTTGGTCATACATTGATACCGCCCGGTATTTTTCGACGTGATTCAGAATGTAATTATAAAACAACATCAATGGGTTATCCAGCAATTCGTTTATGTTCAACGTGGTGGGATTCAAATGTAATTATTATTATAACTATTATTAATTCGTATTAATTATTTATAATTTATTTGTTATATAATAATTTATGATTTCTATATACGCAGGACATAATGACTAGTACATCGGTTGAAGAAATTCTAATGGGTATGTCATCACAAATTGCTGAACGTGAAGATCCTGTATTATGTTCAGATGTACGTGATAAATTATTTGGTCCAATGGAATTTTCACGCCGAGATTTAGGTGCATTGAATATTATGCGTGGTCGTGATAATGGTTTGCCCGATTATAATACGGCTAGAGTAGCATTTAAATTAAAACGGAAAAAAGATTGGAACGATATAAATCCTGAGTTATTTGAAACTAAACCAGAACTATTAACTATGCTTATCTCAGCCTATTCAAATCATTTGGATAATGTTGATGTATATGTTGGTGGTATGCTAGAATCATATGGGCGCCCAGGTGAATTATTTACAGCTGTTATTAAGGATCAATTTATGCGTATTCGTGATTCAGATCGGTTTTGGTTTGAAAATGAAGATAGTGAAATTTTTACAAAAGAAGAAATTATTGAACTAAGAAAAATTACACTTTGGGATATTATTATAAATAGTACAGACATAAATCCAGACGATATTCAAAAAGATGTGTTTATGTGGCGTACAGATGATCCGTGTCCACAACCGTTACAATTAAACGCTACTGAATTAGAACCATGTAGTTATTTGGAGGGATATGATTATTTTTCTGGTTCGGAAGTAGCATTTATTTATGCATGTGTATTTTTAGGATTTGTACCAATCCTATGCGCTTCAGCCGGTTATGGTGTTGTTAAATTACAAAATAGTAAACGTAGAAAATTGAAACTGCGACAAGAAGCGTTAAGGTAATATTTTTCCTGGCTATTATATTTTTTATTAAAATTAAATGTTTATTTTTTTTTATTAGAAATCCAAATAGTAAAGGATCAGTTGATAAAATGCTGGCTAGAGAATGGCTACATGCAAATCATAAAAGATTGGTTACGGTAAAATTCGGTCCAGAAGCTGCAATATATACGGTGGATAGAAAAGGTGAAAAATTAAGAACTTTCAGTTTAAAAAACATTGATTTGGTTACTGTTGAAGAATCTGCTGTAAGTTAATTTATATTTCCAATAATTATATATATATATCGTTCGTGACAGAAATAATTTGTGTTATATTTTGTTTTATTATAGACAAATCATTTAAGGAAAAGACCATATATATTATTACGAAATCCAAATGATCATGATTTAGTTTTAGAATTGGAATCAGCATCTGCACGACGTAAATTCGTTAAGAAACTTGAAGATTTTTTAATTTTACATAAAAAAGAAATGACATTATTGGAAGTAAATCGAGAAATAATGTTAGCTAAAGCTGAAACAAGAGAACGTCGTCAAAAACGTTTAGAATATTTCTTTCGTGAAGCATATGCTTTAACATTTGGTTTAAAGTTAGTATATGTATATTCATAATTTATAGATAGATAGATATATATTCATATAGTATGTTTAAATATAATTAGCCGAAGACTATAGCGTATACGGTATTTCGTCTTTTACGAAATACATAATACTGGCACTCGTATATATGGGAAATTCTTATATTTGAAAGAACCATAAAGGAATAAAGACTGTTTTATAATTTGTAGAGAATATCATCATCATTGGTTTCAATAATTCAACATTATTCCGAATAGCGTGTCCTATTCGTACTTATTTCCCCCCTTTTGATTTGATTATCGATTATTATTTGTTTGTACTTGACGTCCAAAGGACCTCCTATACATTGATCGTTAGGTCCAGCGAGCTAAGAATACTTTTGCAGCACTTGTTTCTTATTTTCCATGTCAATATCTATTTATATTTTATATTTTACAATTGATAAATCAAAGTATTCTATGCAATTGATGTATACCGGCTAATACCATGAAAAAACGTATTAACGGAATTCATTATATGTTACCACATAACCATCTACGATACCATTCTCTATGTAAACTGCTTCAATGATATTTAATAACTATATTACACACACGCAATATATTTACTGTAATTACGATCAAATAATTCAAAAAATCATATGTGTTAATATATCTTGCATCTGAATATTTTACTTTTTATTGTTTTAATTACATCACACAGACTGAATGCGAACTATTTATATATTAAAACAAATTAGGCTTAATTTTGATGAAACCATAGTTGAAGTGATTGAATTGTTATTGTTCTGAGATCTATTCAGTATTTCTGGGAAATCCATTACTAATGTCTTCAGTTATTATCAATTCTATTGACAGACTACACTTATTATTATATAATAACTGCCGACAACTTACACATATATATAATACAAAGCAGCAAACAGTTTCACATCTTTCTACATCACTTACAATACGATCTGTCTAATCTCGATAATCCGCATCTGTGAAATCTTATAATTCATAATATTGTGTAAGTTTAGAACTTATTGTTTTTTATTTTGATTTTATCGTATGCGCTTGATGTTATTAGCCGAAGCATCAATTTCAATATTCAATTGTCCCTATTACCAATAATAAGTGATTTGAGAAATTTATTCTTTCAATCAACGTTATAATCATTATTATATGGCAATATATTGTACAGTGGGACAATAATATAGCGTCCACCAACCTCATTTTATATTTTACAAACACAACGACATTGTTTTTGATACATAATATAGTTTCACATTAAATTGATATAATTTGCATTTATGGTATATCACCCTCATAAGCACATTAAAATGCCTGCGTGCTCTGCTTCTATCACTTATCAGATTTGTGAAAGCTCATTTTTCATCAATCGTAGATGGATTTGTTAGATCACACATCTGAACGTAAGCAATGTTTCTGACTTGCCCAACGCACATTATTAAATCAACCATATTTTCAATTTTATTACCTGTGTTAGTAAATCATCAATTCAACTCCAGCCAACTGGTGTTTGCAGGTTACTTAGTTCCTTTACGCAATCAATATCATTAATTTCTGTAACTGAGCATCAATAAGAAATCCGTTTTTAATTAATAATTTTATTATCTACAATTACATATCGTTTATAATTTATTAATCTACTATTTTTCGAAGTTATAAGAATTTTTCAAATTGAACCAGCATCAGTATAAATATTCCAAACGTCATACGGCTATGGAACGATGCAATTTTAGCTGCGTTACCATATATTTAATGCATTCTGTAAATTTTATTCAAATATTTATTTTAATATAATATTAATATAGACCTGGTGAAAGACGTCGAAGATCTGATGTTTCACAGGATGGTGAAGTTATGACTGTGATGCGTACGAGTTTATCTAAAGCGGAATTTGCATCAGCATTAGGCATGAAACCAGATGATATGTTTGTAAGAAAAATGTTCAATATCGTTGATAAGGATCAAGATGGACGAATTTCTTTTCAAGAATTTTTGGAAACAGTTGTATTATTTTCACGTGGAAAAACAGATGATAAACTTCGTATTATTTTTGATATGTGTGATAATGATAGAAATGGTGTTATTGATAAGGGTGAATTAAGTGAAATGATGAGATCCCTTGTAGAAATAGCACGCACAACAAGTATAAAAGATGATCAAGTTACAAAACTTATCGATGGAATGTTCCAAGATGCCGGCTTAGAACATAAAAATCATTTAACATATACCGATTTTAAAGTTATGATGAAAGAGTATAAAGGTGATTTTGTTGCAATCGGTTTGGATTGTAAGGGAGCCAAACAAAATTTTTTGGATACATCAACAAATGTTGCACGTATGACCTCATTTCATATTGAACCGGTTATTGATTCACGCCGTCATTGGCTATTGGCAAAATGGGATTGTTATACAACATTTTTAGAAGAAAACCGTCAAAATATATTCTATTTATTTATATTTTATGTAATTACAATTGCATTATTTGTTGAACGTTTTATACATTATTCTTTTATGGCTGAACATACCGACTTACGTCATATAATGGGTGTTGGCATTGCCATCACACGTGGATCAGCGGCTTCATTATCATTTTGTTATTCTCTGTTATTGTTAACAATGTCAAGAAATTTAATTACAAAACTTAAGGAATTTCCAATACAACAATATATTCCATTAGATTCACATATTCAATTTCATAAAATTGCAGCATGTACAGCATTATTTTTTTCGTTGTTACATACCGTTGGTCATATCGTAAATTTTTATCATGTGTCAACACAATCATTAGAAAATTTAAGATGTTTAACACGGGAAGTACATTTTACATCCGATTATAAACCAGACATATCATTTTGGTTATTTCAAACAATTACAGGTAATTAAATCTATATATTTTTTTTTATATTCGAGTAAATTTGAAATATATTAATATATAATTTTAATGTATTTATAGGTGTGACAGGTGTTATGCTATTTACAATTATGTGTTTAATATTTGTATTTGCCCATCCAACAATACGAAAAAAAGCATATAAATTCTTTTGGAATGTTCATTCATTATATATTTTATTATATTTACTTTGTTTAATACACGGACTGGCACGTTTAACTGGTCCACCAAGATTTTGGCTATTTTTCATTGGTCCTGGCATAGTTTATACATTGGATAAAATTGTATCATTACGTACAAAATATATGGCACTTGATGTTATTGAAACGGATTTATTACCATCGGATGTTATTAAAATTCGATTTTATCGTCCACCAAATTTAAAATATTTATCTGGACAATGGGTTCGTTTATCCTGTACAGCTTTTCGACCACAAGAAATGCATAGTTTTACATTAACATCGGCACCGCATGAAAATTACTTGAGTTGTCACATAAAGGCGCAAGGACCATGGACATGGAAATTACGAAACTATTTTGATCCGTGCAATTATAATCCAGAAGATCAACCGAAAATACGTATTGAAGGTCCATTTGGTGGCGGTAATCAAGATTGGTATAAATTTGAAGTGGCTGTGATGGTTGGCGGTGGCATCGGTGTCACACCGTATGCATCAATATTAAATGATTTAGTATTTGGCACCAGCACAAATCGGTATTCAGGTGTAGCTTGTAAAAAAGTATACTTTTTATGGATATGTCCATCACATAAGCATTTTGAATGGTTTATCGATGTATTACGTGACGTTGAAAAAAAGGATGTTACAAATGTTCTAGAAATACATATATTTATTACACAATTTTTCCATAAATTTGATTTGAGAACAACAATGTTGGTAAGTATAAATATATATCTTAACTCATGTTTTAATAACCATTTAACTTTTACGTAATTACATAAAATATATGTTTTCTGACTTTATGAAACAAAACGTTTCTGATAGTTTGCATCTTATATTCAAAGTCTGAATTTCTTAACAGTGCCCAGCAGCGCTACCAACCAGCCAACAATATAATAATAATCGTGATACTTTGGAATATTTCAGAGGCAATGCTTACAACAAATCATACTCCACATATATACAACCAAGCATTATTAGTGCTTCTTCAGATGATTCTAATTGATGAATTTATTGATCAAAACACACTTCGAAAGATACGAAACATATAAAGAATTTTTTATTATTTAACTACGCTCAATTTATACTGTGAATATTTAATAGTGTAGTTGTATGCATTTCATATGATAAAAACAAAAAGTAGTGGCAAATTAAATTCATTTTCTCACGTCTATTTGGAATATCATTAGAATATCTGTGCTATGTGGAGCATATAACATAATTCGAAAAAGTAAAGAACCATTTACCCGAGTACAACTGAAACTTCTAGGACTTCTCTGTATTTACTATTAATTTTAAATATTATAGCAACAAAAACTTAATTATATATATATTAAATATACTACTTTTTTAATTTCTAGTACATTTGTGAAAATCATTTTCAACGACTTTCAAAAACTTCCATGTTCACTGGTCTTAAAGCTGTTAATCATTTTGGAAGACCAGATATGTCCAGTTTTCTGAAATTTGTACAAAAGAAACACTCTTATGTAAGTATATAAATTGTCATTTGTTTAATTATGAGTTGAATAATTGTTATTATTTCATTACAGGTTTCTAAAATAGGCGTATTTTCATGTGGTCCACGACCATTAACCAAAAGTGTTATGTCTGCTTGTGATGAAGTTAATAAAGTTCGTAAATTACCTTATTTTATACATCATTTCGAAAATTTCGGATAAACATTTACAACAAACACCATAATTATATAAATAATTGTACATGTTTTCTTGTTTTTTCTCTTCATTATTAAACAAATTCATTCGCATCTTTAAAAAAACAAATAACGTAAACAAAGATATTATATTTTTAAGTAGAAAAATAAAACTTCATAAAAATTTTTTAAATAGAAATGTTGCTTAAATTTAATTAAACGTGATATTAATTGTTATGTGTATTTGAAAATAAAACAGTACGTAACATAATATTTGTGAATATTAAATATTAAAAAAAAAGAAAAAAAAAAGAATAAAGAACATATTCTTATAGTATTAAAAATTATTATTATCTTGCTATTTAATAGATAAAATAATAATAAATAATAAACAAAGACAATTAAATTAATCTAAAATAATTAAATTTATTGAAAATTATTTATTTGATAATATAAAATACATAAAAAAAAACATATTTATTAAAATCTATTGCGTTTGTAAATATTTATCATTAATTATCATGTTATTATAAAATATCAAATAGTTATTAATTAAATATTAATTAAATTATACCTATATTAAAAAAAAATCTTCCGTGATGGTGTTTCAAATATCTGTTTAAAAATAATTGTATTTATAATTCTTTTTTTTTATTATATATAGTTTATTTTTTATGTATTTAAAATAATAAATAATTTATTTAGTAAATATATTTAATAAATTAATTCCATTTTGTTTATTGCTACAATCGAATTTTGCTCTATATTCGGGTTTGATCGAGAGTAGCACTGGAATTAAATATTTTTGCACCATTTCATTATTATTACAATTTTGTACAAGCTAACAAATTAATCGTATGCGTCTACGACTATGTAATTTCACTTGCAATTTTTTTGTTCGCGTTCGCATGAACCTACATTAATGTAATTTACAGATAAATCATCTGTCAAAAATCATTAAAAAATTCATTCATTTGTTTCGGTATTCGATCATTAGAAGAAAACCATCTTCGAAAATTTTAAATAATAAAACAAATGAACATGAAATTTGATTTTATTTTATTACAATTACAAAAACATTAATATTCATGTGCGTCGTGCGGTCGGCCATATGCGACTTTCTTTTATAAAAACCAGTTAATAAAATAAAAGTAATAAAAAAATATATACCTTCCACTGTACAACAAAAAAAAAGTAATAATAATTATAAAATTGAACACATAATACACATCAATACGTTACTCTCACTTTCTTCTGAATTCTGGTGTATATTTTTCATTTCATGCAAGTATTTTATTATATACCTATATATTTATTTTCGTTTTCATTACAACAATAAAATTACCATATTCAATTCATATTATTTCATACATACTATAATAAAGTACATGTGTATGTGTGTTTGGTTTGTTAGTTTGGCTGGCTTTCATTTTGTTAGTATTACTTTGGATTTAAGTTATTAGAGACGTAATAAAATAATTTAATATATAATATAATATTGTTTTTTTTAAAGAAATTAATAATAATTAAAGTGTTTCTTATTAAAATATAAGTGTTATATTAATTAAATACATATAGTATAAGTTTTTTTTTATATTTAAAATAGTTTATTAAAAAAAAAAAAAAAAAGAAAAGAAAAACTTACCATAAAGATTTAAGATAAAACTAAAATCATGCAGCGATGACCTACAACCAATAATCATAAAATAATAATTCTCATATGAGATCAAAACCATCGAATGGTATATCAAATAATTTTCATTTATTAAAATTGCAATAGAAAAAAAATTACACACGTGATACGATAACGTAAACCTAAAGCGCCCTGTATTTTAATATAAAGGTGTACAATTAAAGAAAGAAGTTAAAACGAATAATATTTTTTGATAAGAGCTGGATCGATTGGAAAGAAACACATCGTTACCACATGGTTGCTATATAACATATACAGATAATTTTTACACATTCTACTCTATGAATTTCAGTAACAATTGGATAAAATATGATGTAATTGTTATATTTTAGTATATAAAGCATAGCTTCCTCAACAGATTGAATATTTTCCATCAATATAACAGAATTTATTAATAAAAAAAAAATTATTATGTTTTATGCGCAATCGCGTGAAGAGTGGTTAAACAAAAACAATCACGCATACCCGCACGCACGCACCACCAACAAATTTATTATTATATCGGTTCTCCGTCGTATCGTCATGTGTAGTTTTTTTTTTTTTTTTTTAAACAATACAATATAAAATACAATAAGTGGTGTATTTCTGTAAATAATAAATTAGTTTAGAAGAAATTTTGTAATATTTCGCATTCAAAATAAATTAGGTATTTTATTGTCGGTCGGTATCATTTTATTTGCTAACATATATATATTTTTTTTTTCTGTCTTTAAAATTGTGTAAAATTGTGTTTGACTATAAATCTCGATAAACTTATAAAAACCTTATTTTAAAAAAACTTTAGCGTGGTCTTTTATATCCTTGATATATTATAATAATGACAAAAGATCACATTGCAATAAATAGATTTAAAATAATTTGTAATATTTTACACACATATTTAATTAAAATATAACTCTACTCTTCACACAAATCAAAATTTAACTTATTCCATTCTACTCTGTTTTTAAAACGATTTCAAGCACCTGACGTGTATTTGTGTTATTAACCATAATATTGCCTTCTTTTTTAATTATTTGACCAACACACATTTATAATTGAACACCGACCACATTGTTATTAATACACAAAACACATTATGTATAATCTATTAATAACTTATTGTAGAGTGAAGAAGTGGATTTTCTGTTGTGTATTTTCTATAATAACATCTTTTTTCTATTTAATATTAATAGAATTTTATAAAATAAATAAGTGTTGATAAATTAAAATTAATAATATTTAATTTTTATAGTGAGGAGTTGAGGAGAGAAAAATAAACTTATACATTAAAGATGATGTGTTTGTATATTTTATAATAAATATTTTATTATTTATATAATTTATTTGTGTATATAATACAACACCTATAAATAAATAAATAATAAATATATATGTGGTTTTTAATAAATATTGTTTAATTGTATATATTATTTTTTTGTATAAATTAAAATTGTAAAATTACGAAATACATATAAAAACAAAATATCAATACACAAAGAAATTAAAGAATAAATGATATTTTAAAATTAAATTGAAAAAAAGTGTGTGTATTAAAAATCATACTTTTAAAAACAATATAAAATTTGCACAAAATAAAAATATATATTTTTTTTGCATGGTGAAAAAGAAATCAACTTTGGATATGGAAATTTACTATTTTAAATGAAATGTGTAAACACTACCTTTGCTGTATGTTATTATAAGGTAAGATTTTTTTATTTTATTTATAACAATTTCTAAAATATATTATTTTATTTTAATTATAACAATTTCTCAAGTATATATTATGTTTATATCTATACAAAATACTCGCCACAATTTCCAAGAACAAATGATTTTAGGTGGAGTAGAGTACTTATTGATTGATATTGTGCTATATTCATAAACGTTGAATTAAAATATTCATTCCACCTATTTCTGTTTTTTTGTTCAAAGTTTATAACCAACAGAATAACTATGGTTGTTTACGTGGGATACTTGTGATTTATCATTCGTAGGCTAATGGAAGCATTAGCATCCATTCAGATATTTAGAAATATATTAACTATTGTATATAAATTTGTAGGATTGGTTGAATTTTTCTTAACAAGTGAATTATGTAATAAATGTTAGCTCGAAAGCTACCAGAGAATTTGCTAGAAATTTTCTTTACAAAATTATCAGCGTGTTTTGTTGATAGGCGCCATTTGGTAAAAATTATTGCCTTTAAATATAGTACATTAATTTTTGTTCACACTCATTTCTTTGAAAGAAAAAAATTTAAAATCTCTGTTAACATTATGACCTAAACTTGAAAACAGTAGCAATTCATAAACTACTTGATGTTGGCAAAATTTGCTGTCTATTGCGTAACGCTGACCTCCCAATTTGATATCTATGACACTTGATGCCAAATCTTGAGAATACTCGTAGAATGATTGTCATGGTAAATCAGCACATTTTCCTTTGTCGATTGTTTTAAATTTTTGTTATATAATTTTTGGAATTAATGTGTTCATAAAATTGCAACTAAATTCAGTAAACCACTTATAATTGATTTTAATTGGCGGAGCTGAGCCCATTATAAATAAGAGTGACATCTATAGAAAGGAAATAATTTGGCATCAAACCAAAACTGATTATAAATAGATATATCAACTATAATTGTTTTAAATCATTTCCTTTATATGTTATTTGCATTATTATTTTGCACGTGTGTACGAGTATATAGTAACATTTATACATTTATTTATTTAATTTATCAATTTTACAATTTTAAATTTATTCTTGATGTAATCACCGTAGCACAGTGGATAAGTGTATACACTTTCTATATAATATTAATTGAAATGTATATATAAATAGTAATATTATATGTAGTTCGAATTCAACTCAGTTGGGGGATAAAAAAATTATTAAATATTAGTTAATAAAAAATAGTATAATATTTTCATAAATTCCATATATGATTCTTCATGTCAATTTATGTACATATCGTTTGTTTTTATATGATCTATGTCATGTGTATTAATGTAGTAATAAAAGAAATAAATAAACCATAAGGCATCTATCGAAATATAATTGCAGACAATTGGTAAATTGTTATGTACTTGCACATACGGAATAATTTACTTGACTGTAATGTTAGATAGCTATGCTGTAAAGCAAGCGACCCTATTGCGCTGGGGATGGTTTGGTGTGTGTCTAATAAACAACCCATATATAGTTCATTCGTTAGATGGATGAAAAGAGACCCAAAAATAATATAACACAATTATAACTAAATAAAATATATTGTAATGAGAAATTCAATAACGTTGTCCTGCTTTGCACTTCAACACATCGCGATATCACTTTGTTTTCATTAAACGGGTGCGAACTTGTACTAATAATTTATTTATGTAAAAAAGTATAATTATTATTTGTGTACTGTACATGTGCATTTTCATTGGAAATTAAATGGAAAAAACACAAATTTACTACTACTACTACTACTACTACTACTACTTCTACTACTACTACTATAAAACATGTTATATTAATTAATGAAATGAATAGAAAATATTTGTTAATAAATATAACTTAAACAATTTTATTAAAAGTTTCACTTTTTAAATAAACGTCAAGTAACTATTATATTGTATTTATTATATAATATTATAAATTGCATGTAATCTTATTTTACATATCTCGTCGATATAGTGACGATAAATAACAAAACAAGAAAAAATTAACCGTCTATAAATTATAATTTGTACTGTGTAATGGCAACAATATTTACCTATATACGTTTGGATATACTGATCTCACACACATAAAAATGACCAAACACTTTGCTTGAAGAATTTAATATAGTTAAAATTACCTTTAATTAACTTATGTATTTTACACGGTATTCAGTCAGTACACACTACACTTTTTACACTACACACATACTTTATATTTACCCGACAATATAATAGAGAGATATATATTAACTATATTGAATTATATACTTATAATAACCATTAACAATACTCAAACGTATATATAAATACTTATATATGTACTTACAAATTTACACAATTTGTCATAAAGAAATTTCTCTTAAAAATTGTATATTTTTTTATTATTGGTATGTTTGTTATACAGCATTTTTGTTAGTATATGTATAATAATACATATAATAAAAGGTTGGTGACTGCACTTTCTTTCACTTTCATTGTATTTCTGAAATTGAAATTTAATTATATTTTTTAATAAATACATATCTATATACATACGTACTTTATATATACAAGAATTAATCGCATCTAGGAACAACCATAGTCTTCAGAAACACAATAAAACATTACCAAATTCAAAAATATGAGCTGGAACATCTTCTAGTAATAAGTGTGTAGTAATAGTAATAACGTTGGTATACCAATATTAACTGTCTGGGAATGCTGATATAATATATTATTAATATTTATGTCGTTGTAAATTCCAATAAAAGACTTATAGTAGAAGCAACTTAATGAAAAACCTCAGAAAACGCAAAGTGATTCAAACAAATTTATTCTGACTAACTATATATACAGATTATTGCAGAAAAACGTGCCTTGCATCTACCCATAAAAAAATGTACGGTGAGTTGGCAGAGCAAGCAGTAAAATAACAATTTAATTTGCATCAATTTCAACAAACTAATCATCCTAATTATCACTCGAGTACAACAGACTCCAGGAAAATTTTTAAATAAAAACACACTGGTACAAAATCATTAGATTTGAATTTATATTTCAATACGATAAACAATTCACCCGTAATAATAAAACTGCTTTTAATATAAGTTTAAGGCAATAAGGCAATATAGATCACTGGATGCATGTCTGTATTTCAAATTCTAATCCAACTCATATAGAATATTATAGGTTTTTTGATAAACTCAATTCGAGGAATATATACCTTTTCGATGTTGATAACTTGAAAAATGTTTAATAAGATTAGCGTCAAACATTTATGGGTACTCATAAATGGGAAACATTACTGTTAAAAATAATATTATTTCTTGATTAAAGCCAGGTATCGACAGAAAAATTTTTAATATGCTGAAAGACAGTTTTTTCTCAAGGAGTTGTCGATTTTTTTTATTTTTCCTCCGTACTAAACTTAAAGTTAAAAAAAAGTGCCTATGCTGTATATAATAGAATTTTATTGTAACAAGTAATTGAAGAAAATCAAAGTGATCTATGCTTTATTATTTTTATTTTTTTTTTATTGTATTTTGTAAGAAATAACAAATTTAAAATTATAACAAAGGAAATAGCATTTTACTTTACAATAAAAAAGAATAATAATTGTTATTAAAGAATTCAAATAAGAATTAAATTAATTATGAGTGCTGAATGGTCATCAGGTGTATTAGAAGAAATGTATGATATGAAAAATAAAGAAACTGTATCAACCGTATCTAATGTAGATGAGGCTGCTGCAAATTTTTCTGCTGGTATAATAATAAAATATAATATCTTTATTTATTTTTTTACTTTACTTATTTATATATTGTATTATAAATAGAGAATATATATTAAAATTCATGATCTCTATCTCTATCAGTAGATGATCTCATAAGTACAAAATATTGTAGAGAAAGGGAACATAAAAGACTTTTGGAAATATCTAAAGATAAATCATGCGGTATTTGTCTGGAAAATGTTATGGATAAACCAACATATCCAAAAGAACAATTTGGTATTTTACAAAATTGTGAACATGTTTTTTGTGCATCATGTATACAGACATGGCGAAAACGATCAACACAAGAATATAATGAACATCGATTAACACTGTCTTGTCCAGAATGTCGTATAAAATCCGATTTTTTTGTGAAAAGTTCATATTGGTTTGATTCAATATTAGAAAAAGATAAACTTATTACCGACTATAAAACCATATTAAGTACAAAAAATTGTAAATATTTTCGGCAAGGAAAATGCCCATTAGATAGATGTTATTATAAACATGTACGTAAAAATGATGGTTTACAAAAACGAACATCGAGACACCGTCGTCATCGTCGACCGGCTTATGGTAATATAGATTTACAATTAGCTATAAATTTGTTAATTTTTTATACTTCTAATGAAAGTGATTGATATGGCCGCATATCATTTTTTGTAGAACTGCAATTTTGGAATCATATACAATGTAAAATGAACAATATTATATTATAATAATATTACATATGTTTATTTTGATTTATTTTGAAAATAACTTTATTATTGATTTTCCCAAATATCAAAAATTACTTATGTTATAATTAATATATACTTTTAATTTATCGCACAGAATAAAATTTAATACAATTTTATATTAACATTTTATTATTAATTGCACTAAAGTATTGTACGTATGTGGTGCGCGTACATCCTTGTAATTTAAGCATAAGAAAATGTATGTCAATTGGAGGTGTGTTGGTGGAACACAATATCTGAAATATCAACTTCTTCTGTTAAATATCAGGTTGGTTACGCTGGTTCACATCTTACTTGAACCATAATCTACACCAAAAACTGTATATATGTGTGTGTGACGTGATAGCTTGCTTGGAAATTAAAAAGCCTAAAATGTTCGATTTTCCACTACATTGTAATATTGGCATTGAACTAATAGTTATACATATAGAAAACTACAAAGTGCTCAATTTTAATCTTTAAAAATATATTTATGGGAAATTCCTCACAAATTTTGAATCGAAGTGAATCTATTGAGCAAAATAAAATTGAACATTATAAGTAGAATATAGTTTTTTTTTAGTATATAATCAGTTTTGTTCTGGTGCTAAATTATTTACTTTCCAAATATCGTGTAATTTATAAAAAAAAAGCTACTAATTTTGAAAGTAAATAAAATGTCGATACATCATTTGAATGTATACCTATAATTTGGTATTTTTTCAGTACTCGACTCAACTGGATTAGCTGTTGTTGGTGAATACCAGCAGCAATATGGTTCAATTCGTATTCATCAGGTTCAGTAATTCATAGTATGGTCTGACTAAACAAATTATTAGTCTTTCACTCTGCAAACTTGATTTGCTCCAGACACTTCTTTCCAATAAAATAATGAAGTCAAACTTTCCTTAAATGCTTTTTTTTGTTCTCTGTACAATTTTCCATACTGAACGCAATAACAAAAACTTCGAAACCAAATATACTGCAATAAATATGATTAGCTAAAAAAAGAAAAGCGTTATAGGTATACATCTAATAATAGCAATTATAATAATAATAATAAGAATGTACATTAAATTATAATATTATTGAAAATTTTACAGAATACAGATATATAAGACATTGTTGTTATGTATAATAGTAATTAATGAAATTGAAATTACAATTATTCATGGTCGTTATATAAATTCTAAAAAATATGATTTATAATAATCAAATAAACACAATTATAATTAAAATTATTATTATTATTATTATTATTATTATTATAAACTAATACTAAACTAATACCTTATTTATATTATGAAATTATATTTAATTTATTTTTTATATAATATTCGCATGAAAAGTTATTGAAAAATCATATAAAATATAATTACGGAAATATGCGCAAAAAATATTAATATTTAAAATAATAATTATAATATTAATAAGTAACGAATATTATTTTAATTTTAGTATATATATATATATATGGTAGTTACATAATAACTTATTTATGCTATCATTATACCCAACCCTATATGAGAAGCATTGTGTCTGATAATTGAAAATTTTCAAAGTTTTAATTATTGGTTATATGAATAATTGATTTTGTAGTTAGATAAGACAATGCTACAAAAACATATAGTCAACGTTAAAAAGCAATATGTATTTGGATGTCGTACCCAATCCGCTATATGTTCACCAGACATTCCATATATTTCTATTAATTATATTGAACAAGACGGAACTCGATCATGAGAAATAGAACACTTATAGTATTGATCATATTTTACAAAGACAATAAGATTAGCTTTTACATATAAATTTAGTATTAGCGTTCATTAAAAATTATCTTTTTATTATAAATAATAAATTACTCTAAAAAAAAAAACAAATTAAAATAAATGATCTCTTAAAAAAAATAGGAAATAAATCACATTCCATATTGTATAGTTATTCAAATAGTTTTAGAGCGTTAAATGTGGTTTGTATATAAATTGCGTCTATATGGTATATGAAGATGTCCAATTTTATCGTATTATATAGCGAATTGAATTGCAGCGATTTTTTAATTGATATATTGTTGCTAAATTACTCATGTGTCGGCAAGAGCTTTTATTGTATATTTAATATAATACGTATAATTCATTATTATCAATAAAATTAATTACATTCAATGTAAAATATTAATGTACATATATTGTATAAATATTACATAATAATATTATGCTAAACCATAAATGGAATTTAAAATCATTAAATTAAATTTCAAATTTCAATTAAATTATTGTATTGTAATATTCTAATAAAATTAATTCATACCAAGTTTTAAAATAAATACAATAACTTCAAATTAACTATATATTTACAAATATTTATGATGATCAAGTTTTTTTTATACGTTGTTACGAACATAAGTTTATCATTAATAATTATAATTGTATGTATGTTTTATGTTATGGAATGGTTTACATACTGCTCTAACTCATACTAATTCGATATTACAATTTTTTTCTGATTCAAGTAATTCAATTGAACACGATACTTTCCGATTTTTTATCCAGCACGTTACCACTGCTGTGATGTATAATGTAAACCGCATGATAATTAGGAAAAATACTAGACATTAACTATGCGGGGATGAAATCTCGACCCAGCATATGACAATGAAATGTGATGAATAATTGTAGGGTTTCTCTATATAAAATTTCTGACCTATAGGCTAAATTTGAAATAAAAGAAAAGCGTATAGCTTGGGCACTACGTAATAGATACTATATATAATCAAAAAATTTGGCATTATTTCGTGTTATCTCTATACGAGAATGTTAAACCAAGCAATTGAGTCATTCGAACATTTTATATTTATACTATGCGAGTAAGTACTTTAACTAAAAAAAGTTTATAAATAAATCGCATGGTTTTTAGAAACTAGATGGGTAATATGATTGAACGCTAATCACAATGGAACAATAGAGCACCGCATGGAAATACTGTAAGAGTTTAATTCAGAAAACAGGCTGTAATATATACCATACCAATACCGTATATATATATATACAATTATAATTTATAAGAAAATATTCTCATTAAAATTTTAAAGAAATCGGATTAATTTAATGAGAATTATTAAGTTATATATATGGGAGCACCAACAGAATGAGTGTTATAATTATATTTAAAAAAATTAATCGCATTGTTTCTATATATAAAGTAACCAAAATATGAAATTATGGTTATATATAAGAAATATTATTGAGCCAAAGTAGTATATAAAATATTTCCTTGAAGACTATTTGTATTTAATAAATAATATTAATTTTATTTTTTTAAATTTGAAATTTATTTTGTTATTGTTTATAAAATTACCGTCGATTTTATATTGTAAATATAATATAAGTAAAATTGATAATTTGATTAAGATAAAACCGCAAATAAATATATAAATTATTATTCCTATTTATTACATTTTTTTCTATACTAATGTACAGATCGACATTTAACATATAATTATCATATACGCATAATACAATAAATATAATAATACCTATTGAATATTGTATATATTAATTATAAATATATTAAATTATCAATATTGAAAAATAAAAATTTAATTAAATATCTATTGTTAAATATATAATGTTTTGACTTTTGTATATGGATAAAGGAAGACACCCACAATATTATCTGATGTATGTACCTTTCCTAAATATAGCTATATAATTTTAAACTGTATGCGGTATATTTATATACATGTGTTGATTAAAAAGTAATAAATCATAATTAAAAATTGCAACATTATAATATTAATCGTATAAATAAATAAATATCTTATAAAATTCATATATTAAATCATCGTTTTTTTTTGTTTTTGTTTTGTTATAACGTCTTTATTTATAAATTTAATATACGTGTTTTTAGGTATTACCTATATAATTTTGTACATTATAATTAAATTATAATGTGCACATATAACATGCATTCTTATATACGCAAATCACATACAATTACAATAGATATTAAATAAGTATTTTTTCAATATATTACATGCATAATATTATAATAAATTTATTGTTTACAATTTTAAGAAAAAAAAAAAATACAATGTTATTGTATTTCATTTAATTCTGAACAATATAGGTGGTATTTAATAATATGATTAAAATAAAAATCTGTATATTAACCACTTCCAGCAGGATTGCATGTTCATGTGAAATTTTTGTTCATATGCTAACAGTATCTGAAGAAAATTTGTGTATTAAAATTCTTCAATTTGATAAAGGTTCAAATGAAATATTGCATATGCAGTAAAACATTAACCAATATGTGCAAATTGAAATAAATGAATGTACAAATAATTTTTTTATAATAAATTGTAAGATAAAATGAATATTTTATGAAGATTTCTTAATTATCATTTGATGGTTAATATACAATTTTAGGCACTCTGTAATTTTTACACAATTCACAACCAAATGAATTACATTTTTTTTATATCAGAACATAAACTAAAGTGACCATATCCATTAAATTGTATATAGACTACAATGAGTAAACTACGTATTACCGTTAAGTCAAGAGGAACGATAAATTCCGATAAAAAAAAGGTACTCCACTCACTGTCCTTCTATAAGACAACACATATATTCATATATGCAAGTATAGGTTAAATAAAGTTTTACGTTTGATATGCATAAATAACAATATTATATATACAATTTTTTTTATTATAATAATTTCAATTTTGAAATATTGTATTTTATAAATTATATACATTTATGTATATCTCATAGATATAATATATAATAATGAACATATATTGTGACAATAATATAGATAAAATATATGTTGTGCAATTTATAGTAATTTTATATGAGATTTAATGTCATAATTATTAGCTAATGTATATATATATACTGTACTTGTTTTGTATACTAAATGTATATTAAATCAATGACATCTTATGAAAAACACAAAAATTTTTCGGAATACAATATCTCATGGTATTTTTCTAATTAGACTAGATTATGACGTTTATCTATAGCAAATTTTCCTGAAAATGTAACTGGAACTATTGTTTATATATTTCAAATTCAATAATAAATTTGCTATTTTTTGGTAGAAGAAATTTGAAAAGATATGTGTACATTTAATACCAATCAAAAGATACATTCAATTTTTCATTCTATATGTTTAGTAAAATGTATTTACTAATTTTTTTTGTATCAATGTCATAGATTTCACTGAATTTTCACTTGCATCAAATCGAACATCGGTTAAACACGTGAACTTGTTTTTGATATTATCACATTGGAAAACAGAAATATGCTATCAAAAGAAAATGTTTTAGAATATATTTGATGTCATATTGGTATGAGAATTTGCAGGAAAATGTGATTTAACATATGTTTTAAGAGAATCTGTTTGATTAAATATTGCATTACATTTTTTTTTTGTTAAAGTACCTCTATCTATATAATTTCGAAACTAATTTGGAAATAGTAATCCGACATATAGAGAACAAACTGCTTATAATTTAGCTCGAATGGAAAATTTATTTTTATATATTTAACTCCAATTTCGAGTAATTAAATTTCTCAATAATTTATCGAAATAGCAAAAATTAATTTATTTCCCTGTATACAATATTATTTTGTACACAGAATATTTCAGTTAGCTATTAAGTACATATAATATTATAGTTTAAAAGGGATATGCGTTTGAATAAGTGTCTACATATAAATGGAAAAAATAGATTAATTTTCCGAAGGTTTAACTTTTCCTACACACATTAGTGCTAATATTTTTTTTGATTTATATGATAAAATTAAATGAACTTAACACAACATGAATGTCTTTGGGTACAAAGAAGGTCTGAATTTAATATTCGTATATATTGATAAGTGCAATAAAATATTCTAATAGGTAAAAGAGCATAAAAATCAAATATATCAAACAAAAAGCAAGCCGAAAAAAACGAACTATAAAAATAATTATAATTTTAAATAAAGAATAAAAACAAGAATATATTGTTATTAAATTATATTATTCAGATAATATACAATATATTTAATAATATAATATAATAAAAACATTATATTCTTGTATTTCCAAAAATCTATTAAATATATACTATTGTAGTACTAAGTAATATAAAAATTAAAAATTAAAAATACTATATAATATTCATATCACGTGTTATAAACCTTGAATAATACCATATAATATAAAAAATGTCGCCGTTCATTCAATGTTTCAAAAAAAAAAAAAGAATAAATAAATAAATAAATTATAAAAATAAATAAAATAATATATGAATACTTACGACGAATAAAAAAACAAGTCATATATAATATTTACAGGGTGATTGAATCAATTCAATGATATTAAAATTATTTTATTTATCTTATAATATAAAAAGATTATATTTTTAAAAATATATAAAGAACGCGTTGATAATTGAGATTCCATTAAATAATATTTTATATTAAATCTTAATTGGATGATTCAATAACAAATTTGTTTAGAAAAAAAAATAATAAAAATAATAAATGCTAGGTATTTGGATTTTTATTTTAAAAATAAATTTATTGGTACTGATAATTTTTTGTTTTGATATTTGCATACATCATTTTATAATGCCGGTGATTTTTAAATATCTATTTTATTATATAAATAAATAACAAGTGGCTCTAATACTCTAATCTATCAATAAGCATTGCTTTTTTTTATTATAAACATAAATCTTTTTTTACAGTATATGGCCGTCGAGCTTGGAACACTACAAGAAATAAGTTTTTTTCATATATTGTTAATATTTCCAATATATTTATTAAGAATTTTAATAACACATGATTATAATATATTTTAGATAATCATTTCATTGTATTTGAGATTGCAATCTTGAATTTATAATAGGAAAATTTGAGCCGAAAATTCGAAATTTGGTTTTGATGATGTTTATTTATCATAAGTAATTTGGGGTAATTAAATCTCTCAGAAAATTCTTAGTTCATGATTTTATCTCTTATGGTTTCTCAGATATGGTCATCATAACAATATATATATATATATATATATGTGAACTCATCGGTGAACCATTCTGCAATAATATACCATTTCCATTTGTACTCGCCGGTGAGACGATAAGCATTTCTCAACCAAAATAATTTTATATACTGTTTTTAACTATTATAACAATTATAAATTAATAATAATTATATCATCATCATCATCAAATCTCTGTTACTCCATGTGAAGCTTATATTGGCATATACCAAACACATTCATTATATACAGTCAAGTTGGTAAATTACTCACCCTATAACAATTCACAAATTTTTCTGACATCTCTTCCGATATACATATTCATAAATGTTACCTTAATATTCCATTATTTTTATATGATTAATTAGCACAGAATCACAGAATGCTGTGTAGCTTCCATCACCATCAGCCATTTGTTTTTTTGTTTTTCCATCATAAATGAACAAAATAGTAACTCAGCTAAATAATTTCAGTATTAAAATATTAAAAAATGTCTCATTTAAATTTCTAGAATTTCACGATTTATTAAATATAGCATGAAAACGCTACTGAATGTTTTAAATTTTAAATAAATATTATGTATTCCAAATTATTATAGAAAATGGATATGGATTTAAAAAAAAAATATTTGTAGAAAAAGTCTGCCTAAAATGTTCATAATCTGCATTGTTTTAGTGACTAGTTAATATTTCGTGAATTATTATTATTATTTAAATTATATTTATTTATTCGTTATTATTTGATATCATCAACTTGGTTATATAATTTAATTAAATAAAAGTTAGTTTTTGTACCTGGAATTATATAACGAAATATATTCCCGAAAGATTGCTATTTAATATTAACGCGAAAACGATTGACGTAATGAAGTATTTTGTTTAAAAAATTTTTGAATGCGTGTACTGTCTTTATAATAATAGGAATAATATTGCTCTGTATTCCAGGTGCAAAAATTGTAGGCACAATCATTTAATTAAACGAGATTGAACAAAGTTATGATATAAAATAGTATAATAAATCGGTAATTTCTTCAATATACACAATATAATTTAGATAATAAATTCATTCGACAAGTAACATAGAATAGAATTTATCTATAATTGACATCTTTTTTTATTCTAATATAATTAATATCTCATAACTCGTAAATATGTGTATCTTTTTATGTTTTTTCATGTGAATCAAATTCGATGTTGATGGCCATATACTATTCTACGTACATATATAGACGATTTTTGATTCATATTCATGAAGTAAATTTATCGTGACTTATATACTAAAACTTAAGTGAATGTTATTATATCCAATTTTCTTCTAAATATTTATAATCGTTTTTTTATTTTTTTTTATTATAATATATAAATACCTTAAGAAAATAATAAATTTAATCACGTTCATCTAATTAGCAAACACTATATACTAAACACAACGGTTACATAGCCTTCACAAATATGCTATATATTTAATTATATATAAGAATATAGCTATGTATATATATTTATTAATATTAAAAAAATGACAGGGTTAATTATTAATATATAATTACACTTAACTAATATATAATGATAATCATATATACTTTGGTTGAATATACTGTATTATATTTTATTATATAATGTAATAATTGTATATATATATAATGCATAAAAATATTGAAAACTTAATATTTATAGATTTGTCTTACTATGGAAAAAATACCATAGCTATTTATAAATCATATATACATACAGTCACTATAATAAATAAGTGATTAATTCAATTTTATATGTACTACAAATTATCATGTATATATTTATTATTTATCATTATAAATTTATGAGTATATATAAAATAATTATTTAAAATTTATCGATAAAACTTATTGGTATAGAATTGTATATTTAATTCCACTTATTATTGACCCTCTCGAATCGAAATTTAATTCTATATATATATTATTAAAGTTATATGGATCGAATATCTATATAATTATAAAATAAAAATGTGGGATTAGATGTGGTTTTTTGTCTATTAATATTTAAATATGCCACAGATTTCACTTGTACAATTTGTTTATTGATAATTGCTTATACAATATATATATATTAGCATTCAACATATAATTTTAATAATTGGTCGATATAAAATTGAACATTTTCCATTGAAATATTAGTTAATTAAATCATAAATCATTTATTTAAAAAAAATATCATAAAAACCTTAGCAGTTTATTTATTATTTAGATTTCAATTTAACCAGTTCAGTGTAGGGAAATTATTGCGTAAAGCAAATGTGAACGTCAAACGCTTGTTTGTTGTACATTGAGTTTGAATCCCAATCAAAATTAAATATTGTTTTCTGTTTTTTTTGCGGCCTCGCTGTGGCATAAAAATTAGTCAAAAGATTAATAATATAAATTGTATGGTAATAATTTTACTTTGTTTATTTATTCTGTAATTTTTGTGTGATATTCATCTGATATAGTGCTAGTGATGCATCAATTCACAGAATTTTCTACAACTATATATGAACAACATTTTTTCGGGACACTTTCCGCTTCCATGCTTAATACGTGTCCAAGCCATCTTAATGTATTGATTTTAATTGTTTTGACATTATTTGGTTGACCGTATACAACTTGTCTATTTCTAAATTGCGTCTTCATCTCCCACCATTACGTTTGTGTGACGGGACCAAATAAATATATAATAATATATATAACTTATAATTATAACATAAATTACCTTACAAAAAATTGAGTTTAGTTCCGCACATATAGTTAATTGGCGATGCTGATCTATCCAATCGCTAAGATTAATTAATAAAGATATTATTGAGAAATAATTCTTCAATTTTGTTTCAAGATCATCATCAGTGTTGGGCATACAATATAAATTTATTTAAAATAATAAAAATTATTATTTATGTTATTGAAATTTTTGTTTTAACAAAAACAAAACAATATATTATAAATATTTAATTAATTAATAAAACTTTAATAAATATCATCATTTCTATTCTAAATCACGTGTTATCTAAAAAATGTTATCTATTTTGTAAATAGATATTAACATAGTTTCGGTGTACATAAATTTATTTATATTATATTTTTTTAAATACAAATAGAAATATGATCCTGTTCTGTTGTGTTAACTTATTCATTCAACTGACTGTATGTATATATTGTTAATTTTATTGACGTGTTTATTGTGGTGGTACATAATGTTTATGTATGTGCGTGGTATATATAACCATATAATATAACTCTTCAAATTGATTAGATTTATAATTAATATTGAACAAATTAAAAAAAAAATAAAATAATAGTTGATGTTATTATTAAAAAGGTGTTTATACTTCAAATTATGTAACCAACTGTTAATTATAATTAATGAAGACATTTATGTATATATATATGTAGTTTTTACGTGTTTTAATTTTTTGTTAATACTTTTATTAAGAATTTTTAGTGTATAGTTACACATTTATTAAAAAGTAACACAAAACAAAAACAATTATTTTTAAACAATATATTTATAATATGTATAAACTAATAACATATAAAACTATAAAAATAAAAATAAATGTATATGTATTTTTTTATATAATGAAAGAGTACCTATATATAATTAAAGGTATATTATATACAAACAGAATGATTAAATATATAATAAAGGTATGCATATTTGAATTGTTGTATGTAACAATGTTGTAATTGTAAGTTAATTTAAAATAATATAAATAAATCGTTTTAAATTTATTTTATTATATACCATATACTCGAACAACATATATATATATATGCGATAGATAACCTTTAATAATTGTATGCTTATAAAGTTATTTCCTTTTGTTTTGAATTGTATGCATATAATATACATTTATTTATTTATTTATTTATTTTCAATTATTAAAATATCATTATAAAAGTTAGTAGTTAACTATACATATATTAAATTACACGTATTTATTTTCATTTCACACAAATATTATAATGAACTCCACAACTCATATCAAGGATTTCCGGTTAAAGGTAAAAAAACTTGACATGGTCATCATGTTTATTATATATCGAGATCGACATTCTTAAAGATTATTTATTATATTATATTTTTTATATATTTTATATATTTTTATATATATATTATACATTATATGTTGTATATTATATATTATATGTATACAATTACTATAATTATTAATTATAAAAGTAATTTTTTTGTTGTTGATAAATCAAAGAATTTTCATAACGCATTGTGCTGGTATAAATTTTGAATTATTATACGTCTATAACTAATAAACTATAATATAGGAGAGAGAGAGAGAGAGAGAGGATGGCTATAATATATATTCCATCGAGGTATAAAGTAAACGCTTTCAATTATACGATACAAAATTTTTATTCGTTGTGGGTAAATAGTAAATACTACAAAAAAAAATTGTCTGATTAGTGCTACATATTCATATTCGGGAAAGCTTTATAAATTCGAGGTAACTCTAACAGAATGTTATAAATATTATTATTCAAATTAATCTCATTATAAATATTAATTTAGTACTTGAAATAATTAGTTTTAACATTAAAATTGTACAGTGGAGATGAAGTAAACAAAAATGTTGGTACATTAAACATATATATAGAGATTGCGTCATCGCAACCAAAGAATATCAAAAAAAATTGTGATGAAACTATTATTTAACTGTTGTCCTATATATATTTATGGTATCATATTTTATTGCGTTATCAACCACGATGGTCGTAGTTAAAAATTACATTGCATTCTTTCTAATCATACTGGTTTATCTCAGAAAAAAAATTTATTATTTCTGTTTAAAATTTGATACTATGTACATATCTGAGATAATTACCAAAAAATTGAAAATTATCGCTAAATGCTAATATCCATCGCCTCTTCTCTATATTATAAATAATTTAAGTCAGTTATAGTTAAAATCCATTTGTTATAAATTTATTCCATAATATTTTTAAAACAATAAATTATAAATATAATTAGGGTATATGTAAGAATAACGCTACTAAAAATAATATAGTTCTTATATTTTTGTATAGACCTTTAACATTGGAAATTTATTTTTTACCATGAACATTTTAAATCGTTTCCCACTGATGTTAGTTGCATAATCTTTTTATTTTTGTATGTAAACATCCCAAAAAATTGAAAGGGTGTTAGCTGAGGGTATATTTTAAGTATAAGTGGGAAGAGTTTAAAAACATTAAGTGGATTTTTTTCACATCTATTACATGTAAACAAGGAAAATTAATGAACTTGCGTTAGTGAAAACTTACCTAATTATATGGATTAAGTAAAGTTTGGTGTCAGAATGTCTATACTGACGTACACCAAAAATTCGATTCATATAAGAATCTGTTTAGGTGTTTAGTATTACAAAAAAATAACAACGCATGATATAGTGTAGAGTATATTATAGGTACTTTGAGTATAGGAATTCCATTGATTTAAACAAAAATTGACAACAAGTTTATAAAGACAAATTGAATTGATTTTAAGATGCCGCACAATTTAAGGACAATCACAATAGACAAACAAGCTTCAACTATAAACCAATACCATATTCGTTTTTACTTATACGAAATGTTGTTATATTCTTGTTTAATTTTACACCTATTTTAATTATGTCGGATTAACGACTGTTAATTTATGTATAAATTTAATACAATTTAATATATAGTGTTTCATATGTTGATATATAGAACGTGGTGAATAAACTTGTTGTAAATGCCAATATAGTTTTGATTTTTCGATATAGATATAATGAAACTTTGCAACAATTATTCGTTTAGAAATCTCATCATCGACATTTTATAAAGATATTATCATTTTTTGTTTTATATTACATCGAAAAATAACAATGCAATAAGTTCATTCGATAAATACTCTGTATAACAAATAGTTATATATAATTTGACTGTTGTAACTTACAATAACATCTCAACTTCAATTCTTTTTAATATAATACATTGTGTCAATATCAAATCTATTTACATAGGACGTATTATTTTGGGTAATAAAAATATTAATCATAAATTAATTTTAACTATATAGATAAATAGAGGACATGAGCAAAATGTTTTACTAACTAAATTTTTCAAAAACAGTGGAAAAATACTGCAGATTATATTAAATTAATTATATAATCGCGTTTAACATATATATACATATATATATATTTGATTGAAAATAGCCGTTTTTATATGGACTTATGCTATAGATATCCAAAATCACAATATCATATTCTATTGCAAGTTATAAATATTTTGAAATGCCTTAGAGATATGTGAAAGATATCTATGCATATCGTTGTTATTTTCATATACAATCAATTTTTAATTATTTTAATGTACCATATGTATAGTGAAAAATCCCATAGTTATTTGCATTGAAAGTAAATTTATTTTTAATTTTTAATATTACGACTATAGTAGATACAGTATTGTGTGAGATCACATTATTGTGACTACCAAAATTTTATGTGTGTTTTTTTTTTATGAATGATACGTTAATTATTGTTATTTATTGTTTATTATTTATTACACGAAAAAATTAAAAATTTATAAAATTGATGCTTACTTATCCCGCCTATGCATACGCAAATGGAATAAATATTATGTCATTTGATCATACGATGACGCACTGGGAAATATTATAATAAAATTCTTATTCGGTTATAAGTTTGAATAAAAATTCACATATAATGTTATTGACTTTACCACAACCACAACCACACACAACCACAAATTAAAAATTATATGTAGGTAATTTATATAATATATATATATATATATACTCGTATACCTACCCATTATATACCACATAACTATATATATACTTTCATTATTTATTATATTTACATTATATACTGTTTTCACATAGTTTATTCAACTTTAAATTAATCACGTTCATTATTTTTTCAAATATTATTATTATAAATAAAAAATTAACTATATATAAATGATATTTGTTCACTTTTATAAAATAATTTTTAACACAACCAATATAATAACATTATTATCATAATATCACATATGTTATATACTATAGTAGTAACTGTATTATATAAAATTTAAATAGTTTGTGAGTGCATCACAGGAAATCGTACATGAGTGAAATAAATAATGAAATGCATTTTCAATAATTTGAAATAGAAAACGCATCGAAATGTTTAATAAATATACGGGTGTAATGTTGTCGTCATTTTTTTTTCATTCAATTATATTGTAGAAAATTATAATTTCTTTATCAAATAAGTTATAAATTACATATTTTATGTAAACATTATATAAATAAATTGAGAAACTTGTTAGTTTCAAATTTGAAAATATAAAGTTTTTCAATAACAATGCTATTTTTAACGTTTATTAAAACATTAAATTTGATTTCATTCATGAAAGTTCCATATATCTTTTTAATTTTATACATTTCTGTTTATTAATATATCGTATAGCATATGACCACATGCTTTGCAACGGACATGAAAAAAGTGAAAAATGACATATAATTAAAATGGGTTCATGCACAAATAAACCCATATTAATTATATAAACAGCACACATGTAACGTATATTTGTTGGAAAATACTAATTTTCTCGTATATACATAAAATATATACATAAAAATGTTGAAAAATAAATTTGAAACAAAATCGCAAATTGTACTAAAAATATTATTTATTTCCATTAATAAGGAATATTTTATTATTCAGTGGTGGCCGTCGTAATGGTTAAACCGATTGTCATTCAATTGCAGAGCTGCGGGTGGAAATTTCTATAGTTCTGATGCATTGACATATGGGCGGAAAAATGATCTGTGTTTTTCTTTTCATATACGAAATACATTCACAGTTGCACAGTTAAGGGTTATTAAAAATGAAACGTTATGCGAAAGAACGACGTGTGTTTGGTTTTTGTAGAGCAATAATTTAAAAATAATTAAGATTTTTCAAACAAAATCCTTTTCAGCAATGAGGTTTATTTTCATCTTGAAGCCATTGTCAAAATTAACGCATTTGTGGTTTAGCAAATCCACAAGTTATTGTTGAAAGATAAATGCATCCACAACTTGTCACTATTTGGTGCGGATTTTGAGCTTTAGATATCATATAAATCCCTATAAGTATTCAGCATATTGAACAGTATAATACGAGTGATAAATTTAAATACAATTATTAAGATATGACAAAATTATTCAATGTATTCTTATGCGACAAATATTTTTCTTCAAAGAATCTCTTTCTGTAGAGCTCTTTATTTAGACACACATAATAAACTGTTTTTAATATAGTTATATAGTTCATTTCACTACACTTGAATATAATCTGTAAATATAACATATATTAATAAAATATTTAAATTAAGACATCAATTCTTAATTTATTAGTATTTTTATGATTATAATATATAAATTATTTACAAATAAATAAACTTATAAATAAAGTAAAAATGAATTTATCCATCTATATTCAAATTTTAAAAAATATTAGGTATATATACATTTAAAGATTTATCAAATATATATATATATATCCATAGACTTCTATATCATTCTGTATATGCTAGCTGTGTTTAGTGTACAAAATTATTATTATTATTATTATTATTTTTTAGCAGACAAACAAAAATATATTATTATATGAAGAGTTTATCTTGACCTACTTGAACATACTTGCAACTTGTCGCTATATATAATATATATATATGCGATATATAGATACATATCTATATGTAAATGTATAAAACAAAATAATATTATTAGATTATAATTGCATGTACCACACGCGTCAAAGAATAAAATAAAAACCAGTAGTTGCTAGAGAATTATATAACTTAATAACTAACATATAATAATGTTGTTGAGTTAGTTAATCATGTAATTATTTAATTTATATTTTCAATAAGTGGTCAATATACAATATTTTTTATGCGTATATTAAATGTTGATAAAATATTAAGACGCCAGATATACTTTTAATATTACAAATATTTACATATATAATATACATTTTTACCATGCTGATCTTATTATATATAAATAATGTTATTTATTTCCATACTAAAAAGTTGTTTACATTTATTTTGATTAACAACATTTAATGATTATGATAGATAAACCTAAAAAAAAAAATGAAATTAATTACTTAATTATTATTTATATATATAGTTATAAAACTATAAAATGTAAATTATATGTAATTTATTATTATATTTATATATTATTATTAATTAATTAATACTTAAATATGTTATATAATATTTTTAAATCTATACAAATATATGAAAAGGTGACATTTTTATTCCTATATTAAATTATTTTATACGCAGAATAGTCTGTTTTTATTAATAACTCTATAATATCAGATATACTCTATAAATATAACAACTAATATTATAAATGTATATTATTAATAGTTTTTAGTATATACTATGTATTACTAATATAAATCAAAGAAATTAAATGAAATCAACATACAATCAGAAATCCATAATTCAGGCAGTTCAAGGTATATTTTTTTTTAACACGACCTTGCCTTTGGCTCATTGAAAAGAAAAAAAAAAAAGAACAAAATAAATAAATAAAATAATTTTCTTGTCATATACAATTTTGCTGTTGCTTTGGTTGATTGCAATCAATGAATCAATGAATCGATATTTATAATTTATAGTCATACATATGTATGTGTATACATATAGGAAATATTAAATGTAAATAAATACGCACATGAATCTGTCTATATATAGAGAAATATTAATAGCATATTTTTTCAGATGATTTAATATATTTTATATAAGAATTTCATAATTATGCAAAATAATCCATATTTAACGTTTTAAGTTACAATATTTTATCATGCGTAATATTTTGTTGAAATATATTATTATGTTCTATATGCCGCTTTGGAACCGTCAACTTTTTAAAGTGATACACACTACACACACACACACAAAGCTATAAACTTAAAATATTTTACAAGCCCTGAATTTGCCAAAAAATCCCAATATATAGCTAATTATATTTTATTAATTTTTTATGGGAATTCCATATCGTTTAATCAAACAATAAATTGTTTCATTTAAATTTTCTAATATATTTTATATTACTTAATATATATATATATTAGTATACTATACAATATCCACTATTAATTAAGAAATTTGGAAACATTATTAACACAAATTTCCCGGGAAAAAATGTTTATAATATTATATAAACTATTACATTTCATAAAAACATCATATTTGATCCTTACATATAGGTAAACCAAATAAATTTTAATGAATCAATTTTTGGTAAATAAATCATGATAATCTATCGATACAATTAAAAATTATTGCTGATTTAGTGTTTATATAATGTCAACAGTTTAACATCAATTTTTTTATTATTAAAAATTACATTATGGAAAGTAATTAATTAAAAATAAATAAATTCAGCGTACGCATTTCGTATATATTTACACGAATTTACTCAAATAATCATGCAATTTTAAGCTTAATTTTAAATATAATATTGATGCGGAACTATATATTTATATACGTTATGATACAGACGTTGGTCCTGCTTCTAAGCACGAATACGCAAATAGTTTACTAAATATCTGAGCTTGTAATGTTTGTCGCATTATTATTATGCAACTCTTATATATACAATATTAATAACAAAAGTGAGTGATAAACTATTATTTTTCTTATGTATAAAATATATAGGAAGTAATATTATTTATTCTGAATAATTTTTTTTATGATGAATTATTTTATTTGTTAAAAAATAACATCATATTCATTGCATACTATAATTATGTAATTAATTTTGTAGTATCATATACGATTACATTATATAATAAATATAGAATAATAAATAATTTAATATATAATACCTGTGAGTTTTTTTAATTTTTAAATTCTAAAATATTACTAAATAATCACAACAATACAATCTTTTAATTTATTTAATAAAATAAAATAAAATAAATAAATAAAATAAAGGTATACACATGTATATGTGTGTACGTATAATTATTTACAATACTATAACAGAACAGATAATAATAAATACAATGCCATGAACACAAAGTATTAAAATAATAAATGTTAACGTATATTATATATATATCTTATATACTTACAATATATAATATACAAATATGTATATAGAAACATTGTATATATATATATATATGTTTGTTGGTTCCGCACTGTTTTTATATATACATTCAAATATATTTTATATATATAGAAAAAATAATAATAATAATAATATTTATTTTATTATTATTTTATTTTACGATGAAATAAAGTGTGGCCTCAGTTTTCTCGCAGTTTATCAAGAAACTCGATACATGTCGGACGGATGTTCGGATTTTTCTAAGGAATTATTGTGTAATATTATCTGTTTTGTATTTATTTATTTATTTATTTATTTAATTATTTAATTATTTATTTACTTTTTTATTTTCAAATTAAATAAATTTTATACATTATTTATTTATTTTGTTCTATAATAAAAATTGTTTGAAACAACGAAATATATACCAAATAAAATTAATCATTTTATTGGTATTTTTGAAATTTATTTTGTGAATTTTGTGAATTGATGATAAAACACACAAATAAGAACATTTAAAAATAAGTTATTAATTTTTATTATAAAAACACGTGCAAATTTTTTTTTTGTTGTTGACTATAATGTAAAATTAAAAATTTAAAAGAATATATAAATAGAATAGTGACGGACGGCTGGTTTTCCCTTTCATTTACGTATTTATTTATTAATAATAGAAAGAAAAGAAGAATTTGATTTAATTGATTATAATGTTAGATAACAATTTATTTATTTTATTATATATATATTTTTTTAACACCTACTTCATCGCTTTCCCTCTCTGAGTTGATTATATATTAATTAATTTTTAAAATTTTAAAATAAATTTGTATTAAAATTAAACAGTTAATTACTATATTGCCGAAAACAAGTTCTTGAATTTATATTTATATATATTTGGTTTATTTTTTTTTTTTTCAAATGTGTATAAAGCAATTTATAAATATTAATATTATTAAATAATAAACAAATATTAAATTTTCCCGCACCTACGTATAAATCGTCGATATAATAATAAATAATAATAAATATAAATTTGCAAACGATTTCTATATATTAATTTTATAATTTTAAAAATAATAATAACATTAATGATACAGTAATAATAATTATCATTATTAAATTATTATTATTATTATTATTATTATTATTATTATATTATGTCCATGAATATTCACAATTTTTAATTAGTATATATATTTTATTTTATATAATTGTTTATAATTATATAATAATTATGCGCTTGTTTACCACAAAAATTATTTCTCTATATCTCTCCATATAACATATACACAATTTATATTATAATAATTTACATTTTTATTTTATTTCCAACAATATTTTCATACCTTACCTTACCTTACCTTACCTTACACAAGCACATACTTAGATATCATATAAATCACAGTACAGAAAAATTATTTAAATAATAATATTATGTTATATTCGCATATAGTGTGTTGATGTTATTTTTTAATTAATCATTTTAACTTTTTTTGATGGTGCTAATTTTATAGTGAAACTAATTGCTAATTATATAGTGTATTTAAAAATAATTAATAATTTACGGAAAGTAAAAGAAAATAATAATTGTGTTTTTTAATTAAATTTAATAAAAGAAATATTACGAAAACTGAAAAATTTGGTATAGTGTTCAAATGAAAGTGAAAGAATTCACATGAATATTTTGTAAAAAACCAAAAAAAAAGAAATAAAAATACAACAATATTTATGTGTTATCAAGTGTAAATTAAAAAACAGAATTAATTAATAGACATTATTATTTTTTAATATTATATTATCCACCAGAATATTTTTTATCAAATTAAATTCTATAAGAATTCTTTTAAAATTTGGATTTTTATTAATAAATAAATTTTGGTAAGCTAATGATTTTTTGAAATATAGAATATTATATTATTTTTATTTATGTGTAATTTAAATTTATGCTTATAATTGACGCGGTGTGTATTTGATATCGTTATATTTTTGATTAAATAATGATATTGCGGACGAATAGTTTTGTTTCGGCAGTTCATTAATAGTACAGTAAACTTCACTGGTCCTCTATATCGAAATCATAAATGTTGAACTGTCTAAAACTACACTTTTTGCAAATTACATTCGATTATGCTAACAGTAATTTTTAAAAGCAAACGATATGCGTTTCCATATTATAGTCAATATAACAAAAATTGAAGTTTACGCACTTCAATATAGAAAACTTTATTCAACTTGCAATATAATCTGAACTGAATAAAAACACAATTCAAACAGTATTAACGGCATATTTATCATAGATATATATGGACACTCATAATATCATGTATCTTACATATTTATATAAGTAAGGCACCAGTTTTCAAGAAGAATTTTTTTTTATATATAATCACGTACTAAACATGCGATACCCAATTTGATGGTAAATAAAAAACCAAGTTCTGGTATATATTATTGCTTCTAAAACTAATCCTAAATTAATGACTTTCCTTTCCAGAACTTGTATAGATAAAATTTATATATATATATATATTATATAATCCCATTATAACAATTAATGCCGAAGCTCATCTACATTGAATGAAATTGATCAAATTTTCTGCAGGTTATTAATTAAAAAAAACTACCATACGCATATAGATATTCTAGAATTTTTACACCACAAACAATTTATTCATGTATTATTGTATATTGTAATCCTTTGCACAAAATTCGTAATTTATAAAAGTGGAATTTCAAAATTTCAAGAAGGAATACTCACTCAAATATATTAATTTTATGAAATTAATAATTATCGAAAACATTTCAATAAGATTATTAATGTGATATCCAATTTATTGCTAGCTTAAAATAATGGCCGAACATTAATACATACACATCTCATGCATACGAAATCCATAATTTCCATACATATAATTATTATTTTTGATAGCCGACATAACATTGTAATTGTAAACTTCTAAAATCAAGAATTTAAATATATATATAGAAATTTAAATTGGTACATTTTAAATGGAATTTTTACTTAACCTATGGATTAATAATACTTTTGAATGTTTTGGTGGGTGGTGGTTATTATTACAGTGTGATCAGGTAACAATTCTTCTGTAAAAATCTGTTTGGGTGAGAAGCAATATAATAAATATGGTAACTTATTTCCATAATATTTGACTTTTCATGTTGATATGTGTACATTATAAGCACCATCTACAGTTGTCTGTCTTCCTCTCTGAGTGATCAATTTTGATCCACGGTGTGTATAACGACCTATTCCAATCCAATTGTCTAGCATAAACTCATTGTCTGAAAATGCTCTTGCTTATAAATTCGTAATCTTTTAATTGTAATTTGATAATGATCATTCGTCCAAGCGCTGCCCAATCTGAATGTTTCGTATAATATCTTTTATATTGAAATAACGTTTGTTGGTAAAATCTGTTTCTTGTTTAATAAAAAAATTGTTCAGTTTATATAGCCTCAAACAAAATTGCTTTAGAAGGGTTTTGTTTCCATCCATAGGGTTATTAAATAATTGTACTCGAATAAATTTCACTTGATAATATTTCCAATTGGTTATATTTTTACGCAATTAGAGTAACTCAGCCATTTTGAAAAACACCCACAACAACCCTTAATTTATTTTTCATTAAGTGGTCGTGTTACGCTTATGCTAAAAGGCAAGATACGCGGCTCTGATGCTATATCAATGTTATTTCTATATTTAATTAAATATTAAAACTCATATAGAAAAATTCTGTAATAATATTATATTGTAGAATAAAAAAATGTGTTCTATATTCATTATTTCCCTCTCACTATACAAACTTATTTATTGATATTAATCTAAATGCAGAAGTTCTTTGCGGATATATAATTTTTGAATCGGTATTTATTCCCAATACTGTTGTAAATGAAATGATGGAAGCAAAAATTATTGTTCATATATATATTAAATAAATAAAAAAAATCTAAATTCGAGAAGGTTAAAATTAAAATTTTTTATTTTTGAGAAGATAATATATATTATAATACGATAACTCTTTTGTTACTATAAGATTAAAAAAATACGTACGCACAAGGAAAACTAACATAAGTAAAAGGTCACTGTTGAATATTCATTTATTATTTAATAATCATAAATATAATATAATATACCATACCGTAAAATATAATTTGTTATAGGTTAATTATTGTAACTATTATAAACTTTTTTATTGTATAAATATAGTGAGTGTATAGGGAAAAAATTTTCAATTTTGTAAACAGGATGTTAAAAATTGATAAATTACACTAAATTCTAAATGATCAACCATAAAAAAAATCTAAATGTCATTAAAATATAATTATTTATAATTTTGCACATCATACAGAATTCTTTGTTATACAAAAATTATAAATACATATTTTATCCATATATTCTTACTCGTATATTATTATGATGGTATTTAATATTTATTTATATATACAAAGAAAAAAACAGGTATTTTCAAGAAAACGAATATATATATATTTACTTATTGATATATTTTGCTATGAGAAGTTAAATTGATTTATCAATTTATGATTAAGCAAATTTTTTAAACTAAAATTATATTTATTTATAATATAATTTAAATTAAATTTGGAATTTCCAAATAGAATAAATGCGAATAAATTGAAAGAAAAAAATTAAATTATTTATTGATTTGATTCGGTTTAACTTTGTAGAACAAATTATTATATTTTTAATATTTAATATAAATACGCATCCATTAAGAAAAGATTCTTCAAATAACCATCACACCGTTAAAATTTAAATTGTATTCATTATTATTATGAACAATTTTTTGGCAAACATAATTTTCTCACATGATTAATCATTAGTAAAAAAAAATGTATATTATTAAGAAAATATATAATTATTATAATAATTTTATATATAAGAAGAAGTAATGCTGTATTTTAAAAGTAGAACTTAAAATTTTAATTTATTATTGGCAAATTATAATAATATAAATAATGTAGCATTACATTATTTTAACGGCTGCGAAAATATAATTGATAATTTTTTTCCTCATATAGGTAACTCTATAAATTACATAAATTAACCGTTCTATATTGCTGTATGTTATAATTTATTAACATTATAATAAAATTTTAATAGTTTCATTAAAAATTTAATTTTTTTTTCAATATCAATACATATTTTTAACCATTAATAATTTATAATTATATTATAATAAATTGCAAATTGTACCATTTTTCTTAAACACATTCCATGACCTTTTGACTTAACTATATATATATATCTATATGGTATATGTAGGTACGATTTATTTCTTAGATATTATTATATTAATATTAGTATTATAATAAAAATATATAATTTATTATTATCTTATATTATTTTGTGCCTCACGAATTTGAAATTGACTACATAATTAAAAATAAAATAAAAATATAAGAAATTATAATTATTTTAGATGTGTATAAGGGGTTTTCAAAACGATGTGTTAATTTAATAATTTTGAAATGTTTATTTTTTTTTTTTCAAACGAAGAATGAATGCGATCGTGGTAACAGTTAATATATAATTTATAAACACATCAGTACTACATCAAATTTGGCCTGTACCAAAAGAAAAGAAAAATCCAGTAAAATTTCATGATATATACGATCAATGAAACTTCTACTGAATCTTGAATCTTGAAATAACTCCATATAAATTGTTTTCTTTCTTTTTTCATTTAAAAAAAAACTGCAAATTTCGGTTTCGTCGCTTAAGTCTTTTGCTTTTTATATGATATTTTGCCCAAACCCCCATTGTCTGCACCTTGCATAAGAACTGTTATAGGTAAACTCAAAACATAGCTTTCACATGTCCATTGGACAATATTTTTAGTGCCACACAAATTTCTAGATACCAAAAAAAAATTATATTCAAAAAAATAATGAAAATTCCAGTTTCGTCGCTTAAGTCTTTTGTTTTTTTTTTTACATGTAAATTAAATTCTTATTGAACTTTTCCGGTTTGTGCTTGTGATATTGATTTATTTATAATCCTAAAGTTCACATTGAAAAACCCTTGACTTGCCATAGATTTTACATACTCATTTATGGTATATTTATGCAATCATGATTCCGCCTTGTTTTTTTTATTTTTCAAAAAAAGGTTATTTTTTTTTAACTGCGTAAATAATTTATTATTGAATGTAATTACCATCGGTAGCTATACAATCACTACTTTTAAATCTTTGAAATCACTCTCTTTCTGTTCTTTCAGTTCAGATACAATATGTTTACCTTAATGTGTAATTCTCAATTAAAACCTAATGCTTCTCTCATATGATCCTTTTTTCAATCTAAAAAATCTAAATATTTTCCAAAAACAATATGTTGTTTACACAAATAGTTTTTATTGTAAGATGGAAGATCATAGCTACTATGTCAGCCAATCTTTAGCTGAATATATATATATATCGTAATCTCTATTAATCCGTAGCGGTTGTTTCATACTTGCACACCTATTATATGTATATTTTTTTCGTTAACAATTATATTTTTATTAAATATTTTATTTCAAATATGTAATCAATGTAAGTATTATTATGGATCGTCTTGAGTTAACAAAAGTTTATACCTGCGTATAGTATTTATGTGTGTGTATGTTGATCATATTCGCATATATAAATAATTTAAAAAATGATAAATTACTTAAATAAATCTATTGAACATTTTTAATTGTAGTAACAAATTAAATGCACGAAAATTTTAGTTTAATTTAAAAAAAAAATAATTTTTCGGAAATTACCAAATAATATAACAGACAGTTACTTAAAATAAGTATATATTTTCCAATCAAAGATCTGCATTCTTTAAGATATATACTCGTATACACAATGAAATATATAATGGGGCATTAATTTGTCCATTTTTCTTTCATTTATTTGTTTATAAATTTGTATTGAGCATTTTTATGAAGTGTTATATTTCCCAAACAAATTTTGTTAATTTTTTTTCTTAATATTGTTTTTGTTTGAGAATGTCATTCTATAAATATAATAATAAATTTAAAGTACGCAGTATTATATATAAATATTATATTGTTAATTTATTTGTATATTCATTTTGTTTATACTGACAAATCTATCTTGTATTATATTTTGCATTTATATTATTGTTGTAAATAAAATAAATGTAACTGCTGCGACTGTTGTTTGCCATATTCATAGAAAAAAATATATCGTGACTCGCCTCATCTGCTGCTTATAAAATATTCGTGACATTTGGTGAAACATTTTCAAAGTATATACACTGTTATATAATATATAAAAACAATAAATTATATACATATACATATATTTTTTACACATTTTGTCCAATTTATAAAATTTATAATGCATACTTTTTTACATGTAAAATTATTTATTTATATTTAAATTAAAATAAAAATATATAAAAATTACATTATTTGATTTATTAATGTAATAATTGATATCCTTTTATTATATATACTATATATTTAATATTTATAATTAATTAATCATCTATAAAAATAACATTTCTGCATTACACAATAAACATATCGTCATGTTAATGGTATATATGAATAATTGAATAATTTAAAAATAAATAAAGCAAGCTCTTGACTATGTCATATATACACTTTGAAAAAAAAAAACCACTTATTCAAATGAAAAATTCATACATTCGTATATTTCTTATTCTATAAAAAGGGTGTAGTGTCGCATTCCCTTTTTGTGTACTATGCACACAGAGTTCAGTTTCTTAGTCGTTTATATACATTGTTAACCGGTAAAATTCAGAAATATTGTCATGCTTGTACATATGTGTAATTATCCAGTTTATTATATATACAAAGATGTCTTCGATTTGGAATCCGATTAATCCAATATGGATAATCAGATAATCATTACATCAAATGCATTAAGTTTGACGAAAAAACGAAGTGGGATGCACTTGTTTTATAGATGATGGTAACCTTTGATTATGACACCTTATTTTTTAACTACTTCTCAAATCCGTATATATTATTTGTTTTATTCTTTGTTCAATTTTTATTTTAAACTATTTTTATCAATATTTTTTTGGTGAATCATAATTATTAACGTCAAGATCACCAACATTTTTAAAATGTTGTTATACAATAATGTATATCGAAAAAGATCGTAGATCCAGAGCAAGATGAACCAGTGCAAATAACATCGAAAGCTGATATCGATCAAAAGAAGGTTATCAGTTTGATGGGTTTACAAAGACATTATCTATTTTGAATTTTTACCACAAAACCAAACGATTACTGCATTAATATTAATGCAACAAGTAATCAAACTGAATAATTTAAGAAGAACGATCAGAATTGACAAGTCGCAAAGGTGTCATATTTCACCATGACAATGCAAGGGTCAACACACTTTTTTGGAATGTATTGCCACCATATAGTCCTAATCTAACACCAAATCTATCAGATTATCGTTTATTTCGAAATTTACAAAATTTCTTGATTGCTTTATAAGAATTACAATAATGTTGATGATGTCAAAACGTATTTTTTTGCTGATAAATATTAGAAATTCTATGAGCTCGCCATCATGAAGTTTCCAAATTGATATGGCAAGGTGTCGTCGAACAATATCGTACCATTGCTGAATAAAGTAGGTTTCATTCTATCAAAAAATTGTGTTATGTTTTCATTAAAAAAAAAACTGCAACCCAATATAAATAAAAATGCAACTTAATGCAATAATTACTTAAATATAAAGTATATATGCAGTCGTTCGTTTATATGTAATAACATATGATTATGCAATGTATATATATATATTAAATAACTATATAGACACTATTACATGCATGTAATAATATATATAGATAATAGTCCAAGGTAATTTTCCTTATGTACAATTTATAAATAAATATTCATTGTAAATTAATTTTAGTTGTTTAGATGTTAATTCGTAAACCTGCATAATTAGAAAATAATTTAATTTATATTATGTATATACGTATATTTACGTAAAAAATACATATTTTAATATATTATTTAAATGAAAGATATTCGTTTGCACAAACAACAAAAACAAACATATTTTATATCGTTATAGATATGTTAATTTTAACACAATTTTTTCCCTTATACTATAATAATAATAATAATAATCCATACATAAATTGAACACAAAATATTACTGAATCTCATTATAGAGTAATTACAAATTTATTTATTTTTATTAATTTTGAACCGTAACAATTACCCGTTTTTTGTTTAAAATTATTTCATGTACAATTTCGTGTATATAAACTGAAATTGCAAAAAAAATAATACTTTCACTATATAAACATTTTAAATAACAAATTCAAATAATATATAAATTTATTTTTATAACAACTTTATACAATATGCGGAAATGATCTTATATATATATTGTCTATTTTTTGTAAATATATTTATGTATATACCTTATTTTGTCTCATACATTAACGTTTCGTATATATTATTATTTATATTATTAAATGTATATTAATAATAATAATAATAATAATAATAATGACATTATTTGCTTTACATATTATTTATTTATATATGCCTACCTACACCTACACGCATATTATAAATAATGAAGTAAATATTATTTTTTACACTTTGATGAATTGATTAAACACTCACTGTCTGCTACTTCAATTTTTCCTTTTCTCTTATGTTAATGTTAACAAAAATTAGAATACAATAATAATAAGAATATTTATTTTATTAAAAATTATTAAATAACAATTACTCTACAAGGCAGATGGTGATGGCAGGTCGTGCACTCCAATTTTAATATTTTGTATAAATATATACTCATGTAGAAACTGTACTAGAGTGGTCGAAATTTCTAATATACTATACAATGAAAATTAATATCCCCACGGTTTTAAATATATTGCATTGACATGATCTAACGAAATGTATTATTATATGGGCTACTCGTACTTATACAAAAATTATTGGAATTAAGGAAACATCATAATATTCCGATAATTGTGATATCACAAAATCCAAGTTTCAACATACACGTACACTTATCATATTACCTACTACAAAACAATTTGGGATGATAAAAATATTACACCTTTATATGTATAGTATTATAGTTTTAGTACGAGTACTACAATGTTTTTAAAATTTATTAAAATCGTAGTGTATGACCTGGCGGCACACGCATCCCTTGTGTAGATTTTTTCAATTTGTGTTATATATAAAAGAGGAAAGTGTTTGTAGTAAACTTTATTACAAATAAAAATTGTAAAACTGAAATTTTATATTCTATAAATATTTAATTATATACTATATGCTGCTACAAGAAGAATATATGGATTCGTGTTTCGCACGTAGGTTTGCGATATTGTTACGTGCAATTTACAACGAAATTAACATTATTCGCAATTATTAGTATATAATAATATATATTTATATATATTGTATACACTATATTTTGTATAATATATGAAGTCAAGTTATCTACGTATACATTAATGTTAGTTACTCATATACTTATATTTATACATATACACAAAATTGACCTTCCAATTCCAATAGCATTGAAAGTTTATTACGAGCATACATTAACAAATTACGTATTGTGCACATAGTCATATAGTTAATAATAGTATTATATATAGTCACATTTATAATAGCAGACGTGTGTTAATATGAGAAAGATAAGGTGAACAAAGTATATATTTTGGTTGTTGTTTTTCAAAATTTTTTATTATTGTTTATAGTATTTTATAATTTATATATGACGATAATAATATGCCACCGCTACGTGTATATTTATATCACCATGTGGTATTACAAATGATTTATATATGTCCGGCATTTTTTCGTTTTTTTATTGTTATATACAAAAAGCATAATTAATTAAATATATAGTATTTTAGAATAAAAATTTATAAATAATTTAAAATATAAAATTTTTATATTGAAATTAATATGATGACTTTTATGAAAATATGACTAATAATAGGATACACGCACACGTTTAAATATATTCAGTGTATGTTCTGATGCAATTAATGCTCATTATATATTTATGGGTGCGTTTTATCTGTATTCAACAATGGTATTCCGAAATTATTCCCTAACCGAATAAATCTCAACGAAACTCTGTTGATGTTTTATGCAAATATTTCTTATATGTTTAAACAATATTTAACAAAATCATAAAATTCGATCATCTGCTGTATCAAAATAATATTTTTCACTAATATAAATATGAAATGAACCAGGTTGAGTGAAAAGTGAGTGAAAAAACACTGGCAAGGATTGAAATTGTGAAATTGTGAATTTTATTCCTTAAGGATCTTTAATTCTAATTTACCTTTTGTTGAACGATTATTTTGTAATTCCTGCATAAGAGATTCAATTATTTGTACCCCCTCAATAAATATTGGCAATAGTCTAGATATAACCATTTATATTTGTTGTTGTATCTTCTTCAACGGCTTCTGCTAAATCTTGTTTGCATCGAATCTGTTGGTAATCTTGAGAATTTCCAAACTAGCCAGTATTTTCTGTAAGTCTAGTTTCTTTAGTTTTAGGTTTAATTTCTAGGCTTGATTTTTATCTTTTAGTGGTAGGCATCGCTGGGTCCAAAGTATTTGATTGGTTTCCCAATGGGTTTACTAGGCGCTGGATATTGTAGTATTTGTTGTGACATTACTTGTATCTGCTGTTGCGGAATTGATTGTATTGGTTATTGTTATGGGGGTATTTGATGTTGATATAGATGCTGATGGTTAAATACAAATGTATTTAGTTGTTGGAAATCAACTGGTTGTTGTTGACCAATTACTGGATGTTTGGGATAGTAAAATGTTGGTTGAATATTTTCTTCTGCGTACTATTTAATATATAACTTATTTATCACAGCACAATACGCTTTTTTTTGAATATAATTTATTTATTTAATTTTATTTCTGTCTATTGTATACAATCATTTTGTTTATAATCTGTAAATAATTTTAATTAATTTTGCCAACTACACATATATATTAAATTAAGGGTTAATAATAAAATTAATCTACAATATTATATAAATAATAATATCTTTAAAATTTAAATATAAATTCATGGAAAATATACGAACGAGTACTACAATATATGACTGTATTTGATATAATTTATGAAAGTTGTCAAAATTATTGGCAATAAAATAGTAATTCACATAATAAGAAAATTGTTTTTGTTTTAGAATAAAATTTTAATGAAAGGTATATATAATATTATATATATACAAAATCTTAATCGCTTATTATGTGGGTGGCCAACTCAATTGAGTAACTACATATATATATATATATATATATGATATATACTGGAATCGTATAACATGCGATTATAATATATTTTTATACATTTAGTATATTTATTTACTAACTTTATTCGTATATATGCTTTTATAATATTATAAAATATGCATAGGTAAATAATAATATATTGTATATATTTTCTCGATTTTAATCGAATAATATGTTTTTCTTTCGAATAATAATGATTTATTATATAAATTAAATTTTATTATATTTAGTAAATTATAAATGTTTATTATAATATATATTTAACAACGTTAAACGTTTAGATTTAGGTTTCATAAACTCATTCCATATACGATACCATATACTACTAAACCATTATATTTAATACAACAATTATTTCTGTTTTTATAACATCATAGAAATGATTCAAAAGTATCTAATTATATAAGAAATATATAAAAAATACAATATATGACTGTATGACTATTGAATTTGCATATACTCTAACTCACACAAGCCATCTATAAAAAGTTTTAAATTTATTTCTAAACAATAAATAATATTATGTTTTATGTAGAATTTTATACACTGAATCTTAGACATATTTTGTGTATGTATAATATATTGTGTATTATTTGGCAAATTAAACCAAGGTGTGCTGCTTTTAGCATTTCCAACATTCCTCTCCAACCACAATTGATCTGCATAGCTAACATCTTTCAATCGCGAATTTTAAGAAAATTTTTATCACCGTATAATTAATTACCATATTATAGGTATAAATATAGAATTTATATATTCATGATAATTTTAAGCCCTATAAAATAATTACAATTAATCCTGCACTAAATTGATTTATGTATTCTATTATGCGCAGTATACTAACAAATTATATTTACAATTTACATACATTATAATAATATTGTAGTTTGTCTATAAACTCTATATAATGGAAATATAAATACAAAGACAACGCGGACTGTTTAATAAGCCATTATATAAAAACTTTGATAAGAAATGACATTGATTGATCATCTTTTGATGTTATTAATTTTATAATTTAGCAAATTTTAATTTGCATCTGTGATGGTTTTTTAAACATGAATTCATCATATATAAATACAAAAGAAATAAGGAAAAAGATTACTCTTAATCAATGGATAAAGCACCGATAAAAAAGGCACAACTCCTTGATGTGTGTGTTGGCAATTTCGAATCAGTAAAACGAACGCTTGCATGTAATACATAAACTACAATATTATAATGATATATGCAATTTAGGTTTTACAGATGTTTCATTCTCATTTCATATTTACATATACACTATTGAAAGTGCGCTCTTAAACTTTGCGTCACCGCACGTATATCGTATACTATTGCCCATATTAATCCATATGGTAAAAAAAAAGAAATTCCATCTTTCATTTCTCAACTGACTTATCCAACAATCCACGTGGCCACGTATATTGTGTACTTACATAAATGATTATATTATATATATGAGGTATGCATATATGTTTATATATATATTTATCTATTGTATTATATATTGACGAATGTTTATATATGGGTATAGGTTTGTTATAAGTTATTGATATTGCAGGGTGAACGAAATAAAAATTGTAATTAATTTAATTTACGACTACTCTAATTTAAAATAAAAATATATATATGATATTATTTATTATACTTAAAAATAATTTATGGTGTATTTATACATAAAGTAGTACATATTTATTAATTTTAAAAGACGAACATTACACACTGTGCGTAACCAAAGTTATACACAATCATTGACACCATACACTCCGGCCTTTATGATATAAATCGTACTAAAAATTATGCAATGTTAATTTCTATCCTTACAAAATGTTGACAATATGAAACATTTCAACATATATATAGTTACTCAAAAGTGACTATAGTTATATTATTATTATTATATTGTTAAATAAAAATTAGTGTCTAAAAGTAAAAGCTCTTGTGAGATATAACTATAGATAAAACAACATTCGGGAAACATAGTTTAAAAAAAGGATATATGTGAATTGGTTTAGAAATAAACCGCAGATCATTTCGGGAACGTAATAGTATCAAAGTAATATGATTAAAATTATATTTGAAAATCCACTATCTTATAAATGAATAATTGTAAAGCAAAAAATAACAAATAATTAATGTTCATTTCTTTCAAAGATGTACGATACTGTGAAGAATTATCTGTATATATGGTGGTAATTCAGTATAAACTTGAATTTTGCTGGATTGCAATTACAAAAAGGGGAATACGATAAATACTATAAATTATTTGTGCTGTATATAAATATTTTCGAATTGAATAAAAATTATATATATTGGAAATTTGGAATACTATTTCCATTTCGGTTTACCCTATGTAATCTAACCATAATTAATTTTTTATATAATATATTTATTTATTTATATAATTATAAAAATATACAATGATTTACATTTATATTTGACAATGATTAATTTTAACATTTATGGAATATCAATGTTAATTATTATATGGTAGTTGAATTGTTTATATATCTGAATTTTAATTATTTTTGATTATATATACAAATACACAGTATGTGGCTTATACGATTTTAAAATGATGTATCAATTATGTTAATTTCTATGTTATATACTCATATAGCACATTTTTTTTTTGGTATTATTATTAGTTTATTTAATAATATATTATAGCATTATGTATTATAATTATAATATGGAAAAAAGAACTGCGTAATGTGATGGTTTGTTTATAATATTTTTGTAATATAAAAATAAACGAAGGGCTGACCAAGTGTATATTGGTACTATTATTTTACACTTAAATCAATAAGTTTCCATTAGAACTAGTAAAATTAAAAAAAAAATCTTCCATAGTTTAAATTAAGAATTTCAATCCATATCAATAAATTTACACACCACAACACTTTCGCCTTGCTTTTATTCTGAAACATCTATTTGAAAATTTTCCTTACATAACTATATCTTCAGAACATATTACTTATTGATAATTTGATGATCAATAACTATAGAATATATTGCGCTCGTCGTCAACTGTTCCGTAAACATTTCAAATTCTTATAGATAAAGTTGCTTTGATGTATTTTGTTTTAATATAAAATAAATTATATTATACGATAATGAAAAATATAGGTGTAGGTCTTGTCTTTCTACATAATATTATAAAATACTAAACTACTTTTAATTGTACAGACTATACATGCGAGTTAATACAACAACATTTTATTATCTTATTATTATTATTAAAAAACATTATATATAGACTATATTTAT